>AP027111.1:50755646-51398146 GCA_028142955.1 Pinctada fucata
ATATCATAAAACAACTCATGAGCCTTCCAGAAAGAACAGCAGATGCAGCTGTATACATACTGTCAGGAGAAATTCCGATTGAAGCAGATTTGGACAAGAAGATCCTGAACATTTTTAGAGGGGGAGGGATTGAAAAAGAGATAGCCTTAAGACAACTCGCTATGAAGGATAACAACTCAAACATCAGTGACGATCAGTACAAAGCAGGAAGAGTTCATTTCATATGGCAAGATGTCAGTGATGATACATTGGCAGTCAAGAAGGCAGGAATAAAGGCAAGCTAATAAGTGGAGGCTGCCAACTTCAGGAAAATATATTTAAACAGAACAAAAAAAATAGAGAAGGCTCGTTGCAAACTCTGTAATCAAGAAGATGAGGACATTTATCATTTCATCCTAGGATGTGCTGTGCTGAGTGAGGTCAGATAAAACTTCATGGAAAAGATATACTCGCTTCTAGAGTCAAAAGGGCTGAAGAATTTTTACAAAATAAATCAGAGGTTGATGCTTCAACTAATCCTAGATGTCAAAAGTCCGCTGACACCTCTACAACTGCACAATGAACATGACACGCACGAAATAGAAAGTATATCCAGAGGTCTCATCTACGCCTTGCATTCCAGGAGAATGGCCTTACTCAAAGATGAATAAAATTAAACATGTATAGACCCAAATCTTAATTATGCAATATATTAAGATGCCCCTAGATTTTAAACTACAATGATATATACTAGGCAAGGCACAACTTGCCAGTATTCCTGCGATTTTTTTTTTTTTTTTTTTTTTTTTTTTTGATAAGTAATGTGCCAGGTTGCCGTCCTAATGTTTAATTGTTCTCAATTTATAATATAGGTGAACATAGTGTTTTCCTTAAAATCTAACTAAAAATACATTACGATGCTCTTATAATAGTTATTTATCAAGTTTTACGTTTCAATATACTTGGCAAGGCACAACTTGCCAGTATTTCGGGTTAATACTTTTAAGATAAAGGTGTACTATTTTAAGATCTATATATAATAACTGTATGGGTTCTAAATTTTAAATCAGGACAATATCTTAAAGGCCCTTATACTTGGCAAGGTACAGCTTGCCAGTATTTTTAGTCAATATATATACTTGATAGATAATGGAATAATTTAACAAATATTCTGAATCACTTTGACTACTTTTATCTACTACATTATTTTTATTCTTTTTTTATATAAGCGTCTGAAGGTGAATCATATCTAAAATTACCTCTGCTTTTTATCTAATATTGAGTGGTTAGTTTTAATGTTCTAAAAATAGTCTTAAAATTGTCTTAGAATAGTTTTAATACTCTTAAGATAGTCAGTAGCCAAAATTCTTAATTTACAAAGTCTAGTCAGTACCTGCATCATAACAATGGTTTTTTTTTAACACAGTGATATCTTAGATAAGTAGAGGAAAGTATATGTCAAATCTGAATTATGATCAATAATTTTTTTATTTATTTATTTATTTTATTTATTTTTATCCCCCAACCTATGTAAATTTTGATGGTGATCGCCTTGGTGGCAGGTATGATACTATCATGTATAGGTGATGGGTGCCCCTTGTAAAGTACCCCACATGGTGAATGGGAATCAACTTGGAACTCTGTAACCTATTGTAGGTAGCCTCGTTCTCTACAAAGTTCATTGTAAATACAGATATTCCTGATGAATGGACCCTATAGCACCAGGATATCAATGTTTTTAAAATCGCGTTTTAAATTATCTTAATCCGATGCTTGCAGACAACGCTGAAAGGCGGTACTCCAAGAAGTGGAGGGATTTATTAGCCACAACAACAACAACGTCCCTTCCGAAACATTGATCTTGAGGAAAAAGCGGACGTATTTCTCCATATGAATGAGATATCGATCAATGAGATTCGGTAGTTCGGTGATAAACTAATATATTATAGAACTAGGCAAGATGAAATTAGTAAAATAACTACAAAAAAACCAAAACAAGACAAAAAAAAAACAAAACAAAAACAAAACAAAAACAACCCCCCCCCCCCCCCCCCAAATCCGGATATCGATTCATTTCAAATACCGAGTTGGGTTTGAATTTATTCCATTTTTACACTTCCTGCAAATCGATAGGGCCAAAAAAACTTGCGAATAAACATCTGAATTTCACTTATAACATGATCATGAGATGAGACAGGTACGGTTCTTGCATAAATTTGAGAAATGACTGTTACCAAGCGAGTCCTGATTTAATTGCAACTTGCAAGAGCGATAGCAGATTTATGAGGGATGTCAACCACAGAATGGATTTTGATGAAACTTGGTACTTTGGTAGACATGGTAGATATGAAGTACTAATGGTCCCCTAGGCTACTAGTGTTGTTTTTCATCCTGATCTGTCAATTAACAGAACCAGGTGGCGACACTACAGGTAAAATTAGGTCAAGGGGGTACCCTCCTTCTGTCCTTTGGTACCTGTAAAATGCGAAACGAAAAGAAACAAAACAAGACGCAACGAAATGGAAAGGAAAAGAAACAAAATGAAAACGTAACGAAATTGAACAAAATGAAACGAAACGAAATGAAATGAAACGAAATAGTAACAAAAGGAAACGAAATACATATAGATCTACATGTAAAAAGAAACCAAATTTATATAATGGTTAATTTTTATACGGGAGAGGGGTGAGAGTTGTGTGTTGGGGGGGGGGGGGTTTGAAATATCTGTTTTAAAAGTGAGAATGAAAGATCCATAGGTAATTGGATGGTCAGGATACCCTTTCAATATAACTACGCGAATGTTTACTGCTTTTCATGAAAAGAAAAATATCATCAAACAAAGTGCCATTTAACTGTAATTACATCATGAAGTGATGTCATTTTGACGTTATTGACAAAATATGGCGAAAATTGCTCGGAATTTTGTCTTTTATCGAAGAATTCAATGTGGCCGCATGCGTTAACTGAGACAAAACGTTTATGAGAAAAGGATATAATGATAATCTTTCACATATAAATTTTCCATTGTAGTTAATACATGCGGCCATTGCTAATGTAATAGGAATATGCAGTTTTTGCATCAATTTTGCAGAATATGACCTATTTCGGTGTTTTCAAAGGGCTTAAAGGTATTGATAAACGCAATGTTTACAAAAGATAGATTCATGATTCAGTAGAGAACGTTTCAAAATGTCAAATAACAGTTAGAAATTCTATGAAGTACAATGTTCAAAATTAGGGCAAATATCGGGCTTTGTGGCCCTACCCCTTTAATTATTTGATTCTTGATGAATTTTTACTTATCATGCTTACCGGTATGTAAAAAGGAAAGGGAGGGGGGGGGTGATTTGTATACATACATTTTCAGCTTCTTATCCATAACCACTTGTTCTGATTTCCATGACACTCGGAAGGTATGACTTACTCATGGTCCCCTACAAATTTTGTTGTTTTTCGTCCAGATCCGTCTATAGGTGGCACCACTGCAGGTAAATTGAGGTCACAGGGGGTGCCCTCTTTGACAAACTTCTTTTTCAGAACCAAAGCACATGTCGACAAACTGAAAGCATCAGGATGATTTAGAGAGATGTCTTAAGAAGTGTTGTTTTTTATTCCACTCCAAAGTCAAGTTTTTTTCTTTGACAAACTTCTTGTTTGATATGCTTCTTCTTGTTTATCTTAAAATATGTTCAGTTAACATAGTATTCAGGTGAGCAATCGTGACCCTCTTGGGCCTCTTGTTTTGTAATACTCAGTTTCAGTCTAAGAAAAGCATAAATATAGATTAGATAATAATTTTTTGCAGATGTGGAAACAACACATTAACATTCAGGACACCTGTCGAAGAGATTTGATTTAAACATTGTAAGAGAGAAAATGGAAACCACTAGCATGCTGAGAGAAGATATCATCAGAAACTTCGAAAATCTTGCAAGTTGCCTTCTCATTTAATGTTCTTAATTTTCCTCCAATTTCAAATTTGTTCTTTTCGAAATACGGAGTTACTTTGTGCAGGTATCTGATGTCATTGCATTGTGACATCATCAATTTTTATGCAAAACCCGCATGAAATTCAGGGAAACAGGGCTACAAATATGACTTTTTCAAAGGAATTTAAAGATGTCACAATGCTTTAACTTCAGATACCAGCACATTCAAATTGAACGTATGTCTGTAAAATCGAAAAGACGGAATGTCAAGCTGGAGATTTTAACAAACAAAAAATATTTCTGCCCAAAGGGCTGGCAAAAACTGTACTGGATTGTGAAAGTGCAGCCCACTTGGGTTGACATGGTTAACAAGAACAAAAATATGGCTTGAATTCAAGATCAGAAAAATGTAAGAAAAAAAAGGCCACCCCCCTCCCTTTCAATTTAATGGTGTCAATTCGAGGATTTCGACTGATCTCTCATTTGCAAGAAATGTCTGACAGTTTGATGTGTTTAGCATACATTGAGTGATTGAAAGGGATTTTATGTGACAAGACCAATCTATTATATACCAAAATAATTTTTACACCATGACCTTCCACTTGGATTATTTCCTTCTTGAAAAGAAAATTAGGGAATAACTAGCTTCCGACATTATGTTTGCAGACGGTATATGCTGATTTTATGGTGGCAAGCTGAGTTTTTCTGGCGACACGTTAGCAGAGCCAGAAAAACGGATGTTTGCACTGTAAAATCAGCATTTACTGTCTGCAAACATAATGTCGGAAGCTAGTTAATCCTATTCTAATGCAACCTATATTTTTGTAAATATAAGGCAAAATGTGGCGTTAGCATCGTAAAAGCCTAAAATGTTCTCGTTTTACTGCCGAATCTAGGTAGCAAACATCCAATGAAATTCAACGTTATAGCGACATTGCATTAGAATCAATCTTGTAGAGGGGATAACGTTACGTATAATTCACATATGATCTTTTGTGCCATATATACTACCTTGGGCCTTGGTATTCCATGTACCATTTATATAACACCCACGAAGGATTTAACTTAGTTTAGGGGGGTATATAGGAATTGTCCTGTCTGTCCGTCCCTCTGTCCGTCTGTCCGGTTAAGAAGTTTTGAATGCAGATTTCATTTATACCATTAATGGCAGGCCTTTCATATTTCATACAAACATTCATTACCAAGAGTACTACATTTTGGTACCAAGACTTTGACCTTCACCGATTACAACAATTTAGGTAAAGAAGTTTTGAAAGAAGATTTCTTGCATACTATAAATGGTAGGCTTTTCATATTTCATACAAACACTCACTACAAAGAGTACTACAGTTTGGTATCATGACTTTTGACTTTGTGACCTTGACTTTCAGCTTATGTTGCATTTTAGGTTAAGAAAATTTGAAAGGATACTATCAATGGTAGGCCTTTTCATGCACACATTCACCATAAAGAGCACTACATTTTTGTAAGGATCATGATGTTTGACCTTGTGACCTTGACCTTAGCTTTCCACAATTGAATGTTGCGTCATAAATGATCCTTTTAATAAAAAAAGCCATCCCTCAGGGGGTATAATACATCCACTTTAGGGCAGTTCTAGTAATGACTGAAGCAATGAGCCTTATTGATTTTCAAAGCCATTCAATCATTTAGTGCCTTCCTCAATCTTTGTGTTTATTTGTCTCTCTCTCTTTCTCATATCTCCCCTCCTCTCCATTTTCCTCTACCTTACTTGCATTAAAACAGATCAAAATTTATTTGTTTATTTGTAAACATGCCCTCGCCCCTCCCTTCCTCCTTTTCTTTTTTTTTTCTTTGCACAGTCACCATATTATTTTTTCAGAATTATTCACTGTTTACAATGTATATGTAATGATTGATGACCATGATGACACAATTATATTTTTTACAGTTTTCCATGTCAACACTTTTAATGGACCAGTGTGTACTACTGTACTACAACAGTCAGACTGGTGATATTACTCTGCATGGAACCAGATACAGACAAGCTATTAAACAAATTCTAGCAGATCCTCAAAATTTCCAGTCACGTTTTCTTAAATTCTTTTATGGTAAGTTCGTGTTTAGCCAGCCATCATTTATTCTGTCTTTTAGATATTCAGAGTTATTCCCCTTTTCAGATGGTATTTGACATAAACGCATTATGACATAATGAAATTCCAGGACCTATATTACTATATGTAATCATGGTAATGTCATATTTGAAGTATGCAGACCTGCCTACTTTTATGATTTTGGCGTAATTTTTACGACTTTTTACCTATAATTACGCTATACGCTTTTGTTGCTCAATTTTACACTTCCAGCATACATATCCAAGCAGAATAACTTTTTAAAAGTATATCTAACAAATGAATAGAATCGCATACATAAATAACTTGTCAATGAACATTGGGCTTTTGATATTGTATATGCAATTGTGTAACTGATAAAAGACAATATTTGATCAAAGTTTAAGTCAATTTTAATTTTTGTTATATTACACTTACTTTCCTAAGTTACACTTTCTTGAGGAAATTATTACACTTTTGCAAAGAAATAGGTAGGCAAGTCTGAGCATGTTTTCCCTGAATTTTATCATGCTTGTTACCGTACAATTTGATGACTGCACAATTACTTTAGGTCAGATTCCATCCCAAATGGGAAAGGAACGAAAAGATCGAATATCATTGAAGCTTATGTCATAGCTTAAGCATTCTTGTCATTTGACTGGTTGCTGTTGATTGCTTGGACAAAATTTAAACCTCAGTCATGTCTTTTGAACTATAGGGTCTGCATTCAAAGTAAATCAGATGTAAGGCCTTGACTTGTGACCTACCGGTAGTTACCTTAACCTTGAGGTTTGACATACTTTTTAGCTCGCCGGGACAAATGTCCGGAGAGCTATTGTCATACCCCCGGTGTCGGCGTTGGCGTTGGCGTCTGCGTCTGCGTGCACAAAAACTTTAACCTTGCTTATAACTTTTAAACCAATACAGATTGGGCTTTCATATTTCACATGTGCATTCCTTGTGACAAGACCTTTCCATGGATACCAAAATTTTTGACCTTGTGACCTTGACCTTGGAGATTGACCTACTTTTGAAAAACTTTAACCTTGGCCATATTTTTTGAATGGTAAGTGATAGGGCTTTGATATTTCACATGTGTATTCCTTGTGACAAGACGTTTCCATGGATACCAAAATTTTTGACCTTGTGACCTTGACCTTGGAGATGATTGACCTACTTTTGAAAAACTTTAACCTTGGCCATATTTTTTGATTGGTAAGTGATAGGGCTTTGATATTTCACATGTGCATTCCTTGTGACAAGACGTTTCCATGGATACCAAAATTTTTGACCTTGTGACCTTGACCTTGGAGATTGACCTATTTTTGAAAAACTTTAACCTTGGCCATATTTTTTGAATGGTAAGTGATAGGGCTTTGATATTTCTCATGTGTATTCCTTGTGACAAGACGTTTCCATGGATACCAAAATTTTTGACCTAGTGACCTTGACCTTGAAATTTTACCTACTTTTCAAAAACTTTAACTTGGGCCATATTTTTTGAATGGTAAGTGATAGGGCTTTGATATTTCACATGTGCATTCCTTGTGATAAGACCTTTCATGCCGTACCATAAATTTTGACCTAGTGACCTTGACCTTGAAATTTTACCTACTTTTTGTTGTTGTTGCAATTTACATATGGTTGCCACCGGCAAGCTATGTTGTCATTCTGACAAGTCTGGTTATAAACATCACTTGGCTAGCCTATATCTAATGAACTATAAGCCTAGGAAGTTAGAGTTAGAATATTGCTTAAATGTTGCACTTGTGGATACCTCATGGTTAGATCTATCATCTGAGGCCTTGGCTTTTGACCCTGTAACCTTGTCCTTAGATTTGAACTATTATTTGGGCTATATTATCTCCTCGCACAGGGATATAGTGACAAAACTTTGTGTTAGTGGATGCATGTGTTTCTGTGTGGGTCCACGAAAGCTTATGGACACTCTAGAGGTCACAGTTTATTTCATCAAACTTTGCATGTAAGTTGTTAATGGAGGGAAAAAGTCAACACCTTGATTTTCAAGGTCAGAGGTCAAAGGATAATATTAGATAAAAACTTATTAGTATTCACTTGGTTAGAGGAAATGAATATATTAGAAATGTAAGACGTTTAACATTTGTTGCTACTCCAGGGGATGTTATGCTTTGCTAGGCTTGTGTTTATATTTTGTTTATGCCCCTGGAATCAAAGATTCGCAGGCATATAGTTTGTGGCCTGTCCATCTGTTTGTCTGTGACAAAAACTTTAAAATTGGGCATAACTTTTGAATGATTAATGATAGGGGTTTCATACTTCACATGTGTATTCCTTGTGACAAGGCCTTTCCATTGATACCAACATTTCTGACCTTGAGACCTTGACCTTTGACCTACTTTTCAAAAACATGAACATTGGGCATAGGTTTTTGAATGTTACGTGATAGGGCTTGGATATTTCACCTGATTTTTCCATTGATACCAACATTTTTTAACCTTGTGACTCTGACCTTTCACTTTCAACTACTTGACAAAAAATGGTATTAAACTTTATACTAACAAAGATGCTACCGGGGGCAATCGTGTTTCACAAACACAGGCTTTATTTTTATATTCTTGTGCAATTCTTGTGATGATTAATATGTCAAGCCTACATTGTGCATTGTGTTCCCTGTGAAGTACATAGTCCTTTTCTTACATCATGTACATTTAGTCGTATTCTTTTATTCCAGATAAACGAAGAGGCGAAGAGGTCAATGGTAGTCAAATGCAGGCACAAATAGAAATTAAACAGGAAAGTTCAGACAATAGTTCGAATAATAACAATTCACCATGTTTAGCAAAAGTAAAGACAGAGCCAGGTATCAATGTGGACAGTTGTGTTCCTGTACGGGTATTTCAAAATTGTTTTGGGAATGACTCGACTGAAGGAATCAATGGTACCGATGAGATACTTGAAGTCAAGGAAGAAAAATTAGAGGATAGAGAAATGGAAACCAGTACGACCTCTACCATTAGGAATTCTTCTAGTGAATGCATGGATGTTAGTGTAGACCAATGTGTGCGAACAGATTCTGTGTCAACTTTTGATCAAGGTACAAGTGAAAATGTTGACTTCACGGTTAACCAAAGTGATTGTAAAAATTCTGTCTTAACTGCCAACCAAAGCTCTGACGAAAATTCTGCTTTGACTGTCAACCAAGCTAGTGGTCAAAATTCTATGTTAACATACAAGGAAAGTGTAGTGGACAGTTTTGCCAGAAATGTCATACAAGATGTTAGTGAAAATTCTGTGCCGACTTACAGCAAAAATGAAACTGGCAGTTCTGCCTTAACTTTCACACAAAGTGTTTGTGAAAATTCTGAAGTTACAGTTACATGTACCGATAATAATATTTTCACGGAAAATGATACGTCAGCTGAAGTAGGAAGCTCTTGTATTGAGCCAACAAATATGAAAGAAGAAAGTTATATGCTTTCAGGGGATGAACGAATCAGGTCATGTCCTGTTTTCAGGACACTGAAAAGAACAAATGTTCAAGATGAAATGTCCGAGAGGAAATTTTCCAGAAATGTAGATAAAAGTGAAGATTTTCAGGATAGCGGTAAAAAGTTAGAGGATTACTACACTGAGAACATTCAGGTTGCACCAAGTAATGAATCTACTTACGGACAAAGCTTTGCCCATACAGGCAAAGCAGGAAAAGAAAAGGATGAGACGTGCCCCCTGCTGCTAACATGCTCTACAGAGATGGAGGTAGAAGTATGTGAGCAGGCAAAGAGCGGAAGTCTGGAATTAACTAAAGTTATAGATCAGACTAAAAATACAGATCAGAATAAAACGGTTATTTCATTGGAACATTCCTACTGTCATGACTGTGATATACATGAAGACCCGCAAAGACCTGTTTCTTTAGCTAATCAAAATATGATTGATAAAGATAAATCAGAAAAGAAAATGGTGTCTATTTTACCACACTCCATCAACATGATCAAAGCAGAGAAACAGAGATTTGACAAGACTAATACAGAGGATAGCTATGAGATCTTGGAGTACCAGAAGTCAGAGAAACATGTTGTTCTTCGAATGAACAAACGAAAACATTTGTCGTATCCCAAAGAATTTACGATAAAAATTCCAGGTAATGCGCATTTTCATACATTATCATGATTTTTGAAATGAAATGGTGGTTCTCAAGCTTATGATTGAATGACCCTAGCCGTAGAAATAGCCAACGACTCTTGGTTTTTTGGTTGGTTGGGGTATGCTGGCCGCAGTGCCATCTATAGGACAAATCCTGGACCGAAATATAGGATATGGCCAGCACAAATTGGCAGGGATTACTGATTATGTCCGACTCTAATAAAGCAAAACTTAACGATCGCAACCATATTTTACCTTGTTTAGCTTTAATATCAATGATACAGCCGGAATTCAACTTGCCTCCGCTTCGTCTTTTTGCATTCAAGCACCATATTGCAAGTTTACACTCATACGTCAGGTCAAACACGTGACACCTCGATCCATACATATGGAGGTTGTTATGGAAGTATCCTGACCTGACGCAAGAGTGTAAACTTACAACATGGCCCTTGAATTCAAAGAAAGGAAGCGGAGGCAAGTGGAATTCTGGCTGTAATTCATTGATATTAAAGCTTAACAAGGTAAAATATGATTGCTGATCCTTTAGTTTTGCTTTATAAGAGTCAGATATAGTCAGACTGAGTAATCCCCTGGAAATCCTGCCAATTTATGCTGGCCATATCCTAAATTTGGGCGCCGAATTTGTCATACAGACAGACAGAAGGCATTACGGCCAACACACCACAACCAACCAAATAGCCAAGAGTAGTTGGTCCTTTCCAAGGCTAGAATTAACCCACATATATGTATGCAATACAACACAGTATTTAGTGATACATGTAATTTTTTATGGATTTCAACAATATTTTAAAAACAAAAATTTCTTAGTGGAGTATTTGTCCCGTGTGAATGACCTTGATTGGCTTGAAGGTGATCTGAGCCGGGCCCCTCTTCGGATTTTTCATATCATCTGTGGCAGATTCAGGGGGATGTGGAGGGGGCGTCTTGCCATCCTTGGCCCTGACCAAAAATTTTACAAAAACGGGTATATTTTGGCCAATTTTCAGTAATAATCGGCAAATTCCACCCCTTGACCCCCCGTCAAAAGGGCACTGGATCCACTGCTGATCATCATGCTAAACAATCCTTGCAAGTTTGATAGAAGCGTGAAGCATAAATGAATGTATATTATTTAAGTATGTCACCATTCAGAACATTGGAACTCTTTGATTTTGGATTTTGTTTTCTTGAACATATTCTCTGAAACTACCAAATCTGACTTTTCAGATCAATCTGACATTGCTAATGCCAAAGTAAGAAGAATGGAAGGTAACACACCAAATCTCCAAAAAGAAGAAGCATACAAGGAGAAAGAGCAATTTGATTCAACTGATGTGTCAGGTGAAATGTAGTGCTAAATTGAAGTTGATTTTTTTTCTTTCCTTTTTTATTTTTATTTCCATGCGTGAACATTGAGGGCGGATATGGCTAGTCAAACAGGGGATGCTTACTCTTCCCGGGCACCTGGTACGACCTCTAGCTTGCTAGGGGTCAGTCATGCTCAGTTAGGTGCTCTCTTGTGAGTGCTGTTGAGATTGTCGTCAGGATCTTCTTTATTTCATTAGCTGTCTGAAGTGGGTGATATAAAATATTTGCAATGTCATTTTTTATGTTGCCTGCAGCGCAAGAGTAACATATAGGGATAACTTTTTCTTCTTCAGTTTTGCTCGTACCCTATGAGAGTCAGCTTATGTAAGACACATAAGTTGTCTCGAAGGCTACATTATCCAATGATTGAAACATAATATAGCAATCAGCTGTTTCAAACGACTAATCAGGGATAGCATATCAAAGATGCGTGCGGCTTGTGAAAGTAGTTCCGACAAAATGGCAAATTAGCAATTCCCAATCACAGCAACTTGAGTTTCAACATAATGATATAGGTAAATATGATTATGAAATTGGTTAAATTTAACGTAAATTTGATATGATATCTAATCATTGCAAACTCGCAGAAAATAGACTGTTATTTATAATGATTTTCAATTAATTTTCAGAAATTTTATGATAGATCAAACAAATTTAGGCAATGACGCCATGATAGATCAAACAAATTTAGGCAATGACACCATGGCAGATTTTAAGCAAATTAAGGCAATGACACCATGATAGATCAAACAAATTAAGGCAATAACGCCGTGATAGATCAAACAAATTTAAGCAATGACCCCATGATAGATCAAACAAAGTTATGCAATGACGCCATAATAGATTTAACAAAGGAGAAAAGTCACTAACTACCAAATATGGCCTAGATTCAAAATTTTGTAATATTCTACATTATAAAAGAGTAACATTTGCTGATTATAGTATTGCTTGAATTTTGAAAATAGCTCGATAAATAAGGAAGCTATGGCCATTTGAATGACGCCACCCCAACGTCGCGTTTACTTATAATGACGTCGTTGCATGACGTCACATAAAACGTCTTGTTAAGTAAACATATTGATGGGTATACATTGTATCTTGAAAAAGCAATCAGTGCATTGATATGTGGGAAGCATTTCTATTGCATGTCATATCCAATTCATTTAGCCAGAAAACAGGTGCTATAAAGTTACGAATTGCGATGTAGAATCACATTAGTACAATTTCTTTCATCTTCCAAGATTTGTATCTGAATAAAACCGCAATTACACATGATGTCGTAGTATTGGTTAACAGTTGAATTAATAAATTTTAATGGTGTGTTGAAACATTCTATTTATTGCGTAACTTTCAGATAAAATTCAAATAATATACATGTATTTCATACGTTCAGCGTGTTGTTACATGTATGTATAAGTGTTATTTATCTGAAAGTAAGAGAGAAAACAAAGTAACCGTTGACATCTGTTTCCATTTTCGATGTGCGTAACTCTTTAATTAAGTTACGTTGCGCCGCTAAACAACAGTGATGCAGGTCAAACTGGGCGTTCAAGGAAATCTTAATACAAATCGAATATATCACATTATAAATCCTTGGAATTTTATTGGTTTAACACGCGGGGACAATGAGAGAATAGTGCCCCGACCGGGCACTACTGCTTTTTTGCTTAACAGAGTTACGTTGCTTGGAGAGTAGTGCGCTATAAATAGGTGTCGCCACTTCCTTGTAAATAATCTCAGTTACTAAATCGATTCTTTTAAAATATCGAGGTCATGTGATGCGCTAACACTTGGGCATTATTATTCAAGCGAAAAAAGTAGGTCAGATGCTGTGTCCGATGTATAGGTCCACATTGGCATCCCAATATGAATCACATGTGCAAGTTTGGTTACTGTAGCATCGGTACTTTGCCAAATACTGAGCTACCACAAACTTCTTTTAAGAGCAGACATGGATGCGGGGGAGCTAAGCTTATATCGATCGTACGTTATATGTACGTTTACAAAGCGTTTTGTGAAACGCAAGTTTTATGTACGTTTAGCTAATCTCCGTCTTTCTAAAAATAATTAAGTGAATGGCTAGTGATACCGGCTGTTCTTACTCTGCTTACTAAAATAATGAAGTATAGAAACGTGAACTTAACAGAAAATACACACACCACTGAGTATTAGTATCCAATATACTTAGGTCCTATAAAACGACCGCGTTCTGGACAGTGTGTGGCAACGTTATCGTTTGAATTGTTTTTATTCATTATTTCTTTTTTATTTTTTTCCCCCTTTTTTTAGCCACATGCTGCCAAACGGTGTTGTCGTTTACACAAGATCAAAAGAAAGCCGCTTTCTAAGACTCAGAGAGTTCGCCTATCGCAAAACTAACATGTAACAGCGACTGCAGAGCATTCAATTAGCGTGTGTGTGACGTGTTTATAACGTATGAAAGCGAACAACAGCGTATAACCATCGCATTTCTATCGATCTCGACGTATGCGGAACTCACGCAGTGTTCATAGGACGTTTGATTGCGTTTTTGAGCTTGTATGAGAATTTTCAGATCCTTTGCGCTGCAGTGGTTTACATAATTTATACGCCAGGTAGTCGTTAGAGAACGCTTCGTACATATTACAAATACAAATACATTGCGCAAACGCTAGACTATCGTCAACTTTATTGCATGAACATGTTCCGGAGCGTACGATCACGCTGCCAATTTTGTGCAGGCATAATTATTATTAATCCAAGAGCGTTTGACAGCGTATAGCTCCTTGTGAAACGTCCCTGAAGCATGTACAACGATCATTCAGCGTGTTAGCTAGCGGCCTTCCATGCTGGCATACGCTGCTGTCAACCACTGTAGTGTAACAGGAGTTTCGCCGATGTCACCGAAGAGGGGGGGGGGGGGCAAGGTTTCAGCTCGAAGAAAAATGTTCACAGAAAAATTGACAAGCAAAATAAATTTTTTCTAAGACGACAAACGTGAATCTCAAGAATGGTGATATAATTAAGAAGTGTGTGTGTGTGTGGGGGGGGGGGGGGGAGTTCATTCCCGCTGCATGTACAAGATGTAGAGTTTCTTGATACATTTGCCTTAGTTTAAACTTTAAGGTAGACTGGTGAGCTTAGTGAGTCGGAAAAATTTTAAGATATGAAGTCTTCATTTTGTTTTAAATTCAGTCATCCATACATGTATGTATATAAAACTTTATTCTATATTGACGAGCGGAGCGAGCCGTACATTTTTTTGGAATAGATGGTTACATTAAGAATACAATCTCCCTCTCATTTTCCATGCTCTATTTTTGTTTGACCAAACGGGGAAGGTTGGGAAGAGTAGGGCATTGCAACCCCACTATCCAACTGTCTAACCTGGCTAGATCGGCCCATGATAATGAAGCATTTGGTAATTATGCAAGTGTTAATTTGATTTTGAATTTTGCATATGTTTATGACATATGAATCCGTTCAAACACGATGACAAAGAAAGTTGAAGACAAAGTGACGACGAAAATATACACATCTTGTGAAAAATGAAGTGCGGCGAGCGAAGCGAGCCGAAAATTTCTCCCAAATGTAAAGAGGTTAAGCATAAAAGGAGTATTCTGATTCAATAACTTTGGGTGAAAAAAGGGGGCCGGGGCCCCCTGGACCCCCTCTTAATCCGTCACTGGTTATGTTTTTTTCATGTGACAGAGGAACAAAGATACATACGGAGAGACGGACAGAGTGATTACCAAAGTTCATCCGCCAAGTTGTGGGTCCTACTTACATAAACAAGAAATTAAACAAGAGTGCATACCTCCCTGTTTGATTTTGCTTGTACATCAAAACGTCAACCGGTCACTCATCGTATGATCGTAATATTATTGTAGATCACATGGATCGGACACCTTGCAAAATTGAATTCTAGTTATTGGTAATAAATGTGCAAAGTATCGAAATTCTATATCAAACACTCTGTACTGCTTTAAATAAACAAGATTTAACATAATTCTTTGGAACATTACATTCTACCAACGGTGATTTTATGTATGAACGTTTCACGTTTTGTAATGATATATATACAATTTTATGCATGCTTTATCGGCCCTATAATTTCGACGAAAAATGCTTTTGATAAACGAACTATAAATTATCACGTGCACTTTTTGCAATGTTGAATGTTTGAGAAAATACGGCGTCATAACTCTGAGCCCTCGTAACGTCATGCACGTGATGTATGACGTCATGTTTTGACGTCATTTGCCCTGAATGACGCAAAACAAACGAAAATCATCGCCTTTTACATTTAAATCTTCAAAATTCATCTATGATCCTGGCCTCGCCCACGATATTTTTCATGCAAATTAAAAGGCCGATCAGAAATCCATCGATTAGTACAAAAATTATCATTAGCAAGGCCTGGATCGATACTTCATTTCATAAATTTCTATCGAAATTTCGCTCATTTATTGATATTTTCAATGATTGCTCTGCTCTCTTCTCTATTTATAATGTTCTTTTCCAGATGGTTATTATTTTTATGCCCCCGGAATCAAAGATTCGGGGGCATATAGTTTTTGGCCTGTCCGTCTGTTTGTCTGTTTGTCCGAAAAACTTTAACATTGGACATAACTTTTGAATGGGAAGTGATAGGGCTTTCATATTTCACATGTGTATTCCTTGTGACAAGACCTTTCCATTGATACCAACATTTTTGACCTCGTGACCTTGACCTTGACCTTTGACCTACTTTTCAAAAACTTTAACATTGGGCATAACTTTTGAATGGGAAGTGATAGGGCTTTCATATTTCACATGTGTATTCCTTGTGACAAGACCTTTCCATTGATACCAAAATTTTTGACCTCATGACCTTGACCGTGACCTTTGACCTACTTTTCAAAAACGTTAACATTGGGCATAACTTTTGAATGGGAAGTGATAGGGCTTTCATATTTCACATGTGTATTTCTTGTGACAAGACCTTTCCATTGATACCAAAATGTTTGACCTCATAACCTTGACCTTGACCTTTGACCTACTTTTCAAAAACTTTAACATTGGGCATAACTTTTGAATGGGAAGTGATAGGGCTTTCATATTTCATATGTGTATTCCTTGTGACAAGACCTTTCCATTGATACAAAAATTTTTGACCTCGTGACCTTGACCTTGACCTTTTTTTCAAAAACTTTAATATTTGGCATAACTTTTGAATGGGAAGTGATAGGGCTTTCATATTTCACATGTGTATTCCTTGTGACAAGACCTTTCCATTGATACCAAAATTTTTGACCTCGTGACCTTGACCTTGACCTTTGACCTACTTTTCAAAAACTTTAACATTGGGCATAACTTTTAAATGGGAAGTGATAGGGCTTTCATATTTCACATGTGTATTCATTGTGACAAGAGCTTTCCATTGATACCAAAATTTTTGACCTCGTTACCTTGGCCTTGACCTTTGACCTACTTTTCAAAAAACTTTAACATTGGGCATAACTTTTGAATGGGAAGTGATAGGGCTTTCATATTTCACATGTGTATTCCTTGTGACAAGACCTTTCCATTGATACCAAAATTTTTGACCTCATGACCTTGACCTTGACCTTTGACCTTCTTTTCAAAAACTTTAACATTTGGCATAACTTTTAAATGGTTAGTGATAGGGCTTTCATATTTCATATGTGTATTCCTTGTGACAAGACCTTTCCATTGGTGCCAAATTTTTTGACCTCGTGACCTTGACCTTTGACCTTTTAACCCAGTGACCTCACATACATGTACTTAACAGAAAATAGTGTTCATACTAACAAAGATGCCACCGGGGGCATTCGTGTTTCACAAACACAGGCTTTATTTTTACCAAAAATTGAATCTTGTTTTACATGTTTTTATTTGTTTTGCTTTATCTAGCATGCATAGCTGCTATACATGCGTCTCGTTGCCATGGACGTGTCCTCACGGTGTATATTTCGTTGTTCTCTGTGCATTATATATCGTCTTCGGAAATAATGAACAGAATGATGACCCATCACGATTTTTCTCTTGTGAACTACTTATCAAGTATAGTTTATCTTAAGATAAGTTTTGTGTTGGGTCCACTTTCTGTTCATAGTAAATTTATGTGTTTTATGATGGAAAATTGCAGAAAAATGCCGGAATCGTAGGATCATAAAAGGTTCCGTCATGTACTGCACTAAATGTAGTTTCCGATAGCGATCCAGGTTAATGGATTTTTCATCACAAAATCTTCCTAAATAAAATTCTCATGCATAAAATCTCCGATGAACTACTTTATTTTTGTAAATTTTACTAGGACGTATAAGGAGTTAGTGACTTTTCTCCTTTAAGCAATGAAGCCATAATAGATTAATCAAATTTAAACATTGAGCCCATGATAGATTGAACAAATTAAGGCAATGATGCCATAGCAGATATTAAGCAAATTAAGGAAATGGCACCATGGCAGATTTTAAACAAATAAACGCAATGACGCCATGATAGATCAAACAAATTTACGCAATGACGCCATGGCAGATATTAAACAAGTTTAAGGAATGGCGCCATGGCAGATTTTAAACAAATTTAGGCAATGACGCCATGTAGATCAAACAAAGGGCTAGGTGCGCTAACCCTTATATCGGCCCTATAATTTCGACGAAAAATGTTTTTGATAAATGAATTATAAATTATTACTTTTTGCGATGTTGAATGTTTGAGAAAATACACGTCATAATTTTGAGCCCTCATAACTTCACGCGCTTGAATAGCGTCATGCCCTGAATGACGCAAAACAAAGGAAAATCATCGTATTTTACACGTAAATCTTCATAATTCATCTACGCTCCAGGCCTCGCCCACAATATTTTTAATGCAGCTGAAAAGGCCGATCAGAAATCCATCGATTGGTACCAAAATATTCATGGGGAAGGCCTGGATCATTACTTAATTTCTTAATTTTGTATCGAAATTTCGCTCATTTATTGATATTTTCAATGATTTCAACGTTTTTAGACGTTTTGAGCACCGTATTATTCTGTATAGGACTGCGAAATCAAAACAGGTTTTCCTGACTTGGATTCACCCTACATTTGACATTTTATAACCTAAAATAAAATGGATATATCAACAACTTTGAAAATTGGGCCGAAATGTCTGGTTTCCGCACCTACTCTTTTAAGCAATGACCATGGCAGCTATTGAATAATTTAAAGCAATGACGCCATTATAGATCAAACAAATTGAGGCAATGACGCCATGATAGATCAAACAAATTTAGGCAATGACGCCATGGCAGATATTAAAGAAATTTAAGCAATGACGCAATGATAGATCAAACAAATTTAGGCAATGACACCATGGCAACTATTTAACAAATTAAGGCAATGACGCCATGATAGATCAAACAAATTTAGGCAATGACGCCATGGCAGATATTAAACAAATTTAGGCAATGATGCTTTGACAGATCATACAAATTAAGGCAATGACTCCGTGATAGATCAAACAAATTTAGGCTATGACGCCACGGCAGATCAAACAAATTTAGGCAATGACGCCATGATAGATCAAACAAATTTAGGCAATGACGCCGTGATAGATCAAACAAATTTAGGCAATGACGCCATGATTCAGATTCTGGCACTGACACGATCATAGTGCAATATTTATAGGTAAAGAATGTGCATGGGTATCAGGTGAGCGTTGTGTCCCCTGGGGCTCTTGTTAATATTGATAATACCTGATATGTACATCAATATGTACATCGAGACAATCACCGAATATGACAAGTTTCCATGGTGCTGTTGCGTCGGATGTTGCATGCAATAAGGAGACGCTGAAACTCCCTGGTTACCTGGTCTCACTTGGGAATGTTATTATTCATTCTAAGGTTTGCAGCCGTTTAATGAGAATTCTAATGAATTTGCCTTGCCTTCTCGACTTTGTGTCTGAATAAGTGATAGATCCCCTTCTTTGATGTTTATCAAAATAAATAATATTTAGCGTGTATCGGAATTCTGATGTTTTTTTAAACACCACAGACATGTAAATGATACACAGACAAGGACTTTTTCTTAGTTTATATAACATAGAACACAGAAAAGTATATGTCAGCCGACCAGCGGTCTCAGTGAGCCTCGAGCCAGCAACCCTTTGGTCACTGGCCCGATGCTCTGACCACTAGACTGCGGCACCGACAGGGATTCTGTTTGTTCTCTTGATATTACCACTATGGATTTTGTATATAATCTAAGACGTAAAGAAGACTGCATGTCATATACAGGAATAATACCTTCTGTCGTCGTAATAAATAATTAATGGCACAAACTATGCTTCACTTCTGACACAGTTACGGGAAAATTAAACTTAAGCGCCGAGGAAAGCTCACATGTTAAAGGTGTGTCATTCCATCAGAAAAATGCTCCTGTTCACAAGTCTGTCACTGCCATGGCTGCCATTCATGATTCTGGCTTTAAGTTGATTGAGCATCCGCTTTATGCACCTGATCTTGCTCCATCAGACTTTCATCTATTTGAAAAACTGAAAGTATTAATTTGTTTGTTGCACAGACTTTCATTTTATGATGACGTCATACTTGCATGGATGGATTTCTGACCAGTCAAGATAAGGAGTACTTTAAAAGTGGACAGGTATTAAGGTCCTTAATCACCGGTGGCAAAAGTGTATAGATACTAGTAATGAAGAGGATTATGTAGAAAAGCAAGCAAACTGTCTGATAAAATTCAAATTCTTCAATACGAGGCTCACAACATATCAGTCAGCCCTCGTAAATCTTCTACATCCGGGATTAAAGACGTTAGTGATATCCGTCATTCCATGTTTTACAGACGAAATGATTGTTGATTTAACCAAGGTTTATCGTGAAATTACAAAAGCATGATAGTTTCTCCAGTCCTCCACTTTTTTTCTGCTCATTGGCATTTTGTTTTGACAATACGTACATGTATAGTAACCGTTGTCTAAGAGCAACGACAAGTGCGTACTTACTTAGAAAATAAGAAGAAATATATTCTATCACTTTCTACCGAGTGAGACTGTAAAAAATGCACTTGTGACGGAAATTTTCATTTAGGCACGGTCCATTTGATATTCTAGGGGTGGGGGTGGGACCGTGGGGGGCTTGGGTTTTTTTTTCGAAAAAAATAATTTTGCTCTCAATTTTGATGAAAAAAATAAATTTGCTTATGGTGTGACAGAAAAAAATAATCTTGCTCTTACAAATAATCTGAATGTGAAGAATTACCATAAGATTTCGCAGTTTTCAAAATTGTATCAAAAAATTTTTGGCTCGCTTCGATCGCCATAGTTTTCTATCAAAACATTATTCACTAATAGCATTTTAAGTTCAGATGTTTTAAGATATCAAAAGTTATACATGTATGTGAATGAAAAAGGGCTTCCTTAAAAGTTTGAATATATTATCAATATTTATGTATTGCTGTTAATACATGTTGCATGTATCCCATAGAGTCATGTTCTTGTAAGCTTGGAAGGAGAACTTGAGTTATTCACCAATTTACAATTTCTATTGATATTAAACACAAACATTCTTATTATGCGCATCACTTAAAAAAATTTCCTTGCTCCAACTTTGCCAGAAAAAAATAATTTTGCTCCGGTCCGGGGCAAAAAAAAAAAATCTTGCTCCGACAAAAAACCCAAGCCCCCCCCCCCCCCCCGAATATCAAATGGACCATGCCTTAGACGAAATTTCTGTCTCTCGTGTAATTTTGTATGTCTCGGTAGATCGTGATAAAACTTAATGGTTTGTTATCCGTCTGTCTGGTAAGTTAAAGAAGATCCTGACGATAATCTCAACCGCACTCGCAATAGCGCACCAAATTGAGCATCGACGAACCCCTAGCAAGCTAGAGGTGGGACAGGTACCCCTGTTGGCTAACCACACCTGCCATCAATGTTCATGCACGAAAATGAAAACGATATAGAAAATGCATGCACTGTCTGAGGTTATGTCACACTTTCTCATATTTTGATATAACTTACTTGATATACAACTTGCAGGGATGGTAAATTATGATTAGAATCAGACTAGCAACCAATATAGGTCAAGTTCATATTCAAGATCAAGATCACGTACTTGGAGTCAAACATTTGACAGGCGCATTTATGTTCTTGAACAGTGCTATTTTATTCTTCTTAGAAAACTCTAACGTGACCCTTTTAGTAAAAGTGCATTGTTAAAATTAGTACATCTGTTTGCAGACATTTTTATTCTAACATAAAAATCAAATTTAATGGACCATTATTTGAAAGGTCATTGATTTTGTCCTTGATAGAAGTCATGTACGAGCATTTGTTAATAAGATTCATTTTTCTTTTACAGAAAAGAGTAAAGCTGATGCTAACAAAGATGTTGGGACACGAAAAAAGATTGTATTGCCATTATGCTTGGTCTGCCACGATGCCTTTACCTCAGTTGAAAGCTTACAGGAGCACGTTGAAGTAAAAAAACACCAGCAAATATGCCAAGGTCAAACAGATTTCCAATGCCACATTTGTCATAAATTTTTGCGAAGTGAATGGGATCTCAAATTTCACCTTAGACTTAAGCATACAGAGAAGAAAAACAAAAAATTGAAGGAGCATCATGCAGGCCAAATGGAAGTTCATAATATTGGTATACTCTGTAATCAGTGTGATAAACAATTTAGATCAGAAGATAGCCTGCATGCTCATATTCAGAAATCCAAACATGAACAAGTCAGTATCAAAGTAACAGAATTCAAATGCATAAGTTGTAACACATACTTTGTTGACAATTGGAACTTGGAGTTCCATATGATAGCCACGGGACATCTACCAGGATCTTTGCCCAGTTCTGAAGGTATACAATTCATAATGCAAAAATGGCTGACATGCCCTGAATGTGATTCAAAATATTCTAGCTTAAAGGAGCTCAATAAACACATAAAAGTTAACCAACACAAAGAAAATTATAGTATTAGTTATTTAGATTTAAAGTGCTCTCAATGTGACATATTTTTTGCGAACAGTGCTGAACTCTATGATCATGTGATAGGGTTTGGTCACCAAATTCAGGTCTGTCGAGAAGAGTCTGGCAGTCCCCATAGGACGTATTCGGAAGGAAAGAAAGTCTTCTCCACCTTGTGTTATTATTGCAACAGGATTTTTGAGAGTGTAGATGACTGTAATGCCCATCTAATGTGGCATGACCATGAGGAAACTTGTCTCAATGAAACCCACTACAAATGCTACACCTGTCGTCAATTCTTTCTTAGACATGCTGACATTATGTGTCATATGAAAAGAACTCAACATTCTGGGAGCTGGGTTAGCCAAGAGCGAAAGATGTTTGAATTAAAATCAAAAAGTAAGAACAAGACCTTTTGCTGCACTTCATGTCATACACTATTTGATACAATGGCAGGAATCCGAGATCATATTGAAACCGCTCACTTTTGTGGAGATGAGACAGTGAAATGCCCATGTTGTACACAAACCTTTACAAACATAAATTTGCAGCAGATTCACCTTGCAGAGGTCCACGAGGGTGAATATCCGTTCAAATGTCAGGAATGTGGTCTTGTTTTCTTCAACAAAGGGAATTTTACAAAACATACAGTGAAACATACTTATGAATCACGGGCATCCTCCTCTCTAAATCAAGCAATAATGCTGAAGGAAAGATGCAGTCCAGACGGTTCTGACGAATTAAAACGACTAGGATTATTCATTAACAATATTCAGAAACGAATGGAAATAATGAAAATTCAGCGCAGTTTACATCCATGTGGACCTGCAGATGAGAATGGAATAATAAGAGACCAGCTTGAAGAGGAGCAGACGTGCATACAATGCTCAGAAACATTCTCCAGTTATTATGAATTAAGGGTGCATGTAATGGGATCAGGGCACGAGCAAGTTGTTGATGAAGATTCCCCATACATGTGCTTCACATGTAGCAGAAGGTTCATTAAATTTGCTGACCTTGAACTTCATATGGATTTAACTCATCACAGTGGAAATGAAAGCACAACTAGGGATAGATTAGGAAATATGATTGGACAGTTTCCCAAACTGTTGCATTTGAAAGGAACTGGGAAAAGTAATCGTAGGTACAAGTGTTCACGATGTCTCCGGATTTTCACCAGAAAGGGACTTATAGATCAGCATATCAGGGAAAATGCATGCTATTTAAAATGGTCAAAAAACTGTCCTTGCTGTTTGGTTAAGTACGACAGTCGAAATATCTATGCTGCACATTTACACCAGGTTCATTTTTGTGAATATCCATTTGTATGCAAAGAGCATGATTGTAAGAAATTATTTTATAGTTTCCAAGCATTTATGTGGCATGCAGGAAGTCATGGGATACATGAAGAAACACGAAGGACTGAAAACATGACAAACCATCTCAACTTGAGATTTACTTCGACTGAAGAAAACGGAACACAAGGGGATGGAATCGCTACATGTAAATTTGAGGTTGATAACACCTCTTATCCTGCCTCAAGCATGGATATTGAAGAAAGTGAGTTAGCAGATCCCTGTTTAGGCAGATCCCAGGAGAAATTAGAAAACAAACTTGAGGCCAAGGTCAATTATTGCCATGATGAAACTAAAGAAAAGTGCACATCAGACAGTGATGACGACCGGGAGGGATTCTATAACACAACGTTAGTATATTATGCATTGCATTGCATACAATTTACAAATATTCATGCATTTTCATAATTTTATACATATTATACACTGCCATCCATATATTGGTGCACTTGAAAGGTGTATATTAATTTATAAATTAATATACACCTTTCAAGTGCACCAATCTTTTAGAAAAGGGTTTAAAGAATTGCCTTTATGCCTATAACTGTGATGAAGGACCTTAGTGCTAATGTTTACCACAAAAAAAATATTTTTCAAAGTAATGAATTCTAAAAATTCTATAATTTGGGGTGAAAACAGAGATTTTTTAAGTTGTTTAGTTAACTAAATTTAAATTTTTTCGTGTCTTTATTTGGAACTATAATTAACTTGATCATTTCAGTAAGATTGCTAGCAAAATCTTAATCATTACAGAGAGAAAAATTAAGATTTACCTATATAAGACATACATATAGGGAGTTTTAATTTGTATAGTTACTTTTTAGGTGGCAGTGTATCATAAACTGTATGCATATATAGAATCATTCGCTACATGTACATATATCAAGTTTTGTGCTAGTTTCAGGCTTAATATCCTGCAGTGAATGTTTTAATCTCAGTGAATGTACATACCAAAGGCATAAATCAATAGGTCCAGAGACAGATCCGAAAGAAAATGTCCATGCGAAAAGCTTATATATTTTTATGTAGCTGTGAAAGAAAGTACCGATAAATGATTCTACATGTACTTATATCTAGCAGCTAGTATTTTTAAATTGCTTTCTTCTTTCACTTTCTAGAAGCAACTATTTTATGTAAGATGTGCAGGGGAAAAGTTGGTTGGGTTTTGGCCTCATCAATTGCTATCCAGACCATAAGTCCAATATCTTACGTTTTACATGTACATGTATTGCAATGAAATCTGATTCTCATACACATTTTGTCAATTTCGACACATAGTATGAGCCAAGAAATTGTTCTCTAGATTGATTTTAAGGTCCGATGATTTTATTATGATTTTAAGGTATTGATTTTAAGGTCCGATGATTTTAAGGTCATACATATAGGACTTTGATGATTGAAAATGGTTTCAAGGTTACGTAACTGACTTGTCATTGTAACGATCTTCATGAACTTGCCAGTATTATTCTTCCAACGAGTCAATGATGCCATTATTGATTATGAAGTCCAAAGATCCAGGGCATGTGTTTTGATGAGTGAAATTTGCTTTTAGGTCATAACTGATAATTCGGAAGAATTCCAACTCAATCTAAACCTTCTTGAAGAAAATTTCTGACCAATTTCCATGCACCAGACACGTGTTTCGAATATCAAATTCTCATCAGTGATGCTTCCTGCCAAATTACTTTTAGTAAGCAGCCCAAATTAATTTCACTAGCGCCCTCTAGTGTAATTTATAGAATTTAAATTTCTGCCTTTTATTACAGACAGTGTGTGGCTCCAAATTTCCTGTAGGGTCAACATGTTGTTTTTAGTTCAACATGTTGTTTTGCTGCTTTCTTCATCAAACTTGAAACTTCAAACATTCTCCATTGCTTGTATCAAGGCTGTCCTCTATTTGCCTTGAGGTCAAAGGTTAAGGTCAAAATACATGTACATTAATACAATGTAATGATTGAAAATGATTTCTTGGTCATAACTGAGTTTGTATTTTGCCCATCTACATGACACGTACATGTCAGAATGAATTAAATGAGCCCCTTCACTTGAGGTCAATAGTTCTGAGACAACATTTCAAAACTGTTAAGACTACAAGACTAAGTAATCTTCGATGATTAAATTAATGTGTTAATTGCAATTTTATTCAATTTTAGGGAACCTAAGAGGATAAACAGCATGTTCGTCTGTAAGTTTTGCTTGCAAGATACCTGGTACACTGTAAAGGGCCTTTCTTTCCACTATGAGAAGTACCATAGTATTAGTGAACAAACCATCCTGGATTGTATGGAAAAGTACCCAAACATCTATGACTTTGAAAGAAACTTGATCAAAATTTTGAAAAAGGAAACTGCAGCTTTGCTGAAACGACAGTCTGTGTTTTGTGATTGACCGATAACAATGAAATAGAATTGTCAGTAAAACCTGGTACCAACTGACAAATTACTTCTTGGACATTGGATGTAAAATTATATGAAAATACAACTGTTACTATTTTGACAGTAAAAACAAATATGTTACACTTTGTTATATTGAAATAAAGTTTGAGAATGATTGAGTATTAACCAAGTATGATGTATTCTTTAACCCAATTTTTCCTGAATTTTATGTAAAACTAAGTCTTGTTAAATTTATATAATTATAGAATACAGCTAAATTGGCAATCTGCAATTTTCGTATTTAAAACCGGGGTATAACGTCAACATCGACCCATATACTTGACATGTAACGATACACTAGATCATGATACGGTACGCATCACGATACAAGGCTCAAGTTAAGATAAGTATCACAATACACTTTTTTATCCAATGCATCACTCACATATCCCTTGGATCCAAAGAAAAACTTAACAAACTTGCAACAATTTAGTCTTTAATAGCATAAAGATGGTTCTCACAAGCTACATGCTGATGGGGATATACTGTTGCCTTTAAACAATTTGTATTATAAGAAAATGATACAGAATAAAGCCTGTGTTTGTGAAACACGAATGCCCCCGGTGGCATCTTTGTTAGTACATGTATAAACACCATTTTCTGTTGAGTACGTGAAAGGTCAAAGTCAAGGTGACGAAGTCAAAAGTGAAAGGTGTGGTCATGAGGACTCTACATGTGAAATTTCAAAACCCTACCTCTTATAGTTTAAAAGTTCAATGTCAAGGTTACTAGGTCAAACGTCATGATATCAAATGAGAGAATCTGCATGTCAAATATCAAAACCCTAACTCTTATAGTTTAAAAGTAGGTCAAAGGTCAAGGTCATTTGATCAAAAGTCATAATTTCAAATGAAAGGTCTGGTCATGAGGTCCCTACATGTGAAATATCAAAACCCTACCTCTTGTAGTTTAAATGTAGGTCAAAGGTCACTAGGTCAAAAGTTATGGTATTTCAATGAAAGTTCTGGTCAAAAAATTCTGCATGTGAAATTTCAAAGCCATAGCCTCTATAGCTCATGAGATATAGCCGTGATTTATTATTTTTAAAAGTAGGTCAAACTCCAACGTCAAGGTCACAAGGTAAAAACAATTAATATCCATAGAAAGGTCTTGTCATAAGAAATACACAAGTGAAATATGAATGCCCTATCACTTACCATTCAAAAGCTATGGCCAAGGTTAAAGTTTTTCAAAAGTAGGTCAAACTACTATGTCAATAGGTCAAATTTTGTTGCTGTGTTTGATTCATCTCATCATGGTCTATCACCATGTCATGTTTCAAGTTGTTCCTCCAAGCAGTTTTCTCTCAACGGACTTGAACGCTACACCAAAATGTTGACAGACGGACTTCGCCATTCATAGACCGGATTTTGCTTCGCAATCTGGCCAAAAACTATTCGTCTGCAAAAGTTGGACTCTTTTACTTCATTGCCAGATTAGATAATGCAGATGTTTTTAAATTACCATGCTAGGAGCAGTGTTGGTCCTATCTGGCAATGAAGCTCTAAGACAGAAAGTAAAAAAAGGCTAAGTTTGGTGGACAAATGTGCTATGTTTTGAGAGGTTTGGGGTGAATTATTGGTGGATGCTTTACTGCCGGTTTCTCCCCAAAAGTGCATAAAGTACATGGAAAAGAAATGGGGAAAAATCTGTCGGATACCTTTTTTCTGTATAATTTTATATAATGATCGGTGATATAATGACATTTATCACATGATTCACCCGTTATGCAGTTTTATAATATATGATATGATAACACGTTACATATCGCTCTGCTTGAATGCGATTGGTCAAGTTTGGAACCTAATCACATAAACCTTGACAAATGTGACCTTTCAAATATCGGTAAACTGTTAAATTCAGACCCGTAGTCAATATCAATAATTAAAATTATTGTTGTTGAATTAATTTTTGCATTAAAATACTATTCAAAATTGAAGTACTTTTCTTTTACGCACAGAATATCTATACGATGGGGACACTACTTCTCATGGCGTAGCAGACGACTTCTAGATCACGGCGTGATTCGCCTCAGTAGTTCTCGGAAACGTTGATTTCACGTTAGAAATACACATTTTTAGGCAATATCATGTGATAAAAAGAATCTCAAATGAATTTTCATTTCATACGATGTATTATGAAACTCGTTGTGCGTTTTATATCCCCTCGCCAAGGCTCGGGGATATAAAACTCACAACTCGTTTCATAATACATCGTATGAAATGAAAATTCATTTGAGATCCTATATATACAGGCTTTTTCATACCAAGTTGCTACATGTACATGTGCCTGTGATCATCCAACACCAAGGAGAACATGCGATGAAATATACGTGAACAATATAAACAATCTGAGAAGGAAGTTATAGCGTCTTCTACGTCAACGTCATAGGTTCCATCCACTACTTTCCACGCTCACTTTGCGCTGAAGCGTCTTGTGGAATGCGATGAAACCCTTGGGACACCAAGATGGGAAGAAAGATTACATGCACAGCACGAAAAGCCGAGTTTCCATGTTTTGGAAACCACGTGGAAACTGCATGGAAACCTGAGGTTGACAGTTTCCCAGTGGTTTCCAAGGAATGGAAACCTGGATCAGGTTTCCACGTAGTTTCCACCGGGTTTCCATTTTGGAAACTTGGTTGAGTGGTTTCCATTAGGTTTCCATTTTGTAAACTACTAGTCAAAATTAAAGAAGCAATATTATTCATTTATTTTTTACTTTGATTTTGGGGAAGTTGACGGATCCGGCCCATAATCGACATGCGGACGGCCTTCGATATCTCGGGTGCTATGCAAATTCGGTACATTAGCTCCATACGGCGACTTTACACACATACCAAAACGGCACGGTGGATTATTTATTTTTATTTATTTATTTATTTATTTATTTATTTATTTATTTATTTATTTATTTATTTATTTATTTATTTATTTATTTATGTACAACACATTCGTTTGTTTATAACAAACACAATTGTGATTAATTAATTAATTTTTTTTTATTTATTTATCTATCTATCTATTTTTATTATTTATCTACTTATTTATCTATCTATTTACGCATCTTTTTTTTTTTGTTTCTTCTACTAATTATAAACCATAATATATCAACTATATAACGTATATTAGAAAAGACTGTTTGCTCTAATTAATTTTTTCTAGTATTTATAATAATACATTTCTAGAAAAAAAAAACTTTATAAAATTAATATGCAAAATGTTTTTATTTATAAATTCCATACAGCATTTATCCTCTAAAGCCAGCGGAGTGATATACTGTGGTTTTCATTTCAAGTATATACACAGACACCGGTTATGTAACGTTTGACCCAATGCAAATTGCATGTCAATTGGAATTCAGTTCTATAGTCGGGGGCGGTGCGACGCTGTGACAAGTACACAGTTGAAGCATGCAATCGCGGCATGTTATTAACGTTTCACCCCATGCAAATTGCATGTCAAATGGAATTCAGTTCTAAAGTCGGGGGCGGTGCGACACTGTGACAAGTACAAGGTTACTGCATGTTTGTAACGCCGCTATGGAGAGAGAGAGAGAGAGAGAGAGAGAGAGAAAGAGAAAATTTTCGTCATGTTTATAATTTCAATAAAATTCGAAAAATCAGCTTGAATGTACTTTACACAAATATACGCACTCAGTCATGCATCTATTAAAAAATCTGAAGTTATATGTACTGTGTACATATTTACGTTTCAACATTGTGTAATGTAGTTTAATGAGTTAATAAAGCCTAGAAAAGGGTAGACTAGGCTGTGGTGGATCCAGTGCCCCCTATACTGGGGGTCAATTAAGGGGCTAATTTTGTCGATTTATAAGGAAAATGTCTTATTTTGGAAAATTGTGGTCAGTGCTGGGGGCGGACGCCCATCCGCCCCCCCCCATCCCCCCCCCCCCCGAATTTGCCACTGCTAAGAGGACTGAAGTTCATACTGAAGCTCATACTGCAAGCAGCGACGGAGAGAGAGGGGGATCGAGCGGAGTTTTTTTAATAATGTGGCAGAGCCACACAGAGAGTAAATGACTCGACATGCAGGTAACGAAATATTCCAAATAAGTCCCATCTCATATATATATATATATATATATATACATATACATTGTAGTAAACATGTACATTGTACATCGTGCAGAACTTAACGAATTGAATGAGAATTAAGCCGGCTCATATATGCATAAAGTGAAAAAAAGGCAATAAAAAGACTGAAAGGAAACATATTAGAAATATGGTTATTTCCCACTACATGTATCTCATTCAAACTGAATATAAGTAATAGAGTATAATTTAAGATCAATGTAAGTATGTTTGTCTGTTTTTTTGTATTGTGACCCGCTTATAGATCTGCATACTAGTATCTATACAAAATGAAAAAAAACCTAACAATAATAAAGATAAAACGATCCATAACAACATAAGAAATTCTTTTTTTAAAATCGGTTTTGAAAGAAATAAGGCACGGTCCATTTGATATTCGGGGTGGGTGGGGGGGATGGGGGCTTGAGGTTTTTGTCAGAGCAAGATCATTTTCGTCTCGGCCCGGAGCAAAAAAAAAATTTTTCTCGCAGAGTTGGAGCAACATATGGTGTGCAATATATTAAGATTAGAATGTTTGTGTTTTATTGATGGAACCGGGATTTTTTGGGGAATTTTAAGCAAAATTTTTTTTAGTAATTCTTCAAATTCAGATTACTTGTAAGAACAAGATTTTTTTTTCTGACACATCATAAGCAAATTAATTTTTTTTCATCAAAATTCAGAGCAACATTATTTTTTTCGAAAAAAAAACCCCCAAGCCCTTCCCCCCCCCCCCAGGATATCAAATGGACCGTTCCTAGTGCAATTTAAAAATCAATTAATCTACATTGATTAGCTTTAATTGTCATGGTACAGGATCCAGGATTTTGAAGGATCGAGATTTTTTTCCTTGAGGTCTCGCATCCTCTATATACCTGTATTTTTCAGTTTATTTACAAAGGCGTAATGCATTATAAGGGCATCATTTGAAATTGATAATAAATTATTATGTATTTGATAAAATCTGGCAAGAGTAAGTGAGCCCAGGAATATATTGAAATGCTCACCGTTAAAAACTTAATTAGAATGAAAGATTTTCAATACAAATTCACGTTATTTTTCCAAATATTATGACAACAAAAAGGGAATCGTGTTAATCTTATTTGAAAATTAAAATATTTATATATATGAACTTTATCAAAATTCCAGGGGGAGGGGTCGGATCCCCCGACACCCCCCCCCCCCGACTCTCTGGATACGCGCTTGTACAAAGCAAATAAAAAGTTTCCATACTTCTTTGAATGAAATATCAGAGAGTCAGACAGAGAGCACTGGGCAAGCGGTCTTCCCAGACTGCTTGATGCCATATGGTGCTCTTTAATTTTTCCAAGGTTAAAGAGATAAGACTTTCGAAATTTACATGAATTCGTATATGTGAAAATAAAATAATGATATTAAAATCTACCAAGAATTTGAATGATGATTAACAGATAAAAAATTAAGATGATTTTGCGGGCTCAGAATTTCAAAATAAATTTTGACCAATCAGAAGCGAGCATTTGTTTTTGAGCAGAGGAAACGCTGGAGCGGACTGTTCACCAAAGAATGTCGCAATTTGCAATGGCGTCAACATACGTTGGATGTCCTACAGTCGCAGACGATCTCTCCTTAGCTAGTAACTATGAAATAGACACTCAGCATATGTTGGATATCTCTTACAAATATGCAAACCGTGAGAGGTACATTATTCATCCCGAGAAATCCGTACTAATGCGTAGGTTTATCCCTAAAGGCTATCAAGAGACTATATCAGACTGGAAACTAGGGGATACAGAAATTTCCATATCAACCAATGCTACACATGTTGGCATCCTGCGTTCTTCAGAGGATGAATTGGGAAAGAACGTAGATGAAAGGATATCGTGCGCACGTAGAACTTTATATAGTATGACGTATACTGGACTACATGGTTCCAATGGGCTTACCCCAGCAGTTTGTTCAAAAATATACCAAACTTACGTACTTCCACGGCTTCTATATGGCATGGAAATCACCGTTCCTTTGAGGAAACATATAGAAAAGTTGGAATCATTTCATATCTCAACACTCCGTATCATACAAAGTCTACCTAAGCGAACGTCCAGAAGTATTTGCTACCTTTTACTTGGCATTAGACCCATTGAAGCAGAAATTCACATTAGGCAACTTACATTTTTCGGAAGTATTGTTAGGAGTGGCAACTCTACTTTACTAAACTTAACAAGGAGACAACTTGCATTGAAAACTTGTAAATCACGGAGCTGGTTTGTTCATGTCGAGGGCTTAGTGGAAAGATACGGACTTCCATCATTAGATACAATTTTAGACAACACACCAACAAAGACGGAATGGAAAAAGATTGTATACAACCATATAGAGAAGTACTGGCGTGCAGAACTGGTCCGAGATTGTATGGACAAATCAACCCTATCATCATGTAATTTGGACTCATTACAGTTTGGAACGCTACACCCACTTTGGAAATATCAGAACTCTTGCATCATGGATGTTAAACGGGGTACAGTTAAAGCCAGATTACTTACAGGTACATACATTGTCCAATCTAAATTAGCCCGATTTAATCAAAATGAAGTGGACCCAACTTGTCAGTTCTGTAGAAGGGATATAGAGACTTATGCTCATATGCTCCTGAAATGTGGTGCTCTCCATAGCTATCGAAAACCTCACATAGAGCAATTGAGGTCACTTCTCATGGGATGGGCTGGATCCGATTTATGGAACAATTTCTCATTGGATATAAAATTGCAGTGTGTACTGGATGTTAGTGTACTTGTGAACGGTGGTCTTATTCCGAACAATCAGGATTTTCTCCATAAATGTGAACAGGTTACTAAGAAACTGTGCTACAGTGTGCATTGTGGTCGCTTATACCTACAAAATATGCTAAACGGACGTACAAGGAGGGTGGTCGACAACGCAGTGTCCTGTTAAATAAAATCTTCTGTTTTTAAGAGTGCTTTTAAGAGAACTTTTACCGTTTTTACCATACCACACCCGTGGGTGCACCTACAAAGAGGTGGAGGATACCAACAACAACAACAACAAATGGCGTAAGGTCCCCTATGCAAAAAAATAGATTTATCGGTTATAATACAATACTGAGGGGACCTTACGCCATTGACTTTCGTGTTGACCATAGTAAAGAGGGAACCTTACGACATTGAATTTAATAAAAAGGGATCCTTACGCTTTTGACTTTTCATAATTGGAGGAGGGGGCGACAGAACTGGGCGAAGAATATCAGAAAGTCAGAAAGGGATGAGGGGGGGGGGGGGAAAGGGGCGGAAAAGGGAGAAAAGGGTGGGAGGTGGTAGGAGGAGAGGAGGGGACCTTACGCCATTGACTTTCTACATGGACCATAATAATGAGGGGAACCTTACGTCATTGACTTTCTATATGGACCATAATAAAGAGGGGACCTTACGCCATTGACTTTCTTTATGGACCATAATAAAGAGGGGACCTTACGCCATTGACTTTCTCTATGTATTATAATACAGAGGGGACCTTACGCCATTGACTTTCTATATGGACCATAATAAAGAGGGGACCTTAAACCATTGACTTTCTACATGGACCATAATAAAGAGGGGACCTTACGCCATTGACTTTCTCTATGTGTATTATAATACAGAGGGGACCTTACGCCATTGACTTTCTATATGGACCATAATAAAGAGGGGACCATACGCCATTGACTTTCTCTATGTACATGTATTATAATACAGAGGGGACCTTACGCCATTGACATTCTATATTGATTATAATACAGAGGGGACCTTACGCCATTGACTTTCTACATGGACCATAATAAAGAGGGGACCTTACGCCATTGACTTTCTCTATGTACTATAATACAGAGGGGACGTTACGCCATTGACTTTCTATATGGACCATAATAAAGAGGGGACCTTACACCATTGACTTTCTCTATGTATTATAATACAGAGGGGACCTTACGCCATTGACTTTCTATATGGACCATAATAAAGAGGGGACCTTAAACCATTGACTTTCTACATGGACCATAATAAAGAGGGGACCTTACGCCATTGACTTTCTCTATGTGTATTATAATACAGAGGGGACCTTACGCCATTGACTTTCTATATGGACCATAATAAAGAGGGGACCATACGCCATTGACTTTCTCTATGTACATGTATTATAATACAGAGGGGACCTTACGCCATTGACATTCTATATTGATTATAATACAGAGGGGACCTTACGCCATTGACTTTCTACATGGACCATAATAAAGAGGGGACCTTACGCCATTGACTTTCTCTATGTACTATAATACAGAGGGGACCTTACGCCATTGACTTTCTATATGGAGCATAATAAAGAGGGGACCTTACACCATTGACTTTCTCTATGTATTATAATACAGAGGGGACCTTACGCCATTGACTTTCTATATGGACCATAATAAAGAGGGGACCTTACGCCATTGACTTTCTCTATGTATTATAATACAGAGGGGACCTTACGCCATTGACATTCTATATGGCTTATAATACAGGAAGGGACCTTACGCCATTGACTTTCTGTATGGATTATAATACAGAGGGGACCTTACGCCATTGACTTTCTATATGGATTATAATACAGAGGGGACCTTACACCATTGACTTTCTACATGGACCATAATAAAGAGGGGACCTTACGCCATTGACTTTCTCTATGTATTATAATACAGAGGGGACCTTACGCCATTGACTTTCTATATGGACCATAATAAAGAGGGGACCTTACGCCATTGACTTTCTCTATGTATTATAATACAGAGGGGACCTTACGCCATTGACTTTCTATATGGATTATAATACAGAGGGGACCTTACACCATTGACTTTCTACATGGACCATAATAAAGAGGGGACCTTACGCCATTGACTTTCTCTATGTATTATAATACAGAGGGGACCTTACGCCATTGACTTTCTATATGGACCATAATAAAGAGGGGACCTTACGCCATTGACTTTCTCTATGTATTATAATACAGAGGGGACCTTACGCCATTGACTTTCTATATGGACCATAATAAAGAGGGGACCTTACGCCATTGACTTTCTCTATGTATTATAATACAGAGGGGACCTTACGCCATTGACATTCTATATGGATTATAATACAGAGGGGACCTTACGCCATTGACTTTCTACATGGACCATAATAAAGAGGGGACCTTACGCCATTGACTTTCTCTATGTGTATTATAATACAGAGGGGACCTTACGCCATTGATTTTCTATATTGACCATAATAAAGAGGGGACCATACGCCATTGACTTTCTCTATGTATTATAATACAGAGGGGACCTTACGCCATTGACTGTCTATATGGACTATAATATAGAGGGGACCTTACGCCATTGACTTTCTCTATGTATTATAATACAGAGGGGACCTTACGCCATTGACATTCTATATGGATTATAATACAGAGGGGACCTTACGCCATTGACTTTCTATATGGACCATAATAAAGAGGGGACTTTACGCCATTGACTTTCTCTATGTATTATAATACAGAGGGGACCTTACGCCATTGACTTTCTATATGGACCATAATAAAGAGGGGACCTTACGCCATTGACTTTCTCTATGTATTATAATACAGAGGGGACCTTACGCCATTGACTGTCTATATGGACCATAATAAAGAGGGGACCTTACGCCATTGACTTTCTCTATGTATTATAATACAGAGGGGACCTTACGCCATTGACATTCTATATGGATTATAATACAGAGGGGACCTTACGCCATTGACTTTCTACATGGACCATAATAAAGAGGGGACCTTACGCCATTGACTTTCTCTATGTATTATAATACAGAGGGGACCTTACGCCATTGACTTTCTATATGGACCATTATAAAGAGGGGACCTTACACCATTGACTTTCTCTATGTATTATAATACAGAGGGGACCTTACGCTATTGACTTTCTATATGGACCATAATAAAGAGGGGACCTTACGCCATTGACATTTATCTATGTATTATAATACAGAGGGGACCTTTCGCCATTGACATTCTATATGGCTTATATTACAGAGGGGACCTTACGCCATTGACTTTCTGTATGGATTATAATACAGAGGGGACCTTACGCCATTGACTTTCTCTATGTATTATAATACAGAGGGGACCTTACACCATTGACTTTCTACATGGACCATAATAAAAAGGGTACCTTACGCCATTGACTTTCTACATGGACCATCATAAAGAGGGGACCTTACGCCATTAACTTTCTCTATGTATTATAACACAGAGGGGACCTTACGTCATTGACTTTCTATATGGACCATAATAAAGAGGGGACCTTCAACCATTGACTTTCTACATGGACCATAATAAAGAGGGGACCTTACGCCATTGACTTTCTCTATGTATTATAATACAGAGGGGACCTTACGCCATTGACTTTCTATATGTACCATAATAAAGAGGAACCTTACGCCATTGACTTTCTCTATGTATTATAATACAGAGGGGACCTTACGCCATTGACTTTCTACATGGACCATCATAAAGAGGGGACCTTACGCCATTGACTTTCTCTATGTATTATAACACAGAGGGGACCTTACGTCATTGACATTCTATATGGACCATAATAAAGAGGGGACCTTAAACCATTGACTTTCTACATGGACCATAATAAAGAGGGGACCTTACGCCATTGACTTTCTCTATGTATTATAATACAGAGGGGACCTTACGCCATTGACTTTCTATATGTACCATAATAAAGAGGGGACCTTACGCCATTGACTTTCTCTATTTATTATAATACAGCGGGGACCTTACGCCATTGACTTTCTATATGGACCATAATAAAGAGGGGACCTTACGCCATTGACTTTCTCTATGTATTATAGTATAGAGGGGACCTTACGCTATTGACATTCTATACGGATTATAATACAGATGGGGACCTTACGCCATTGACTTTCTACATGGACCATAATAAAGAGGGGACCTTACGCCATTGACTTTCTCTATGTATTATAATACAGAGGGGACCTTACGCCATTCACTTTCTATATGGACCATAATAAAGAGGGGACCTTACGCCATTGACTTTCTCTATGTATTATAATACAGATTGGACCTTACGCCATTGACTTTCTATATGGACCATAATAAAGAGGGAACCATACGCCATTGACTTTCTCTATGTATTATAATACAGAGGGGACCTTACGCCATTGACTTTCTATATGGACCATAATAAAGAGGGGACCTTAAACCATTGACTTTCTACATGGACCATAATAAAGAGGGGACCTTACGCCATTGACTTTCTCTATGTGTATTATAATACAGAGGGGACCTTACGCCATTGACTTTCTATATGGAGCATAATAAAGAGGGGACCATACGCCATTGACTTTCTCTATGTACATGTATTATAATACAGAGGGGACCTTACGCCATTGACATTCTATATTGATTATAATACAGAGGGGACCTTACGCCATTGACTTTCTACATGGACCATAATAAAGAGGGGACCTTACGCCATTGACTTTCTCTATGTACTATAATACAGAGGGGACCTTACGCCATTGACTCTCTATGGACCATAATAAAGAGGGGACCTTACACCATTGACTTTCTCTATGTATTATAATACAGAGGGGACCTTACGCCATTGACTTTCTATATGGACCATAATAAAGAGGGGACCTTAAACCATTGACTTTCTACATGGACCATAATAAAGAGGGGACCTTACGCCATTGACTTTCTCTATGTGTATTATAATACAGAGGGTACCTTACGCCATTGACTTTCTATATGGACCATAATAAAGAGGGGACCATACGCCATTGACTTTCTCTATGTACATGTATTATAATACAGAGGGGACCTTACGCCATTGACATTCTATATTCATTATAATACAGAGGGGACCTTACGCCATTGACTTTCTACATGGACCATAATAAAGAGGGGACCTTACGCCATTGACTTTCTCTATGTACTATAATACAGAGGGGACCTTACGCCATTGACTTTCTATATGGACCATAATAAAGAGGGGACCTTACACCATTGACTTTCTCTATGTATTATAATACAGAGGGGACCTTACGCCATTGACTTTCTATATGGACCATAATAAAGAGGGGACCTTAAACCATTGACTTTCTACATGGACCATAATAAAGAGGGGACCTTACGCCATTGACTTTCTCTATGTGTATTATAATACAGAGGGGACCTTACGCCATTGACTTTCTATATGGACCATAATAAAGAGGGGACCATACGCCATTGACTTTCTCTATGTACATGTATTATAATACAGAGGGGACCTTACGCCATTGACATTCTATATTGATTATAATACAGAGGGGACCTTACGCCATTGACTTTCTACATGGACCATAATAAAGAGGGGACCTTACGCTATTGACTTTCTCTATGTACTATAATACAGAGGGGACCTTACGCCATTGACTTTCTATATGGAGCATAATAAAGAGGGGACCTTACACCATTGACTTTCTCTATGTATTATAATACAGAGGGGACCTTACGCCATTGACTTTCTGTATGGACCATAATAAAGAGGGGACCTTACGCCATTGACTTTCTCTATGTATTATAATACAGAGGGGACCTTACGCCATTGACATTCTATATGGCTTATAATACAGGAGGGGATCTTACGCCATTGACTTTCTGTATGGATTATAATACAGAGGGGACCTTACGCCATTGACTTTCTTTATGGATTATAATACAGAGGGGACCTTACACCATTGACTTTCTACATGGACCATAATAAAGAGGGGACCTTACGCCATTGACTTTCTCTATGTATTATAATACAGAGGGGACCTTACGCCATTGACTTTCTATATGGACCATAATAAAGAGGGGACCTTACGCCATTGACTTTCTCTATGTATTATAATACAGAGGGGACCTTACGCCATTGACTTTCTATATGGATTATAATACAGAGGGGACCTTACACCATTGACTTTCTACATGGACCATAAAAAAGAGGGGACCTTACGCCATTGACTTTCTCTATGTATTATAATACAGAGGGGACCTTACGCCATTGACTTTCTATATGGACCATAATAAAGAGGGGACCTTACGCCATTGACTTTCTCTATGTATTATAATACAGAGGGGACCTTACGCCATTGACTTTCTATATGGACCATAATAAAGAGGGGACCTTACGCCATTGACTTTCTCTATGTATTATAATACAGAGGGGACCTTACGCCATTGACATTCTATATGGATTATAATACAGAGGGGACCTTACGCCATTGACTTTCTACATGGACCATAATAAAGAGGGGACCTTACGCCATTGACTTTCTCTATGTGTATTATAATACAGAGGGGACCTTACGCCATTGACTTTCTATATTGACCATAATAAAGAGGGGACCATACGCCATTGACTTTCTCTATGTATTATAATACAGAGGGGACCTTACGCCATTGACTTTCTCTATGTATTATAATACAGAGGGGACCTTACGCCATTGACATTCTATATGGATTATAATACAGAGGGGACCTTACGCCATTGACTTTCTATATGGACCATAATAAAGAGGGGACCTTACGCCATTGACTTTCTCTATGTATTATAATACAGAGGGGACCTTACGCCATTGACTGTCTATATGGACTATAATATAGAGGGGACCTTACGCCATTGACTTTCTCTATGTATTATAATACAGAGGGGACCTTACGCCATTGACATTCTATATGGATTATAATACAGAGGGGACCTTACGCCATTGACTTTCTATATGGACCATAATAAAGAGGGGACCTTACGCCATTGACTTTCTCTATGTATTATAATACAGAGGGGACCTTACGCCATTGACTTTCTATATGGACCATAATAAAGAGGGGACCTTACGCCATTGACTTTCTCTATGTATTATAATACAGAGGGGACCATACGCCATTGACTGTCTATATGGACCATAATAAAGAGGGGACCTTACGCCATTGACTTTCTCTATGTATTATAATACAGAGGGGACCTTACGCCATTGACATTCTATATGGATTATAATACAGTGGGGACCTTACGCCATTGACTTTCTACATGGACCATAATAAAGAGGGGACCTTACGCCATTGACTTTCTCTATGTATTATAATACAGAGGGGACCTTACGCCATTGACTTTCTATATGGACCATTATAAAGAGGGGACCTTACACCATTGACTTTCTCTATGTATTATAATACAGAGGGGACCTTACGCTATTGACTTTCTATATGGACCATAATAAAGAGGGGACCTTACGCCATTGACATTTATCTATGTATTATAATACAGAGGGGACCTTTCGCCATTGACATTCTATATGGCTTATATTACAGAGGGGACCTTACGCCATTGACTTTCTGTATGGATTATAATACAGAGGGGACCTTACGCCATTGACTTTCTCTATGTATTATAATACAGAGGGGACCTTACACCATTGACTTTCTACATGGACCATAATAAAAAGGGTACCTTACGCCATTGACTTTCTACATGGACCATAATAAAGAGGGGACCTTACGCCATTAACTTTCTCTATGTATTATAACACAGAGGGGACCTTACGTCATTGACTTTCTATATGGACCATAATAAAGAGGGGACCTTCAACCATTGACTTTCTACATGGACCATAATAAAGAGGGGACCTTACGCCATTGACTTTCTCTATGTATTATAATACAGAGGGGACCTTACGCCATTGACTTTCTATATGTACCATAATAAAGAGGGACCTTACGCCATTGACTTTCTCTATGTATTATAATACAGAGGGGACCTTACGCCATTGACTTTCTACATGGACCATCATAAAGAGGGGACCTTACGCCATTGACTTTCTCTATGTATTATAACACAGAGGGGACCTTACGTCATTGACTTTCTATATGGACCATAATAAAGAGGGGACCTTCAACCATTGACTTTCTACATGGACCATAATAAAGAGGGGACCTTACGCCATTGACTTTCTCTATGTATTATAATACAGAGGGGACCTTACGCCATTGACTTTCTATATGTACCATAATAAAGAGGGGACCTTACGCCATTGACTTTCTCTATGTATTATAATACAGCGGGGACCTTACGCCATTGACTTTCTATATGGACCATAATAAAGAGGGGACCTTACGCCATTGACTTTCTCTATGTATTATAGTATAGAGGGGACCTTACGCCATTGACATTCTATACGGATTATAATACAGATGGGGACCTTACGCCATTGACTTTCTACATGGACCATAATAAAGAGGGGACCTTACGCCATTGACTTTCTCTATGTATTATAATACAGAGGGGACCTTACGCCATTGACTTTCTATATGGACCATAATAAAGAGGGGACCTTAAACCATTGACTTTCTACATGGACCATAATAAAGAGGGGACCTTACGCCATTGACTTTTTCTATGAATTATAATACAGAGGGGACCTTACGCCATCGACTTTCTATATGGACCATAATAAAGAGGGGACCTTACGCCATTGACTTTCATATGGATTATAATACAGAGGGGACCTTACGCCATTGACATTCTATATGGATTATAATACAGAGGGGACCTTACGCCATTGACATTCTATAAGAACCGTAATACAGAGGGGACCCAATGCCATTGATTTTCTATGTTCACAATAATGCAGAGGGGAACCTAACACCATCAACGAAATCTGTATGGACCTTAATACAGAGGGGACCTTACAACATTGACTTTCTATATAGACGATAGTATTGAGGGGACCTTACGCCATTGACTTTTTATATAGACCATAGTGCAGAGGGGACCTTACGACATTGACTTTCTATATGGATCATAAAACAGAGGGGGCCATACTCCATTGACATTCAATATAGACCTTAGTACAGAGGGACCTTATGCTATTGACTTTCTATATGGATCATAATACAGAAGGGACCTTACTCCATTGACTTTCTATATAGACCATAAAACAGAGGGGACCTTACGCCATTGACTTTCTATATAGATCATAATGCAGAGGGGACCTTACTCCATTGACATTCTATATAGACGATAGTACAGAGGGAACCTTACGCCATTTACTTTATATATGGACCATAATACGGAGGGAACCTTTCAATATTGACTATCTACAAGGACCGTAATACAGAGGTGTTATTACGCCATATGACTTTCTAAATAGACCATAATATAAAGGGGACCTTCCACCATTGACATTCTACATCGACATAATACAGAGAGTACCTTATGCCATTGACTTTCTCTATAGACCATAATACAATGGGGACCTTACACCATTGACTGTCTATATGGATCATAATAAAGAGGGAATCTTACGCCATTGACTGTCTATATGGACCATAATACATAGGGGACGTTACGCCATTGACTTTCTATATAAAGACCATAGTACAGAGGGGACCTTACGCCATTGACTTTCTACATCGACCATAATACAGAGGGGACCTTACACCATTGACTTTCTATGTGGACCATAATACACAAGGGATCTTACGCCATTGACTTTCCATATGGACCATAATACAGAGGGGACCTTACGCCATTGACTTTCTATATGGACCATAATACAGAGGGGACCTTACACCATTGACTTTCTATATAGACTATAGTACAGAGAGGACCTTACGCCATTGACTTTCTGTATGGACCACAGTACAGAGGGGACCTTACGCCATTGTCTTTCTATATGGATCATAATACAGAGGGGACCTTACGCAATTGACTTTTTATATTACCCATAGTACAGGGTGGATCTTACGCCATTGACTTTTTATATGGATCAGAATACAGAGGGGACCTTACGTTATCGACTTTTTGTATGACCATAGCAGAGAGGGAACCTTACAACATTGACTTTTATAAGAACCGTAATACAGAGGGGACCCTACGACATTTCTATGTTCACAATAATACAGAGGGGAACATAACACTATTAACGAAATCTGTATGGACCTTAATACAGAGTGGACCTTACACCATTGACTTACTATATGGACCATAATACAGATGGTAACTTACACCATTGAATTTCTACACGGACCATAATACAGAGGGGACCTTACACCATTGACTTTATACATAGACAATAATACAGAAGGGACCTTACACCATTGACTTTCTATATGGACAATAATACAATGGGGACCTTACACCCTTGACTACTATATGAATCATAATACAAAGGGGTCCTTACTCCATTGTCTTTCTATATGAATCATAGTACAGAGGGGACCTCACACCATTGACTTTATATAAGAACTGTAATACAGAGGGGACCTTACACCATTATGTTTCATGGAAGAAGAAATAGATTCTATCACTTTCTACTGAGACATTAAAAGTTACACTCTATGCTGTCCCACGACTCTGATGGTCACATGAACACCTCACTCTGTGACAAACGTGACGACTTAAGTTTCAGCATCACAAACTTTCCTTTTCTGAGTAGCAACATTCTTTCAGCGCCTGCTTATGGCGTGTTAATATGCCAGATAAAGTACACAATATATAGATTTTGATAGATGCAAGCAGGAGATGCTGACTCTTTCTGGGCACCTGGTCTCACTCTCATGTAATGGGAGTTCGCTTCTTTCCATGTAGTGGAAGCGCAGGGATCACTTTGTCCGTTGTCCGTCTGTCAGTCAGTCCGTCCGTCCGTCTGTCTGTCACACTTTGGATGTCACACCCCATAACTTTTCATCGGTAAGTGATAGGGCTTTGATATTTCACATGTGTATTTCCTGTGATGAGACCTTTTTACACATACCATAATTTTTGACCTAGTGACCTTGACCTAGATATTTGTCCTACTTTTCAAAAAATTAACATTGGCTATATCATTTGATTGGTAAGTGATAGGGATTTTATAATTCACATGTGTATTCCTTTTCATAAGACCTTTGTACAGATACCAAATTCTTTTTACCTAGTGACCTTGACCTAGATATTTGACCCACTTTTTCAAAAAAAAAATTTGCTATATCTTTTGATTAGTAAGTGATAGGGATTTTATAATTCACATGTGTATTTCCTGTGACATAACCTTACAACATGTACCATAAATTTTGACCTAGTGACCTTGACCTAGATATTTGACCTACTTTTCCAAACAATTAACATTGGCTATAACTTTTGATTGGTAAGTGATATGAATTTTATAATTAATATGTGTATTCCTTTTCATAAGACCTTATTACAGATACCAATTATTTTTACCTAGTGACCTTGACCTAGGTATTTGACTTACATTTGAAAAAAAATTAAGAATGGCTATATGTTTTATTTTATAAGTGACACGGCTTTGATATTTCAAACATGTATTTCTTATGATGAGTCCTTTCTTTTATTCCCAAAAATTTGTACCCAGTGACTTCACCTAGATGATTGACCTTTTCTGAGAGTAACAGATTGACCATAGCTTTTAATTGATAAGTAAGAGGTTTTATATTTCACATGCGACTTCATTTGACAAGACTTTCCCACTGATAAATGTACAAATATTGAACCAAGTGACCTAGACCTACATATTTTATCAACTTTTTAAAAATAGGCCGCTTCGCAGGAGACACAAGCATCTCTTGGATTGCTATTTTTGTTTGTTTGCTTTGGTTCCTTTTTTATCCTAATTTGTATGGCCCGGTTTATGATTTTCTGAATCATCCTTTTATTACTGTATTTTGGGATATGGTCATTGTCCATATTTGTCATTTGCATCGTGGATATGATCCCGCTGTCAGTGAACGGACACTCGACATGGTACTTGACCAATCTACAGCCTTGTGTCAGCACATTTGTAAGAATTGCGCTCTGATTAAATGTGACGATGGGAATCCAAGCCGGGTCCTTTCCAAACTTCTTTAGAGAAGACTGGGCCCGATAGCTCCTCTGAATGTCAGTCGGACTCCTCGTGTAAAAAAAAGCATGAGCTAGCTGCAGCCGGCAGAGCACGGACTGTACCGGTATTACGTACGGGCCCCTAACCCCATCCATTTATATACTAGTATTAATCTGCGTTGCTTTGGCCTCTGCATATAACTGTCTTGTTTGTGTGGTCATCAAACAGTGAGGAGGTTGTTTTACACTACAATTTTGCGTTCTTCGAGATATTTTGCAAATGCTAACGTGGGAGGGTTGTGCGCACGTAATCTGGATAACCACACCATTTCTGCAACTTGCGTAACAAATGACCGTCCTAAGTCGGCACCTGTTACCCATTGGTCTCGTTTTACACTACAATTTTGCGTTCTTCGAGATATTTTGGTAACTGCAAACGTGGGAGGGTTGTGCGCACGTAATCTTGATAACCACACCATTTCTGCTACTTGCGTATTAAATGGCCGTCCTAAGTCGGCACCGGTTACCTGTTGGTCTCTTTGGTTTATGTGTAGATTTTGTGTTTCAATGTTTCTGTGTCGGGTGCTCGTCTTTGTGTTTTTGCATGGGATGTTTGGCGTTTTCCTGTTGGTACTGCAACAGAGTCATGTTGGAGATCCCCTCCCTCCTTTCACATGGATGCTGATACCGAGTCTTCTTGAATACCCAATCATTACTTTTGTTGCGTGAAGTAACAAATGTATTTAGTCAATATAGAAAGAATTTGGAGTATAAGGGTACCCTCAGTATTACAGTCAATATGGAAAGGAAATGTCAAAATGTATCCTCTGAACAATAATCGTCCATATAAAAAGTCAATGCCATAAGCCCCCCTCTATATTACTGTCCTTCTAGAAAGTCAATATAAGTGTCCATATAAGAAGTCAATGGCGTAAGGTCCCATATCTATTTAAGATTATTGGAAGTCGATGACGTAATGTCCCTCTGTAAATTTTTTCAATGGCGTAAGGTCCCCTCCGTATTACTGCATATCGAAACAGAAGTCAATGGCGTTAGGTCCCCTCTGCTCAGTTCAGTTTGATAGGCGTACCGTCAGAAATAAGCTGTATGTTGGAATTTTGACCTATGCAACGGACCCACCGAAGCAGTGAGGGTTCTTTTACGTTCCTACGCCTATCCGAGACAGGGGACCCCCGTTTTATAGTCCCTTCAGAAAGACTAGGCTGGGGTTATTTGTCTATATACAAGGTGTAGGCCCACATCACCTGGCGAGGCTCTAAGTTGGTAATCGTCCCTTCACCTGGCGCTCGTCGGATTCGAACCTGTCAGTCTCATGCTTCACTGACCACGACGTACTTAACGCTTTACCAACTTAACTTATTGTCCAGACAAGGTCGGAAGGTCCCTCTGTTATGGGGGTGGGGAGAGAGAGACAAGGAGGTACCACTTCTCCCCTTTCTCGTCCCTTTTCGACCTTAGGAAGTCAATGGCGTAAAGTTCCTCTCGTAAAATTGTCCGTATAAAAAGTCAATGACGTAAGTTCCCCTCTGTATTATAATCCATAGAGAAAGTCAATGGTGTAAGGTCCCCTCTGTATATTATTGTCCATAAAGAAAGTCAATGGTGTAAGGTCCCCTCTGTATATTATTGTCCATAAAGAAAGTCAATGGTGTAAGGTCCCCTCTGTATATTATTGTCCATAAAAAAAGTCAATGGTGTAAGGTCCCCTCTGTATATAATTGTCCATAAAGAAAGTCAATGGTGTAAGGTCCCCTCTGTATATTATTGTCCATAAAGAAAGTCAATGGTGTAAGGTCCCCTCTGTATATTATTGTTCATAAAGAAAGTCAATGGTGTAAGGTCCCCTCTGTATATAATTGTCCATATAGAAAGTCAATGGCGTAAGGTCCCCTCTTTATAATTGTCCATATAGAAAGACAATGGCGTACGGTTCCCTCTGTATATAATTGTTCATATAGGAAGTCAATGGTGTAAGGTCCCCTCTGTTATAATTGTCCATATAGGAAGACAATGGCGTAAGGTCCCCTCTGTATTATAATCCACATAGAAAGTAAATGGAGTAAGGTCCCCTATTTATTATAATCCATAGAGAAAGTCAATGGTGTAAGGTCCCCTCTGTATAGTATTGTCCATAAAGAAAGTCAATGGCGTAAGGTCCCCTCTGTATATAATTGTCCATATAGAAAGTCAATGGCGTAAGGTGCCCTCTTTATAATTGTCCATATAGAAAGACAATGGCGTAAGGTTCCCTCTGTATATAATTGTCCATATAGGAAATCAATGGTGTAAGGTCCCCTCTGTTATAATTGTCCATATAGGAAGACAATGGCGTAAGGTCCCCTCTGTATTATAATCCATATAGAAAGTAAATGGCGTAAGGTCCCCTCTTTATTATAATCCATAAAGAAAGTCAATGGTGAAAGGTCCCCTCTGTATAGTATTGTCCATAAAGAAAGTCAATGGTGTAAGGTCCCCTCTGTGTATAATTGTCCATAAAGAAAGTCAATGGCGTACGGCCCCCTCTGCATAGTATTCTCCATATAGAAAGTCAATGGCGTAAGGTCCCCTCTGTATATAATTGTCCATATAGAAAGTCAATGTCGTAAGGTCCCCACTCATAATTGTCCATATAGAAAGACAATGGCGTAAGGTCCCCTCTGTATATAATTGTCCAAATAGGAAGACAATGGCGTAAGGTCCCCTATGTATATAATCATTGTCCATATAGAAAGACAATGGCGTAAGGTCCCCTTTGTATATAATTGTCCATATAGAAAATCAATGGCGTAAGGTCCCCTTTGTATATAATTGTCCATATAGAAAGTCAATGGTGTAAGGTCCCCTTTGTATATAATTGTCCATATAGAAAGTAAATGGCGTAAGGTCCCCTTTGTATATAATTGTCCATATAGAAAGTAAATGGTGTAAGGTCCCCTTTGTATATAATTGTCCATATAGGAAGTTAATGGCGTAAGGTCCCCTCTGTTATATAATTGTCCATATAGGAAGACAATGGAGTAAGGTCTCCTCTGTTATAATTGTCCATATAGGAAGACAACGGCGTAAGGTCCCCTCTGTTATAATTGTCCATATAGAAAGTCAGTGGCGTAAGGTCCCCTCTGTTATAATTGTCCATATAGGAAGTCAATGGCGTAAGGTCCCCTCTGTTATAATTGTCCATATAGGAAGACAATGGCGTAAGGTCCCCTCTGTATATTATTGTCCATATAGGAAGACAATGGCGTAAGGTCCCCTCTGTATATAATTGTCCATATAGAAAGAAAATGGCGTAAAGTCCCTTCTGTTTATAATTGTCCATATAGAAAGTCAATGGCGTAAGGTCCCCTCTGTATAATTGTCCATATAGAAAGTCAATGGCGTAAGGTCCCCTCTGTATATAATTGTCCATATAGAAAGTCAATGGCGTAAGGTCCCCTCTGTTAGAAAGGTCCCCTCTGTATAAAACATGTGTCATAATCCTGTGATCCCCTCCTCCCATCTTGCACCCATTATTCCCCTCTGTCGCCCCTCCTCTTATAGTCAATGCATTCAATAGCATATAAGGATCCCCTTTTCTTTAAGTCAATGGTGTAAGGTTCCCTCTGTATTACAATCCATATAGAAAGTCAATGGCGTAAGGTCCCCTGTATTATAATCCATAAAGAAAGTCAATGGCGTAAGGTCCCCTCTTTATTATGGTCCATATAGAAAGTCAATGGTGTAAGGTCCCCTCTGTATTATTATCAATATAGAAAGTCAATGGCGTAAGGTCCCCTCTGTATTATAATACATAGAGAAAGTCAATGGCGTAAGGTCCCCTCTGTATTATAATCCATATAGAAAGTCAATGGTGTAAGGTCCCCTCTTTATTATGGTCCATATAGAAAGTCAATGGCGTAAGGTCCCCTCTGTATTATAATACATAGAGAAAGTCAATGGCGTATGGTCCCCTCTTTATTATGGTCCATATAGAAAGTCAATGGCGTAAGGTCCCCTCTGTATTATAATACATAGAGAAAGTCAATGGCGTAAGGTCCCCTCTTTATTATGGTCCATGTAGAAAGTCAATGGCGCAAGGTCCCCCCTGTATTGTAGTCCATATAGAATGTCAATGGCGTAAGGTCCCCTCTATATTATGGTCCACATAGAGAAAGTCAATGGCGTAAGGTCCCCTCTGTATTATAATCCATATAGAAAGTCAATAGCGTGAGGTCCCCTCTGTATTATAATCCATATAGAAAGTCAATGGCGTAAGGTCCCCTCTGTATTTTAATACATAGAGAAAGTCAATGGTGTAAGGTCCCCTCTTTATTATGGTCCATATAGAAAGTCAATGGCGTAAGGTCCCCTCTGTATTATAATACATAGAGAAAGTCAATGGCGTAAGGTCCCCTCTTTATTATGGTCCATGTAGAAAGTCAATGGCGCAAGGTCCCCCCTGTATTATAATCCATATAGAATGTCAATGGCGTAAGGTCCCCTCTGTATTATGGTCCACATAGAGAAATTCAATGGCGTAAGGTTCCCTCTGGATTATAATCCATATAGAAAGTCAATGGCGTAAGGTCCCCTCTGTATTATAATCCATATAGAAAGTCAATGGTGTAAGGTCCCCTCTTTATTATGGTCCATATAGAAAGTCAATGGCGTAAGGTCCCCTCTGTATTATAATACATAGAGAAAGTCAATGGCGTAACGTCCCCTCTTTATTATGGTCCATATAGAAAGTCAATGGCGTAAGGTCCCCTCTGTATTATAATACATAGAGATAGTCAATGGCGTAAGGTCCCCTCTTTATTATGGTCCATGTAGAAAGTCAATGGCGCAAGGTCCCCCCTGTATTATAATACATATAGAATGTCAATGGCGTAAGGTCCCCTCTGTATTATAATACATAGAGAAAGTCAATGGCGTAAGGTCCCCTCTGTATTATAATCCATATAGAAAGTCAATGGCATAAGGTCCCCTCTGTAATATAATCCATATATAAAGTCAATGGCGTAAGGTCCCCTCTTTATTATGGTCCATGTAGAAAGTCAATGGTGTAAGATCCCCTCTGTATTATAACCAATATAGAAAGTCAATGGCGTAAGGTCCCCTCTGTATTATAATCCATATAGAAAGTCAATGGTGTAAGGTCCCCTCTTTATTATGGTCCATATAGAAAGTCAATGGCGTAAGGTCCCCTCTGTGTTATAATACATAGAGAAAGTCAATGGCGAAAGGTCCCCTCTTTATTATGGTCCATATAGAAAGTCAATGGCGTAAGGTCCCCTCTGTATTATAATCCATATAGAAAGTCAATGGCGTAAGGTCCCCTCTGTATTATAATCCATATAGAAAGTCAATGGTGTAAGGTCCCCTCTTTATTATGGTCCATATAGAAAGTCAATGGCGTAAGGTCCCCTTTGTATTATAATACATAGAGAAAGTCAATGGCGTAAGGTCCCCTCTTTATTATGGTCCATATAGAAAGTCAATGGCGTAAGGTCCCCTCTATATTATAATACATAGAGAAAGTCAAGGCGTAAGGTCCCCTCTTTATTATGGTCCATGTAGAAAGTCAATGGCGCAAGGTCCCCCCTGTATTATAATCCATATAGAATGTCAATGGCGTAAGGTCCCCTCTGTATTATGGTCCACATAGAGAAAGTCAATGGCGTAAGGTCCCCCTCTGTATTATAATCCATATAGAAAGTCAATGGCATAAGGTCCCCTCTGTATCATAATCCATATAGAAAGTCAATGGCGTAAGGTCCCCTCTGTATTATAATACATAGAGAAAGTCAATGGCGTAACGTCCCCTCTTTATTATGGTCCATATAGAAAGTCAATGGCGTAAGGTCCCCTCTGTATTATAGTACATAGAGAAAGTCAATGGCGTAAGGTCCCCTCTTTATTATGGTCCATATAGAAAGTCAATGGCGCAAGGTCCCCCCCGTATTATAATACATATAGAATGTCAATGGCGTAAGGTCCCCTCTGTATTATAATACATAGAGAAAGTCAATGGCGTAAGGTCCCCTCTGTATTATAATCCATATAGAAAGTCAATGGCATGAGGTCCCCTCTGTATTATAATCCATATATAAAGTCAATGGCGTAAGGTCCCCTCTTTATTATGGTCCATGTAGAAAGTCAATGGTGTAAGGTCCCCTCTGTATTATAATCCATATAGAAAGTCAATGGCGTAAGGTCCCCTCTGTATTATAATCCATATAGAAAGTCAATGGTGTAAGGTCCCCTCTTTATTATGGTCCATATAGAAAGTCAATGGCGTAAGGTCCCCTCTGTGTTATAATACATAGAGAAAGTCAATGGCGTAAGGTCCCCTCTTTATTATGGTCCATATAGAAAGTCAATGGCGTAAGGTCCCCTCTGTATTATAATACATAGAGAAAGCCAATGGCGTAAGGTCCCCTCTTTATTATGGTCCATGTAGAAAGTCAATGGCGCAAGATCCCCCCTGTATTATAATCCATATAGAATGTCAATGGCGTAAGGTCCCCTCTGTATTATGGTCCACATAGAGAAAGTCAATGGCGTAAGGTCCCCTCTGTATTATAATCCATATAGAAAGGCAATGGCGTAAGGTCCCCTCTGTATTATAATCCATATAGAAAGTCAATGGTGTAAGGTCCCCTCTTTATTATGGTCCATATAGAAAGTCAATGGCGTAAGGTCCCCTTTGTATTATAATACATAGAGAAAGTCAATGGCGTAAGGTCCCCTCTTTATTATGGTGCATATAGAAAGTCAATGGCGTAAGGTCCCCTCTATATTATAATACATAGAGAAAGTCAATGGCGTAAGGTCCCCTCTTTATTATGGTCCATGTAGAAAGTCAATGGCGCAAGGTCCCCCTGTATTATAATCCATATAGAATGTCAATGGCGTAAGGTCCCCTCTGTATTATTGTCCACATAGAGAAAGTCAATGGCGTAAGGTTCCCCTCTGTATTATAATCCATATAGAAAGTCAATGGCATAAGGTCCCCTCTGTATTATAATCCATATAGAAAGTCAATGGCGTAAGGTCCCCTCTTTATTATGGTCCATGTAGAAAGTCAATGGTGTAAGGTCCCCTCTGTATTATAATCCATATAGAAAGTCAATGGCGTAAGGTCCCCTCTGTATTATAATCCATAAAGAAAGTATATGGCGTAAGGTCCCCTCTTTATTATGGTCCATATAGAAAGTCAATGACGTAAGGTTCCCCTCTGTATTATGATACATAGAGTAAGTAAATGGCGTAAGGTCCCCGCTATATTATGGTCCATATAGAAAGTCAATGGCGTAAGGTCCCCTCATTATTATGGCTGATGTAGAAAGTCAATGGCGTAAGGTCACCTCCTCTCTTCCTACCACCTCCCACCCTTTTCTCCCTTCTCCGCCCCTTTCCTTCCCCTCCCTCATCCCTATCTGATATCATTCTCCCAGTTCTGTCGCCCCCTCCTCCAATTATGAAAAGTCAAAAGCGTAAGGATCCCTTTTTATTAAATTCAATGTCGTAAGGTTCCCTCTTTACTATGGTTAACACGAAAGTCAATGGCGTAAGGTCCCCTCAGTATTGTATTATAACCGATAAATCTATTTTTTTGCATAGGGGACCTTACGCCATTGTATTTAGCAAAATCGGTTCACCAAAATTCTACACATAAACTAAAGAAAACACGCATTCGATTGCAATGGATAGGTAAGATGAGAATATCAATGTTGAAAATTAAGTATTATATAGTATTTGCTTCTTTTTAACAGATGTATGTATGTCAATATTGCTGGCTCGGCCCGGCCCACGCGTTGCATTGTTTTCAGAATTTTGTCCAGTGTCTGTTCGAACCAGAAATCTGTAACGTTGCCGTTATTTTAACCTTTTCTTACAAGGAATCATTCACATTTCTTATATAATTAGTTACTGTTAAATTAATTTGATTTGAATCGGCAATTCAAATCCCATTATTTATGGTCAGATGGACAGTGATGAGCTCCCCCCCCTCCTGATAGTCATAATCAGAGTTATTCTGTTGTCAATTGTATTGTTTTACAGTTCTATTGAATGTGTAATATGAACTCATAGAAAAGCCATCTATGAGGACGAAGTCAAAACACTGTTATTATACCCCACCCCCACAAAGGAAGTTTTGGGGGTACATTTTGTATAAAGGAAAGGCAGTGGCTCCGGATACGAACGTTTGTATCTTTAGACCTATGTCTCGGGGTATGAACATGTTTCCGATTGGTCTGTAACTGTAATGTGACTCAGGTCATGTGTCCGTAACAAATTAAAAAAGTTGATTTTTGTAACCATATTCAAGGTATACGAGTTTATTCTGCATTATCTGTAATTTAGCAACCGGGACAAGAGGCTATTTTCTATGCTCTCAATCATAATAGTGATCACTGATCAGTAATAGACGCGCACTTGTCAGCTGTTGTGTGCACGTACTGACGTTCCGTCACTCCAGCAGAATTTGAAGTTTTTGAAAGTTTTGAGACGATAACAAATACGTACATGTAGCTGAAACTCCGTGCTTTTTACTTAATTAACTTTTCAGAATATGTCACAAAAAAAGATACAATTTGAACACTAGATTCATTGAAAAAAGAAACGAACCAAATTGAAAGATATACATGCAGAAGCTCACTAAGATTTGTGTTCGTATGCCGAGACATAGGTCTGAAGATACGAACGTTCGTATCCGGAGCCACTGCCTATAGGAAATTAGGAATCACCCTATCGGTCCATCTGTCTGTCTGTCTGCCATCCAGTTAAGAAGTTTCGAAAGCAGATTTCTTTTATAATATTAATGGTAGGCCTTTCATATTTCATATACACATTCACCATAAAGAGTACATTGTACTACATTTTGATACCATGACTTTTGACCCTGTGACCTTGACCTTCAGCCTATTCAACATTTTAATTTTTATGTTAAGAGGTTTTGAAAGCAGATTTCTTTTACACTATATTAATGGTAGGACTTTCATATTTCATACTCACAATCACCATGACTTTTAACCCTGTGACCTTCACCCTCTACAACATTTTATGTTAAGGTGTTTTAAAAGCAGATTTCTTTTATACTATTAATGGTAGGACATTCATATCTCATACACACATTCACCATTAAAAGTTCTACATTTTGTAGGGCTGTCACGATACGCTAAGCTCACGATACGATACGTATCACGATATTTACTCACGATAGGCAGGGTTCTCATTAAGTTTGGAAGTAGGAGGTGAATCAAGAAAAAGTAGGAGGCGATCAAAGGATGCATGCACCGAAGGCGCGAGACCTCTAGGGGGCCCGGGCATGTTCCCCTGGAAAATTTTTGAAATTTAAAAGGCAATAGAGGGCATTTCTTACCATTTAGACCCTATAAAATATCATTAAATCAAGTATATATTTTTGAAATTTACAAGGCAATGGAGGGCATTTCTTCCAGCCATCTAGACAGTAAAAAAATACTATAGATATTTTTTCCTTGAATAGTACTTTTATAACATGTGTTGCAAGTTTTGTGAACAATTTTCACCACTAGCATTCTCATGAATAAGAGAAATGCTTGGAATTTCTTGTTATACTGGGAAATAGTTGTTTTCTTTCTATCCAAATACATGTAGATTGTAAACTAACTCAATAGCTTTCTGATTCCTACATCATGTACATGAAAAATAAATCTTACGTTTAGTCACCTCCCCCTCCCCCCCCCCCCCCCCCCCCCCCACTTTCGCCCATGGAAGCTTTGAACTATTAGTCATAATATTGGTACTTTGATGTATTTTTATGGCTCTCCTCATTGTGAACAATTCTGATTTTTTTAAAATAAAAAACATTTTCCTCTCGCGTTTTTTGAGAGCATTGAGTTTTAATATAGATCGTTCAGTCCACGGATGTTAGATACCTGTTGTGTATTAAACGAGTATGTGAGGTTTTGAATTCTGCAAGGGGGATCACGCACTCAGCAGTTATTGTTGGCTCACATCTTGTGGATGCATCAACAGACTCAATATTACAACGAATTGTTGATATTGTTTGTATAATTACTAGTACGTTGTTTACATACAGGAAATAGACCGAGGTAGAAAATTATATGAACTTGCTTTTGATGTTTACACGCGAAAGACCGGCCGTTGATTGGTAAATAACAAATCAATTTTTGTATTTAAAAAAAATCTTATTTACAGGCGTGAAAAGTCGAGATCTAATCGTCCCATTGTGCTTCTTTAATATACGTTGCCGTAAAATGACCCGTCACGCCGCGTTGAAATCAATGTTTTCTCACTGTAGTTACGGAAATATTTAACGCGTACCTTGTATAGTGACAGCTTTTTAAAGGACAACGTAATTTCCTTTAATTTAGTAGACGTTCAATTTTTGTACTTAAAGAAACTGACATTGTAATACGACACTTTTTTTACGGAAAGTAGACGGCGATTTTATTCAAAGTAGGAGGCGAGAAATCGCCGGTCACCGGCTCTTAGTGAGAACCCTGGATAGGATTCGTATCACGATACATCATTTTTATTGTAGATATGTAGGCATTTCTGCAATTCGTCAGATATTTTAATAAAACAAGTTCAACAACAACAAATTAAGATCATTCATAACTTGAATGCTTTGAGAATTATTGTATCGACTAGAAAACACAGTGATTGGAAATCTATGGGTCCTGGGTGCAGGTCGCAAAGGCAGATTAATTCCCTGAACTTTTACTCTCTTATTAAGCTGATTTAATTTAATTTTTCAATTTTTCTTTCAGTATACCTGGTGTAGCCTTGACATTACTTTCTTATCCAAGCATGTGTACGGTGCACGATCAGAGGCCATCTACGACATCTTAACTGTATATCTGATGCTGAATGTGGAAAAGAATGATGTACATTTTCAAAAGATGTAGAGTACTGTAACCAAAAGTTGCCATGGACATGGATCAAGGATTGGTATGACTTAAAGTTAAACATGTATTATATTAACAATTGTAATACATTATGTATATCATCATGTCCTGTAATTTTGTGAAATATCTTAAATACTTAAATGTCTTTATTTGAAATCAAATCTTGTAAATTGTGTGTCGTTATTTTGGACTTGGAACAAAAAATCATCGGACATTTTGTCTGGCATTTTGTCTGACATTTTGTCTGGCTCGAAACTGGAAACTGTCGGACATTCGAAAAATCCACTGGAGCTTGCCTGCAATCCGGCACTTTTCGTAAACTCTGAAGACTTATTTGATAAATTTCAACATATTAAATCTTCATTTTCACTTTCAGGTCAATATTGTACTGTTACCATTGAAGAACTAGAAGGACTGCATGAAAAATTAGCATCCAATGATGTCAATGTAAGCTTCTTACTATATTGAGTTGAGACACTTCATTTATGTCGCCTGCAACATAAGAGCGACATAAAGGGATCATTTGTCAGGCGTCTGCCTGTCTGTCTATCTGTCTGGTAGTCACACTTTTACATTTTTGGCCATACATCATACATCTTTCAAATTGGCAGGGATGGTAAAGCATGATGGGACTAAATTTTTACCCAAATCAGATCAGGGTCATTTTCAAGGAAGAGGTCACACATTTTTGGTCAAACAACAAATAACTATTTATAACAGACACAGACAGATAAGTTGTGGGAGAAAAACAATAAAACAAAACCATGAGGGAGGGATGGCTAAATCTCAACCCTCATGTACAAAATTTTGCTTGTCCACGACTCGGCAAGCCTCGTTCTTGACTTGCAGAATTTTGCACACTCGGGTTGATATTTCACTATCACCGTGGTATAATAGAGAGGTTGAGCAAACCGAATTTGTACACGTACGTCAAAAGTTGTTTATGTCGTCATAACATTTTGCGCTCCACACACCTGTGTTACATGTTCGGTAAAACATGTAAAGCTGTAAGTACACGTTTATGATTAAATGTACTTGTAGATTTTATAAGCAACTGAATGCAGATAACCTATGAAAACCTATATTCAATTTATTTGGGAACGTATGTCCTTTCTGAATATTAGAAGGGATTGCAAATAAAATGTATCACATTTTAAAGAAGAACCCTCAAATTTGACCAAAAATTTTACTCTTGAAGTTTAATTTTTATGTTATATAAATCTGATTACTTGGAATAGATAAATCAATTCACTGTCAATGCTGAATGCACCTTACCTTTAGAATCTAGATTGCAAGTTATTGACGAATAAGCAGTTGTAAACAAAATATAAATTATGTCACAAAACGTATATACGATTTACACATAGCAGTACGTGTCGTGACATCTGCTCAACCACATAACTTCAACGTGTAAACAGATAACATGTAAATACATGTACAAGTTCTCGTACCCATTCAAGTTCTCGTACACGTACAAGTTCTCGTACAGGTACAAGTTCTCGTACACGTACAAGTTGGGTTTGCTCAACCTCTCTTTAATTTTAATTCTATGGGGGGATAAATTTGTGCCTTTTGGGAACTTTCACTTTCTTATAATTCACAAATTGTTGACATAAGCATCTTGTGACATCCCAACCTGCAATATTAGTTCTCTACAACTGTAGTTTGTAATTCTGTTGCCGCTTACTGTATCATTTTTTTTTTCATTCATTCCAGGTGAGACAGAAGACAGAAGAAAAAGTAGAGGACAGAAGAAAAAGTAGAGGACAGAAGAAAAAGTTTTGTAACAGTGGTCTGAAACATCATGAACTGGGATTTCCGTCGAGTGTCAATCTCTACAGAATAATAAATTTTATCTGAAAGAGATCTCTTTGTGACTTTGTCTGTTTTTGGCAAGGATAAAATTTGTCTATCATTTCTAAACACTTGTTCAAAAATATCTGGTTTTTTTTTTTCAAAAAATACAAGTACATTTTATTTCTGTAGTGGTTTCAAGGGACACGTCCATCTTTTTCTAAATTTCATTTCCATCTTAAAAAACATGACATACTAATATCAATGAAGAATGGAAGATGCCATTTTTGAATTTGAAAGCTCAAAGTTGTATATTTATGATTTCATGGAATCTTGTACATCTGATGTTGAATAAGCATGTATTCTGAATAAATATTACACAGTGTGATAAGCATGTTTTAGGGTTTTTTATCATGACATACATGTAAAGAGTACATACTGTAGAAGAATATACATGTAGCCTTGATACTGATATAAAGGAATACGGATAGAACAGGATTCAAAACTTTCAAATTCACTGTATATACTAACACATAAAGAGATATTATTTCCTTTTTCATACAGTTACAGTATATGGAAACCAGTTTACAATTTTACAAGATATGGAAACCAAAAGGAAACATCAAGTTTCCAACTAATTTCCAACATGGAAACCAGCTCTTACACAGGCTTACAAGATGTCGAAACCAAAAGGAAACTTGAGGTTTCCACCCCGATTCCAAGTGGTTTCCATCGTGGAAACCAGCTCTTATACAGGTTTACAAGGTATGGAAACCAAAAGGAAACTTGAGGTTTCCAACCCGATTCCAAGTGGTTTCCATCGTGGAAACCGGGCGGTTAGCGCTTTCCAAACACATGGAAACCACTGGTTTCCATTATGGAAACCTGGTGGAAACCACATGGAAACCCCGGGTTTCCATGTGGTTTCCACCAGGTTTCCAAGCTATGGAAACCTGTTTTTTCGTCCTGTGATGCTCACAAAGAATATTAAGCATCTTCTGTCTGATGAAATGATATAGGTAATCTTTGTTTTAAATAATCGATACGGTACTAAAAAACGGTAATTACATCGAATTTCGCGGATTATATTTTAATTATGTTTTTAATTTAGGTTGTGCTCTGGAAAGCATTCATGGATCGTCTGTTTTATGAGTTTTTGTAAAAAATACCCTAAGACATTTAACACTCAATCCCATTCATCTCTTTTTTCAAGTTATATTAATTAATTTAATTTACTTATTCATCCATTTATTTTTTATTTATTTATTTTGCTCATGCCCATCTCCTGTCCAGCAAATAGAGAAAGAGAGAAATTGTACATGATCGAATTAACATATTATAACACATGTAATCACATAAAATTTGATGATAATATGATTATACACAAGCGTACATGCGTTTATTAACAGCACATTTTTATAACGTCCTTGCGCATCAAAATTGATATACGTTGCAATGCTGAATTTAAGGGTGTCAGGGCCCAATTTCACAAAAATTCTAATGAAATTTCGCAACTTTCGTAATTGATAAAAAAAAAAGTTTTAAAAATTCAATTTAGATTAACTCGTGTTTTTCTAACATCATATCGAGATATGAAATGGAAATCAAGAAATAAGAGCGAAAATCCTGAAAAGTTCGTAAGTATTTTTGTGAAACAGGGTGCAGTTCACAAAGAAAAAGACATATTATTTCATATATTAAAATTTTCTGTGAATCGAAATTTTAATTGCTTTTTAAACAATAAATTCTGTCTTTTTTCTGTCAATCATACAAATCATCTTTGGGGCATGTTCATAACATGCGCGGATTTACATTCGAATAATATTATTGAACCTCCTTTTCAAATCACTCTAACATAATTTTTTCACTTTTACTTCTAATTTTCTTTATAATAAAACCATATAGGTCGAACACCCTCGTAACAATGCACGCTTGGACAACCACCTTTCATTGTCCGGCTAGGAACGCCCCCTTCCCCCCCCCCCCCTCCCACACCTCTGTAAAAAAATAATTATGGTTTCGCGTGTGCCATGTGAGCTACTTTATGACAGCATATTCGTAATCATAGGCTAATTTCTATCATAAGCTTGCAGACCCTTATCGCCTCAATCATCCTCGACGAAGCTTTAGATTTTCAGACGCGGATGTAGGGTATAGGGTAATAAGAAAAGGACACAGAGGGACAATGGTAAAAATACCCTTTTACATAAAATTTATTTAATAGTCCCATTCCGCGGTATGAAATCCGATGCTCGCATACAAAAAAAAAAATAAAAAAATGTATATGCTACTCAAATATCTTGTGAATCTCTTGGGTTGGTTTCTCTGGTGTTTACTATAGATAGTCAAAATAAAATGTATCTCTCGCTGATCGAGTGAGCATCTAAAAAAAAAGTACCTAGTCTAACAGGTTCTTAAGAAAACGGAAATTTCCTTTTTAGTTGTAAACGACAAAGAATAATTACAAGAAAATCTAAATGGTAATGCAGAAGGAAAAGCACTATTCAAAAAAGTAGTTTTTTTTAACCATATAAGACGTCATTTTCGGTGTACCCATATGAAAAAAGCAATATTTTACGCCCAGTCAGTCGTTCTTCTTAACAAGGGTCGAGTATATTATATAAAACGGCAATACCTATTCATACAGATAGATACTCACTGATCATTCAGGCATAAATCAATGTGTACAACTGTGATTATGGCTATTGCATTAATCAAACTTGACCAGTGTAAGTTTTAATGACTTAGTGCATGGAAAATATGATTTACCGTGCTATATTCATATGTGTAGAGGGGAAATGTCAAAATGATACCAAAATAAAATTTCATTTTCAAACAGTGCTCTAATAGTTGAATATTTCTCTCGATATTCATATGTGTCTATCTCAAAGCGTTTTCACGTAAAATCAAAATTTCTGTTTTCTTAACTGCCTGTTTATAGTACTTTAGTACATGTATGTATATTTGGAGTAGAGGAAGGCCCGGGTTGTTATAAATATTTAATTTCAGTTCCGCCCATGATATTCAAATACAATTCCGGTCTCAGTATCGTACTAGAATCATCATTATCCGTAAAAAAAGGGGGGGATGTTATCCGCCTGCGATTTTACATGTAAAAAAAGGGGGGGGGGGGGTTCATATCCCATCCTAGATCCGCCCATGATTTTTAATATAATTCTGGCTGAGTATCGTAGTAGAATATCATCATTATCCTTAATGCTCTAGATACATTTTTCAATCGATTTTTTCGTCATTATTGTCATCCCTAAGCGCAGTAGACAAAGGGTGACTGCCGACATGCCTGTCTTTACGTGCACTTTACGGGATGCACTGTCGGTAAACTTCATTCCCATATCAATCATATCAGACGCTGTTAGTCAGGAAAATAAAATTACAATCTACTTCCGATGCTTGGTTTCCGATTTGTCGCCCGCTTGGTGAAGGGTTGACAAGCTTTCATTAGGTCCTGATCACATATTTTCGCTATACAACACGGTGGAATAGCGACCATGGAAGGATGAGAAAGCAGGGCGCCGTTTTTTCATTGACAATGATCAAAGACGACCACTTAACCCTTTTGTAGACAGATCAAACCATAACCAAGTAAGTGATAATTTAAACTTCATTGTATATTGTTGCGGAATTGCTATTTTATGCTTTAAAATATTGTAAAGTGTGCACATTTTAATGAAGTTAACATTTTAAAAAAAGCTATATATAGACCCCAGATGGGATGGAGAGGGTAGGGGAAGGGGGTAGATGCATAAGTTCACAATATGCAAAAGACCAGTGGACATTTGAAACATAAGAAAATCGTTGATACAGAAAAATTTGCCCTTTCTGATAAACTCAAGACAGGATGTTATGTACTACAAAAAAATGTACTCTCGCTGCTGATTTATAGAGGAGAGGGGGATGTAAGGTGGCGGGAGGATGGAGCGAGGTATCCCCTGCCCCCCCCCCCCCCCCCCCCCCCCACCATCATTAGCAGTTTACCACTACCAGCTTCAAACTTGTTGCACTATCAGTTTAACGTACAATAATTATAATTTCAACTTCCTCATATTATGAATATTACCTTACAGCAGAACGTCGAGTGCTTGATGAGTATCTATGAAATCTCAGTTATGAGCAAAAACGTGTGTGTTGGGGGGGGGGGGGGGTAGGGGAAGATCGGCTTCCCACTAGCCCCAACCCCCTACCCGAGTTGCTGATCAATAATTTCTTGTGGATAAATATAAGGGGGGGGGGGAGGGGAGGATACAACATCCACCTAGCCCAGATCAATAATTTCTTGGGGATAAATATAGGGGGGGGGGGGGGTAGGGGAAGATGCAGCATCCCACTAGCCCCAACCCCCTACCCGAGTTGCAGATCAATAATTTCTTGGGGATAAATATAGGGGGGGGGGGGGGGGGTAGGGGAAGATGCAGCATCCCACTAGCCCCAACCCCCTACCCGAGTTGCAGATCAATAATTTCTTGGGGATAAATATAGGCCGGGGGGGGATACAACATCCAACCTAGCCCCAACCCCCTACCCGAGTTGCACATCAATAATTCCTTGTGGAAGGGTTCCAACTTCAACCTCGAATATGATGATTATTGATCATGTATCCAATGTACTTTTACATTTGGTATCTGTCATTATACCAAAACTCGGTAGCATCTTCAATATGAATAAATCGTTCAGGCTTTTGCACACAATTTCGTTATGAAAATAATAGGTTGGAAAATTATGTATACTTGCGGCATATTACGAAGAGCGCCCCTTCCCCTCAGCCCCCACCTCTCCTCTTGGAAAAATTCTGGACCCGAGCTTAACAATCATTTTTATTTTTTTTTTTTTAATTATTGTAGATAATAGCACGAAAATTGGAGGGGGAGGGGTTGCTTCTTTATTGTAGCATGTTCTATGTGCAGTAAAATTATTGAGATAAAAGGGTGAGGGTATTTTTATCATTTATAAAACTGCATAACCGAGACCTTTAATACTGATGCTTCAGGCAACTCCACTAAAAAGAAAAAAAAAACCCCTTTACATCATTAAAAATTTATAGAAAGCGTTCTAGGGCAAGATGTTAATGGATAATTAGTCGGCAGATCCTTTCTCTGTTTTGTTTCAGATGTGAATTTTATTGCACCCATATGATTTTTTGTATAATTTGTTTCTAAAGTGATTTCAGGAGGCGGAACTAGGTGTATGACACAGAGCGATGTATCCACGCGCCAAGAAAATACAAACACCTTTTTTAAATAACTGAGGAGGTGGAATGGGTGAAAGGGAGGGGAGGAGAGGGGGGTGGCAAGAGGGAAAGTCGTGTTGAGGTTGTTGCGTTCATTTCAGAAGGGCAACACTCATTACTGCAAAATTCGAGCACTTACCCTTACAGAAATTTTAGACTTGCGGCACCATATTGTGGCACTAGTGCAGCAACAGCACCGCAGCATTCTTGCGTTATAGTGCCGCAATATTGCGGCATTAGCGTTTTTCGTATGCAAATGAGTTTAGCGGCACTATCTTAATGTCACCACTGCGGCACTATTGTGGTACCTTTGTGGCACTATCTTGTGGCAACAGTGTGGTACCATGTTTTTGCGCTATTCTGGCATCATATTGTGGCATTATTATGGCATCATTCATTAGACTGAATTTCCTCTTTCATTAATTTTTTTATTAATATTAATAAACTTATATATGTATATCTCTGACTGACTAGTTTCATCTCCCCTAATAATCATGTCTAATCCAATACAGTACAGCACATAATCTTCCTATATTGTTGTGTACTAAATTAAACCAAGAAACCTTAAATTTCGAGCACTTCTGTTCCCCCCCTTTCCAACTGAACAATTTGTATACTTCTACTTTTCTACCTACATAATGATATGCTCTTTTTCTGGCACTACTCTAACTCCATATGAAACATGCGTCTAAGATATTTCAGCAGCAGTAAGTTTTGGCTTTACTCTGGCATCAGTACCACATATGGTCGTGTCTGGCAACAGTTTCCAGCACTATTCTGGTATCATTGGAGATCAGTGCCAGAGTAGCGCCAGAGTGTCACATCTTGTGGCGCTAGTCTGCACTATTCTGGCGCTAGTAGCTAACCTTCTGGTGCACTGATTTAAGTGCAGCATTATTGCGGCACTGGTGCTGCAATAGTGCGGCGCTATTTTTATACCCCCGCCATATAATGGTGGGGGTATAAAGTGATGCACTTGTCCGTCCGTCCTTCCGTGCGTGTGTGCGTGCGTGCGTCCGTCCCACCTATGGTTTCCGGATATTTAAAGGAAAACCATTACAAATAATCAATTCATTTCTTGCATATAGCTCTTACACCAAGAAATACAGGTCAAGTTCGAATATGGGTCAAGTCCCTCAATTTTGTGCAGAGTTATGCCCCTTGAAACTTAGAAAAATTCAAAATTTTCTGGTTTCCGGACCGTTACAGATATCAATTCATTTCTTGCATATAGCTCTTACACTAAGAAATACAGGTCAGGTTCGAATATGGGTCAAGTTCTTCAATTTTGTGCATAGTTATGCCCCTTGAAACTTAGAAAAATTCAAAATGTTCTGGTTTCCGGACATTTAAAGGTAAACCGTTACAGATAATCAATTCATTTCTTGGGTATAGCTCTAACACCAAGAAATACAGGTCAAGTTCGAATATGGATTAAGTCCCTCAATTTTGTGCAGAGTTATGCCCCTTGAAACTTAGAAAAATTCAAAATTTTGTGGTTTCCAGGTGTTTAAAGGAAAACCGTAACAGATAATCAATACATTTCTTGCATATAGCTATTACACTAAAAAATACAGGTCAAGTTCGAATATGGGTTAAGTCCCTCAATTTTGTGCAGAGTTATGCCCCTTGAAACTTAGAAAAATTCAAAATATTGTGGTTTCCGGACGTTTAAAGGAAACCCGTTACAGATGATCAATTCATTTCTTGCAGATAGCTATTACACCAAGAAATACAGGTCAAGTTTGAATATGGGTCATGTCCCTCAATTTTGTGCAGAGTTATATCCCTTGAAACTTACACAAATTCAAAATTTTGTGGTTTCTGGACATTACAAGGACAGCTGTTACAGATAATTAATTCATTTCTTGAATGTAGCTATTATACCAAAAATTACAGGTTAGGTTTGAATATGGCTCAATTTCATGCAGAGTTAATTTAAATTGTATCCCTTCAAACTTGGAAAAAAAAAATCAATATCTTATGCTTGCTGACATTTAAATGAAAACTGTAACAGGGAATACATTTTTATTTCTTAGATATAGCTTTACATTGAGAAATACAGATCAAATTCAAATAAAGGGTCATGTTCCTCAATTTTGTGTTGAATTGTGCACCTTCTAACTTCTTATACATTGCTTATATGTAAAATATGCTGGGCGGGGGTATCATTGATCCTTAGATCAACAATAGATTTCATTATTTCTGTAAGGGTAATGCTTCTGGAATGGCCATTCAAACCAGTGACAGAATGATCTGGCATAACATTAATTTCCAAACCATTTCATGCGCTAAACGTACACGTCCTTCCGTACTTTGTCAGAAATGCTCATTTTTGTACAGTTACGTTGAGTAACTCTATTAATATGTGATTTTGTACACTCATCTGCTGCATATTCGTCATAATTATTCAATCAATGGCTGTATTGATATTGATTTTTGTTGGGAATTTTTCTTTTCTGATTTTTCCTGATTTTTTTTTTTTGGGGGGGGGGGGGGGGGGGGGTTAGGGGACGGTGTTATTTTCGTACAATTTAGAGCAAGTGAACATATTTCGCCGTATTTTTCGTATACATTTCATTGAAAATATCAAAACTTGGAGGCCAATTCAATAATTGCTTTCGCTAGTATTTAATTTAACTTCATTCTCGATTGAAAAAATACAAAACGAATTTATTTTGCGCAGTTCATTACCGGCAGTCATGACTGCCGGTATACTGTAATCAATCGTGACATACTTGCACGGATAAAATAACTCTTGGCAATATGATTGGTGGACAACTACAAAATATGCAAATATTCGTCAAGGTTATTCTGAATCTGTGCATAAGATGCTTCCATCAGGTCGGCTGAAGAGTCTAGATGACTTGACAAATGAAAGTCATATCGTATCAGTGCATTTTCTTCCGAAAGATGCATCGAAAAGTCTTTGTACCGATACGTCCTACAACAAATCACAGATCCTCGGAAATTTCCGTAGCTTGAATCGGAAATAAAAACGGAAAAGCCCGGAAATGTGCGATTGGTCTAACAAGAATAAAAATAGTTTATAAATTCCATTTTTTCCTTACTAGAATTTTACAACATTTTAAAATGTCAGCTAACTGCCGGCAAGCTTTTTGTAAAAGCTAATACTTGTTGTTTCCTTATAAAACGTCAAAATTTTTCGGGGGGTGACCATATTTCGCCGTTTTTGTTGACATGTATCCTATTTATACACAAACGGACAAAAATTGTGATTTCATTTTCAGGAAATATTTCGTCAGCACTACTTCTATGACATCATGCTAAATAAAATGTTTTCTTTTTTTGGTTTTTGTAAAAATTTCGGATGTTTACGTCTAAAATATGGTGTTTTCGTAAAATTTTCTCCATTTTGTGGTATTTTTTGTCAAAACTGAGTGCTGGATATATCACAATCTATCAAAACATGACTACTACGGTCATATTTGAAAGGATATAGAAAAATAAACTTGACGAACATTTCCGATAATCAGTGAAAAGCACTTAACTACGAAACTGCGAAATATGGTCACCGGCGAAATATGGTTCCTTGCTCTAGACTTCTTCTCCAGAACCACTGAAGGGATTTTGATGAAACTTGACAGGAATGAAAGAGTTACAACGCCCACGCCAACTGCATGAATTAGACAAAGTATATACTCTATGCCTCTGTTTTCTTTCTTTTCTTTTTTTGTCGACGGGAAATTCAAGATGGCCACTACAGGCATTAATGGAGTGACACTTCTTGGAGTTTCTTCACCTTTAACAATATCTCCTGTCCTAGTTTCTTTTTTAAAATTTCAGTACGATTTGGAGGGGTGAATTATTTTGGCATTAAGAAAAGGTAGAAATTTGGCCCCAAATCAAAGAGGAACATTCTGAAAAGACAGAAAGAGGTAGTTACTGTTTATGCAAAATTGAATTGGAATTGTTTCTTATCCGAAATAACGATGGCATCCTTAAGATTCTTTTGTCCTGCACCTGCATTTAATACATGAACTACTTTAAAATATTAAGCTTCATTATCAGTAAAAATAAAATGATGAGATACAATTTTACGGTAATATATATCAATTTTATATCTGATATTTTTCAGTTTCTTGCTCAACTTTTTTTCTGATATTTTCAGTGTCAATTTTCATTCTGATATTTTCAGTGTCTTGCTCAATTTTTATTCTGATATTTTCAGTGTCTCGTTCAACTTTTATTCTGATATTTTCAGTGTCTTGCTCAATTTCTTTTCTGATATTTTCAGTGTCTTGCTCAATTTCTTTTCTGATATTTTCAGTGTCTTGCTCAAATTTTATTCTGATATTTTCAGTGTCTTGCTCAATTTTCATTCTGATATTTTCAGTGTCTTGCTCAATTTTTATTCTGATATTTTCAGTGTCTTGCTCAATTTTTATTGTAAAACCTCTCAGTGTTTTGCTCAATTTTTATTCTAATATTTTCAGTCTGTTGCTGCTCAATTTTTATTCTGATATTTTCAGTGTCTTGCTAAATTTTTTCTGATATTTTCAGTGTCTTGCTCAATTTTTGGCCGGACTGCAAAGCAATTCCGGCCTATGGATTGACGATGTCCGTCCGTCCGTCTGTCCGTCCGTCCGTCCGTCCGTCCGTCTGCCGTCAACATTTTGGTTAAAGTTTCTGGTTGAGGCAAAATCTAAGGAACTATATGCAGAAGAAACTTTATATTATACATGAAGCTTGCCCATGACAAGACCTTTCAATTTATGCCATAACATTTGACCTAGTGACCTTGACCTTGGACTTTGACCTACTCAAAGATTTTGGTTAAAGTTCCTGGTTTAAGCAAAATCTATGGATCTGTATGCAGTAGAAACTTAATATTATACATGAAGCTTGCACATGACAAGACCTTTCAATTTATGCCATAACATCTGACCTAGTGACCTTGGCCTTGGACTTTGACCTTGTTAAGGATTTTGGTTAAAATTCCTGGTTTAAGCAAATTCTATGGAACTGTATGCAGTAGAAACTTTGTTATACATGTAGGTTGCCTCTGACAAAACCTTTCAATTTATGCTGTATTATTTGACCTATTGACCTTGACCCAGTTAGTGACAAAAACTTACTTTGCAATACGACCATACCGTCCTTAGCGGTGTTTTATTATTCTGATATTTTCAGTGTCTTGCTCAATTTTTATTCTAAAATCTCTCAGTGTCTTGCTCAATTTTTATTCTGATATTTTCAGTGTCTTGCTCAATTTTTATTCTGATATTTTCAGTGTCTTGCTTTATATCTTATATTTTCAGTTTCTTGCTTAATTTTTATTCTGATATTTTCAGTGTCTTGCTCAAGTTTTATTCTGATATTTTCAGTGTCTTGCTCAATATTTTTTCTGATATTTTCATTGTCTTGCTCAATTTTTATTCTGATATTTTCAGTGTCATGCTCAATTTTTATTCTGATATTTTCAGTGTCTTGCTCAATTTTTATTCTAAACTCTCTCAGAGTTTTGCTCAATTTTTATTCTGATATTTTTCAGTGTCTTGCTCAAGTCGTATCAAGAGGCCTTATAAGGACCTTGCGGGTTCTGTAGCGTCCACAAGAGAATTCATTGCCAAGTATACAGTGGGGAAAATAAACGCTGGTTTGTACAACGTTGATTAAAATCAGTATAAAAATTAATAATAATATTAGTAAATTGAATTTACAGTTAACGAAAATTCTTGTGCATTATATATTATGACTAAAACTATAAATCCATTTATTAAAAACTCAAATAAACATTTAAGCTGTTTTAAAAAGCAGTAGATGGCTACTCCTACAGGGTTGCTTATAAAATCAGGCGATATGTCAATAACTTCATATGGTTTATCGACTTTCACCCTTTCTTTCTTCTCAGAAAGTCTAGAGAGATAGTCTCCACCTACCCATTTGTATGAATGGGCGGATCTTAATTTTTCAGGGGGTGGATCAAGCTCATCGTGGGTTGTTAAAAGTTAAAGTTAACATGAAAAACGAAAAAAAAAAACCCAAACAAAACCAAAAACCGAAACCCCATCGATTAGACATTTTTCAACGGTATTTTATGGCAACTTACATGTATGAATCTTTAAATAGCCATAAATTATAAGTTTAGGATAACAATTTCTGTTTTATTGATTACAGCGATATTCCTGATACCAACAGTGGTGCTGTTTGCGCTCCATATTTTCTTCTTTATTCTTGGTAAGCAAAATACTCTTTAAATTTTGAAACAGAAAATGAATGAATGATATTTCAATTTATTCATTAATTTTATTTTCTTTGTATAGTTTTAATTAATGTAATGTAATTAATTAATTAATTTATGTTTGTATTATAAAATTCGGAGGGGGCAGGGGGTATCCCCTTCGCCCCCCCTCCCCCTACTTCCCCTTTCTTATCCTCTTTCTCTGGATTGTATGTTTTGACTTCCTTGCAGCTACTGAACACAACTCGACTTCATGAAACAAGTGATCCAGTTTCTGTGTGTGTTTGCGTATTTTGTTTTGTTTTTGTTTTTGTTTTTGTTTTTCATCCCCGGGGATCCATTTATACGATTACACATTAAATACAATTATAAGTAACCAATGACATGGCTAGAAAAAGGAGTAACAGAATATCATTTGTAAATTTCAGGATCAAATGAATGATATGAGTATATGCGTACCATTTAAATATTGATTCTCGCAAGTACAATGTGTTAATAAATCATTTTGATTCAAATCAAAACAAAAACTCTGACTACAAATTTTCGGCCCCTTTTTCAAATACCAAAAAAAAACCCACTCTTAAAATACACAAATTTTCGACGCCATTTCGTCTAGATGAATTTTACGTTTGAATCTGTTGCTATTACTTTGATATCATTGGGCAAAGAATGAAATAGAAGTTGGTATCTTCAGCAAGATTCGGTTGCAGCACTGACAGGAAGACATCAAAACCCCCTCCTGTCCTGTTCACTAAATCCAGAGCACCCTGTTTGGGCGATTTATTCTGTCGTCTGAAGAACTTCGCTATAAATTATTGTTTCCGAGAATTGACCTCCTTTAGTCGTAACTGGAAATTAACTTCAACTTACCCTATCAGCTATCTTTAAACCGCAATATGAAAAAATAAAATGTCTATGGGAAATTCCCATGTTAATTTCAAGCCGCCGCCGTTTTGTTCTCCGTGTCAACAATAGTAAACAGTGACGTCAAAGCCTCCGACGTCACACAATTTGAGCGATTTTACTATATAAAAATCGCCGTAGACTTTTTATTTTCCGTCCTTTTTCTAGCTTAGCTGATGCACAGACAAAACAATGGTATTTTCTGTTACGACTAAAGGAGTACTATAAAATGGATATCTTTTTAGAGGATGACATTATCATATTTTAGAGAAAACCGGGAAAAACAGGGTGCTCTGGAATTAGTGAACAGGACAAGTGAAAACACAGAGTCGACATACACAGCAAGCGACTCAAAAGGGACGATGAACACCAAACGCGACCACAAAACACAGAAAATTGCACATAGACCAAAGAGAGGCAATCAGTTATCATTATTAGAAAATGGTGTGGTTATCCGGATTACGTGTGCAAAACTCTCCCACAATACGCAAGATTGCAAATGCTGCACGTGCAGCGTGTCCGTTCTAATTTTTCATTTGGTCACCTACCTAAACCATTGTTCAAAACTTGGGCACCTTTTCTGAGGTATCGCAGAACGCAAGTTTCAGTTGTTGTGTTTACATTATAACCTCCTCATCGTAAGATGACCACATAAAAAGGAAGTTTTAGACCAAAGCAACACATGCATGTACATGTATACAGATTGGTATAATTCATATGTTTATTTCAGGAACAACCAGGGCTTCAGAATGTTCCGGCAAACCTCTGATACCTGTTTACTTAGTGCTGCTAGGAGGGGGTGGAGTTTTGAAGTGTCTGTCATTCATCCTACAGCTGTCAATCGTATGGCAAGTAGGAATGGACGGACCGAACGCTGTGGAATTTATGAGTGAAACCAGCGTCCTTGATAACGGGCTCAACTGGATGTATATCTTCTTCATTATATTTGGTTGGTGTATTAGCTTTACTTCTACTCTCATATCTTAATTGAAAATAAGTGTACATTTGATAGATGGGATTTACCAAGTTGACGAGTAGTTATATTGTGTTCTTTGAAACCATATATGGCCTCAGTCGTTCCAAAGCTGAATGAATTTGGAGGACATCATCATTTAGAGAAAATATTAGCTTATCATAGGAATAATTTTAAAATTTTGACAAATTACTATAGACAATATTGTTGCATTTTTAAACATGAAGTGAAATCTAGATTTTTTCAAATCACTACCTCGACTACTCAAAACTCTACCTCGACTTCTCAAAACTCTACCTCGACTACCCAGAACTCCAACTCGATTACTCAAAACTCTACCTCGACTACTTTAAACTCTACATCGACTACCCAAAACTCTACATCGACTACTCAAACTCTACCTCGACTACTCAAAACTCCACCTCAACTACTCAAAACTCTACCTTGACTGCTAGAAACTCTACCTCGACTACTTGAAACTCTACTTCGACTTCTCAAAACTCTACTTCGACTACTCAAAACTCTAACTCCACCTTTTATTTTAGGACTATTCGGTACATTCTATGGAGGAAGTGCGTCATCTACTAGCTGTATCAGCCTTGTGTATAATACTTCAAAATACTGTTCAATACTCTTACTTATTTTCATTGGATTCCTGGTCGTCCTTGACATTGGTGTGCTTATATACCGGAAGTGTAAGCAGAAGAAAGTTCAAAACCATGACGACGAATTTGAACTCGTAGAGCAGAGGCAGAGCTAGTTTAAGGATTGGATGAGCTTACCTTCTCTTATAAAAACGTCAATAGGGATTAAACTACGACCTCCTTGTGATTTAATTTGCATTAAGTTTAAAATACGTTTGAAAGTTAAACGTCTTCAAATTCAATAGCATCATTTGTTAACTGATAAATTTGCAGCATGCACCAGACATGCACGTTTCGGGTACTCAACCCTCGTCAGTGATCCTCAATCTAAATAATGTAATATGGTCAAAAAGTGTGAAAATTATTATGCCTAAAAATGTACCGAAAGACGTTTTGAAACTATTCTTAAAGTGAAGCATGTATGTGTCTTTTGGGTGGATTTTAGATTGAAATTGTGAATTTGACAGTAAATTAATTAAATGGACGTCTGAAGCATGGACTAGAATAGCTCTTTTGTTTGAAATATTGACTCGCATAACTTTATAGATGTCTTTTATTATTGATTTATATGTGCTTATGAAATCAAATCAGAAAATTAATAATCAAGAAAGAGACTATATTAAATTTTATTTATAGTACAGTAGCATATTCAAAGATATGAGGATTTTCTAATAGTTATATTTTGTATTTCATTTTGTAATGTGCCACGTGTTTTCAAAATGTTTACTGAATAAACCATTATTTGAAACAAAACTAAAATTAATTCCCTTTGCCTTCAGATAAATATCGTCCATTGATTTCAGATCTTTGTTATTCTATAAAACAAAGGAGGAGATTTCCAACAACACCAGGTTGCAGCACCCACTGCAAAACTCCAAAACATCTAATGCGAAAAGCACAGAGCAGATACGCACAGAAAGAGACGCAAAATGGACAAGGAACACCAACGCACAGCATAGAAACATGGAACACAAAAGACCACACATAAACCAACGAGACAAATGAGCAACCGGTGCCGACTTAGGACGGTCATCTGCCACGCAAGTAGCAAACGGTGTGGTTATCCGGATTGTGTGTGCACAGCCCTCCCACTTTTTCGATTACCCAAAGGTCTCGAAGAACGCACAAATGTGGTGTAAGATAACATCCTCACTGCAAGGTGAGCAATACAAACAGACAGCATGACGCAGGCATGAGTTACTTTGTCATTAACTTAATTAAGTGCTTTAGATTTATATATCTTTAGTTAGTCATTAAATCTCGATTTCCTGGACTTTACAAAGTAGTTAAAATGTGTTTTTAACTCCATGACACCATGACGGGCCCTGTCCCAACCTCTTTAGAGAAGACAGGGCCCCGACCACCTGTCCTCTCTGAATGTCAGTCGGACTCCTCGTGTGATAACATACATGAGCTCGCGGCGGCGGAGCACGGATTGTATTTCGTACACCCTCTTTTTATATCCATTTACATATTCATTTATTTGTGTTGCTTGGGCCCCTGCGTTTTGCGGTCTTGTTTGTGTGTAGTCATCTGACAGTAAGGAGGTTGTTTTACACCACAATTGTACGTTCTTCGAAACCTCTGGGTAATCGAAAAGTGGGAGGGTTGTGCGCACGTAATCCAGGATAACCACACCTTCTGCTAATTCCGTGGCAGATGGCCGTCCTAAGTCGGCACCGGTTGCTCATCGGTCTCGTTGGTTTATGTGTAGTCCTTTGTGTTTGATGTTTCTGTGTTGTGCGTTGATATTCCTTGTCCCCTATGCGTCTCTTTCTGTGCTTGTCTGGTTAGTGTTTTTGCATTGAGTGCTTTGGGGTTTTGCTGTGGATGCTGCAACCTGGTGTTGTTAGAGATCCCCTCCTTTGTTTTGAAAGTACAGATAGAGTAACCAACGTCATCATCTTTATTTGAAAACGCAACTACATTTCATCTTTCATCTACAAATACTTTAACTTATATCGAAAGCAATAAAACTAACATTTGAATGAGTTAAAGAAGATCCTGACCACAATCTCAACAGCACTCACAATAGAACACCAAATTGAGCACGTAACCCTAGCAAGCTAGAGGTGGGACCAGGTGCTCGGGAGGATTAAGCATTCCCTATTTGGTTAACCGCACCCGCCGTCGATGTTCACGCACGCAAATGAAAACAATATCTACAAAAAAAAATGCACTGTCTGAAGTTATGTCTATATAGAAAGTGCTATGGCGAACAAAGGCACATAGAGGAAGAGGGTCAATATCCTGTATGGTGCTCTTTTACAGGTCATAAGAGAATAGAATGATGTATTTACTAGTGATATTGATGGCATACAGGCTTTTTCATACCCAGTTGCTACATGTGCCTGTGATGGCGAACATACATATCAGAGGGTCTTCGTAATTCTTTATTTCAATTTTTAAGATTCGATATTCCTACCATATTTTGCTTACTACACCTTTACAAGTCTCCTGACAAATTCCGATACATTGCTAACTGCAACACCTGTTCTACCGATATTTTGTCTAGAAATTTGACGTCAGAACTTGAATGACAAAAGAACACGTCGCAAGATGCTGTGAAACTGTTCTAGTAAACAGGTCTTTGGTCAATAAAAATATTCATGGAATGTCATTGACAAAATATAATCTAGAAATCTCAAAACCAATACGATTTTTCATTTGATTTCTCTGATATGTACACCACACTTCCACTACATCTCAAACAGTAATGATCGATCGTCAAAACACATTAACGGGTCGAGGAAACTCCCTGATATGGTAGTCAAGCAGAACGGGGAACGACTGCATCACACAAAAGTTCAGATTGAGCGCTCTCTCATATTTAACCAATCGCTTCAATGAACTTTGCATTATGAGATTACATTAATTAAACATGGAAATATGTAGAAATGCAGATAGAACAATTTTCCATGAAAATATATTGGTCATGTGATAAAATCTTACTCATTGATTGGACATTAGGGAAATAAAGCATTATTGCAAGAGCAATTTTTCAGGTGGCGGAAGTAGAGCCCGTGAATATCTTTTAATAGAAAATTGGAATTCAATTTTTTTAAACGGGAGGAGATAGAATAGTTTCAGGAGATGCCGATGGTATGTTTATCTCATTGTTATTGAAAATGGAGATAGAACACTTACGCACTCAATGAGCGATTTTAATCCAAACAAAGCCTATGTACCTCTGTCAAACATGTTATTCCTAGCAGAAAGGACCTTAAGTACTCGGTTTGAATAACCTAGACGAATATTTGCAGTTTTTGCAATTGCCGACCAATCATATATTGCCAAGATATCGAAAATCAGTCAGCCAATCAGAGCCCTCGGCGGCCATATTTGTTGACCGACCGGCACAAAAAAAAACAAACTTGGTAGATGATTGAGGAGACCTATATCGTTAAGGAACACTCTGATTCAAGCAAAACGTAGACCGAAGACGATATCATTCGGATGCTTGAGTTTTTGATAGACAGCATTTTTGTGGTGCTTGGAGGAAGCGTAATCCAGAAAATAGTTGGTATCACCATGGGTTTCAATTGAGCCCCACTGCTTGCAGACTTATTTCTATATATTCATACGAAACTGATTTCATCCAGACCTTGCTCTCGATTGGGCGAAAGCACCTTAGATCAATTTTGCCTCCAGATACATGTTGTCCATCAATAATGCGAACTTTAAGGATAATCTACATGAAACATATCATAATGAACTAGAGATCAAGGAAACGACCCAGAGCGACAGAATCGCATCGTACTTTGGTATACTTCTATCTTTCGACGCAAACGGCAATTTGAACACCTCACGGTATAAGACAAGCGTTATGATTTCAGCTTTCACATAACTAATTTCCCTTTCATGCGTAGCAACATTCCGTCTTCTCCTGCTTATGGCGTTTTTGTTTCTCGGCTAAAATATGAAGATTTCATCGTTAGTCCCAGACGGTTTGCAAGTAAGCTACTTGATCAGGGTTATATTGCACAACTGCTGAAACCATCATTGAAGAAAGTTCTTCGGTCGCTACAGGGATATAAAAAAGCATATCAGATCCCCCTTTCTATAATGATCAGTGGCATTCTGGATTGTAATTGAACAGTTGTCGTCATCACCAAACATGAAATACTTACCTGATGTGAACATTAATATGTACATCGAGACAATCACTGAATTTGACAATTTTCAATAGAGCTGTTGCGACGGGTGTTGCATGCAATCAAGTTTTTATATTTACATTTCCATGCTTCATAAACATTGACGGCGGGTGCGGCTAGCCAACAGGGGATGCTTACTCCTCCCGGGCACCTGGTCTCACTTCTAGCTTGCTAGGGGTCCGTCAATGTTTAATTTTGCGCTCTATGGTGAGTGCTGTTGAGATTATCGTCAGGATCTGCTTTAACTCATTTGTGTCACACTTATGCCCTTTGCCGTGTGGAGCTCGTAAAAAAGTTCCCCGCGAGGGGTTTGACAGTAAGTGTTTTGAATATCCTTTCCTGACATTGTCGCCATAGCACTTTCTATATAGAAATAACGTCAGACAGTGCATGAAGTTTTTATATTTTCATTTCCATGCTTCATAAACATTGACGGCGGGTGCGGCTAGCCAACAGGGGATGCTTACTCCTCCCGGGCATCTGGTCCCACCTCTAGCTTGCTAGGGGTCCGTCAATGTTTAATTTTGAGCTCTATTGTGAGTGCTGTTGAGATTATCGTCAGGATCTGCTTTAACTCATTTGCATGCTAGCCAACAGGGGATGCTGACTCTCCCCGGGAACCTCGTCTCACTTCGGATTGTTATTAATTCGGAGGTTCGCAACCGTCCTTATGGGAATTCTAATGATTTTGCCTTGCCTTCTCGACTTTTAGACTGAATAATGGATAGGTATTTCTTTCATGTTTATTTCAATAGTTACTTCCTGTATGGTTGAGTGAAATTCTGTACAGCAGTTGCAAAGGAGAAGATGTAAATGTGTCAGAAAATCAGAGCCCTCTTGGGCCATAATTGTTGACCGATCAACACGAAGTACAAAAACTGTGTAGAGGAACTTGAGTACTTGCTTCCTGTAAGTTTTCTTGTAATTCAGTGCATCGGTTGCAGAGGAGAAGTCGAAATGTGTAATCCAAACAAAGCCCTTGGTGGCCATATTTGTCAATTGATCGGCTAAAAAAAACATACTTTTTAAAGTACCTTGAGTACTTGCTTCATGTAAAGGTTCGTGAAATTTTGTGCAGCGTATTTAGAGGTAAAGTCGAAAATGCTTCTGTAAATCAGAGCCCTTGGGGCCACATTGGTTGACCGATCCGCACGAAGAACACAAACTTGTTAAAGGACCTTGAGTACTTGCTTCGTGTAAGGTTTCGTGAAATTTTGTGTAGCGGTTGCAGAGGAGAAGTACAAAAAAGACAACGGACGACGGACAAGTGGACGAAGGATGGCGCGCTATGAAAATATAGCTCACTCGTGTTCGCCCGGGTGAGCTAAAAATACATAGCTTTGAACCCTTCGACAATATTACTATGAAGACAGATTGATTGTTATTACTCAAATCATAAATGATAACCACCATGGACATTTACGGATGTCATGTTTTGAAATATGTGACAGCAAGACATGAAAGTAGAATTGTTAAATTTTAATGATGTTCCAGGTATATTTAATCAATGATTAATGCCATCCCTGTTCCATAAAAGTGGCATGGAAGCCATACATGAATATGCTTGAATTATTTTATAATAGAGGAAAGGAAAGGATCGAGATATCTACTAAGACTCGACTGTGCACAGCACCAACAGCAACACACGAAAACAACCCAAGTAAAAACACAGAGAAAACGCACAGAACAAGAGACACAAAAGGGACAAAGAACAGGTAACATAACATCAAACACAAATGACCTCACATAAACCAACGAGACCCAATGCTAATGGGTGCCGACTTAGGACTGCTATCTGCTACGTTAGTTGCAGATGGTGTGGTTATCCGGATCACGTGCAACCTTCCCAATTTTCCGGTTACACAAAAGTCTCGATGAACGCACAATTGTGGTGTAAAATAACCTCAACCAGATACGCTAAGGGACAAAGTAAACTTAACATGACACAAAACACAAAAGATAACACATTGATGTTTTTTAAGTTATAGTTCTGTCATTTTGAAATAGTTGCCTTGAATCATTACGCAGGTGTAGCAAAGGAGCGGGAAGGGGGGAATTCTGCAAATTATATCTAGCATTTCGCAATGAATTCGATCATTACCTCAATTACTCTACTTCGTCATTTACTTACCAATAATTGGTGAGATCTGTATGTCTAAAACAAATCCTTTTACTATTCTATATTCAAAAATCATGAGAACGATTCTTGGTAGATTTTAGACAGTTGAAAAATCAGACCTCCTTGACGTCAGAGTAAGAACCAAGTGATGGCCATAGTGTGGATACTGGTCTAAATTAAGCGTGTTAAATTGTTTAAGCAAGGATCTCTATTCGCTATTTTCGAAAACAAGAGTTGCTTCTCCTTTGGGACGGTATCTGACGTAGACTAATCGTGACGTCATGAAATTCTATGGAAACGGTCCATAAACTCTGGGAAATGTCGGTATAAAGTCGACGTTACCATACCATTCTCATGACGTCATAATGGGTTTACGTCAGGTACCGTCTCATATGGGAAATAAATCGGTTTTCTGAAAATACTCAATTTCAAAATATATCACTTGGTCTTTGCATCTGTGCGTTAATGTTGGCGATTAAAATCATTGCTTAGTGTCTATTAGCGTATCATATATTTAGATGTAAACCAAGATGATACTAGTAAACTCAAGGAATAGCTTTTCAATTTCAGTTTCAATTTCAAAGAACTTTCAAACCACGTACGCATGTACCCCTATCGTCAGGTATTTGCCTTCTTCAAATAGTCATAGAGCACAAACGACAGTTTTGGGCCTACTGTGAGGTGACCTTTATTCGATATTAATAGAAAGAATAAAGTTGAAACATAGTCATAACGGAACACGCTTACAATATCATCAGCATTATTCCAGCATGGTGTCCATTAATTTCATTTAATAATGATGAGCAGTGATAATTCTTCAATGATGCCAAGAGCTTCCACATCTGTTACTCAATATACTATAAATATACCCTAGATGTAGATATGTTTGTCCACTCTCACCATGGAATCATTTAAAGTTGCTCTGGCTGTATTATTATTATTATTCGCCTGTCATGATGCAAAAGGTAAATGTGAAATTAATTGAAATTGTGTTTAACAGGGGTTTGACAGTAAGTGTTTTGTGTCACTTTTGTGTCACACTTATGCCCTTTGCCGTGTGGAGCTCGTAAAAAAAGTTCCACGCGAGGGGTCTGAGAGTATGTGTCTGTCGATGCTCAATTTAGTGCTCTTTTGTGAGTGCTGTTGAGATTATCATCAGGATCCTCTCTAACTGATTAAAATGACAGAATCATTGCTAAAAAAAAATAATGATAAAGTGTTACTATCAACACAAAATGTATTATAACCTTTGCAAACTCCTTTGAGTTATCAGATAATGTTTGCAATTTAATTCTTCGTATATTCAATTTTGTAATATCCTAGATTTTGAGCTCCTGCATTATTGATGAAGCATGAAAGACATTCTAGACTTTGTTGATTAAGTCTGCTATATGTACATGATAAAAGGCCATATATTTAAAAAAAAAACGCAAAAGAAAAGGAAAAAACTATCTCAACACCATAATCTCGAAAGAGCTTTGACTGAAGGCAAAATCTCATAAAAGAAGTAAACGTGGCAAGTATAAAGACAACACCTTGTTCCCGAAAGAACAGAGACATATTCAAAATGAATTAAATTTCCCTAGCCAATCACCACATGATACATTTGAGATAGAAATACTGACCTTTTATCTTTGTTTTACGAAATTATTGTAGAAAATAGTATAAGGCTTCGGAGAAGTGATTATATGATTTATATTGATTAATACATTATATAGTATGTACATGTACAACTACTGTAATTCCCTGGGATGAAACGATTGAAAGAAACGTGCTTGTAATTCGCATGAAAGCGCTCGTGACGTCACAATGCAAAATAAAGAAACATGCCGCGACGGATAATCCAACATGCAAACTATACCGGCGGTGACATGAATATTAATTTCACCTTGTTTCCTAGAAAAAAGCGATTTCAGAAAACAAGAATGAAACAGACAACTGTGGTGCATATATATATGTATATATATATATATATATACATAGAATAAATGTCATAATTTGTGTATTGTTACGGGTATGCAACACACAGAAAGTGCATTTATTGCAGGATGCGCTAATGCGCATTACCTGTAGGAAAAAGGCACTTGTTGTGTGGTACATACTCGTAACAAAACACAAATTAAGACATGTATTCTCATATAATATTCTATATTGACCTTTCAGCCGTAAATTTATGAATTTTTATCTTTTCACAAAAAGGCAAAACGACATATGAGAAGTGTAATGTATATGATCTAGGAGAAAATAAGCCTCTGCTAGGAAAGGGAAAGGGAAGACACTGTGAGGACTCGGATACTCCTTTCAATATCCCAGAAGAAAACTCGCCCATACCCCCGGGGGTAATAAAATCCTATTGTTTGGATTACCAATGTCCAACACTAGATTGTACAGGTGACGATGTAGTGAAAGAGAATGGTAAATGTGATAAGTGTAAAGGTATGTCATTTATGAATTAATTTGAATTATGCTAATCTTTTATTCATTTACCCCTGTATCAACTCGTGAAAACAATTGACAAAGTTCATAAAAATGAATAAGAGTATGACTGTATTGTAACAGCCCTGCAACCCTCTCGTTTGACAAAACAGTCGATAGGATAGGATGCACGATGAAGGATAGAAAGTGGATAGAATCTTATCCTATCTTATCCTATCCTGTCCTATCCCATCCTATCCCATCCTATCCTATCATATCCACCTCAATCCTATCCGACTCAATCCTAACCATTTCTATCCCATCCTATCCTTCATCATATCCTATCCTACATCCTATCCTATCCTATCCTACATCCTATCCTACATCCTCTCCAATCCTACATCCTATACCTCGTTCTTCGATCCAATCTTTCTTTTTTAATTCTTAAGTTATTAGCAGACAAACATACTCACTTGATCAAATTCGATCCATTGAAAATTTCCACTTGGTTTAATGCGTAGTATTAATTTTAATGGAATTAAAAGCAAACTTGGAGGTTTTGTTGTGATTTTTTTTTTGTTTCGTTCACTACAAGTGTAAAGTATTTAATCATCTAAATAATTTTCATTTTTATAAAATAAAAAAAAAACAGCAATTATTACAGATGATTTACTACTTAAGCATGAATTTGTTTAAAAATATTTTTTCAAGGCGTGTAGCTAATCTGTTAAGTGTAAGGCGAGGGAAGCGAGCCTTAAATTTTTGTGAAGTTTTAAGAAATGTATGCCAGAAAATTTATTTTCTGCTGCCATGAGGGACTGATTATTCATTTTCTTGGTCAGAATATTTATTTCCAAAACGTGCCAGCCCCCCCCCCCCCAAGACCAAATGGTCGTCTCCTTAATATCTAGATAACGTCGTTGGTGTTTGGTCTGCCTTGTCCTGTACTGTTTATATATCTTTCCCTGACATGGTCGCAAAAGAATTTTCTATATAGACATAACCTCAGACAGTGCATGTTTTGTCAATATTGTTTTCAATTTCGTGCGTGAACATCGACGGCGGGTGCGGCTACCCTAACAGGGGATGCTTACTCCTCCCGAACACCTGGTCACACCTCGATCTAGATAGCTTGCTAGGGGTCCGTGCTCTATTATGAGTGCTGTTGAGACTGTGGTCAGGATTTTCCTTATCTCAGTTGTGTTTGACTTCTCCGTGAATTGCATATTGGTAGCTTACTATTTTAGACACCCTACTTTCATTTAGACTTTTAGGTGTTGACGTTGTAACAGTTATAAGTCTTGCCCTTTTTCCGTACCATTTGGTGAGGTTTCCTCGTGGGCACATGTAGCCAAATCCTATCAACTTCGTTTAATTGTTTCCTCAATCGCATTCGGAAATTTCAGTTCACAAAATTTACTCGAAAATTCTGAAAAGTGGATCCTGTAGCATCATATCCCACCCCCTGCTACATGTATGTCTTTCGTTATTTTTTGGACATAACTTTCACAGTCTTTGTCCATATTTCATTGTTAAGATTTGGAATCAAGGACATGGTTTAATTAATACCCGAAACGTGAATGACTGGTCCATGCTGCAAATTTATCTGTTCGTGAATAATGCTATGAATTTGAAAATGAGAAATTTTTGTCTGATGTTTTTTCGTTTGATGCATCGGGGTTAGTGCAGTATGAAATAGCTGGACATATCTTCCTAATTTTAGTTTGAAATATTGCTGTTGAAGACGGCATGCCCTATCATTTGCATGAATCAAGAGGGAATCGCTGGTCACATTCTGACCTGTCAAATCGAAAGCTCAATCATACCTGATGCTCACAAAATTATCGTATAATTTGCCTGTTCGACTTTAAACCTGAATAACTTATTGGTACTTCTTCAATGTTTATTATGATTATAGTATGTTCAAAGTTCGATCGATCTCGATTCTTTAAATCGTAGACTGCATCCTTTCCTTAAAAAATCTGTCTACATAAAAAACAAGATATAAGCATAATAATAAATATATAATTTGTCTCGTTTGAATAGGATGAACAAGAGTCAAATTAATTTCTCCTGATTTGTGACAAACTGTACCTGTAGGTGGCGCTAGTTTCGCGCCTTTTTCTGCACGAGAGTGTTCGACTGTTTCATTCGACCCGACAGCGCTCTGAAGTTCGGATCGTAAATTTAAGATTAAAATTTAATCTAAATTTCATTTAAATTTACGCCTATACCTTATTTCCGTCCCTGTAATTTCAAGCAATTCGCTTCTTTGTATATACATTTGGGAACGGGTGGCCGGCTTTTCATGCATCCTCATAGTTAATATAAATAATATAATTTGAACGATGATTTACATGAATATTGCAATTGTCATGAGCATTTAAGCTCATAGTGAAACATTGACTTTGATGTTGGAAACGAGAAGAATTTTATAAAGATGATGATGTTATGATGATACTAATTGTTTATGAGTATGATGTTATATGTATAATAGATTCTACTCGAGCGCAATCGGTGTCAATGCACTTTACTAACATGTTTAGCTTCTTTATTACATGAAATCGATGTTCAAAAGTGTTGTTGTGTAATAATGATGTACAGTGTTGTTGTGTATCAGGAGGAAGTAGTTTTGTGAATTAAAATAGATATTTTCCATTTAAGGAGACTGTGAATGGCTTGGAAATATTGTGCAAAATGGAACCTCCGGCAGGTGTGAAGACGGGTGCAATATCTGTGGGTGTATAGATGGTGCAATATCTTTTACCACTCTAAAGATGTGCTATTCAGATTTCTGCTATTGAATATGTTATTTTATACTTTTTTCTGAAAAAATGAATAAATAAAATAATAAACTGGATTATTTGTTTCTTTTATAGATGTAAAATCGAGGAATTTAAAAACCTAAACAGATTCTGCGATCCATTTCTTTTCTATGTGCATATGTATGGTGGCACATGCGATATATTTCATTACCGATTATGCAAACATGAAAGACAAATGCATTTGTATATTGACATTCCAGATAATTATGTCGACATGCAAGTTTATTTTATTGACATGCATTATAATTAAGATGCAGGTCGACATAAATAAGGTGCAGGTCGACATAAATTGGCCGCATGTTAACAATAATAAGTGGCATGTTGACATAAATAAGTTGCATGTTGACATGAATAAGTCGCATGTTAACAATAATGAATTGCATGTTGACATAAATAAGCTGCATGTTAACAATAATAAGTTGCATGTTGACTTAAATAAGTTGCATGTTGCCATGAGTATGTCGCATGTTAACAATAATAAATTGCATGTTGACATAAATAAGTCGCTTGATAAAGATGATAAGTTGCATGTTGACATAAATAAGTCGCATGTTGACATAGATAAGTCGCATGTTAACAAGAATAAGTTGCATGTTGACTTAAATAAGTTGCATGTTGCCATTAATAAGTCGCATGTTAACAATAATAAATTGCATGTTGACATAAATAAGTTGCATGTTGACATGAATAAGTTGCATGTTGACATGAATAAATCGCATGTTAACAATAATAAATTGCATGTTGACATAAATATGTTGCATGTTGACATAAATAAGCCGCATGTTAAAAATAATAAGTTGCATGTTGACATAAATAAGTCGCATGTTAACAATGATGAATTGCATGTTGACATAAATAAGTTGCATGTTGACATAAATAAGTTGCATGTTGACATACAGATTAGTCGCATGTTAACAAGAATAAGTTACATGTTGTCATATATAAGTTGCATGTTGACATAAATAAGTCGCATGTTAACAATAATAAATTATTGTTTACATGCGACTTAAGCATTTGCCTTTTTAACTACAACTACAATTATGTCTAGAAATCTGAAGTCAGCACTCATGGCGATAAAGGAACATTTATCAAAATATTGTGAAACTGCTCTAAACAGGAATGATGTAAATTTAGTTTGGTCTTCAAAAAATTCATGGGATGTGATAAACAAAATGAAATCTAGAATTTATTAAGCAAAAACAATTTCTTCATACGACTTTTCAAATGTGTACCCAACACTTACTCACGACAAAATCAATGATCAATTGTCCAAACTCATTCAATGGTGCTTTAATCGAGAGGGGAAAAGTTATAATTGTACAACTGAATATAAGTTTTTTTTTCTTTTCCGCCACAGAATCAGAATAAAAATGACATTCCTTGATGTAGGTACCACAAATCATTGCTCAAAAACACTGGTTCCTACTTCCTTGTCATTTTCATAATCTCAAAATACATTGTATGTTATACAGCCAATTATGAAATTGCTTAATTTCCAGCATTTATCCATACATAATCTTCACGTTGAGTGTACAATGTAAACGTCTTCAAATCAAATCCAACATGAATTGTGTAATTTGTTGATATTGAAGGATATTACTAGAAGAATCGGCGTCGCCTGTCGCCATGACGGGACCCGATGGTACGTGCATCTGATTTACACCAGTGATGTATATTGGTGTATACTATATGATATGGCGTATAGTGAGCGGATTTGCATTTGAATTTTTATATGGTGCAGCGATGTCTGTCCGTCCGTCCTACAAGCGCAAACCAGATGAGCTAGGAACTTCAAATTTACCATGTCGATCGAGAATAATGAGACAAAGAACCCTATTGATTTTTAAGATCATAGGTCAAAAATCAAGGTCATTTTGGGGCTAAAATTGATTTTTTGGTGAAAATATTTGTAAATTCATGAAAAAAAACTTCGGTCAGAATGTTTAATTTGAAATTTCATATGCTATAAGAAAGAAGTATGTTCTTTCACATATGTAACGGGTTTTCATATCCTTTGTCAGAAAATTGAGAATCATGCGTTATAGGAAGGGGGGGGGGGGGGGTTCAAAACAAATTGAGCTAGGAAGTTCAAATTTACCAATTGCATGTAGATTGAATGTAATCAGACAAAGAACCCTATTGATTTTCAATGTCATAGGTCAAAGCTCAAGGTCATTTTGGGACAAAAATAGATTGGTTGGTGAAAATATTTTAAAAATTCATTAGAAATCTGTTTTTGTTCAAAATGTTCAGAAATTTCATAAGCTTCAATGAGAAAGTATATTCTGTCACATATGTTTTTGTGGTGTTTGGAGGAAAGGTCTTCCAGCAAATTGTCGGAATTCCAATGGGGACCAACTGTTCCCCACTCCATGTCGACATTTTCCTTTACTCGTACGAAGCTGAATTCATTCAATCTTTGGTCTCTGAAGGGAAATTAGCTTCTGACTTTAACTTCACTTACAGATACATAGACGATGTGTTGTCCATCAATAATCCAAAATTCGCGGATTACCTCAGTAGTATCTATCCTTCGGAGCTTGAAGTCAAAGAAACTACAGAGACAAATAATTCAGCATCCTATTTGGACATAATGTTGTCCTACGACACTGATAGTCACATGAACACCTCACTCTATGACAAACGTGACGACTTCAATTTCAGCATCACAAACTTTCATTTTCTGAGTAGCAACAACCCTTCATCGCCTGATTATGGCGTGTTCATATCTCAGTTGATACGCTATACCAGAGCAAGTACCAAATATACGGATATTGTTCTGAGAGCTAGGCATCTTTCAGATAAGCTTCTCAGTCAGGAATATGTATGTGACCGACTAACATTGTCACTGAGGAAGTTCTACGGTCGATATGGGGAACTCGTCATACACTATGATGTCCCACTCTCCAGAATGGTGGATGATATTCTGTCATAGACCATTTGAACCATCCAATCAAAAATTGTACTCTATGTCTTCCGAAATGGAAGTAACCGGATGTGACAGTTCTACCGAATCGAAGCGGCCGGTGTTGAATGCAAGCAGGAGATGCTTACTCTTCCTGGGCACCTCATCTCACTCCCATATCGGGAGTTCGCTTCTTTTCATATGGTGGAGGTTTTTGTTTGCTTTGGTTCCTATTTTATCCTGATTTTGTATGCCTTCGGTTTCTGATTTTCTGAATTATCGATTTTGTGTTGTATACAGGGATATGGTCATTATCCATATTTGTCATGTAATGGTTTTTATATATTTTGTATGAAAATTGAGCAATCATGTATTAGGAGAAGGGAAAGGCTGAGTACATGCATTCGTGACGTGTTACTTGTACAAAATAGAGCCCAAACCAGTTGAAATAGGAACTTCAAATTTAGTAAATCACCATGTGTATGAAGTTGAGAAGGAAAAAAAGTCATTTTCAAGGTCATGGGACAAACTTCAAGGTCATTTTGGGGCTTTTCGTGATCTTTGTAATTCATGATAAGAATTTTGTGGGGACGCCACTAATTATGAAAATTCACTTTAGTCGTGACCGCACACCATTTGTTTTTTTTTTTCAATGCTTCTATACTGATATCGTATCCCGTGTCCTTTAACATGTTTAAGCGTCTTTTATTGTAATCATGCACGGCGATTTGTCACATAGATGTTTGTCATTTCACAGTTTTGGAACTTATATTCTTATTCGCTCTGCTCAATCGAATATAAATCATTGAAAATAATAATAAACACAAACATGGAGGAGCGAAGCGCTCAATGAAGGGCATTTATTAATTCATCATCAATTAACATCATCGTCATCATCATTATCATCACTATATCCACACATTTCACCTCATAAGACTTCTCGACACTAAGTCATATGATAATATATACATGTACACCTCAAAGGTCAATCAAGCAATGTTCCTGAAAAGAGAAAATTAAAATGATGAAATAATTAAAGCATACATTGTGGGAGGGAGAGGCGGGTTAGCGAGTTAATTGCCCGGTATTGAGACTTCGAATGACCAATACCTTACTTCCCCCTATACTCGTATAAAAATTATGAGTAAAAAATTATGATCAACTTCTTTTGAAATTCGGACCCATAAAAGCAACGGAGTATATTACTTTAGGTATTTCACAACCTGCATTTTATGGTGACATAATTAACAAAATAAGAAGGATCAAAGGTAGACAGTATATGTATCGAAAATGCGTCAGAGTCATCAAACGCCTTTTACACCGTGGATATGATCCTAATGTCACCAGACGGACACTAAGCTTGGTACTTGACCAATATACAGTCTTGTACGAGCGCATTCTTATGACTTGCACTCTGACTGACTGTGACGACGGGACTCCATGACGGGCCCTGTCCAAACCTCTTTAGAGAAGACAGGGCCCCGACCACCTGTCCTCTCTGAATGTCAGTCGGACTCCTCGGGTGATTACATACATGAGCTCGCTACACCCGGCAGAGCACGGACTGTATTACGCATGCCCTCTTTTTATATCCATTTACATATTCATCTGTGTCTCTGGGACCTCTGCGTTTCGCGGTCTTGTTTGTGCGACGTCATCTTACAGTGAGGAGGTTGTTTTACACCACATTTGTACGTTCTTCGAGACCTCCAGGTAACTGGAGAAGTGAGAGGGTTGTGCGCACGTAATCCAGGATAACCACACCGTCTGCTATTTACTTGGCAGATGGCCGTCCTAAGTCGGCACCGGTTGCCCATTGGTCTCGTTGGTTTATGTGTAGTCTTTTATGTTTCTATGTGGTGAGTTGGTGTTCCTTGTCCCTTTTGCGTCTCTTTCTGTGGGTATCTGTTCTGTGTTTTTTGCATGGGTGTTTTGGGATTTTGCTGTGGGTGCTGCAACCTAGTGTTGTTGGAGATCCCCTCCTTTCTTTCGTATTTAATCATGCAGAAAATCAATCGACCGTATCGATACTTCTTTATTCGAACACTCTCCAAACTATCATTAGAGGTTTAGCCGCTAAGACGTATCGCATCTAAATGAGTATACACTTACGTATCTGTGTGTAAAAATCAAATCAAACAACAATGGAGAAACATTTCCGGACAATAAAATAGTAAAGAATGTTGATATCAACCCCACATATGATATGTTACAAACCACACCGCACTCCAAAATATTTTTACATGAAAGAGATAAATAATAGAACTCTTTATAAAGTTAATTGATATGACCACAGAACGTGAAGCCTATTCACATGTGTCACTGTGTAAAATATAGGAGTGTTCGATATGTTAAAAGAAACCCCTGACAGATAAATTGAATTAGAATATTTTTGACCATCGAGACAACTTTTTGTTTAAGTTTCTTCATTATCAGCGAGATGCATGAAACTTTAAATTGTTTCCCATAGCGCCATCTACAAAACATTCAAATTTAGCATTTTTTCTCTACAAATATGCCCGATTTTGCTGCAGTTTTCATTATTTTTCATCGAATTAACAGAAATATTTCCTATTTCAATAGTATTTTATGTAATTCATGGGGTAATCAGAGGCAGAGCCAGAATATTCTTGGAGGGCATGTTTAAAGAAAGATTTTAACTGTCCGGGGCACGAACACTTTATGATAGATGACTTGCGAGATCAGAAAGGCCAAGTGGGGGTTATGGAAAGATGCTACCCCCCTCCCATTGAAGGGAGTTAGAGGGTTCCCCCGATAAAATAAAAAAAAATGTGACGCAATTTGAAGGCATTTGAGCTGAATTTAAATGGAAACCATATGGTTCGGTGTAAGGAACGGTCCATTTGATATTATGGCCGGGGGGGGGGGGGGGGGTTGGGGTCGGAGCAAGATTATTTTTTCGCCCAGGACCAGAGCAAAAGTATTTTTTTCTTGCAAAGTAGGAGCAAGAAAATATTTTCTAACATTTATAGTAATTTTCAATATTATATTAAGATTGTTTGTGTTTTTTTCAATAGAAATTCTTAATTTCTTACTTAAAACTCTAAAGTATTAATTTGTTTTTATGCAAAAATTTAATTCACTTCGAAATAAAAGAATATACAATATAATCCTCATTAAACAAAATGTATATAAGGTACAAGTAAGTGGGTCTGAATGGATGGTCTTTTAGGCAAATTTTCAAATCTAGAATTGTAAATTGGTGAAAAAATGGAGTTCTCCTTCAAAGCTTGTATATAAAATGATGCTACATGCATCTATCAATAGTAATATATTGTAATGATAATATATTTGAGCCTCTAAAGAAGCCCTTTTTTCATTAATGTGCATTCTTTTGATATTTTCAAATATGAACTTCACCATCACAGAAATATGTTTTTGATAGAGCCGAATTTTTTTGTATACGTAATTGAAAACTGCGGCGAGTATTTTAAGCAAAATTTTATTGTAATTCTTCAAATTCAGATTACATGTAAGAGCAAGATTATTTTTTATCTAACTTACCATAAGGAAATTAATTTTTTTCATCAAAATTTAGAGCAAAAATTTTTTTTTCTCGAACCCCCCCCCCCCCCCCCCAATTTTGCGAAAACGATATGGACGTTTTTGCATACACAAATTATATTGGAAAAAAGGAGTTATAAAAAGTTTTATTTGAAAATATGTTGTAACGACCAAAACATTGCCGAATTTGTAAAATTACACATTGCAGGTGGCGCTAGTGGAATGAATTAGAGCTGCTGCAGCACGCCAAATTAAAAATTACGTTTCGTAATTCGCCTGAAAATTTAAATTTTTAGAAATGAGAATGTAAACTTTCACATGAAACGAAAAATTTTGCATTATAAAATTTTGTAAGAATAATCTATTTTCAGGGACACCGTAAATAAACCATCCCTACCCCTCCCGAATCAAAAGTGAAACTTCATTTTTACTAGCCTGAAATGTTTGATCATTTTAAAGCCGGTTTGTTTTGTTAGTTTGCTTTTGTTTTATTTTGTTTTTGGGTTTTTTTTTTGGGGGGGGGGGGGGGTTGTTGTTGTTTGTTTTGTTTTTTTTTTTTTGGGGGGGGGGGGTTTGTATTATTATTTTCTTATCATTTTGACCGGAGCTGTTTATATTTTTATATTCTGGTTCGGACTTATTTTCGTTACTCTTATTTGCGCCGAAACTTTTTTCTCTCCTTTTTTTCGCAAACTTCCTGCCTGTAATCTTCTTTCCTGCTTCTTCAAAATCAAATGTTTTTACTGAATATAGGGAAATAAAAATTCTGTGGAGTCAGAAATGCATGTTTAGAGGAATTCAGTATAATAACGATCTGTCAGACTGTTAGCATTTTTTCATCAGTATTTAGAGCAAAATTATATAAAAAAGTAAATTCATGCCTTCCTAAAAAAATATCAGATTGATAGATTTATTGTCAAATTATAGATAAATTTTGATTTTCGTTCTTGTGTATAGAGATCGTCCTCTCTTTTGTTTAAAATAAAATTTGTCGATCAAAGACTGTTTTGATTGACTACGATTCAGGAGATAATACTGTGATGCGCTTCAGTAATCTTTTGTTAATCGAACACTCGCATGGATGGTTACGCTCTGTAAACATGTCGTCTAACCATCATATATATATATGTCACACTTTGCACGAGTTTTTTCCCGCGCCGTATCCAGTGGACATATACGTATCATATACGTATCGTTTTCAATATGAAAAAGAAATATATGTTGCATTCATTTTGTCATAATTGCGTTCGTTCGTTAATATACAGTTTATAACTTGACCGAGGAAAGAGAAACAGGTCGATAATAAACGACTTTAAAGTTTTAGAGTGACAATTAAAAATTGAATCTAATTGATGATAGATAAGTTTGAAGTCTTATTTCATGTTTATATTTACAACATCAGTTCTTTTAATGAAGCAGAGTTCATTTAAAAGTAAAAAAAAAAACAATTTATTGGGATGTGCGCCGTCAACTACACGAGTGACCCCCCCCCTCCTCGATGGTAAGTAAGAAGTAAGTTTCTTGAATATCTAAAAATATATATACCCGACCACTGCTAAATTAAGAAAACAATCATATTACTGTTTGATAGTTTGATTTTCAAATAGCAATTTTCTCTATGTGTATTGATTTAAGAGTAAGTACGGTCATATACCCCCCCCCCCGAACCGCCTATCATGGTTCTACCTTGCGACCGCTGAAGGTCTAGGCAGTCCCCAGAACCCTCCCTTCTTTTTCTTTTGCAAGTAAACCCCTTCCCATACGAAAAATTCGAGAAAATATGTCTGGTGAGAGAGAGAAAGACTATAGTCTAGTTTGTAAACTGAAACTGTCGGGGTTTTACTTACATATGGACCATCCCGATTACAAACGTATTAAACTTGAACAGACTTCAAGCTCTTTGATAATAATGATTAATTTTACATATACATGTAGTTACGATTATGTAAATTTCTTTTAAAGATTAGAGTTCCTCAGCATTCTTTACAATTTATTGTCCGGAAATTTCGCTCCATTTTCGTTTGATTTTTACACACAGATACGTAAGCGTATACTCATTTTGATGCGATACGTCTTAACGGCTAAACCTCTATTGGAAACATTTTGTTAAAATAAATTTGATAAATTCATTTAGAATTTTTTCAAGTAAACAGAATAATAACTAATTAATTCCGACGGGCGTATTTTGCTGCATTAGCGTAGGATTTATTGTTTGACTTCCAGGCTCTGTTGTTCAATTCAAAAGCTGTGTATTTGATTAAAACATATTGTTTTATCACCATATATTTTGAGCTTATTCAAAGCGATTAATTTGCATCGTGAAGAAATTGTTTGCTTTTTAGGTGGAAGATTCAGCATCTATGATATCATTGTATACATCCAAAGTCTATTGCTGCATTTAAATCTAGCTAAATTGATCCTATCAAAATCAAATCGATAGTGTGTGGGACTTTATCTCCTTGAATATTATTTTTCAAACAAGCAGCTTCATGTTATTTGACATTCTAATATGACTTGAAATTTTCTCCCTATATGTACCATGGAACTCGCCTGGTGTAAAATCTCCAACAAACTTCTAGTGCGCTAAGCTCCGCCCATTCACGCGCTATATCGCGGCTCGGTGATAATTTGATTGGTTCATGCGACTCGTGGAATTACTGGACAATAAACCACAGCTAGCTAGTTGTTATTTCTTCATTACTCTTTAGTGTACAATTGTCGTGAATCAAACAGTTCTTATATTAGATGTAATTTACGCTCCCTAAGAAAGAGACAACGAGTTTAGTCAAAGTTGAAATGTATGTCTTTCTTCTCGTCCAATTGCTGATGCATGTATGAAATTGTTTCGAAAGATCGTCAATTTTTGTTTTATTTCATAATGATGTTAAAACTTCCACCGACAAGATCCTGCATCCAGAAAACTGTTTGAAGAACAGCGGTATTGCAAAAAGTTCAATAGTTTAGAAAACTTTAAAAGGTAGATATTTTTATAGGTTAAAATAACAGTACCACTTACAGATAATTTGGTCTTCTGTAGATTAATAGACTATATCACGACTTTTCGACTGGTACAGTGGAATCTCACCCTCGTGTTACAATATAAAGATTTGCAATCCACGATAAGGCTTGAATCTCTTGCGATGTAGCATCTTTTTTGAACGAGGATGATATTCCACGGTCTCTGTCGCAAAGTTGTAATATATTATTCTTCTCATTCAGCTCATTTTATTATCACTAAAATGATACTTTTTCAAAACCTGAATCAATATGAAATGTGCACAAATCTAACGATGGCGGAACTTTGCGTTCTTTGACATCATAATAGTTTTGACATAGAGTCTGAGACAAGGAAATCTCAAGCTACTACGCCTTCTTTTTTTTTCTTTTGTGCAAGACGAAAGTCGGTGAAAAAATGAATTACCCGTTGTAGTGGTGTTTGATTTCCTTGGCTCTGTTCTGTATATAGATATTCTCCAGGAGCCACCACATTTCTGTTTCTTGTTACCTGGACAATCCAAATTACACTCCGTTTCTGGTCTCTTCGTGGAATGATTAAGCTCATCTCCACAGAAACATTCGTGTCCATACTGTTTAGATGTATATAACCCCAAAGGGGAATTAAAGTCTACATGTTTAAATGAATACAAAATTTTTACAAGAGGTTTCAGTGACATTTTAGTTACCTTAATGTTTGAAACGCATTTTCATTACTGAAATCTAATGAATACCTACCACGACAATGAAACTTTTCTTCGAGAAGGTATAAGGTCGGAACACTTCCGTATCATTAATTAACTATTAATCAATTATAATTAACTTATTTCCTGATGCCATGTGGAGAAGTTAAACTGGTTCCACGTGACATGGATGTTTGTAAAGTGTATAAATTACTTCTTTCCAGCTTTGTCGTCTAAAAGAAGCATTATTTAGCCCTTTATCAATTTGACGTAATAAATATTGTTTATTGTTCTCGGAAACTTGTCACTATTCAAAAAAATCATCGAAATTAAAGGAGTTAATATCTAAGCACTATCCCTCCAATGAGTTAAAGACGATCCTGGCGATAATCTCAACAGAACTCACAATAGAGCATCAAATTGAACATCGACGGACCCCTGGCAAGGTAGAGGTTGCATCAGATGCAATTGCTATTTTGGACATAGATTTTACTTGGATATACTACTTAATCGAACCTTCAGGATATTTGGAGCAGCGCACTCGCTGCAAATCGCACAACTTAAATCTTAAAAAGTGTGACCAGAGGGCACTACTAAAATGAATTTTGGCTGTTTCTAAAAAAGAAAGGAGGGAATCTCCAACAGCAGCCACGGCTAATTTAAACTCCAAAACTCCCAATGCAAAACCACAGAGCAGACATCCTCAGAAAGAGACACAAAAGGGACAAGGAACACCAAATCACACCATTAAAAACATGAAACACAAAAGACCACACATAAACCAACGAGACCAATGGGCAATCGGTGCCGACTTAGGACGACCATCTGCCACACAAATAGTATACGGTGTGGTTATCTCGGATTGCGTGCGCACAACCCTCCAACTATTCAGACTACAAAGAGGTCACGAATTATGCACAACATCTGTACTAGTTTGTTAGTGTCACTGCTGTTGGACAAGGAGTCCCCGAGGGCATATGAAGCCAAGTTCTATCAAATTCGGTTGATCGATTTTTTCAAACGCATTCTTAAATTTCTGTCCATAAAATGTTCTCGAAATTTCTTAAAAGTTGGTCCTTTAACATCATACCCCATCCATCCTGCTACGTCTTTCGCTATTTGTAGGACATTCACCCTTTTTGGCCATGTTAGTTGATAACACTGAGGATCACGGACGAGGGTTAATACCCGAAACTTGCATGACTGGTCCATGTTGCAGATTTATCTGTTTTTATATGATGCAATGAATCTGAAGACGCGTAACATCGTCATGGTTGACTATTATTGTTATTAATCTTATTTTAATTTAATTGAAATGTTATTTTAAACACAGATAATGAAGGCGTTAATGAAGGGTTATGGCCGTTTCTATGACGTCATAAGAGGTTTCAAAATCGTTTTCACCTGTGATGGTCAACTAGCGCAATCTTATTCCGCTAGGTGTTTTATTACAATTTATCACTTTAGAAAAGGTAAAAGTAATGTTTTACACGATTCCTGTCGATTTTATCTAGATCTTGTAAGAATTGTTGTCACCATATTATTTCATATTTGCCTCTTACACAGAACAAAATATACTCAGATATCGTAAACAAGGGCGGGGGTCCTGTCTGTAAATATTGTAGTAAGAATTGTTGCCTGTCTCTTTATCACTTCAGTGTCTCGGGTTTATAAAGTGGATAATGGATAATTGTACCATTGTAAAGACATGACTGGATTTGTGCCAAACTAATTTTGAAAGATGAACAGATTGACGTTTCAAAATCAGTTGTGATTCGAATGACACCATAGTTACTTTGCACTTTATTGACTTTCTTTAGCTATCTGTACATAGTAACCCAAAGTAGCATCCGTAGAAATAATTACGTCAACGTTCAGATACCCTCAGAGTCGACCTCAGTGATTACGAAAAGGAAGAAAAAAATGCCAGTTTCAAAAAAAAAAAAATCTAGGCAATACCATATTGAGAGCGCAATGTTGTTGTAGTGTTGTAATCCTATAGTACAGATCGAGGATTTATTTCAATATGATGAGTTGATGCTAGACGCGTGTGTGTATGACACTTATGACTCCTAGTACTATTTACATTGATCAAATTTCATGACCTGTGTTAAACGTACGTTGTTCACTTGACAGACCGTTAAAGTTTACAAAGGAATGATTGAAAACGGAAAAACTAATAGCTTGACAGACAAAGCATCTGCATTGGAAATAAAGTTTGAAAAAAATATCATGATGATGGAAAACCTTTTCCCTTTATTTCTTAATATTTATTTTTTGTTAACTCATTTGTGTCATGCTTATGACGTGTGGAGCTCGTAAAAAAGTTTCCCGGGAGGGGTTTGGCAGTAAGTGATTTGAATATTTTTCCCTGACATGGTCGCCATGATAGTTTTTTTTCTATGTAGACATAACCTCAGAAAGTACTTTTTTTCTCTATCGTTTTCATTTTCGTGCATGAACGTCGACGGTTTGTGCGGCTAGCCAAATAGGGAATGCTTACTCCTCCCGTGCCCCTGATCCCCCCTCTAGCTTGTAAGTGGTCCGTCGAAGCTCAATTTTGTGTTTTATTGTAAGTGCTGTTGAGATTATCGTAAGGATCTTCTCTAACTCGTTTATGTTTGTTTATAACGCTGATTTTAGATTACTTCATTGCCAAAATGTTGGTATCTCCTTTAAAAACGTGTCATATACTAACTAAAACTTACCTCAAGTCCTGCATATACTAACTAAGATTTACTTCAAGTCCTACATATACTAAGACTTACATCAAGTCCTGCACATACTAAGACTTACCTCAAGTCCTGCACTTACTAAGACTTACCTCAAGTCCTGTACATACTAACTAAGACTTTCATCGAGTCCTGCACATACTTACTAAGACTTACCTCAGGTCCTGCACATACTAACTTAGACTTATCTCAAGTCCTGCACATACTAATTAAGACTTATCTTAAGTCCTGTACATACTTAATAAGAAGTACCTCGAGTCCAGCATAAATCTTTTCTCTTTTCAAACAGGTATCGATGCATTTTTCAATCTCATTTCGTCCATCGAATGTAATTATCGGTAGTACTCTCTTCGGTCCATCTACGAAACATCCCATGTTCTGGTCTGAAATAAGTAAGAAAATATTCTTCCATCGAGTTTTCAACCTAGAAGCTGAACTTCTGAAAAATGATTATATGATTTCAATTTTTACGACATTTCGTTATTTTAAATCATTATGGTTGTTGGTATTCATAAAATCAATAAATTATCAACGGCTGGTACGGCTAGCCAAACAGGCGATGAGCACTCTTCCCGGACACCTGGTCACTCCTATATCTTGCCAGGGGTCCATTGATGCTCAATTCGGTACTTTGTTGTGAGTGCTGTTGAGATAGTCCTCAGCATTTTCTTTGAAGGCAATTTAACAGAAAGAGATACAATTGTTCGTTAAATCAAGTGCCTATTTCGAAGGTATTGTGTAACCATAATTATGGCCTCTCTCTTACAATAATTATAAGTTAATTATTTTGATCTTTAATTAATTTCTATCTTTTTTTGTATATGGGATATTTCCAATCGTACAAATGTCTAGGGGAATATAACTCTAATTTAAGACGTTAAAGTTACGATCACGTGCTTAACTGGTGAAATAGAAATCATTGTCATTCCCCGCCAGTGTGTAGCTTTATGTCTGTCAATACGAGGTGTCCATTGGCCAATTGAGGGCAACAGGAGCTATAGTGGTTCGCTTGTCATAGGCCTGTGTGTAAAACACGAAATGGTGAGAATATGATCTAAATTAAGGCAAATTTGTTTATACGTCTGGATTCCAATTTAGTCATGAATTTCGATGTAATTTCAATATGATTATGAAATATCCCAGGCTCATAATATATAGTTTGCGCATGATTTTGTATAGAACGATTCTCATACTGCTATAACCAACATGTTACTTACACATGTTACATACTAGTCTAGTCAAACTAGGGGGGAAATATTAACTAATTGCAACAGTTTGTTTCTACGCGGGAAAATGAAGTGATATACCATATATACAGCATATAAAACGTTTAGAAAAATTTATTCAGGGGAAAGTTGTTATTTGAACGATTTAAATTTTGCTTGAAACTAAAAATAAAAATCCCTTGCCGTAAAAGAAAAAGTCCGAATTTTCGGAACTCTTGCGCGTTTCGGGGTTTACTGTACGCTATACATTAATCGATCTATATTTTGTGAAATATTTATTCTATGGCAGTGCCCAACGTCTTCCTATCTGTGAAAAAAATGTATTATTTGTACAAGTAAAGGCTCTCTAGTCAATTATAGAACATTCCAACTAAATCTGACATCCTTATATTACGTATATATTTTAACTTAGTAAAATTTGCGAGTTATACATATAGATTTGACGACTAGGGTTCAAGTTGCATTGATTTGTCGAAATATTGTACAATTAGTTTAAACATATTTTATTTTCAATAAGAAAATTGGATTGGGCATAAGTTCTAAAAACATTATTTGCGCCCTCTCCATACATGGTATATATGAAAGTACAAAAAATGACATCATGATGACAATACATTTTGTTACTTTTTTCTACAAATAACAGAAGTAAATAATTACAGAGAGAGAGAGAGAGAGAGAGAGAGAGAGAGAGAGAGAGAGAGAGAGAGAGAGACTGTTTTTTTTTAGACATTAAACCTTTTTGTATCTCTGATATATTTTTGGGTCTCATGCATTATTTTTTCGTTTTCATCGTTTGTCAAATTTAAGTCGCCATAGAGCAATTTCTGATGTGTTAGGGGATTTAATATAGACAATGATGTAAAAAGATTACGTCTTTGTTCATTATAAAAAGGGCATATGAAAAAGAAATGATGTACAGATTCGTCTGATCCTCCACATTGACAATTTGGTGAGTTAATAATATTGACTCTATAAAGATCAGAGTTCAGGCTACTATCGAAGCAACGCAGACGTGTGTGTAGTATATTAAGGGATCTTTCTCCATATAAAAGGTAAGTAGGAAGTACATTTACATCGCATTGAGATTTAAGTGCAGATTTAAACTGTTCTAATGATGAATTATTCCTTAAATCCGAACTTAGATTATTCCAACTATCAATGGTTGATGGAAAGAAAGAACTACGCGTTATATTTAGCCTATAGTTTGGATAGTATAAGTCAGTATCACTGCGTAAGTTGTAACGTCTGTCTTGTCTGTATGTCTGTAAGATCTCTGTCAAATATTCTGGTGATTTATTATGGTAAATTTTATGAAATAAACTTAATTTTCTCTTTTCCCTACGATCCGATAACTTCTCCTACCCAGTTTCAAAATATAATGATTCCCTAGAACTAAATATTGTAAGACCTGTTACAAGACGCGCTGCTTCTAATTGTACTTTCTCAAGTTTTTCTTCGTCTCCCTTATTACACCCACCCCATATTTCACATCCATATTCTAACAAGGGCAAAATATAGGAGCAATATATTTTACTTAAGGTTTTTCTAGATAGCGTGTACTTAAACTTTTTCAAGAAATTTATCCTGGTGAGAGCCGATTTACAAATGTTTTCTATATGTGTTGTCCATTTAGCATTACAATTAAATGTTAATCCTAGGTGTTTATGTGTATTTACTGGCTTTATAATTGTTGAATTAAATCTAACTTCAAAATCAGTCGGACAGTTTCCAAAGAATAGAAGTTCTGTTTTTCTTGGATTAAAATCTACTTTCCATTTCCTAGCCCAATCATTTATAATCGATAGATCAGATTCAAGACTTAATTTTATATCATTGGGAGAAGGTGATCTATAATTTCAGTATCATTAACAGTAATATAATTAAGAATATTATTTGTTCTGATAGGGCAGTCAGGATCTTCTTCATTAGAATCGTCGATTGTAGAAATACTCACAAAATACTTATTCAAAATGTTTGCTTTTTCAGAATCGGTTATTGCTATATTACCATTTACGGGATCCAAAAGAGGGGGGATAGGGGTATTGTTGCTAGATTTTGTTATCTTACGGGCAAGTTTCCAGAAATCATTATTATTGTTGTTAGAATATTCGTCTATAAGTCCATGCAAGTCGATATAATACGATTGCTTAATAGATTTTTTAAAGTTATTCACGTGATTTCGTTGTTTCCTATAATTTTCATAAACAATAAGTGAATTTGTTCTTGTTACTTTTTTCCTTAATCTATCGCGTTTTCTTATTTCTCGTCTTAATTCTGAATTAAACCAAGGTTTATCATTAGGTCTAATCGTGACTTTTCTTGTGGGTATGAATTCTTTTGCCAAGCAAATAAATTTAGAAGTAAAATGCTCGCAAGCCTCATCAATATTAATATCTTTTAGAAATTCCTCCCATTCAAATGCCGAAATCATATCATTAAATTTTTGAAAATCTCCATTTCTATAATCCCACAACTCCCTCTGATAAACTTTTTTATATTCTATATTAGTTTGAATGAATACGAGGGTTCCATAATGATCCGAAACATTCCTATCAAAATCAACTACCTCGGAACTAATAATCGAACACTCTCTAGTAAGGATAACGTCGAGTAGAGAATTGCGCACTGATCCGAATCGAGTGGGTGAGTTGATGCAGTTCGTGAGTCCGGTGTGGTCAATTATATCATTCAATCTATGGTTACTTTCAGTAAGTAGGTCCACGTTCAGATCACCTGTGATAATAATACGATCATTTTGTAAGGAAGCATTTTCTAATGAAATGTGAAAAAGGTCCCAGAAACTATTCGGACTATTTGGTGGACGGTACACACAACATAAGAGGAATGATTTACCAGGGAATTATATTTCTAACCAAACGTGCTCAATACCGTCAATTTCTAGGTGACTTTGGCGCTGTACCAGAAGTTTTTCGGAAACGTAAATTAGCAACCCCCGCCGTATGAGTTCCTGTCTTTTCGAATCGGATTAGGATAATAGCCTTCAATACATATATCATCAGAAGAAACATTATCATCTAAATGAGTTTCGGAGACACAAATTATATCGTATTCCGATGCTATAGCACTAAGGTACGAAACTTTATTTCTTAGACTTCTGATATTAATATGAAAGATTGATAGATTAGAGGAATCATCATTATAGTTATCGGGCCCAGGGTTTGGATGTACGTCCTGTCCATACATATCATTAATAGGAGGTAAATATTAAGTGAGATGATTACATTACCATTTTGAACGTGTATGTAAAGAAGGGCAAGCATAGTCAATGAGCAAGTAAACTGAAGTTGCAATTCGTACATGAGTTCAAAAATGGATAAATAATGTAAAAGATCTCTGACAAGTATTATTTTATTATTACAAACACGATATTTAGGTACATAGTGTATACCTATTGCCACCCTGTATTGATTTATATCGTTACCTATGTTATAGCACTATCAAAAGTGAAGTTTAGAACTGAATGAAAAGTAGGGGCAATAGGCATGTACATCAGTGGCAAAAATTTACTGACTAAAGTAACACTTATGTAGAGAAAAATTGATTTTGGGGGATCTTGTTCCCGTATACGGATATTTTACGAATTCAAATAATCATTAAGATATCTCACTAAAAATAATCTTTAATATAATACACTAGTATGTCAAGTCCGTACAGTTTTAAAGTTTTATAAATACTGTACAAGAATAATCGATGCCTAGCGTGTACGATTTACACCCGTCCCCCCTTTTTTTCTCTTTCGATTTACATTAATTTCGGCTTATTGTGAAGATTATGAAGCCATCATTTTTCTGTCTGTGCATTAAAGTGATATTGAATTGGTTTTCAAACAGCTTTTTTTTTATCTATGTCTATTTAGCGAACGGTTCGAAATGGGGGGGGGGGGGGCGGTTACTGAGTAGTTTTGAATGAGTACATGTACATATTTTACGATAAAAATAATAAATATCAATTACATATTTTTTTTAAATAGTACCATTTAAAAATATTTGTTAATAAAATAGTTTGTAGATGTATTAATGAATATCGGATTCGATCAACATTCAGCAGTTATAGATTCACATTACGCCGAACCGAAAACATACCAACGTGCAAACAATATGTGTGCGGGAAATTAAAAAACAGATTGAAATAAGACTGAACATTCTGTTATACAATTTAGTGAACCAGAATGCTTTATAATCACTTATTAAGTTACATGTCGATGTATATAATAGCGTAGTCACCCACCACACCAAGTATAAGTTATCGAATTTCATAATTCAAAATGGAGAGATAGTGTTTGTTATATTATTCTATTGATAAACATATAATGATAAAGATTCCAGTTGCCAAGTCAATCTTTTTTTAAATTAAAGTGGTCAATTAAAGTCAAAATATCGAATTTTAAAAGATATATGTACGATAAACTCCGTAGCGCGGGAAATGGCGCTAGCGCGTTACTCGGACTTTTACCATCAAGCAGATAAATTCTATGAATAGATTAAAACAAAACTTTAGTCGTCAAATAAACAACTTTCCCCTTTATAAATTTTTCTAAACTTTTTGGGGGATGATTTTTTAACTTTAATAAACAAATAACAATTGAATTTGTAACTGTTGCAATTAGTTGTGATATTGACCGTTTTATCGGTAGATTGACTGGACTATACGTTAATAAACCATGAAATTTTACCAGGACTTTTTCCTAGATGTTACAAAAATGCTTAAGTAAAACACACAACGCGAAGTTCAGGATTTGTTGGCCGATAGGCTTACAATGTTAAACTAGGTGCCGTGACCTGGATCATACGAATCATGGGGTTATACATGTATGTAATTTATTGCTTTGAATGTTCAGGATGTACTTTTACGAGAAACCAGGATTAAACAGCAGACAGGCGATGAACGTTACACTGAAAATTACGTATACGGCAGATTCCAGATATATGAATCGCCTGCTGTGAAAAGAGAAAAAAAAAACGAATTTAAGCGTGCAGGTCAATTCTGAGAGACACTTAAAAAATATGAAAGCCGAAGAAGAAACCCGAAGATGTGACGTTAGGTGAATATGTGCACGATGATACCCGTGTGACCGGATATGTAACTAGCCTGTCAATACAACAAACGAACTTTTTTTGCAGATAATGGCAGAGTGAAATCTGTCAATGCGAAAAGAGGAACACGATTTTTTTTTTTGCTGTTGGCCTTCCTTGTAAGACGCTGAATGTACGAGAATATGTATATCCTGTCCCTTGGTACATAGCTTAATCCGATTTACGGCAAGATCTTGGTTATGTTACTAATGTCAAGATGCGTCAAAGGAGGTCGGTGATGGAGACAAGACGATCCTGACGAAGATAACACGATCTCGATTCCAAGAAGAAGAAGACATAAGAACCCGATTATGGTCGCGCGATAATTAACAATTAATTGCACGATGGCATCGAGGTCCAATTTATTCGTTTTACTCCTGGGAGTTTATCAAGTTCACGAAGAAGGACCAGACACAAACCATAGAAGAACCAAAGGAAATAATGTCAGACAATGAAGATGGCCATAAGAGAAAAACGTGAATCCGTGTGATGTGTTATTTAGTTAAAAAGCAGAGTAAATATGTAATGCTTATAATGTCATTATAAGCCTCACTTCCGCATTATTGTTATAATGTCACTTCCGTTTTATTATTATAATGTCATTATGTTATAAAAATTTTGCATTTATTGATAATGTGTCATTGATGTTTTATGCAGGCATTTGTACAGTAATACTTCGATATCTAATTTTATGATGGCCTTGGAAAAGTGTTTCTTTTACAGGTGATAAACATTTTGATTGACCATATTGAGTCTTTGCGGCAAACGGAGTTATCTCCCATTTGAGACGGTATCTTACGTAAAACTATTATGACGTCATGAAAATGGTATGGTAACGTCAACTTTCTACCGTCATTTCCCAGATGATTTGGACTGTTTCCATAGAATTTGATGACGTCACAATAAGTCTACGTCAGATACCATCCCAAACGGGAAGTAACTCTGGTTTTCGAAAATAAGGAATATGATGATAAAAAAGACCAGGTGGACTTGATGGACGGTGAAACTGAGGACAATGACTTTTTATTGCATGTATTTTTGATTAATATATGTTTTTGATTAATATGAACCAAGTGATCCCGGCGGCGCTCGCCTGTTTTCATGTGAAAAATTGTAAACGTAGAAAAGGATTGTACGCTATTTCGTGTTCCATGCAGTACCAATCATCCCGCCTCTCCCTTAATATCTTCTGCAGTCTTAATATTCGCGATGTCGTCTTCGTTTTGAAGCTTGATTCTCTCCTTTTCTGAAATCCTAGATCCGCCACTAATATTTGCATTGCAAGTTAATCTCTATGTTATACGACTATTTAAATCTCATCGTGAAAATGTTTTAACTGATACAAATATTTTCAATTGATATTTAAATTGTGAAAACGGTTTAACAGTACATTTGTAAATATGAACTTCGATATGGATGGCGCAAGCAAAATGAATGTATGCGGAACTGACTACTTTTATCATAAATTAGATCTTATTTCCTTCAAATTGTTTATAAAAAAGCTAAAACTCATATACAAAAAGTTTAGAAAATATGATTCAGTAACAGTTTAGATTAAGTCTTATATTTTGATAATTTCTAATGGACTATTTCTTGTCCCTTTTGGTTGTGAGAATTGACACAAGTGAAACATTCAGATCTGAAATTTAACTAAAACTTTGAAAATTAGAGGATAACTTGAATGTCTCTGAATGTAAATATAAGGAATCATTAAAGTTGTAGTGTTGCAGATACGTCATTACTTACTATGTTTATTATGTATTGTTTTAACTTCGATTCTAAATGCCTATATATATCTCGGTTGTTAGTCAAATTTTATCCAAAACTATGAAAGAAATATTTTTAAAGATATAGACTTGTTTAATATTTTGACATAACCTTCTCCTTTTTATATTCTCTGAAAAACCTAAGCATAAACAACATTTAATCGTTTTTACACTTTTTTCACTTGTTCCTTAGCTCAATAATCTTTTTTGTCTGTATAGAGATGGTCCAGCGGCTTAGATAATATGACGTAGTCTTACACGTAGTCCTTTTTTTGATTTTCTGACAAACTTAAGCATGGAAAATATAGAATAATTTTTACCCTTTTCAATTGCTCCATACTCGATAGTATATGTTCTGTATAAAGATATTCTCCAGGAGCCTCCACATTTCTCATTCCCATTACCAGAACAAGCCATGTCACACTCTGTTTCTGGTCTAAGCGGGTAACTCTTTATCAAATTTCCACAAAAGCATTCCTCGCCATACTGTTTCATGTAAAATATAATTAAAGTAAGCATGTAGCATTATTGTGAAATTATCTTTGATATAATGTCATTCTACAGGCATTGCTATTTTTATCGATTTCATCCATATATTAAAAGAATGATACGGTTTGACGTAGACAATCGGTCTCATCGCTGAGATAAATAAGAGGCTCAAGGGGGCCACATCGCTCACCTGAGGAGACTGTATGTATGTTTTCAATCAAAGTCAGTTTAAGAACTGAAGAAAATCACTTTTAGTGAAGCTTTCAGAAGGACAATGTGTACTTACTTCCTGTAAAGTTTGGTGACATTCTGTGCTGTAGTTCAAGAGGATAAGTCAAAAATGTGTCATCCAATTAGAGCCTATTGAGGACATCTTGGGTTTCCGATCGGCTCGAAAAACACAAACTTGGTAGACTCAGAGGGCTGTTAAGTTTCAAAAAAAATCTGTGAAGCGGTTTCAGAAGAGAAGTCAAAAATGTGTCAGCCAATCAGGGCCTGTGTCAGCCATCTTGAATTTCCAATTGGCTCGAAAAAAAAACCAAACGTGGTAGAGGGCATTGAGTTCTCGCATCCTGTGAAGTTTCGAGAGATTCTGTGCAGCGGTTTCAGAGGAGCAGTCGAAAATGTGTAAGCCAATCAGAGCTTGTGGCAGCCATCTTGGACTTCCCATCAGCTCGAAAAACACAAACTTGTTAGAGGGCATTGAGAATTTGCTTCCTGTGAAGTTTCCAGAAATTCGGTCTAACGGTTTCAGAGGAGAAGTCGAAAATGTTTCAGCCAATCAGAGCCTGTGGCGGCCATCTTGGATTTCCGATCGGCTCGAAAAAACACAAACTAGGTGAAGGGCATTGAGTACTTGCTTCATGTGTAGTTTCATGAAATTCTGTGAAGTTTCATGAAATTATGTGCAGCGGTTTCAGAGGAGAAGTCGAAAATGTAAGAAGAAAAGGTATGACTCGGCAACTTACGATCCTACTAAAGTTACGGTATATCACGAGTATGCCCCGTTTAGCTGCAGTTGCTTTAGGACAGATGTGCATTTTATCAAGGCGTGCCACAATTTCTCACGGCGAGCTAAGGAGTGTGTATTCCGTTTTGTCAGGTCAAACCACGGTTCGTTATTTCAATTGAGTAAAAGAATATCCCGACGACAATCTCAACAACACTCACAATAGAGCACAAAATTGAGTATCGACGGACCCCTAGCAAGCTAGAGTTGGGACGAGGTGCCCGGGAGGAGTAAACATCCCATGTTCGGCCAGCCGCACACGTCGTCGATGTTCACGCACGAAAACGAAAATAACATCTAAATTACATGCGCTGTCTGATGTTATGTCTATAAAGAAAGTGCTATGGCGACCATATCAGGGACAAATATCCAAACGTACTGTCAAACCCCTCGCGGGGAACTTTTTACGAGCTCCACACGGCAAAGGACATAAGTGTGACACAAATGAATTCAAATTCTACCACGGCCTAGCACGGTACGCATGGTCACACAAGACGTAGTGCAAGCATTTTTGCAGCTTTCGGTTTCTCCTATTCCCGGTGGTCACGGTGAATCGCATTGGGCCATCACAGAACTCGGTTGACGTGGCCAACTTTTTTGGATCGTAACAAAGCGTGACAGACCTTATCAGAACGTGACAGGTTGTGAGGAAACCTACAGCCGCAGGCTGATACGTAGTGCGCCGTCAGGTCTCCGGGATTTGCGAGCCGCAGCTTGTAACGGATACCTTTATATACCGTGCTAAAACGAAACGAGACCTAACAGAACTTGAATACCAAGTTATAAAAGCTTCCCACAAAAATCCTACGCGTTGCTTTGTTTGCGCCGCCGTGACTACCTAGGTCATCGGGAACATAGTGCATTTCATGCCACGTCCACTTGTTACATGAAAGCTTTATGCGGAAATGGTTCCGCATTAAACAATTTCCGTGTATTTCCATACACTTATACACATCTTCCGCATGATTACATATGACTTCCACATTGCTCGCGGAAGATTCTCCTATGGGTGACGTACCTCTGGTAGTATGAGCTTATATTTACCCTGTGATAAATTTAGGGGAATTTTCGTGCTTATCACCTTCGAACCGTTGTTTTTTTTTTTAAATCAAATAGACCATAAATTGAAAGGATATATTTATCGTATATTAATTCAAATGATCACAAAATTAACATTAAACCTTATGAAAAAAAAATCCAAAAAGTCACATCTTTACATATAAACAGTTTGTAACCAAACATATGTTTGAAACCTGCATAAGCTTTACCCAACGGAGGCCCGTTAGTGCCAAATATGAAAAATAAAAAAGAAGCAAATGCGAAATATATTGAGGAAAATGCAAAATATATTTAGGAAAATGAGACATATATTTAGAAAAATGAGAAAAACATTTAGGAAAATGAGAAATATATTAGGGCAAAAGAGAAAATTATTTAGGAAAATGAGAAATACATTTAGAAAAAATGAGCAATATATTTTAGTATATATTATACGAGAAATTTATTTTGGAAATGGAGGAATAAATATAAAAAGGAAAATGAGAAATATATCAAAAGAAAGTGGAAATATAAAAACAGGGAAACCACAACAAATAAAGCTTGACCTTTGCTACTCCCGGAATTTTAATGAGTTACAGTATCTACTCATCAAGAGATATAAAAACTTCCTTATATGTCTACCACTCCCCGCAACTCCCGCTGCTTTTACCCTAAGTACACGGACAAGATGCATGATATAGATCAATCAGCAAGAGCCAGAAGGTGGGAAATAATCAGCAAGAAGATCTTTATCTCTTGATGTGCATCTCCTTAATATTCTTCAAATGGTAGTGTATTGGGGAAATTCCATGTTTACATGTGTATACATATCGTATATCTTTTTGGTTTCCATTTATATGTAAGGGGGAGTGGACAGGAGGGAATCCCTCTCCCCCTCCCGCCCCTTTTCCCTCCCGCCACTTTACTTCGACCCTCCCATCCCTTCCTCCTCACTCCCCCTTGTCTCCCTCCCGCCTCCCGCCCCCTCGCCCTCTGTCCTTCCTCCCTCCTCACCGCCCACTGCCTCCCTTCTCCCTCCCCTGCCTATCCCCTCCTCCCTTTCACCCTCTCCGACCTTTTTTTTATATTTTCATTTTTTGTAACAAAATATATTTCTCATTTTCCTAATTATATATCTCATTTTTCTTAATATACTTCTCATTTTCTAAATATCTTTCTCGCTTTTCTAAATATATTTCTCATTTTTCTAAATATATTTATCGTATTCTCATTTTCCTTAATATTTTTCTCGTTATTCTTAATATATTTCTCGTTTTTCTAAATTTATTTCTCGTTTTTCTAAATCTATTTCTCATTTCGTAAATAATCTTTCTGGTTTTTCTAAATTTATTTCTCATTTCCCTAAATATGTTTCCTTCTTTTTTAGTTTTTCATATTTGGCGCCAATGGGCTTCCCTATTACCCAAATTACAATAATATGAAAAGAAAATATGGGTTTTCCCTGCATAATTTTCCCGAATTTGGACCAGAGGTTATATCTACCTTAATGAGTAATCTCGTTACATATATTATAAGGGTGAAGGGTTCAATTTTCATATATGAGTCGGACCAGGGATACCTAAATAAGAGAGTGTTCGCTTCGATTTTTTTAAATGATATATATAAAGAAATGATTATCATAAAGTTCAAGAGGCCAAAAGATTTCCAGGTCGAAAAAGCGAGAAGGTAACGACTTGCCAGAGTTTTCTCTTAATAACATTTATGTTTGTTTATCTAAAATCTTTATCTGGCATATTGGGAAAGTACACGAGGTTATCTATTCATAGATGCTAAATATATACGAAGGAATTTATTGCAGTATTACGGAAGTGTTTCAACTTTTTACCTTCTTGAGGAAAATTGCAAACCAATTTAAATAGACTAGACACGTGTTCAGTGATGTTTCCAGCCAAAGTTATTTTCAGACATTGACATTATTCATTTAAGTAGAACTCTCTAGATAATTTTTTTGTAATTTCAATTTATGCATTTTGCAAAGAATGCCTGGCTTCAAATTTTCTGTAGTGTCGATTCAGTGGCATAGTTTAATAAAATCTATGTCCTATTCACGTAGTGAGATTATTATCAATATGAGGTCAAACGTTAGATATGAGAAATATTCCGTGTTAAACTTCTTCAAATTCAATAGCATCATTTAAGAGAAGATAATTTTTAAGTATGGACCATACATGCACGTATCGAATACTTAACCCTCCTCAGGGATCCTCAATCTAAACAATGTAATATTGCCAATGAGAGGTGTCATAATTTTATATGCAAATATTTACTGAAAGAAATAGCAGGATGGGCGGAAAATGATGCTAGAGGACCCACGCTTTTGAACATTAAATAAAATTGATAATATAAATTTTCGAATGCGTCGAGGAGACAGAAGAGACAGACGGTCAACCGAAGTTGGTCGAACTTGGCTACTTGTGCCCTCGGGGACTCCTGGTCCACCAGCAGTGACAATCACCAAGTGGTAAAAATATCATTTGAAGGATTCTCATTTTTAAGTGTTATATGAACATGCAAAACGGAAAAAAAACATCGAACAATGTACAGACAAAGAAACTATATTATTACGTTGCAGATCTTCTCCTTTACCTCCAAAACAACTGTTTACTTTAAAAACTGAAAATCAAAAAAGATCACAAATGACTTTTTATTTGTAACATTGTTGTTCAATGTGTAGCTGTTGACTTTATGTATACTTGTTGATAAAAATAAATGTCTTTTTGTATCAATGCCAATCTGTTTCGTTGGCTTGTGTTTTCGTCAATATCTCAATCCATAGGTACAATATTTCTAGAGACGACCAACTTAGATAACCCTAGAAAATGCGGAGGATTTTAGCTCCGAGTCAGTTTCGACATAATATGGACACTCCGTGAATAAGATATCAAAGAGTTCTAGAGGTTTTACCCCCGAGTCAGTTACGACATAATATCGACTCTCCGTAAATACGATATCGGAGAGTTCTAGAGGGTTTTATCCCCGAGTCATTTACGACATAATATCGATTCTCCGTAAATAAAATATCGGAGAGTTCTAGAGAGTTTTATCCTCGAGTCAGTTACGACATAATATCGATTCTCCGTAAATTAAATATCGGAGAGTTCTAGGGGTTTTTTATCCCCACGTCAGTTACGATATAATATCGACTCTCCGTAAATAAGATATCGGGTAGTTCTTGGGGGGTTTTATCCCCGAGTCAGTTACGACATAATATCGACTCTCCGTAAATAAGATATCGGAGAGTTCTAGAGGGTTTTATCCCCGAGTCAGTTATGACATAATATCGACTCTCCGTAAATAAGATATCGGAAAGTTCTAGAGGGTTTTATCCCCAAGTCAGTTACGACATAATATTGACTCTCCGTATATAAGATATCAAAGAGTTCTAGAGGGTTTTATCCTCGAGTCATTTACGATATAATATCGACTCTCCATAAATGAGTTATCGGAGAATTATATCCTCGACACTATACGCATAATTTATCCATTCTTAGCAGAAGGGAAGGATAATGGAACATCAACTCCTCTTTAGAATCGAGATCCAGGTAAAAAACTTTATTTAATAAACTATCGAATACTCTACCTCAACTCCGGCATAAAAAAAATTCTTTTCCCTACAGGTTCTCAGGCAGTGTTGAATTGAATTTTTCTGATATATTGTCATATGTGGTAAAATCCTTGAATATTTGTCGACAAAGCACCCAACATATGGATCTATAAATATGAAATAAAATTATATATAAAAATATTCACTATTTCTTTCAATATTACGATATTTTTCGCGTGGAGGAATAGGTTTTCATTTAAGGTTATGGAATATTTCGTTTTAAGATATAAATGAATTAGATGGGAAATGAATAAATGCGATAAGCAATCATGATAAAGATTATCACGAATAACAATGTTTAACGGATTGATGTGAAATGCAATGCTGATAATATTAATATTTATATCAATATCTTCAATTGACCCTTCCGATTGCGGAAAAAATGCAAAATTTCGTGACGTCACAATGTTTTTACCTCGGACAAACAAGCTTCGAAAATCGGGCAAACATCAAAATTGCATTGAAGCGCCATTGAATTTCTCAAAAATTTCCCGCATTCGGAAGGGTCAATTACGGAAAAAACGAATCGGATGCAAACTTGAGGACATAGGTATAATAAACATCAATTATTCAGTCTCACTGTTTAGAAATCGTGAGAATTCCCTTGGAACGGTTGCGTACCTCGGAATGAATAACATTCCGAAGTGAGACCAGGTGCCCGATGAGAGTCAGCGTCTCCTGATTGCATGCAACACTCGTCGCAACAGCTCCATGGAAACGTATATGCATATGATAGCTAAAGGAAAAAAAAATATTAAGGATTTTCGAGGGATCCATAAGACTTTGAGACCCGAGTGTGGTACCGATGTTTCTTTCACAGCGGACCATAAGTGAAAGAAACACCTCCTTCAAGACTCCATTGCAGCATCATCAGTAAAACATCAAAACAACTCTGTGAAAAAAAACAGGGGAGACATAAAGAAGTGACATGGGACATCAAAACGCAACATACAAAGGCTACATATTAACCAACCAGACCAGTGGGTAATCGGTGCGCACTTAGATCGGCCATCTGCAAAGTTAGAGACAAATGATATACAGTCAAACCTATCTTATGTGACTTTGCATGGGTCGACAGAAAATAGGTCATATAAGACAGGTGGTCACTGAATACAGGTTCAAGCTGATCTGACTTTAACCAACAAAATTTTCGTAGTATAAGAGCAATACCATAAAATGAATCACTGCATATATAAATTCATGTATTTATTGATGAATCGTATTGCACATATACAATCACACTAGATTTTATCAATCATAGAGAATTTTGTTATTGAAGACACTGATGAAGAAATTTAATGTACAATATTATGTAGTTTGGATCCTCTACAATACTAAAAGTCGTAATATACAGGTCCGAAATTAGGTACGGGACAGAAAAATTACAGTCGTTGTCGCGTTAGACAGGTTGTCGCTATAAACAGGTTTATTTGATAGAAAAATTGCTCGAGAGGAATAAAAAAGGTCACATAAAGCTGGAAGTCGCTAAAAAGAGGGTCACTTTAAGACAGGTTTGACTGTAGATGTGAAACGTCTTCAAATTCAATAGCATAATTTATGAACGAATTTGCAGCATGAACCAGACCTGCACGTTTCAGGTACTTAAACCTCGTCAGTGATCCTTAATCTAAACAATGTAATATGACTACATAGTGTTATTATATCCAAAAAATGTACCAAAAGACATAGCTGGGTGGGTGGGATATGATGCCACAGGACCTACGTTCTAATTTTCATGAAAAATCATGACATTTTCATAACAGAACATTTCCAATACGTTGAAGAAACAATCAATTGAAATTTATCGAACTTGACTGCATGTGCCTTCGGGGACTCCTGGTCCAAGTTATACAAATGTGAAACGTCTTCAAATTTAATAGCATCATTTATGAAGAGATTTATTTGCAGCATGGAGCAGATATTCACGTTTCGGGTACTTTACCCCCGTCAGTGATCCTTAACCAAAACAATGTAATATGATCAAAGAGTGTGAAAATTACTATATCCAAAAATGTACCGAAAGATGAAGCTGGATAGGTGGGATATGATGCTACAGGACCCACGTTCTGGAAATTTCATCAAATTTTGATAACATAAGTTTTCGAATGCGTTGAAAAAGCAATCAACCGAAATCGATCAAACTTGGCTACATTTGCCCTCGGGGACCCCTGGTCCACCAGCAGTGACACTCAACAAGTGGCCAGACGTTTCGTGTACTTAATCTTCGTCAGTGATCTTCAATCGAATTCAAATCAATGTAAAATTGCTAAAGAGTGTGATAGGTATTATATCCAAAAAAATATACCGAAAGAAGTAGCTGGATGGATATGATATGATGCTACAGGACCCGCGTTCTAGAAATTTCATGAATGTCTTCGAATGCGTTGAAGAAAGGATCAACTGAAATTGATCGAACTTGGCTACATGTATCCTCGGAAACTCCTGGTCCTCCAGCAGTGACACTTACCAAGTGGCACAAACGTGAAACGTCTTCAATTTCAATAGCATTATTTAGGAACAGATTGACTAGGTGCGCTAACCCCTTTTATCGGCCCTATAATTTCGACAAAAATTGCTTTTAATAAATGAATTATTAATGATCACATTTTGCAATTTTTAATGTTTGAGAAAATACAGCGTTATAATTTTGAGCCCTCGAAACACCATGCGCGTGTATTCATGTTCTGACGTCATTTGCCCAGAATGACGCAAAACAGGGGAAAATCATCTTATTTGATATTCAGATCTTCAAAATTCATCTACGCTCGCCCACAATTTTTTATAATACGAATTAAAAGGCCGATCAGAAAATCCATCGATTGGTGCAATAATTATTATGGACAAGGCCTGGATCGATACTTAGTTGTATCGAAATATCGCTCATTTATTGATATTTTCAATGATTTCAACAGTATTCGGAATCGGACTGTCAAATCAAAACAGGCTTTCCCGATTTGGTTTCACCATACATTTGACATTTAATAAACTAGAATATTATGGTTATATAAAATATATATATTTAAAAGAGGGCCGAAATCGCAAGTTACCGCACATACTCATTTGCAGCATGGACCAGACATGCTCGCTTCGGGTACTTAACCCTCGTCAGTGATCCTCAATCTTAAGAATAACATCTGGCCAAAGAGTGTGAATGTAATTATATCCAAAAATGTACTCAAAAACGTAAAGAAAAAAAGGAGAGTAAATCCAAGTATAACATGACAAACGCTTTTTTTACATTTACATGAATTATCTGTTTTATGTAAATTATCTGATTTTGACACTGGAAAAAAACATTTTCATATTGAGACATAAGGCCATATAAAATTGATACCGCCGCGTATGATTTGCCGTCGACGAGATGTATCTATTTGTCCGATTTTTTAAATTCAAATTGATTTATTCCCGGTACATCCTGTATTTTTAATGTGCAATGCTTGTCAAGTTTTTAGATCGGGCTTATTTTAGCTCTAAACGCCCCTTACCATTAACCGCAATCTGATTATTGCATCATTTCTGCATTCCAAGTTTCAGATTATTCACCCAATCTAAAAACATATATTGTAGCACAGATTTTTCATTCAGCCAAAAGAACTTGTATAATTTATCCTTACTTCATTTTGGGGACTTCAAAATGATTTAATCCTGAAAGTCCAAAATGATTTAATCCTGAAAGTCACATGGATTTGCTTTTACAAAAATGGACATAGATGAACGTGAAAGTGAAATGAACATCTTGTTAATAATTAGGCATTACCTTGGTATTGTGCTTCTACGATGGTTATGACAACGAAGAAGAAAAGTAACAAAGCCATGATGGCATCTGTGCATCTTCTGTGCAGAATTCAGCGCTATTTATACTTCAGATACAAGATTATGTTTTCGAAAATATCATCTGTTACATTTGCGTACTAAGGTTGCATTTATCATCATTTAATTGTAATTTTGTATCGTTGCCTAGTTTTTTTTTCAGCGACAAAATTTCAGAATTTCTGTTTAACTTATTTTCTTATGTACATTTATTCTCCTGGGAGATATACTTCAAAAGAAGGAAAATACTTAATTTTTATCATTACACATTGAATTTATTGAGGAAATATGAGTGTATGGTAACAACATTTGAAACAGGTGGCAAATTAGCGATTCCTTTGATGCTTTGTTATAAAGAAGCTTCCTAATATAAACATTATATAAAAATACAAAAACACATCTTATTTTACATATGTGACTAGTCTGAGTGACGTATTAATTATAGATTTATGGTTGTTATACTATTTCAAAGAAATATCATTATATAATAATTGCATATTATTCAAATAAATAAGTACCAAACTAATGAATAGATATAATGTCGTCGCAAATTTTACATTGTCCCACTCAGAACAGTAAAGTAAAGACAGAATGGATTGTCCTGAAGATGACACTAAATTTTGAACAAAAGAAATCTATTTGGTATAAAGCAGACCAAAGAAGAGATAAACTTATTATGATTCACTATAAACAAACCTAAAGTACATACATGTATGAGTTATTCAGTCTCAAAGCTGACAAGGCAAGGAAAATCATTAGAATAACCATACGGTTGCGAACATCGGAATGAATAACATTCCGAAGTGAGATCAGGTACCCGGGGAGAGTCAGCGTCTCCTATTTGTATGCAACAACCGTCGCAACAACTACATGGAAACTTGTCAAATTCAGTGATTTTCTCGATGTACATATTAATATACATTATTATATATATATTGATATATATATCAGGTCAGTTTTTCTTGTTTGGTGATGATGACAGTAATTCAATCACAATCCAGAAAGTCACTGATTATTCGGGAAAGTTGGATCTGATATGCTTTTATTATATCCCCGAAGCGACCGAAGAAGTTCCTCAAAGATGATTTCAGACGTTTCCAATATAACCCTATACAAATGGCTAAATTGCAACCCGTCTGTCCCTAACGGTGAAATATTCATATTTGAAACATGACCGGGCGTACCGTATCAGGTGGGAAACAAAAACGCCATTGCGGGAAAAGACAGAATGTTGCTACTCATGAAAAGTGTGGAAGTTGAATAATCACGCTTGTCATACAGTGAGGTATTCAAATGGCCGTTTGCATCGAAATATAGAAGTATATCCAAGTACGAAGCAGATCTGTCGCTCTCGGTTGTTTCGCTGATCTGTAATTGATCTGTAATTCATGACGATATATTACATGCAGATGATCCTTAAAGTTCGGATTATTGATGGACATCACGTCATCTATGTATCTGAATGTAACATTGAACTGAGATGCTTTCGCCCAGTCGAGAACAAGGTATGGATGAAGTCAGCATCTTATGAATATATAAAAATACCCATGGGGTTCAATTATGTCAGGATCCGATGTAACATTATTATAGTTAAAACAAAGTTTCGAATAGGTTTCTTGTAATTATAACAAATAAGAGGTGGTTCTAAATTTTCAAAATATTGAGGAATGGTATTTTGTACGCGATGATCCCGAAAAGTATTAGAGATATTTAGAAAATCAAATCCTTTGTTAATAAACAAAACTTTTATGAATCGTCTTTTATGGGAGGTGTTTTTCACAATAGGATGAAGTTTATACTTTGCGAATGAGACAATTATACTAAGTCTGAATCAGTCAGTGTTTCTTAAGAATGCAATCTCTGCTTCATCCAAGATATATTTCAAGTGCATAATTGGTATTGACGATAGAGCCTGTAACAGCTCATGTCTGCCGCCATTGCGTGTTATAGTAAGTAAATCGTTGAGAAAGCGGTAGACTCTGGGTCGTTTTCTATGTTGCCTGTTTCGTCTTTTCCCGTGCGACCTGTATTTTCTTTTTGTGCTGGGGCGAATTTAAAAGATGTTGATATTGGTACAAGCTGAGGAAATGTTTCCTTGTCTATATATTTGATCGTTAAAACCAAGAGGGTACGCAGTCTGAAGTTGGGTGATCCAGGGAAGTTCAGCTTGAAGTCGGCATTTTTTAATTAAGGATTCCGACTTCCGTCGGAATCCTTTCTGTTATTGTATTGTCTTTTCTTTATTCTTATTATTCTTATTATTATTCTTACCCCCAAGCCATTCCAGAGACTTTACAACAAAGTATCGCATCATAGGATAAAATGGAAAGTATCATGAGAAAGAGCAAATAAAGATCTACATTCAAAATTTTTTTCTTGTCGAAAAGTTCATATATGCCCCCGCTAGAGGTCATCAAAGGCAAAAATTTTAAAACCTTATAACTCCTAAAGTAAGCGTACGATTTGAACGAAATTTGTTTTATATTGATCTTTGGGAAATTTGCAAACTTTTATACGCTTACATGCTCGATAAAATATTTACGGTTTTCGTATTATTTTGAGTTGAAAATGGAATTTTTTATTGGCACAGTGCCAATTTCTACAGTTTTTGAGATTTTGAGTTGAAACTTGGATGGTAGGTTACTAATAGGTAGTCATTGATGATGACCTAGTTTCAAGGTCACATTATGATTCTCAAGGTCACAACAAACTTTTGCCTATAGAACAAAGACTATTTGACCTTGACAGTTCAAACTTCATAAATACAATCATTGAGCCAAGCCCTTTCACCTTGACCTTGGCCCAAGGCCAAATTTTGATTCTCAAGGTCACAACAAACTTTTGCCTATAAAACAAAGACCATTTGACCTTTAGAGTTCAAACTTGGCGCAAATATTCCTTGCATCAAGTCCTTTCACCTTGACCTTGACCCAAGGTCACTTGTTCAATTTTAAGGTCACATCAGACTTTTATCGATAAAATATTGAGCTTTGATTAGATGAAGAGGACTCTTGATGAGAATAAACTCAAATGCTTATCTTTTATCCATGACCTTGGTTAAAGGTCAAATAAACTTTTTCAAGGTCATAACAAACATTTACTCTTGTAGAATTCACAGGATTTTGTCCTTAACTATTTATTCTTCACACAAGTAGTACTTCTTATTTAAACTTTACATACTATAAGATATATAACTCTTTTATTCTTGTTCTCTGTTTCCTTCTTTTTTATTCTTAGTAGCATTACATATCAGTAGTTTCATGTTGTTGTCATTTTCTATTAATAGAAATTATCTCATTGCAAAATCGTTGTGCAATTCTGTTTTGAGAAAGTAATTGTAAAGGATTAGATATTGAATGAGCATGGAGTTTAAAGCTTTCGTAAACATGAAAGGTATTTATTATTTTTTTCTTCTATTTTGTTGATAGATTAATAAGAGTCCCAAATTAGACATAAGCTCTTTTGACTCATTTGCTGAAGTTAATATGGTACTAAAGCAACTATTCTTTTTTCCATCTTCTTTATTCGGATTTTAGCACTTCAGTTCCGAGGAAGGTCTAATAAAGGAGGAATCCGTCTGTTGCTTGCAGCAGTAGCCATCTAGTTTTGGTTTTACTTTCGATGTAGAATACGGAGGATCGCAAATAATTTCTAACCAAGATTATACGAATGTTCTCGCGCACTCTTCGATTGTTCTCCATTGTTATGACGTCATCAATTTACTTGGGCAGAAAAGGTGCCCAAGTTTTGAACAATTGATTTGGTAGGTGACTAAATGAATAATCAGAACGGACATGCTGCACGCGCTGCATTTGCGATCTTGCGTATTATGTATAATTTGTTTAAGGTTACCTTCAATCAAATACAAATGGTGAATGCACATATAATGTCATAGTACCAGCTCTTACAAAGCTATGAGTTTATAAAGATACCCCTTAGTTTAAGAAGTATATATCAAATGTATTGATACTAAGCATGTCTATACATTTCAGCTCCGCCATGGAAGGCGAACTATATTCTCGAAGACTTAAGGTATCCCAAAAGTTTTTCAACTTCTAGATCATAATGTTGGTCATGACGGCGAGTCAAGGTACATTATATTTCAAAATCACACTTGAACTGACCTTTGCATGTTTCACACTTGCCATCTTCTCTTTCGATATTGGCTACATCACAATCCAGTTGAGGGCATTTATACTCGAAACATACGGTTATGAACGCCTCATCTCCTTCTTCGTTTATGTCTTGATTATATGAGATGTCACAGTATCTCCCTGTCCCATTCAATAAGGGTGGCAGTGCTTCATCAGCACCGTATATCGTACACATCTCACATTTTCGTCCCCCTATAAGACAAGACAATGATGTTCAGATGTTTCAAATTTAGATTTTTATTTTGGGATTTTGTGTAACACTTGTGGTTGACATCCCTAGAACCAATTTAAACATTCAACATTCTTTTTTCATGGATGTTATATATGTTTGATGCTTAATCAATCCTATAAGAAATTTAATACAGCTCAATCTTTACAAACAATGTTCAAAAATTCGACATAAAGGGGAATAGGTTATTATGTATGGAAGATAAAAAAAAACAAGTCCTTTCCAAACCTAAAAAAAATTGGACTTTTAATTCAGTGTCTCTCCACAACTAATTCATATTTCTTGGTTTTCTTTTCTTTTGATTGAAAATATGGGGGATTTTTTTCGGGGGAGCGGTGTTTTGTTTTGTTTTGGTTTTGGTTTGTTTTGTTTTTTTATCGACATTTCTAAATCTAGTTTACTGCATTTTTTCTTTTAATTCTTCACCCCCATATTTGGAGTTAAAGAAGATCCTGATGATATTTGTTTTTCACTTCTTTTCATATTGTGGAGGTTTTTGTTTGTTTGCTTTGGTTCCTGTTTTATCCTGATTTTGTATGCCTTTGGTTTCTGATTTTCTGAGTTATCGATTTTGTGCTGTATTCAGGGATATGGTCATTATCCATATTTGTCATTTATCGTCGTAAACAGAGTTCTTGAAAAGTGTCAGACCGAAGAAATGTCTTATAAAACTTCATTCGGTCTGACAAACTCTTGTAGTACATTTCATTGTCCGGTCTGACAGTTTTGTGAAAATGTCTGACGACTTAGAAGTAGATTTCAATATCTCTGCGTAAAATTGCTCTACCAAGTTCGATCAACTTTGGTTGATCGTCTGTCTCTTCAATACATTTGAAATTTTCTGTTACAAGATTTCTGGAAATTTCTAAAACGTGGGTCCTGTAGCATCATATCCCACCCATTCTGCTACGTCTTTTGGTACATTTTTGGACATAATAATTTTCATACTTTTTGGCAATACTTCATTGTTTAGACTGAGGATCACTGACGAGGGTTTAGTACCCGAAACGTGCATGTCTGGTCCATGCTGTAAATATATCAGGTTTTAAATGATGCTATTGAATTTAAAGACGTTTAACACTTGTATCATACCTGACATAAGCATATCTTCTTTGCTTAAAGGTGTACGTCGTTTGTCAAAAGAATAATGTAGGCAATGCGTATCATTAGACTAAATACAATGGCAGTGCATGGCAATAGTTTGAAAAATAAAATGTATATTCTGAAAAAATCAAAAATCCTTTGACAGGTTAACAATTTTGGATACAGTTGAGAAATTCTATTTGATAAAACAGTGTGTTCATGTAAACTTCTGGGACTGACTGATTCGTCAAAAATCAAAAGAACCTACCGATCAAGGTCATAAAAGATCATGTGCATATGAAATATAACTATGTAGATAACTGTTTCATGAATTACTTAAGTGTACTGATTACCTCTTTTCTGCTCTGTCGCCTGAAAGAAGCTTCGTTTTGGCCCTTTATTGATTTGACATCATAAATATTATTTTGCTATTTCAAAACTTGTCGTTCCATTCAAAACTATCATCGAAATTAAAGGAGGTTAATATCATAGCACCATCCATCCCTCAAATGCTATTTTGAACATATATATAATATTTGGACATGCTACTGAATCGACCCTACAGGAAATTTGGAGCCGCGCACTCTCTGTAAAGTAAATTTACAACTGTAAATTCCAATAGTTAAAGAGGGCGCTACTGAAACATCACTGAATTTAATATTCGAAACACGTGTATGGAGCAGAAATAAAATGGTTTGAAATATTCTTCACGAAGGTATAGAGTTGGAACACTTCCGTATTATCATTAAGATTGACAAATCAATTCCGTGAAGATCTATGAAAACAAGAGGCGGAAATGTTTGTTTTTTTTTGTTACGTAGGAAAACAAAACGATAAAACATAAACAATTAAATGTATAGAAACGAGAATAAAGTATCATGTGGAGTTTGAATTATATATGTACATGTATTCAAAAAGGTAACAATATTGATAGCGCCACTTGAATTATAGAAAAATACATTTTAAGATAAAGAATTATGAAAAGGTAGAGCGCACGGTATTGATTGAAAATTCACAAAATGTTAATTACGTTTTGAACAATACTATACATTTCAACGAGAAAATGATCAGATTCCGAAAAATGCGTAAGATATAGGATTTTTCCCATATGATCGGTTACTGCCTTAAAAGCAAAACACAACTGTGAAAATTATGTCTTTTCGATTTTACAGTCCTACGTTCGATTCTTGCAGGCATATAACGTAAAAGCATTGTGACTTCATTAAAATCCTTTGAAAACGTCATGTTTGTAACCCTGTTTCCCTGAATTTCATGCGGGTTTCCATAGAAGTTTGTGACGTCACAATGCGTTGACGACAGATACCTGCACAGGGGATGCTTAATCCTCCCTTCTATGAAGGACATGAGTAACTGTTGCGAAACAACTCTTATTTATATAGGATTAGGGTAATTTATCTTCCGGTAATTGTGATACAAATGTAGAAGTAGCTTAGATCAATCTGAATTTTTAGTTATGACTGTTGCACATGCAAAATTTTCTTCTAAATTTTTATCGCTGAAGAATTATTGACAATGTGTCAGTGAAGAATAATTGCTGAATCTCTAATATTACATAACGTTACATGTACTAGCAAAATAACCCCCGAAAATGATGGATTTTAATCCTGGAATTCTGTATCGATTCTTCTTAAAGCGGTAGATACACCAAGCCAGGTTCCATCGGATTACATGGCTCCTTTGGCCAATTATCATTTTCTGATACAATTTTTATTTTTCTGTATGAATTCCTGATAAAGATGCTTGAGGGTTTTGCAGATATGAGATTTAATTTTCTAACGTCGCAAATTATGCCCTTTATAAATCTTCTTAATTCTATACGTCTGACTTACATTTTGGAAAAAAAGGAAGCACACTTTTGAATAAAGGCCATTTCATTGCCTGGTGCAGGAAAAATTGGTTTGGAATTTTCTTCATGAAGGTATAGAGTTGGAACACTTCCGTCTTATTATTATAAACTCTTATTTCATGTTGCAGTGTGGAGCAGTTAAAATCGTTCCCTGTGACCTGATGTTTAGAAGTGTTTTAATGACTTCTTTCCAACTTTGTCGCCTGAAAGAAGCTTTGTTTCGATTCTTTATCGATTTTTTTTTCATCCAAAGATACAATCTTTGCTATCTAGGTTTTGTTTGACTGTTTTATTTCATCGTACGAAACATTTTATTGGATAAAATTTCATAATTCTATATAAGAACGTGATTGACTATTGATTGTTTGAGCACGCTACAGCCGGCACAGAACAAACTGTATTTCGTATGCCTTCTGTTTTTTTATATCCATTTACATATGCATCTGTGTGTTTCTTGGACCCCTGTGGCAAGATATCTGCTCGTATGGTCATTAACGGAGAGAAGATTATTTTACACCACAAGTTTGCGTTCTTCGATACGTGTGGGTAATCGGATAATTATGAGGGATGCGCGTATGTAGCCCGGATAACTACATCGTTTTCTACTTACCTGGCAGATGGCCGTCCTAATTCAGGACTGGTTGCCCATTGGTCTCGTTGATTTATGTATGGTCTTTTGCGTTTCATGTTTCTATGGTGTGAGTTAGTGTTCCTTGATCCCTTTACGTCACTTTCTGTGAGTGTCTGTTCTGTGTTTTTGCATGGGGTGTTTTGTGGCTTTGCTGTAACATTAAATCATCCTAGGTGAAAACACAAAGAATGCATATACAACAAAAGGCGCAAAAGAGACAGAGAAAACCAATATGACTTCAATGGGTTAAAGAAAATCCTGACGATAATCTCAACAGCACTCACAATAGAGCACTATGTTGAGAATCGTCAGACTCCTAGCAAGCTAGAGGTGGGATCAGGTGCCCGGGAGGAGTAAGCATCCCCTGTTGGCTAGCCGCACCCGCCGTCGATGTTAATTCACGATAAAGAACACAGTATATGCATGCACTGTCTGACGTTATGTCTATATAGAAAGTGCTATGGCGACCATGTCAGGGAAATATATTCAAAACACTTACTGTCAAACCCCTCGCGGGGAACTTTTTTACGAGCTCCACACGGCAAAGTGCATAAATGTGACACAAATGAGTTAAAAGATCCTGACGATAATCTCAACAGGACTCACAATAGAGCACGATGTTGAGAATCGACGGACTGATGGGATCAGGTGCCCAAAACACCAAGCACAAAAATCTACCAATGAAAGAAAAAGAGACTGAAAAGCAAACAGTGCCGACTGAGGACGGTGATCTGCCACGTAAATAACAAATAGTATGGTTATCAAGATTATATGCACACGACCCTCTTTGTTACCAAGAGGTATCGAAGGATCGACAATTGTTTTATTTAAGTAAAACAGTATGTGAGTCATAAAAGAGGTATCGGCTAGCTAATGATAGAAACAGTTTAAATGAATGTCATGACTTTTTTTCAATTCGAAATGCTACTCTCTACAAACGCCTCAGTTTGAATCATGTTATACATGTGTTATGTTTGTTACAATCAAAATCCCTACATCTATATTTACATATAAACACATCATCATGTTAGCTTGCACATGCAGTTGACTAAATGCAAAACATTTTTAATCAACGCATTTTGTTTTTCAACAAAAATATTTGAAATAATATTCTACACGTAGACATTATAAAATTAAACCGTTCCACGTGTTGAAAGCCTTACGGCAAGTAAAGACGCTTATCTGATGATGCATATGTATTACGCAATGAATTATACGGTAAATATCAAAATGATTAATTCCCAACAACAGGTTCTGCCGTTTCCCTCCCGAGAATTTCAAGCTCTATTCTGGTCAGCCAAATATTTTAGTCATTTTATCAACCCTTTTTGTTCTAAAACTTTGAAATCTTTGTAAAATTTGATTCAAGTTCCACAGAAGGAAGAAAAACCCTTCAATTTCTTAAAAATCTTATGAACTGTTCTTGTTTACCGGTGATTCGGGAACGTCATTGTTGGGTCAAGCTAAAAAGAAGGGAGGGTATATATTTGTGCCACCTCCACCTACTCTCACCTTCATTTTTGACAAAACGCACATTATCTGAATCTTTGAACTTTCTTATTTTCGTCTGTGAAAAGTTCATGCAAAACATTTCGTAAAGCAGATGGATATAGGACGACGAAGTGACTATCCCTCTACCCAGAGAAGCGGGGGAAATACATTCAAATTCCACGATTTTCTATCATAAAATTCAATCTTTGCAGATTATGGAGCTATTTAAAATTTCATATTTCAAAGATGGAATTATGATGAAAAAAATAGTTAAATGAAGTGGTGAGAATGTGTACCCGAACAGTAAAGTGTGATTATTAAGAATTTTTTTTTTATTAATCATTCTTACTTCTTATACCTTCGAAATGTCAAACCTTGCGATGAATAAATATCAGTTATATTTGTTTAATTTGTCTAAACCATGTGAACATAAACTGAACTAGTATCTTATCAAAAATCGTGTTCGGTAGTAAAAACATTTAAAATAAAGAAACACCATTGTTTAGACTTAAATATCAAAAGTTCGAACAGATAATTTCATACAAGTGTTTATTATAAAGGAGATGATTTTGGATTCAACATAATAAGTTAACCCTGGCTTGACGGTGACGTTTCCAGACTACCGTCATACGGCATTTACATATCGCAGCTCATCTGGTACGCTGGGTCGTGTACTAATGTTTCCGATTTTCAAAGTAGAAATTTCAATAGAACCAAGAATTCATCAACAAGATAAGACTTCCTGGAAATTTCAGAAAATAAATTACAGTACTTCTTTTAAAGTCCGGACCTATACAAGCAACATAGTTTGACAGTAAGTGTTTTTAACAATTTTCCCCGACATGATCGCCATAGCACTTTCTATATTGACATAACCTCAGGCGGTACATGCTTTTTAGATATTTTTTTAATTTTCGTGTGTGAACATCAACGACGGGTGCGGCTAGCAAAACATGGGATGCTTACTCCTCCTGGGCATCTGGTCCCATCTCGAGCTTGCTAGGGGTCCTTCAATGCTCAGTTGAGTACTCTTTTTGTGAGTGCTATTGAGATAATCGTCAGGATCTTCTTTAACTCATTTGTGTCACACGTATGTCCTTTACCGTGTGGAGCTCGTAAAAAGTTACACGCGAGGGCTTTGACAGTAAGTGGCAGATGATCGTCCTTAGTCGGCACCGGTTGCCAATTGGTCTCGTTGGTTTATGTGTAGTCCTTTGTGTTTAATGTTTCTGTGTTGTACGTTGACGTTCCTTGTCCCTTTTGCGTCTCTTTCTGTGCTTGTCTGCTTTGTGTTTTTGCATTGGGTGTTTTGGGGTTTTGCTGTGGGTGCTACAACCTGATGGTGTTGGAGATCCCCTCCTTTGTTTTAACTTACTCCTCCCGGGCACCTGATCTACCTCTAGCTTGCTTGTGTTCCGTCGATGCTCAATTTTGTGCTCTATTGTGAGTGCTGTTGAGGTAATCGTGAGGATCGTCTTTAACTCAGTGTAAAAAATTATATTACTTTGGATATTTAACATCCTGCATTTTATAGTGATATAATTAACAAAATTAGAAGGAACAAAGACAGAGAGCATAACCATCCAAAATGCGTAAGGATAATCAAGCGCCTTTTATACCGTGTATATGATCATACTGTCACCAGAATAGGCATGGTCCTGGACCAATCTACAGCCTTGTACCAGCGCATTCTTAAGACTTCCTCTCTGACTGACTGTGACGACGGGACTATATGACGACCCTGTCAAAACCACTTTAGAGAAGACAGAGCCACGACCACCTGACCTCTCTGAATGTCGGTCAGACTCCTCGGGTTATAATATGCATGAGCTCGCTACAGCCGGCAGAGAACGGCTTTTGTACGCCCTCCCCCTTTTTGTTTTAAATATAATCATTCATATGTGTTGGTTGGGCCCCTGCGTTTTACTGCCTTGCTGTTATGGCCATCTTTCATTGAGCAGATTATCATACACAAAATTGTGCGTTCTTCGAGAACTTTCGGTGATCAGAAAAGTGAAAGGGTTGTGCGAACGTAATCCGGATAACCACACCATCTGTTACTAAAATGGCAGATAGCCGTACAAAGTTGAGAATAAGTTTAGAATTTAAATCTGTGTTTTTACTTTACAGACAGTACGCGGTTACAAATTTTCTCAAGGGTCGATTCAGTAGCATATCCAATTAAAATCTATGTTCATTTCACTGATGTCCTCTGATTTATTTTTAGAATTTAAATCTTTGTGTTTACGTTACAGAGAGTACGCGGTTCCACATTTCCTGTAAGATCGACTCAGTAGCATAGTCAAATAAAATATATTTTCAAAATAGCATTGGGGGGATGGTGCTACGATGTTACCCTCCTCTTTTATTTCGATAACATTTTTGGATGAAATGAAAACATTTACACAACGGGGCTCCTCCACAGTTGTTTTTTAAACCTTAATCTTATCGAGCATTGCATACTTACTTCTCAAAAGGATACATGCAGGACTCCACAACAGATATCCCAAATCAATCAACACCACCTTTAATGCACACTAAAACATCAAACAAAATAGTCGAAACAGATGTACAGAATCATCACATATTGATGGCAACACAAAAATGGAAGGTGACCAATGTGCTCAGGGTGCTGACTTTGGACGGTCATCTGTTATAGCAAATGGTGGGTTATATGGTCATTATCCATATTTGTCATCCAGTGTATCATCTTTGATACATACCCAAAAATTGTCATAGAGGGATTTTAAAAAAATCTTTCGTTTTGTCCTTACAATTGGTCAACATATCTTAAAAATGTCCTTATTCCCCTCAAAGTATACTAGTTAGCACTTGAAGGCTGGAAAAGCCACCATCCATAGCATTAAATGAGCTCGTTATAGGTACATGTATTGTTCCTTAATTGCTGTGGTGAGTGAACTAGCGTTTAGCAGTTGTGTAAATAGCAAATGTAGCTGCAAGGTGACACATTTATTTATTGTGAAATAAGGTAGACATATATTGTTGTTTAAAGCCATTCTAAATATAGGCTAACGCCCCTTTAAACACAATGAATATGGTATGTTCAGAGGAGCATTGTGCATACATTTTTCGCTCTAGCCAGTTTAACTTAGATCAGTTGATATATTTGGCACCAGTATACAATTCGAATTTAATCATTTAATTCGCTAAAATAGAAGAAGTATGAGCAAGTTTCAATCCGATGGAAGCAAAATTATTGATTTTAGCAATGCTAAGCCAAGTAATAGCGAGTAGAAGTGATTTCCGGATGTTTTCTTTTATGCGATGATATATATATTTAATCCTTTTTTATTCCCTAGGTGGATAACAGAAAGCTGTAGGGCACGCCATAAGTGTAGTAAAGGAAACAGCACCATTCATACAGCCACAACCATTACAGCCGTCCTCACACGTCCCTCCTGTTCCATTTTTCACTATCTTTCCCAGCCACTCGCAGTCAGCTTTGTAATAAAAATTAAATTAACAGTGAGTATTATTCTTTTTTTTCGAAGTACAGAGTTGAGTTACTTCCCATTTGTGGAGGTATCTGACATCAAGGTATTGGGACGTCATCAACTTCTAGGGAAACCTGCATAAAATTAAGGGAAAGAATGTTACGAATATGACGTTTTCAAAGGAATTTAATGACATCACAATGCTTTTACGTCTGATACCTGCACAAATCGATCATAGACCTGTAAAATCGAAAAAACTGAATTAGTTGTATTTTATCTGCATAAGAATTCTAGCATCTTTCTTATGATGAAAATTAAGAATTGAATGTGATAATGACATACTTTCAAATAAAGTGATGAATTTATTTGCCGCGAAAGGGATCCTTCTATGAAAATATAAATGTTATGTTCTATTAATTACTTTCAAAAACAATTTGATTGAATTTTCTCGGACTTTCTAAAACCTCTTTTTATATATCTGCAATAAATTTGAGACAAGGTGAACCAGATAAGATTTCATATAATTGTATGTAATTGCTTAAGAAATAACAACTAGCTAGACTTGGTTTGTTGTCCAGTAATGAGCCAATTTCATCGGCTCGGTGATAATTCAATTGGTTCATGCGACTCGGGAATTACTGATCAACATATCACACCTAGCTTGTTGTTATTTCTATTATAATATTGTTCTGCACGAGATCTATAGCGCGTGAATGGGCGGAGCTTAGCGAACTGGATGTTTCAAGGAGATTTTACATCAGGCGAGTTCTATGGTACATATAGGGAGAAATCTCAAGTCATTTAGAATTCTTCTCAACAATTTGTTATGATCATATTTTGCATTGAATAATATGATATGTTCGATGTTCAGAGCCAAAAATGATACTTTGACCAAGACCTTTAGTGCCATGACACACAAAATGTTTAACGTCTTCAAATTCATTAGCATCATTTTAGAGCAGATAAATTTACAGCATCACTGTGTATAGCCGTACACCGGATATTGGTACTAATTGTCTGCGTATTGGTACTATCGAGGCGGTAAACAAGTATGACATAGGTATTACCTTTAGCATTTGACAATGATTTGTGAAGAAAATATTATCTTATATGGAGTGAACTTCAAAGAAAATAATTCTGTGATGGTAAACTCAACATCGAAACCCTCAAAACAAAGGATTTGATCGGACGATAATAGTAAAATAACACAAAATGGGGTACCTAGTACACATAAAGTTGCACATGTATGAAGTTTATATTCTTTTTAACGAAAGAAAGTACTATTGCAGATCATGATTCTGTGCACAGTCTATGTAGAAGTTCATAACTATTAAATATTAATCAAGAAAGGAGGGGGTCTCCAACAACACCTAGTTGCAGCATCGACAGCAACCTCCCAAAACACCCACTGTAAAACACAAAAATGACACGCACAGAAAGAGACGCAGTAGTACAATGAACGTCAAATCACAGAAACACATAAAACACAAATGACTACACATAAACCAACGAGACCAATGGGCAAACGGTGCCGACTTAGGACGGCCATCTGCCTCGTCAGTAGCAGACGGTGTGGTTATCCTGGATTACGTGCGCACAACCCTCCCACTATTCCGATTACCCAGAGGTCTCGAAGAACGTACAATTGTCGTGTAAAACAACCTCCTCACTGTCAGATGACCACACACAAACAAGACCGCAAAACGCAGGGGCCCAAGCAACACAGATGAATATGTAAATTGATATAAAAAGAGGGCATGCGTAATACGACCTGTGCTCTGCCGGCTGTAGCGAGCTAATGTATGTTATCACCCGAGGAGTCCGACTGACATTCAGAGAGGACAGGTGGTCGGGGCCCTGTCTTCTCTAAAGAGGTTTGGACAGGGCCCGTCATGGAGTCCCGTCGTCACAGTCATTCTGCGTGCAAGTATTAAGGATGCGCTGGTACAACACTGTAGATTGGTCAAGTACCAAGCCTAGTGTCCGTCTGGTGACATTAGGATCATATCCACGGTATAAGAGGCGTTTGATGATTCTGACGCATTTTCGATAGTAATTCTGTCTACATTTGATCCTTCTAATTTTGTTTCAAGGGTAATGTAGAAATTGCATCTATATTTTACATACGAGCTCAACAAAAAAATTGTTTGTGTACGGCATGTTATTAGCTAACTGTACGGCGTGTTGAAAAACAGGTACTAGGATTCCTTACAGATAAAATCCTCAAGCTAAAGACTCATGCAGATAAACTTATAGTTTTAAATTTCTTTCTTTCTTTAAAGATGTATATACATATGCGTATGAATGCTATATACAAAGCCCCAAAACCAAGTGAGCCTCGAGTACTCGTAAGATATTACGTACACTTGTCTCGAGAAATTGCCATCTGAATAATTAACATGGTCATCTACATGTTGACCCAATATTTTGTCGGAAAATATTTCATCGACCAATTGTTTATTTGGAGGGGGGAGGGGGAATCGAATGTAGTTTCGGCTTTTGTGTTTGTCAAATTGACTTTCATTTCCTGATTCGAAGCAGACTCGACAAGTTTCAACAAAAAGCCATCATTGCCCATATTTCGCGCCGACGAGGTGATTTATCGACAAAGCGCGATGCCTTGTTAGTTTTGAACTTCTGATTCAAAGCAGACTCGACAAGTTTCAACAAAAAGCCATTGTTTGATTTTTTTTTTCAAAACAATGACCCCCCAAAAATAAACTGAGGAAAAAAATGCATCGAAACATTTAATTTTTATAAGTACCCCAGATTTTTTCGACATCCTCTACTGGGCAGATGGACAACATGGACAAGTTACATTATACTTAAAATTGACGAAAAAGAAAAGAAGTATCCTCGTCCGGGATTCGAACCCACTCGGAAAGGTGTAAAATAAAATTCAGATGAAAATGTGATAACCACTACACCACAGAGATTCTTCACAAACATGTGTATTTTACGGTCAGATTTAAAACTTACAAAAATCTGATGCATACAAAGTCAAATATATACTAATTACTTCATAATAGTTTTCAAATATTTATACAGCCAATCTACTTCTGTCCTCTAGTGCGATAATTTAATTACTTTTCGAACGATACTGTAGTAGAATTTAAAAGAAATTTCTAACGACAGGGGATGTTTCAAAGTTCATTTCAAGGAACAGGCACATGCGGTCGCACGAAGCGCCATCTAGTACCAAAATTGAAGTTAGCATTGACGAAGCAATAATAGCATTAAGACGAAAGGATAATGGCAGAAAGAATGATGTCATAACGCATGGTATAATGACAGTTATGCATTGACGAAGGACAAATGTAAAAGGCAGGGAAGCAAAATTACACAAAGAAGAAAAATTTGAAATGAAAGCAAGACAAATGAACATGGAATAATCAAACATTGAATGAAGCAACATATCATGAAGCATGTAAGCTTTTGTCCCTAATCCCCCTCCATAAAAAATGAGCATTTCTGACAAAGTCCGAAAAGATGTCATAAACACGTCAAAAATTTAACTACGGGCTGAAACCAAAACAACAACACTTCTTAAGACATCCTTCTAGATCATCCAGATGCTTTTGATTTGTCGATATGTACTTCTGTTCTGAAGAAGAAGTTTGTCAAAGGAGGGCGCCACCTTATAACGGAACCGGACGAAAGAAAAAACAAAACAAAACAAAACATAACAAAGCTTATAGGGTACCATGAGTACTTCATTTCTACCAAGCTTCATTATAATCCCTTCCGTGGTTCTGGATAAGATGTCTAGTTTGTATGAAAATACCCCCTCCTTCTCTTTCTTCACAAAAGAAAAAAATCATGAAAATAAAAATTTCAACCAAAATCAATATGAAACCACTGATTTCCTTAAATATGGCAAACATACAGTTATTGAGGGCATAAAACCACATGCTTTTGTGGTTATTCAAAGAAACAGTTCTCTCTAGATCATCCTGATGCTTTCGGTTTGTCGATATGTGCTTTGGTGTGTCAAAGGAGGGTACCCCCTGACCTGCTTTTGCTTCTGGTGGCGCCACCTGTTGACGGAACTGGACGACAAAACAACACCACCTGTAGGGAGCCATGAGTACTTCATTCCTACCAAGTTTCATCAAAATTCCTTCAGTGGGTCTTGAGAAGTCGAAAATGTGAAAAGTTTACGACGACGGACGGACGGACGGACGACGCCGCACTATGACAATAGCTCACTTGAGCTTCGCTCAGGTGAGCTAAAACCACTCATTGACATACAGGTGCTGCTTTCCACATGCAGTGGCGGATTCAAGGGGATGACGTAGGGGGCGCACGCCCCCCCCCCCTAAAATTTGCAAATCATAAGTAAACGATCATTTTCCATATAAAAAAGAGTAAATAATAGTAAATATTTACTACCTGTCAGAAAATATAATTGTCTTCATCAATTTCAATTCTTTAATCAATTTCAGTCACGAGAATGGGTTCGAAAAGGCAGAAATGCGTTAGCTTCCGGGAGGCTTCGCCTCCCTGGTCATCCTATCAGACCCCTCGCCGTTTTACGCCCCCTCTAACTCAAAACTAGATCCGTCACTGATATGTGTCATAACGCCGCTATCATACATTTATGTATGTGCACCACAGGGCTGTCCTTCTCTTTTATTATAAACATTTTTTTTAAAATGTATGCATAACACGAAAATTACGTCTTATGACCTGAGTGTTATTCAATACACCAGAGAAGTGAGTGGAGAAGAAACAAAGGAAATTTGTCTTAATTTCTAGAGAGTAGAAGCCATGCGCGCATCCAGCTTTTTTCACCGGGGGGGTCTAAAAGGTCGGGGGTCTGGGACCGCCTTTAGGCCCCTAGTGGGTCCAGGACGAAGCCCTGGTGGGGGACCATGGGCGAAGCCCCCTGAAGCTCATGGATTTCCACATTTAAATCGCCTGTAAACAATGCGAACCGAATACCTAAAACTGAATATGAAAGCATATGGAAAGTATGGTAATTAACACAACTGATAAAAGTAATTTTAATATCAATTCAATATAAGTATGTCTTAGTTGATGTATCCTTTCATACAAGAGTTTTATGTATTTGGCGAGCGAAAGCGAGCCTGAAAAATCCATATGTAACAATTTAATCTTATGTCTTATTTGGAACCCCCCCCCGATATCTGTCAGGTGAGGACCATGGTCCGTGGACCCCACCTCTGGCAAATCTCATGGGGAGGGGGTCCGGACCTCCGGTCCCCCCCCCTTCTGGATCCGCACATGGTAGAAACAATAAAATTAGCATATTGGGGTTTTTGTCCTGCTGTGAGTACCAATGTTTTTTGAATACATGCACACTCTTCAACGCTTTCGTAACAAAAATGCGTGAAGACAGATGATGGATAAAGTGACGGACAGGTACACATAGTAGGTAGATTGTGATCTTCGTTCCATAAGCCCCGAAATTGCTTTGCAACTCCGACCCCAAAGCAAGTCGCCGTATACTATCTATTTCAACATGCCGTACAGTAAATTCTTTTTCGTCCAGCAATATGCCGTACGCCTGGCGTGTATCTTTTTGGGAAAAATACACGTTGTTCTTAGTATGATCTTTACAAATCCATGAAATCATGACACAGTGATCAAATCGTAAAACATAGATATATTGCAAGTCTAGAAAAAAGTGCAATATGCGAATTTAAATCCAAATAAAGTTCTCAGTATGGAAAATTATACGGTACTAGGTGATGCATTTTGCTTTAAAAAGTTCAAAAGTCTTCTACTTAGACATATCTTACTCATATAACTTCAAGGATGACTTTCTGTAGTAATGCATTATACAGTTGCTTTTGAAAGGAGCTGCCAGATTCAAGTAAAAAAACGATGTTAGAAAGTGACAGTCACACCTCATTTGTTAAAATCTCTCGCCTCAGTAGTACCAATACGCCGACAAATAGTACCAATATCCGGTGTCGGCTATACACAGTGAGCATGGACCGGACATGCACGTTTCGGGTTATCAACCCTCATCAGTGATCCTCGATCTAAACAATGTAATATGACCAAAATATGTTAATATTACGTCCTAAATATACCGAAAGACGTAGCAAAATAGCTGGGATATGATGCTACAGGACCCAGGTTTTAGAAATTTGAGAAAATTAAGTACACAGAATTTTCAAATGCGTTTGAAGAAACGACCAACCGAAATTGATCGAACTTGGCTACATGTGCCCTCAGGGACTCTTGGTCCACCACTCACCAAGTGGTACAAATGTTTAACGTCTTCAAATTCATTACAATCATTTTAGAGCAGTTAACATTACAGCATGGACCGGACATGCATGTTTCGGGTAATAAACCCTCATCAGTGATCCTCGTTCTAAACAATGTAATATGACCAAAATATGTTAAATTATGTCCTAATATACCGAAAAACGTAGCAAGAAGAGTATAAGAATTAGAATATATATTCTGATGTTTGAACTTTTGATTGCAGAACTCATACAAAAATGACAATTTTTTCTAATTATCAGCGATTTTCATTTATAAATTTGAATTTTATCCAAAAATACCCACTCTGCAATGCAAAATTATATGGAGTATTATTTTTTGTAATAATGTAAAAAAAACTGAGGTCATGTCATTTATCGTTTGTGTTGGTATCAAATATCTCACTGTAGTTGCAACTCTAACCTTAATTACGACAAATGTAACACTAACCTGTGCATCTATCACATTTACCATCTACTTTTACTATATCGTCTGCATCGCAATCAAGGTGAGGACATTCGTAATCTAAACAATATGTTTTCATGATCGGAACTGGTGTTGTTTCCCCTTCCTTGTATATCATAAACGGACCAGTTGAGTTTTCGCAATGTCTGCCCATTCCGCTCTCAACAGCTGGAATTGTTACCCCGATGTCATAAACTGTACACCTCTCGTGTGTTGATGTTCCTTGAAATGAAAACTAAGTAAAAATAGTCCTAAGCCATTACTCTAATTAATATCAAAGAAGTACCCATCCGTTATTCAGTCTCATTGTCGAGAAGACAAAGCAAAACCATCGGAATTTCCACTGGAATGACTGCAAACCTCGGGATGAATAACATTGCGAAGTGATACCAGGTGCCCGGGGAGAGTCAGCGTCTCCTGATTGCATGCATTACACATCGCAACAACTCCATGAAAACTAGTCAAATTCGGTGATTGTCTTGATATACATATTGATGTACACATCAGGTAAATATGACTTGTTTGGTGATGATGGGAACCATTCAATCGCAATCCAGAATGTGATGATCATTCTGGAAATAAAGATTGGATATGCTTTTATTATATCCCCGTAGCGATCGAAGAACTTCCTCAATGATGATTACAGCCGTTGTGTATTGTAACCCGGAACAAGTACATATTTGGTCGATAAAACAATTTGTATTGGGCGAGGCGAATGTAGCCTACTTTCAAACCGTCTGACTCTAACGATGAAATCTTCAAATTTGGAACATACCCTGGCGTAACGTATAAGCTGAGAGACCAAAAACGCCATAAGCAGGAGAAGAAGGAATTTTGCTACTGATTATAGGGAAGCTAGTTATGTGGAAGTTCTAATCATCATGCTTGCCATACAGCGAGGTGTTCAAATGGCCGTTTCATCAAAAGATAGAAGTATATCCAAGTACAAAACAGATCTGTCACTCTTTGTTGTGTCTTTGATTTCTAGTGCATGAAGATATCTGTCATGCAGATGATCCTTAAAATTTGATGGACAACACCTCATCTATGTATCTAAAGGAAAAATTGAACTAAGAGGCGAGATTCGTTTGCCCAGTCGAGAGTAAGGTCTAAATGAAGTCAATCGTATGTTGGATTTCCAGGTAACCCGAGTTCCTCTCTCACGCATTGGAAAAACATAACTTACAAACGAAAGTTAAATTGTTTGCTGCTGTGTCAGGAGGAACATAATATATATTTCATGGAGGTCAGAAAGTTCTGATTTAAAGATAAAAAGTTAAAGAGGTACTGTTTGTTATGTGAAAACAAAGATAAATATTATTCTACATTACCTTTGGCATTTTGGCAGACGAAGAGTATAAATAGCGCTACTGTGATTTTCAAAGTCTCCATGGTAACGATTACACAGTTACAGTAGACCAACTCGTTTGACGAATGCATTTATAGGTTTAATTCAAAATGATTCGGGCATCATATGTTGTAGCTTTAAGCTTTTTAGTGGGAATATTTGTCAAAATGTCATAGCTGTCATTGCGATGCTTTCCGACAAGTTTTTCACATGCTGACAGATAAAAATAATGTTCATTTAAATCTTTAGTAGCTTGAATACCATCTGTTGGGATATGTTGTTCGCCTCGTTATGTGAAAATAAATTTTAGTCAAGTATCGCTTTCATTTCATATTTCACGTGTTATGTTTCATGACTGGTTATTGAAATGGATAGAATTACATGTACTTAAGTTTCTAAAACTAAAGGGTATCTCCCTCTTTGCATAGCTCTGTTTGTAGTTTTTCGGTTATGTTTATAATAAAGCTCCTTGCGTTTACCCTCCAACGATTTTGGACATATTTATCACTTAAATACGCTTAAGGAATGATTCTAAAATTCTTTTTGGTCATGGGAAATAACCTCAAAAAGCCGATGCACAAACGGAATAATTCGCGTAGCGAATTATACCACATTTGTGCATAGGCTTTTTGAGGTTATTTCCCATAACCAAAACGAATTTAAGAATCATTCCTTATAATTTAATTTTAAGTTATATAATACATTATGTGCATCTTATTATATCTTTGAAAATCATGAAAATGCTCAATGCAAGGTTCCTGCGTAGGGATTATCTCCCTCGTTGCTAATAACAACAGCCGACAGTACAAGAATGGAGGCTGGAAGTTGAACGGCGCCGGCGTTTGTTTTCATACATTTCAGCCCGAGTCATTCGATATATTTCAAACGATTAGAATAGAATGACTCTGGATGGAATGTCAAATCATCTGACAATCAGGTACATGTTTGATAGTGGTAGATTTTGATTAAAATGCAATCTTTCATCAGCGTGACCTATCATCGCACCGACACGATATGTTTACCGACAAATATCGTGGTGAGTACTTCATTTAATCGTTTACCTGTTGCTACAATCGATTTTATTTGTATATCTAAAGATGAAAATAGTAAAAATGACGTGTATCTTGTATCTAGTCTTCGTTCTCGAGGTATAAATCAGTGTATCAAGTTAACGGTATCCGCCATTTTGCTTAATTTTGGAAGTAGTTCCAGAAAAGGGGCGTGTCCTAATATTTTTCAGGTTATAGAAAATAACCTTAATTTTTAAGCCAATGCAAATCCTTGTTACATGCAAAATTAAATTATTTCTGAATAAACCCTACACGAAATTTGGAGTCGCCTATATTGGCAAGAGGAAATTAAAAGTCTGAATTGTAGATGGTGCCAGGAAAATACTTTTTGGCTTTATTTAAACTGTTTGACATGAAGTACTACTGACGAGGATTCGATATCCAAAACACGTGTCTAGTACAATAAAATTAGAGATTATTTACAATCATAGAACTAGACCAAAAGTATATTGACACATACAACAAGATACACAAAATATACATGACATTGTAATGCAATACTAAATTTGAATATCTGAATGGATATTGAAAACTGATTAGGTTTTTATATAACGCATATAAAGTATAAATAGAACACTTTAACTACGATGTAAGTAAAACAGTGTCATAGAAATAAAAAAGATATACATTTAATACAGTTAAAATTAATAATCATACCAGTAGATTCATTCTTACTCTGAACCCATTAAGCATTTCATGGGCATAATTTTTCCATGTCAGCGTTTTAAAAAGCTTCATAGCATTCATCAAGGCCAGCTATGGCATTTTGACAAATATATCCAGTAAATAATTAATGAAATGAGCTACTACATATATCATTCAAATAATTGCCAAAAACACTATATAAACATCATTGGTCATTTCGGGTTTGTCAATTTTCATTACGAGTTCATCATTATGGAGACCCTAAAGATCACAGTGGCTGTAATCATAGTCTGTGTCTGCCAGAATGTAAAAGGTAATGTAAAAACTTAAAAAGTAATTTCTACATACTTTAAACAAAAACATTGAAACAATATCTCGTGATACATTTATCTTTCTCTTTCTCGGTTTTTATGGAATACACAAAAATGTCATATATATTTAAATATGCAAAAAAAAAAAAAGAAAATACAGAGGCAAATATCTTCATGTAAAACGAGCGATATATATTTTAATTGCTTTGGCTGTTCATATTTTTTTACTCACGTTTGAATGCCTTGACCGATCCATACATCATCAGTTTGTGCTCAAAAATTTCTTGTTTGAATCTTTGAGATTTTTTATCTCCTGATAAGCCTTTTCACATTCCCTTGAAATATTATTGAAAATGTTTAGCTGGTTTGTATTGTTAGTATTGTTACATGTAACCATACCCATATTTTCAAATACCCTATATGCTCAAACTACAGCCAAACAACCGTTTTTCAGTGTTTGTAGTCCTTTATTCTTCACGAAAAAGGTCAATTAGCATTTACACGAATGCAACTCCGATCCATTGCACGTTTTCTTTGTGCAATTACTCTTTATGGATTTTGTAGCAACATTTTCTTTTTAAAATGTATGGAAAGATTAGAAGGGTGCAGACGACTGAAATGAAACATTTACTTGGTTTATATTTTCAGGAAAATCAACACACGGGAGATGTGCAGTTTATGACGTGGATGAACCAATTCCACCTGTGGTAAAAGGAATGGGTAGACATTGCGAAAATTCAACTGGTCCGATAACAATAACTCAAGGAGATGAAACTACTCCAACACCAGTTATGAAAACACATTGTCTGGACTACGAATGTCCTAAACTGGATTGTGATGCATCCGATATTGTAAAAGTAGATGGAAAGTGTGATAAATGCAAAGGTTTGTTTAATGTTACGTATAGCGTATTCTTACCCATATATCAACGGATGTTGCATGCAAGCAGGAAATGCTGACTCTTCCTGGGCTCCTGGTCTCTCTCCTTAGAGGGAACTCGCTTTTTTCATGTGGCTGAGGTTTTTGTTTGCTTGGTTTGCTTTCTGTTTTCTCCTGATTTCGTATGCCGTCAGTTTGTGATTTCTTAATTATTGATTTTGTACTGTGTATTGGGATATGGTCATTGTCCATATTTGTCATGATACACGTCTTCAAATTTTTAGAATCACTTTATCTAACGAACACCAAAGACCAGACATGCAGGTTTCTGCTACTTATTCCTCGTCAGTGATCCTCCATCCAAACTATGAAATATGGCAAAAACGATGTGTTATATGTCATCATCTGATTTCAACGAACTTAAATAATCTCTACTTTTAACTGAAACGAAAATAATGTTAAAGGTCTTCTTTTCCCCGTAAACTTTGAAAGTTCTTGAAAAAAATATTAACTGTCTTGTGCTTCTTGATATACTTTTTAAAAGTTGACATAAAGATTTGACAATAAAACATTCGATTCATTCATTAGAAAAATACGGAAGTGTTCCAACTGTATACCTTCATAAAGAAAATTCTAAACCAATTTTTCGTACACCAGACACGAATATTGAATTTTCATCAGTGATGCTTCCAGCAGAGCAACCAAAATTCATTTCAGTAGCAAATAATCTTTTTCCGTTTATATTTGGAAAGCGTGACAGAGAGAATCATTCTTCAACTGCACCTTCTACCCTAGAAATAAACAAGTCATGGAAAGGGAATGTTTCTCCTAAACCTAAATCTAATCATGCTGAATGGTGTAGAACGATTAAAAAGTAATTCTGTCTTTTCGATTTTACAGTCCTACGTTGGATTTGCGCAGGTATCTGACAAAAAGCATCGTTACGTCATTACATTACTTTGAAAACGTCATATTTGTTTGTTACCCTGTTTCCTTGAATTTCATGCTAGTTTCCAAAGAATACGATGACGTAACAATGAGTTTCGTCAGATACCTGCATAAATGGGAAGTAACTCCCTATTTCAAAAAGACCGAATTTCTAATACCATACTCATGATTCAGTAATTTATTTATCACTTTCTGTCTCGTTGTTTTTTCATGCGATGGTTTGCATATAATCCTTTTTTTTTTTTGGTCTGTTCCTTGTGATCTCAATGTAATGCCGTTGAGATAAGAATCACAATTTTCTCCTTGGACTATTTCAAAATGATTAAAAAATTGAGAAGAAATATTCTGAAATGTTAAGCTCATACATAGAACATTTTCAACTATTTCATGGCTAGTGCATGTTGCAAATTCATCTCTTCTGAAGGAAGTGGAGAATCTCCTACAACACTCGGTTGAAATGATGTTATTGAATCTAAAGACGTTTAACATACGCCAAATAGAGATAATCTGACGTAAATAAGTAACAAAGACATATCATAAAATGATTTAATTATTGACTATATATAAATTAAGTGTCCGAAGTTATATTTTGGTTACGGCTATACAACACAGAGTAAATGCATTTATCGCACATGTAATAAGCGTCAGTGCATTGTATAAGATAAATGAAATTGTTGTGTGTTGTATATACGTAACAAAACACAAATTATGAAATTTATAAACACATATGCACCACAAGTGTTTGTTTCACATGTGTCATTCTTGTTTTCTGTAATCGCGGTTTACGATAGACAGAAACGTTGGATTTAGGTCACACATCACTGCCATAGTGACATGTTTCTGTAGAGCTTATGTGAGGTCGAACACGTTTATCGTGCAAAATGCAATACGTACCATTTCAATTGCTTCATCTCTGCTTGCACCACAACTGTTTATTTCACATGTTTCATTCTTGTTTTCTGAAATTGCGTTTTACAATAGACAGAAACGTTGGATTTAGGTCACAGATAAGAAGAGCCGTGGTGACATGCTTCCGTAGAGCTACATGCAATGTGACGTCGAACACGTTTATTGTGCAAAATTCAATACGTACCATTTCAATTGCTTGCAATTACTGTGTATTCTTTTGCATCTAGGTGACTGCGAGTGGTTGGGTAAGATAGTCAAAAATGGAGGCGGTGGGACATGTGAGGATGGTTGCAACATATGTGGTTGTACGGATGGTGTTGTCTCCTCTACAACATACATTTGGTGTCCAACATGGTTCTGTCTACCACCCAGAGAATAAACAGATTTCATTTTAAGACAGCAATGAAGCTCTTTGTACTATTTTGAAAGAAAGGGGGGATCTTCAACAAGACTCGAAGCAAAGCACGAAAACATTTTATAAAAAAAAAAACACTGAGGAGACAAGAGAGGCAAGCATACGACATAAGGCATACGACATAACATGAAGCACAAACGACTACTCATAAACCAACATGACAAATTTAAGTTAAAGAAGATCCTGGAGATAATCTCAACAACACTCACTATAAAACACAACAATGAGCATTGACGGACCCCTAGCAAGCACGACAGGTGGGACCAGAGGTACCATGGAGGAGTAGAATCCCGTGTTTGGCTAGCCGCACCCACCATCGATGTTCACTCACGAAAATGAAAACAATATCTAAAATACATGCACTGTCTGAGGTTATGTCCATATAGAAAATGCTATGGCGACAATGTCAGGGGAAAATATTCAAACGCTTACTGTCAAACCCCTCGCGGGGAACTTTTTACGAGCTCCACACGGCATCCGGAATCCGATGTTAATATCAACTGTAAAAATGCAACCCCACTGATCACAAATCCTAATTAATGTAAAAAAAAACTATTCCTTACAAAACTTATCACTTTTGTTGGTTATATTTTTTGTATCTAGTGTTTAAAACTACGTGGTATTACACTATTTATTATCTTAAAAATGCGAAAGGGTTCCAACTCTATACCTTCTTGACGAAAATTTTAAACCAATTTATTAAGCACCAGACATGTCTTTCGATTATCTAATTTCCATCATTGATGCTTCACCAAAAAAGTGCGGTCCAAAGTATTTGGTAAGATCCAAAGCATACCCTACAATGAGTGGTTCGCTGTAATTCCACATATGAACAGGAGAGTTTACTTTTTATCTGTCAACCTATGATTATTTCGAGTCCCATAAGCTATGTGTTTATTTTCTAAACATGTCCTTTTAAAAGATTTAAAGTAATGGATTTGGACACGTTTATATCATTCCTTGAATGATTGTGACATTTTCCATTTGATCATACTTGTTATTGATGCTTAAACTTTAAGAAGAAAACTTAAAAAAAAAACAAATGATTCCAATGTTTTACTGATTATTAAACATTCAGAAACAAAATGGAAGCAAATTGTGCTTTCTTGTAAATGAGATAATGCAAATGCGTAAGAAAACGTTGTGTCATAACGCTACGTTTCTTTCCTTGTTTCTGTAAAGAAACCAAGAAGAACGGTGTTTTAAAGATAGTTATTTCTTATTTAATGAAAGGTATAAGGTATTCACTTAACAAAGGCAATGATAGATATATCCAATAAATGCAAACAGAGAGGCAATCTATAAATGATTTCTTGTCAATACCTGGATTGTTTACAGAACAAATGTCTCATTTCGGTGTGTTATTCATTCAGAGGTTCGCAACCGTTCCAATAGAAACTGTATTTTGCCTTGCCTTTTCGATTTTAAGACCTGATAACTGATCAGTACTTCTTTGATTTGAGAGACAAGAGAAACCTTTGGAAAATAAAAAAATAGAATTAATAGGTGTTTCTATCAAACTGATTAGCAAATATGATATATAATATTATGCTTCAAGCCATTATAATCCATTTACTATCATAAATGATCATGTCTATCACTCTAACTATCGACATCAAAGACTGGTACGCAATAATTATAATTACCCTCAGGATTGATGGTGATAAAGCATATGTGATTTAAAATCACAATTAACAGATCAGACATTCATTTGTGCAAAATGATTTGCCCAATGAAGACCATGAAGGCTATTATTGTTATGATTTGCTTGAGCTTCATTTTCTTTGGTACTGAAGGTATGAAGAAGTATTTACTTTAATATCGTTCAAAACATTTCACACCATAAGACCGTATACTGCAAGTATAGATGTGTGATGGACCTCGCACGAATGGGTGGGAAATCAGCCCAGTTCGCAAAAATATTCTCCAGTAATACTAGAGATATTTTTAAATAGAACAAATAATGATCTTTAATATCACGCAATTCATTGACTTTGAATAAGGTCAATATATGATGTGTTAGACCTAAAGGGAAACTATTGCCGAGAAATAAATTGTTTAGTTGTACCTTACTTCAATACGCCATTAAATATTCCAATGTATTGGCATTTTTCCTATTGGGATTTTATATGGAGAATCCAATAAGGGTACAACAATATCACCTATTTAGCATTTATTAAAGATAAAAGCAGCATGGGGTCTACCATATAGAAAATATGGTATTATGTTATTTAATCATTATGAGGACATTGAACTGAGAAAGTGTTTTACTTTGTGTTTTTATATTTCATTTTCAAACATTCAGTGATTTTATAAAGATTAGATTTATTACATGTATTCTCCTTCAAAACGAGGACTTCACTCCTGGATTGAAAACTACATTTGACAATTGATAAATGCGCTGAGTGTGGTTGCAGTATGCAAAATGATCCGAAAAAATGTATCGGAATAGAAAATTAATGTGTGGACATTCATATAAAGAGATAAGACAGTGTTTCATAAACAACGGAAAAAATATAAGCCATTGTTTATACATTTACATATTAAAAGACAAAAATGTAGTCCCAGAATCTTTATAATGAAATAACGTCATAAAACTAATGAATAAACAAAATATAGATAATTGCAATGTATCGTTATTCTTAATTTATAAAAAAATAACATAAAAGATGTATATAAAATAAAAGAGATTTCGAGCGTTTTCCCATTTCCACTCCGGACCCCCCCCCCTTTAATTTTTTAAGTTTGATCGTCTGGTTGACATCGTTCTAAAATTAGCTACATTATCTTACTTGTCATGCTGAAACATCTTGTCAAACTGAAGTTTCTTTAAAAAGGAAATCCTGCAGCAAGGTGAGGAACATAACTCTAACAGAACAACCCAGTTTCCGTAGCCTTTGGTGTCAAAATCGGCTGTTAAGCAAATATAACACACAAAAAATCGGTCATATTTGAAAAATATTGCTTTTCCATAAAAATCAGCAAAATTTCGACCATAATCCGAATTTTGATTTCTTGTATCGAATAATTTTTGGGCTGTCTCTTCTGGGCTGAATTCCCTATCAAATATTTCGAGCTCTTTTACTGCTTAGTTTCTATAAAGAATGAAGTCTATCAAAGAAAAAACTAATCGTACCCCAGAAGTCAAAGAGCCAGGGGAATATGATATAGTTGTATAAGTCTACATTGGCAAGGCTATCGTAAACCTCCGAATGGAGGCAGGACCATGTGCCCGGGAGGAGTGAGCTTCCTTACACTTCCATATTATACCAAGACTGAATGCAGCACCCACCGCGAATGCCTAGTAGAAATAATTAAGTTTAACAAATCCCACAGTAAAAGCCAATACATGCCTTGAGTTGTCTGTGAATTCTGATTGGTCCAGAATCACTAGTACTTCCTTGCAACATTACGGAAAAAATTGAAATCTTCAATATGATATATTGAAAAATCAATACAGAATTGGCATTCAACTTAAACATCATTTTGAAATATGTAGCGATCATTTTGTCTTTACTTTGAGTGTTCATGCCTGTGATATTTGTCATAAGGAGACTTTCAGATGCATGGTAAATGTAAGGTTTATGATCCCGATAAACCGAAGGATCAGCTTGTAAATGGTAAAGGGCGACATTGTGAAGAAGCCTATGGAGTAGCTGTTCTCGTGAACGGAGAATTTAAGACTATCAGGGAAAGGAGAATCTACTGCTTGGATTACGATTGCCCAGTCATTAATTGTGGAGATACAAAGATAGTGAAGACACCTGGAAAATGCGAACGTTGCAAAGGTCAGAAACGTAATGGGTAAAAGTCTTTGAAAAATAACATTAATATGTTTTTCTCTTCTTCTAAATGAGTGTTCAGATACCAAGGGACTTTATACATAAAGATTATCTACATAATTCTGCAAACATGAATTAAGATAAATCAGTACCGTTCTAAGTCTCCTTCATTTAAAAAAATCATCCTTTATGCTCGGCAAAAACGAAGCAGATGTTCTTAATTTCAAATTTCTGTTCGTATTGAAAAGTAAAAGAAAGGGCGAGGTTGTAGCATTGACACCAAAATCCTAAAATAATCTTGGCAAAAACACAGAACAGAACCTACAGAAAGGGACCAACACCAATTCACTTCATAGAAACATCAAACACAAAAGACCATACATACACCAACAAGACCAATAGGCGATCGGTGCCGACTTAGGACGGTCATCTGTCACGCCAATAGCAGATGATGTGGTTATCCAGAGGTCTCGAAGGCGCTTAATGGTGATGTAAAATAACTCCTCACTTTAAGATGACCATACAAACAGACAGCATGGCACAGGAGCCAAAGCAACATACAGATATATGTGTAAATTGATATTAAACACAGAAGCATATGAAATATAATCCGTGCTCTTACGGCTTTAACGAACTCATGCATGTTATCACCCGAGGAGTGCATCCGACACTTAGAGAGAACACGTGGTCGGGACCCTGTCTACTGACAAAGGTTTAGACAGAGCCAGTCCGAGTCATGGTGTCCTGTCTTCACAGTTTTTATAACAATTTTTATATTAAATTCTTAATTCAAAGTACACCAATATTTGTTGATTGTCGCACAATTCTAAGACAATATTTTTCAACATTTTTACAAATATTTTTGTGTTCATTTGTAGTTATGCCTTATTTGAAAGAAAATGCACAATGCATTCAGGAAAAAAATAAACACCCATGATTCTTAACATGTTACTATTGTTTTACTCTTTCATATTTTCTCCTAGGTGACTGTGAGTGGTTGGGGCTTATAATACAAAATGGTACAGGAGGGCCATGTGAAGATGGATGTAATACTTGTGTGTGCATAAACGGAAAGGTAGATTACACAACAGATATCGGTTGTAATCTAAATTTCTGTACCAAACCTTAAACTTGTTCAAAGCTTGGAAATCAAATAAAAAAGTAACAATTCTTGTTTCAACGAGTGTTGAATGAGTTAAAGAAGATCCTTACGATAATCTCAACAGCACTCACGATAGAGCATAAAATTGAGTATCGGCGGACCGCTAGCAAGCTAGAGGTGGGACCTTGTGTCCGGGAGGAGTAAGCATCCCCTGTTGGCTAGCCACATCCACCGTCGATGTTCACGCAGGAAAATGAAATCAATATATATTACATAAATACAATGTTTGAGGTTATGTCTATATAGAAAGTGATATGGCGACCACGTCAGGGGAAATTATTCAAAACACATACTGTCATACCCCTCGCGGGAACCTTTATCACGAGCACCACATGGATTATTCGACAGCATAAAGGATAAGCCATTACTAGCTGAAATACACATATGGTGCCCAGGTATAATTACAGTTGTACAATCATTCTCTTCCCAGAGTTATCGCTCCTTCACATGTACGCTTATCTCTCTGTCAACTCTTGAATATTAATCCGAGGAAAAATGTAGCGGGGACCATGTCTTACAGAAGATATATAACGCTCCTCATTTATTTCCTTTCTTTTTAAAGTTTGATATAACTATTTTTATGTTTGTTTTTATTTACGTTCCAGAATCTATACGTATATCAATAGCATATGCAATGGAGATAGTAATTCATACATTTTTACCATCTTTTTTGTAAGTATTAAAACAAATGCTGGCTCGCTATTGCCTAAGTCCTAAATGAGTCATTGGAATATCACTAACGAAGGCCTCCAGTGGAAGATATTGGAATATATCAATCCCATTCCCCGTTTCTTTTCTTTTTTTTTTTTTTTTGCTTGTCAGTTTTCTGTGCAAGAAAATTTCTTTTAAGTTGGACGAATCACATCGCATTATCAAGACACGGGGAGCTCCACACTGCAGCAGGAAATAATAATACGGACGTGTTCCAATTCTACCTTCTCCACCAGACACGTGTATCGGATATAAAATCCTCATCAGTGATGCTTCCGATCAAATTCATTTTTCAGACACGGCCATTATTCATTTCTGTAACGCCCTTTGGTTTTATGTTATTAATTTAAATTTTTGCATTACTTTGAAGAGAGTTCGTGTCTCCTAATTTCCTGTAGGTTCGATTCAAAAGCATCTATTAGATGACCAAATTAGCATTAAAGGAATGGTGCTCAGATAACCATCTTTAATTTCGGTGTTATTTTTGGATGAAATGTCAAGTTTTCGAAATAGCAAAATAGTATATATGATGTCAACTTAGTAAAGGTTCTAAAGAAGGCTTCTTTTATGTAACAGAGTTTGAAAGAATTATTTCACGTCAAACATCATGCCATAGGAATGACTTGAACTGATCTACACTGCAACAAGAAAAAATTTTTATAATGATACATAATACGGAAGTATTCCATCTCTTTAAACCAATATTCCGTGTTTCGGGTATTTAATCCGCATCAGTGATGCTTCCAGCCATACTGATTATCAGACAGACAAAATTCATTTTAGTAGCGCATTCTGGTTTTATTTTTTTTTATCTACGAAATATGTGCAGTTACTTTGAAGAGAGCGTGAGGCTCATAATTGCACAGTTAATAGCCACATTTCACCAGTCAGTAAGATTGAAGACCACTCCCGAAATGTGATTTAGGGGTTATATTGCGTGTGTTTTACAAAAACTGACAGGGTATCGGCGAATCCCCTGTCAGAAATTGAGTTTTACTGCGAGACGTCAGCCGAGTGGTAAAACGGATATTTCTGACAGGGGATTCGCCGATACCCTGTCAGTTTTGTAAAACATCAGTATGGTAACCCTATTCTAATGATTTTGTCAGTTAAGAGCTAGAAAACGTCTGCTTTTAACGCCGTCGCCATAGGAACGCATGACGTCGTAGCAAAAACTGCAGTGAAACGTGAATCCCCTTGCAGTTTTTTTATCGCTCAACCAATCAGAATGCACGTAACAGACGGAGTGCATTAAAATTCATCATTAGTTCCTATAAAGTTTGAAAGTATACCAGAGAAGCAAAGCACAATGCAAAAAATTTCAATATTGGATATAATAACTTTCACTCTCTTTGGTCATATTTAGACTGGGGATCACCGACGAGGGTTAAGTACCCGGAATTTGCATGTCTAGTCCATGCTGCAAATTTATCTGTTTTGAAATGATGCTATTGAATTTGAAGACGTTTAACATTTGTACCACTTAGTGGTGATCGAGGAGTTCCCGAGGGCACATGAAGGCAAGTTCGTTCAACTTCGGTTGATAGTTTCTTCAAAGTTTTCTAAAATTTCTGTCATAAAACTTTCTTGAAATTTCTAAAACGTGGGTCCTGTAGCACCATATTTAACATTTGTACCACTTGGTGAGTGTCACTGCTGGTGGACCAGGAGTCCCCGAGGGCACATAGTGCTGATGAGATAAAGAAGATTTCATTAGCACTCACAACAGAGCGCCAATTTGAGCATCGACTGACCCCTAGCAATCTATATGTGGGACCAGGTGTATGGGAGGAGTAAGCATCCCCTGTTTTGGTAGCCGCACCTTTCGTCGATGTTCACGCACGAAATGATAAAACTATCTACAAAAATACACTGTCTGATTTATGTCTTAGTATATAGAAAGTGTTATGGCGACTATGTCGGGGAAAAACATTCAAAACATTGTCAAACCCCTCTCGGGTAATTTTTTTTACGAGCTCCACACGGCAAAGGGCATAATTATGACACAAATGGGATAAAGAAGATCCTGACGACAATTGCAACAGCTCTCTCACTAGATCAACAACTTGAGTATTAACGGACCCCTAGCAAGCTAGAGGTGAGACCAGGTGCCCGGCAGGAGTTCGATCAACTTCGGTTGATAGATTTCAACGCATTCGAAAAGTTCTATTTTCAAACATTCTTAGAATTTCTAAAACGTGGGTCCTGTAACATCATATCCCACCCATTCTACTTCGTCTTTCTGTATGCTTTTGGATATAATATGAATCAAGGCAAAGCCTTTTTGTGCGAGCGGAGAGAAAATAGATATGATTATATAAAATAAAAAACATCTTTCTTTTTATTTTGACTTTGATGGTTTATCTTATCTTACAAAACTTTCTGTTTGATGATTGCCAAAAAAGGTAGTACATAAAAGGCGAGTTGAAACACGGAAGCATTTGTAAAATTGATCTAGACCAGCAGATGAACATTTCAAGAGGGGGGGGGGCTTAAAATATGCTTCTTTAAAAATATGGTTCTTTATAATTCATTTTTATTTTGTAAGAATAATGTTTAGGCTAGCTGAAAATAAATTACTTAAGAACAAAAGAAAAAACAAACATATTCCGACTTCTAACAGTACGAAACCACCCGAGACGAGAAAAGCAATCAGAGCGAAACGTCTCGTTTAAAACCGGAAATGTCAGTTTCCCGTGGTTACGCCGCCTTGTTGATGCTTTATCGTTACCTGATTTACGAAAAATATTTTCAATAAATTTAGCTTATAAACAAAAATTGAGTATAACATATACGTGTACTTGGAGTCGAAAAAAAATTTAAATGGCAATATCCTGCATCTCCGCAGCAACTCTGTCTGCAAGGGGACGAAAATTTTTGAAAGCATAGTAGTACATTCTCATTCTTTGATTCAGCATATCTTCTCAATAAGATATGTGTATACGCGTTACCATAAGGGCGAGCTTCGCTCGCTATTAACTTTCACACTCTATGATAATATCACATTTTTTAGACTGAGGATTACTGACGAGGGTTAACATGCATGTCTGGTCTATGCTGCAAATCTGTCTGTTCTGTAATGATGATATTGAATTTAAAGACGTTTAACACTTAACATAACATCATTGTTGTTACCCTTTCATGACTTCCCCTATATGATAGCCTAATAATACAAGATGGTACATGAGGACCGTGTGAAGATAAATGTTACACCTGTCCGTGCATGAACAGAAAAGTATACACTCAAGGATCTGAGGATCATTGACGAGGGTTAAGTAACCGAAATGTCCATGGCTGGTCCAACCTGCAAATCAATCTGTTCTGTAATGATGCTATTGAATATGAAGACGTTTAACACTTAACATAACATAATTGTTGTAACTAGTTCATGGATTCCCCTATATGATAGTTTGTTAATGGCTGGGTCTTCTAATACAAGATGGTACAGGGGGACCAAGTGAAGATAAATGTTACACCTGTGCTTGCATAAACGGAAAAGTATACACTCAACAGAAATCAGTTGTTATCTTAATTTCTGTTTTAAACCTTTAACTTGTTCGGAAACATTTAATAAGAAATTAAAGATATTCATACTTCTTGATCAACAAATATTTAAATAATGATACTATTGAATTTGAAGACATTTAACATTTTACTATGTTACAGCTCGAGCATCAAAGATGAGATATCTAATATCTTGCTATATTTGGTTGCTATGATAACAACACTTTAAAAAGGTCATATGACTCTACTTTATAATAATTATTAAACAGGTGGATTCTCTTAATTCATTAATTATTTAATTTTGGCAATTTGTCTCCATTGTACTTTGGGGGGTCGCTTGTTCAGCTTTTATCGCGCCTCGTACTAATTTCGGCAAATGACGTCGCAGTATTACGATCACTTGGTGTCCTACGATGACGCCGAGGTACATGTACGTCAAAATTTACACAGAAAACGTTACGAAATGGTTCTCGTCGCATGATAAATTCGTCATAGGGTTTATTCCTGTCATACTTCCTAATCGGCCTCACTTCCAAAAAGTTTACAAACCTATTTTGAGTACTAGGAAGTATTACAGGAACATACAATAAATCTAATAATCTACTCTTTTTAATGCAGTTATTGTGATTCGAAATTTGATGTGGGGTTTTTCAAGCAAATTATTTCAATATCCCCTCTTTTTGTTAATCATGACCTCATATCCAAAATCTCCGTCTCCAAATACTGAAAAATTATTCTATATATCTTTGTGCCTTACTATCTTCAGTCTTCCTGGAGATCAATTTTCAATGATTTTTAATAACCATTTCTCTTCCATAATTTTGATCATGAAATTTGATAACGAATTGATATGTCTAAAGGTATCCGTTGTACAATAGATTCATTTTACATAGCATTTTAATCATCTCCATTGTAAAGTATAGTATGTTATGCCTGGTAAGGTACTATAAACTATATATTTTCTGAAAGGTAATGATGCCCTGAGTACAGATCTAAGACTCCCAGGTCTTGAAAATCTAAGGGGAAAAACTCTTGTATAACTTTTTTATTTTGCAAATGTTATATAGAGAAAATAGACGATTTAAATGCTTCATCAGTTATTCCTCTTTGTTTTTCTGGCCCCAAATTATTATTTCTAATCAGTGGGCATTATAACCTTTCAGAAAATATATAGTTTACAGTAAATTACCAGGCATGGAAATATGTCCTATTGTACATCGGATACCTTAATGAATGATGTAAATGCATCACGTATACAACATAAGTAAACAAGAAACTGATAGGGGAAAATAATGTTTATACACAATCACCCGAACTAGAAAAGTTATTTCAAACAAATTAAGTGTTAAACGTCTTAAAATTCACTGATATCAATTTAAAGCTGATACCGTTACAGGATGGACGAGACATGCACGTTTCGGGGTACTTAACCCTTGTCAGTGATCCTCAATCTAATCCATGGAAAATTGGTAAAGACTATTAAAGTTATGCTATGGCATAAACATTAATTTACCACGCATCAGACAAAATTGCCACAATCAAATTGGACAAATCATGGGCATGTAACGCCATGAAAAACCGTATTAGGCGTTCGATTTCCATATTGGAGGAGTAATGCATGCAGTCAAAGGTTTGAGGCGTGATAAATTCGTTACACAGTAAGTCAGCGAACTGATACTCAAAAATACATGATGTGAAAAAGAAAACCCGTATCGGATACGCTTTTTCTTTTCAAACCATGTATTTTTCTGTATCAGATCACCAGCTTACTATGTGACTAATAATATGCATTTGATAGCAAAGGATAGGAAAGGTAATGTAAGATAAAAACAGTTGTGAAAATTAGGTATTATGTACTATTTTCTTCCTTTTCACAGATGTATGTTTGCCAATCGCCGGATCAGACAGCTCGGACCACGCGTTGTTTTAAGAATTTCCGTCTGCCACTTCGAACGAGTTATTGTAACGTTGTCGGTATTTAACATTAATCACGGTGAATTATATTCGTTAGTAACTGTAAAAATAATTTGATTTGAATCAGCAATTCAAATTCGCCATAATTTATTTTCAATGATGTGCATGATCAGTTTAACCCTCTCGTACAGTACTATCACTTAATTACTACTTAATTTCCTTAATGACATGTGCATAATCTAAATAGCAATATGATGGATTGTTTTACTGTTCATATATTCGATCTTTGATGGGAGCGGATATAACTGTCTGTGCAGCTCACTTCAAAAATTGGAAAATTGAATTTTTGTCTCATTTATCAGAATTTTTATCTGACTAAAATTTAAAAAGAGTGATAGATCTCGAACTCTCTAGCTGGTTGTGTGTATGTAAGTGATATATCCGTATGGCCAATACTTCGCTAACAGTGAAAGACAACATGTTAGATAGGGATTTTTTCATGGCAATTTTAGCTTGACGATAAAGACTTTCCCCTTAGACTCAATGGTAAACATAGAAAACTCCTCATTTAAAACAAATCTTTTCACTGCGAGGGTTGTTTTGGTCGTACAGACATATAACTTACATTGTAAGCACAGGGATTTATCGCGCTTCCCAGTTGCTTGATGTACTGGGGTTATTTACATGGTTCTACCTCGGCGTCTATCGAAAAATCGACAAGTCCTCGTTTCAGTCTCCAAATATAGGCTGATCAATGTCAATACCCCTTATCGCGGTGTATTATGATGGATTTATTCATACTAGATCTTCATACAAATTTTATTTTAATAAGTACCTCCGTTACAAGCTGATATATATTTCCAACCACGATTATACGAGCGCCGCATTCTTGGTCGGACAAAAATGTGTCTGGGGATAATCAGGCATTAGAGACCACATTTTGGCACTGTTCAACCATCTAATGGCCTGAACACTTCTGGTCAAGAATAGACGTATATAACAGAGAATTTTGTATTTGTGCACCATGTCATAAGATTTGGTGAGAATTGAAGATTTTCTGCTCAGGTGTTCTCTGAAGATACCTTTTATCCTAATCAGAATAGATTATTATCATATGATTTATAATTATGACAATATGATAGGCCTAAATTAAATTAAGTCATATATTTCTTAATTTGAAGACGTTTATCATCATTTAGAAAGTACCTCTTTTTCTCGATTGGTATTCCTTTGGAACATATAATTCGCGTATCACATGATATGCGACCGTGATAAATGTTACGTAGGCGATGTTCGTAGACTGCATGTGGGAAGTGTAAATTAATTATCTAAATGATGATAATGATAATCGTTTATTTGCAAAGTTTTTTTTGTCATGACTATGAATTACACATTGATATTTCATCATAAAATACAAATTATTTCTGTTGAATATTGATATCTTTTCTTGTCGTTTTACACGTCAATAATGTTTTGACACAAACGAGATCAGATTACGCTAGTATGACAAAATTCAGAGCCTTAAATTACCGGATTACAGGTATTTGGCAATATAGATGGCGGGCCATTTTGACATTCATCAATAACTAGATGATAACGCATTGTGTAAAATTGCAACACCTGTTTCACCAATGTTACCGAATATTTTACCTTTTCAAAGCATATTGACGAAACAAACACAAATAAAGTATATAAAAGTCTTATTAATATCAAATGAAATTTGTTTAACAATATTCTAAAACCAGCTGCTAGAAACAGGTATGTCAGTTTTCTTATTGTATTCATTCAAAGTTGCGTAACGAATAAGTGCCCATTTTCTATCCTAATGATTTGGACATCTATCCTACGCTATCGGTTAAATTCTATACAATATTGTAACGGACTCAAACAGGTTTTCTATCTTATCGGTCACTATGGGTTTCTATCAGCTTCTATGAGACGCTATCGGATGTTATTGGGCACTTTGTGTTCCTATGGGGCGCTAGTGAATAAATCTTCTTTTTACTATTATGCTAGGTTTACACTTAGCCACGATGCCCTACGATGTCCACGATTGAGCAAAATCGTGGAGCTCCACGATTCTATAAATAAAATTGGTCTTCACACGCTCTCTGACGCTCCATCACGCTCTGATACGCGCTGTAGCGATTTGTTACGATTGTAGATAAGATCTGTTACGATTTGCATCCCGTTCTCTCAAGCTTCGTTACGTTCCCGCACGATTACCAAGATGAGCTATTACGCTTTGCCACGCTCTATCACGGTTCCCTACGCTTATCAAGTTTTGTTGCGATCTGTTACGATGCAGGACTACGATTTGCCGCGATTTAACACGATTTGATATGAAATAGACAACCAGTTTCAATACCACTTGCAATATCCGAACAAGATTAAGCTTAATATCCAGGAGATGAATATTTTATATCGCAAAACGCTAGAAATGGCATTGATAAACCTTATTTGATCTTTCTCTTTTTCGATTATTAAAGGTTACATTTTTTTTTTGGCAATTCAAATCTTTGATTGCTTGTATATATTTAACTCGTTCGAAGACAATAAATGCAGCACCTCACTGATTATCAAGACTTCTTTTCTTAGCCTTCTTCATATGTTAGAAATTGTTGCGGATGTTAAAAACACTTGTAATCCATCAAAAACGGGTTGTCTTATTATAATTTTTATTATAGAAATACTGGAATCGCAACGAATCTTGTAGATCGTGGACTGAATCGTGGAAACCGTAACAAATCGTCAAAGAGCGTGAGTGAAATCGTAGTGGATCGTAGGAGAACGTGTTTAACCAAGATTTCCTACGATCGCATATTACGATTTGTTGCGCTTTGTCAAGATCTGTTACGCTCTACTACGCTCCATTACGTTCACTACGCTCTCCTACGCTCTCTCACGATGTAAGGATCAATCGGGACAATCGTAGCAAATTTTTTGAGAATCAAAAATTTTGCCACGATCTCTGCGATCTCCTACGATCATCACGATTCCACCACGCTCTCTTACGATCTCTACGATTCACCTCAATCGGGGCAATCGGGGCGATCGTGGCTAAGTGTAAACCTAGCATTAGTAATAAATGCATGCATGTTGTTATTTCATAATCTTGCCATTTTTAGTAGAATGTTAGACGTCTTCAAGTTCAATAGTATCGTTAGAGAACGAATTAAATTCTCTATCTTCTAACATAGAGTCCCCGAGGGCACATGTAGCGAAGATCGATCAGTTTCGGTCGATCGTTTCTTCATACGTTATTGAAATTTGTTTACAAAATTTTCTCAAATTTCTAAAATCTGGGTCCTGTAGCATCATATCCCAGCCAACTTGCTACGTCTTTCGGTATATTTAGGACATAATTTTCACAGATTTTGGCCATATTACATTGTTTAGATTGAGGGTCACTGACGAGGGTTAAATACCCGAAACGTGCATGTTTGGTCCATGCTGTAAATTTATCTTCTCTAAAATGATGTTAATGGATTTGAAGACGTTAATCATGTAGGACAGCGAAATGTTATATGTCTAATATTACTATTGGATTGTCCAAAACAAGTTTGCAGTGATATCATCAGTCGATTGCTTAGATTCAGTACATGTATTTTTTGATAAGTGACACTGCCCTCATAATAAAGTCGATTTAGTTTGACCTCTTTCGGGAATAGCGTATTAATTAAATGATAAGTCTGACACTAATTTCCTCGAATTATTGATAAAATTTCGTCACATCTTTGAATTCAAAAATTCTTGGTGAGTATTTTGATAAGAAAAGGATGACATTTGTGTTCTCTTGTTTTTTTTTTTACAGAAAAACATTTTTCAATCAGATCACTACAGTTCAATAAAATCGAAGAGTTTTCTTCTATTCATTATCTTTCTAATAAATATAACCTATGCAAATATTCAAACAAATTTTAGATTTCATTAAAATTGATAACAAGAAATTTAAAAATTCAATATTATTTGCAACATTTGAGTCTCAAAGTGGAAAATACTTTGTTCATCAAGTCAATGCAAAGTATTGTCATATTTTGTTTAAAGCACGTTTTTTTTTTTTTTTTTTTTTTTTTGGAAAAGCAGTCTTGAATGTAAAGAGTGAGCCTGACTGGCGAATTTGTTTTGGGAGATCGTTTCATAGAGTGAAACCACTATATTGTAGGCTACGCTTTAAGAATTCGTTTTTGAGTCGCGAAAGTGTAAGGTCTGTATTTGATTTCAATCGGTTAATCCTATTTGATAATTCCGAAATAAGTCTAAAAGGTACGACGACATTGGGTTATTAACAAATTTGTAAAAAAAAACTCTGTATTGAGAATACATATATCATATAAATTCAGTCAATTTATCTAATCAAATAAAGGTTTTAATTGTGTATCAGATGGTGCATCCATATTTACACGTGTATCCATATTTACACGTGTATCCATATTTACACGTGTATCCATATTTACAAGTTCAGATTACGTTCAAGATTTGGTTTTGACGCATTTCCATAGATTGTTAGACAGTTATCAATGAGAGGAAGTGTGTAGCAAAGTTTTCTTCAGCAATATGCTTATCACATTGTAAATTATTATCAATGTATACGCCTAACAATTGGTGGGTGCGGCTAGCCAACAGGGGATGCTTACTCCTCTCGGGCACCTAGTCCCACCTCTAGCTTGCTAGGGGTCCGTCGATGCTTAATTTTGTGCTCTATTGTGAGTGCTGTTGAGATTATCGTCATGATCTTCTTTAACTCATTTGGAGCACATTGTTAGTTTATCCGTTAACGAATATTGAAGTCTTTGTAATATAAAACTCTTCGCTAAGGTCTCAGCTGAGCTGTAATGTACTCAAAGCGTCTGTAAATACATGTACCAACTAATCATCAAAAAGTAAAACACGCTTTATTGTTTCCTTTTATGATTTTTTTTCTAAACTGTTATTTTCTTGATACCTATTCTTATATACAGCTGTTTACTAATTTGCCAATACAACAGCGTTCTTAGTTTAAAGAAAAGTAAAAATAAGTTTGAATAAGAGCATTTTTTTTTTCAGGTTCTACAAGGTAGAGCGAAAATGATACTGGCAGTTGTCTGCATTTTTCTTATGACGGTAGTCACAAATGCAAGATGGAATTGCTGTGATTACCGCTTTACGGGATACAATGATGTTGGAAAATTCAATATGGTGTATTTTGACAGACATCTTCTTAGATGCGATAGAAATGGTATGAGGCAATTTAAATTAGACAGAGGTCCAGGCAAAATTCGTTTTGAATATGAATGCTGTAGGCTACCCAGAAGACAGAGAACCCATACTTTTCAGACAGTCTATACATATGACGGGAACGGTAACCTTGTATACCTTGACCGCCAAACAGTGTCATGTGGAAATAATGGCATCATCTCCGGCTTCAATCTCTTAAGAAACCCTCGCCATGACCACATCCGATTCAACGTCATTTGTAACCAATACAAAAGATTGTCATGTCATTCCATGCAATACACTCCCTATAATGATGCTGGTCGTGGAGAGTCTGTCTATTTGGACCGCCACAGGGTGAAATGCTCTCCAGGCTACTTCTTGAACAGTTGGGGACTCAAACGTTCAGGAGACCATAAACATATTCGGATTGCCTACAGATGCTGCCGACCGTATAAATATCCTTGATGAAGCATTGGAAAATGACACACAGATAAAACCTTTCTTTCTACATCTACTGTGGAAATGGGCAATTATCATTCTTCCTGTTTCTCTATTTCACAATAAGAATCAATAAATCTTTGAATTATATCAGCGTCAATATCTTGTCTGTCTATTTGTCGACTTTGATACTTTTTATAGATTTTTTTATCAATTTTGAAGTTCATGTTCGAATTACCAGAGCTATACTAATATTAAACGGTCCCGTCACGACAAAGTTGGTTCATACAAATCCCGACATATCTCGTTTTTACTGGGGACTGAATACATCTCGATGAATATTAAGTTTTAATTGGTAGTAATTTAAGATTCAGTTTTAGTTACAATAAACGTTAATAGGCGTCTAAACCTTATCGTGTTTATAGTTTAGACAAGCTAAATAAGATATTTCATTAATCTGGAAGACTATTCGCTATGAAAAAATCCCCATCATCTCAACTTTTCGTCGGGTTTTGTATGTTCTAAGTTCGTAGAGTATTGGTAAAGCTTAGATGCAAAATTTCAGTGAACTAGGTATACATCTCAATACAGTAATGTTTGAACAGTGATTCTGGAGATCCGAATAAGGATATTAAAGTGAAAGAATCGATTGATTATCATTAAGTAAGAAGTATCCTTCTTATATACAACGAACAATTTGACGGTCCCTAAACTATTAGGATGTCTACACTGTAGGTACATGTAATATGTCGGAGTTTGCACTCATTGTCTTTAACTCATAATCAATGTGCTTCACAACTATCTTGTAAAACACGTGACACAGGTATCACAAAAAATGTGAGATCAGAAGTGCACCGCATACGGAACACAAACAACGTCACAGAAAGTATTCAACCTGATTCACATAAACAAAAATTTCAAAATCAATTCTACAGAAAAGAAATCAGGTTTCACATTAGTGAAAAAGGTTCTTGCATAACCACACCATTTGCTATTTGCGTGGTACATGACCGTCTTATGTCGACACCGATTGCTCATTGGTGTCGTTGAATTAAGTGAATTCTGTGTTTCGTGTTTCTATGGCGTATCTTTCATTAATGTATCTTGCTATGTTTGTTTACTCTGTGTTTTTACATCAGGTGTGTTTTTGCTTTGCTGTGGGTACTTCAACCGGATCTGGTTGGAAATATCTCCTTTTTTATATGTTTGATCCATGAACAATAAGCAATTGAAATCATGCTTTCTGTCTTAGGGGATAAAGTGCCCTTTAACTGAACTTGTTTTCTTTGATGTCTTCTTGGTCGATACTAACAGCATACTCCATTGGCAATTCGATGTTTAAAGTGTTTTGAATATCAAGTGTTTTGAATATATTTCCCTGACATGGTCGCCATAGCACGTCTTTCTATATAGACATAACTTCAGACAGTGCATGTTTTCTAGACATTGTTTTCGTTTTTGTGCGTGAACATCGACGTCGATAGGGTTAGCCAAACAGGGGATGCTTACTCCTCCAGGGCACCTGATCCCACCTATAGCTTGCCAGAGGTCCGTCGATGCTCAATTTGGTGCTCTATCGTGGATGCTGTTGAGATTGTCGTCAAAATCTTCTTTAACTCATTATAACCCTCGTAGAAGCAAAAACACATTGATGCTTTCTACCATTTTTCTTTAACTCGCTGCTTCTCTTGGTCAAATGTAATTTGTCTGCGGCGATCAATTTTAGGTAATATTCGACCACACGATGATGCGATCACTTCTCAGACACATTTATACATGAACCAATTAACAAAGAATAATTCGCACGTTTTGTTTCTTTTTTGTTTGTTACAAAGTTTGAATCATCATTCTTCCATAATGCTGATTAAATCTATAGTAATGCCAAAATCTTACAATAAACTCAAACGTTTCAAGCATTTCTTCTTTCGAATGTTTACATATTGTATTTTTTAAATTCTTTTTGTGTATGATAATTTCGTTCTGTAGATGTGTTCAGACCATTCATTGACGGGAATATACTCAAACTGTACCGTTCTTCTTGGTGCCATGACTTTTTTTACGAGCTTCACACGGCAAAGGGCATAAGTATGACACAAATGATTTAAAGAAGATCCTGACGATAATCTCAACAGCATTCACATTAGAGCACAGAAGTGAGCATCAACGGACCCTTAACACGATAGAGGTGGGACCAGATGACCGGGAGGAATAAGCATTCCCTGTTGTAGCATCCTCATAACAGACACTTCATTTACAAGTAACCTTACAAAACATTCATTTTACACCTATGGTTTTGAAAACCTTAACTGTAAGAATTCAATGTTGTCGAATCTGTGTATCCACTTCGTGAATTGATTGATGTGGGTGAAACCAAAGGTCAGCTCCAACCAAGAATGGCAGGTCATCGGTCAAAAATCAAAAATAAAGGAAATCAACTTTTTATCGCCATTTTGACCAACTAGATCATTCTCTTTTATCTATGAGAGTCAGAATTCTAGAGAAAATATATCACCCCACAAAAAATCCCAATTTGGGCACTCCTTTCTGTCTCTACAGAGAGGAAGACTGGATAAAGAATCTCAACACTGCAGCGCCCTATGGATGCAATGATTACATCAGTAGCTTAGGGACCCTAACAAGTCCCGATGTAAATTGGTAAATGTGATAAGCTTAATCAACAGACAACAAAGAAGGCATCGCAGTCATTGTATTCGTAAATATAGTAGGCCTGAGATACATGGTACTTAACTTTGATGACTTGTCGCCATAGCACTTTCTAAATGGACATAACGTCAAACAGCACACGAATGGTATATATTGTTTTCAGTTTCGTGCATTGACGGCGGGTGCGGCTGGCTAACAGGGGATGCTTACTCCTCCCGGGCACCTGGTACCATCTCTTGCTTGCTAGGGTTCCGTCGATGCTTGATTTTGTGCTCTATTGTGAGTGCTGTTGAGATTATCCTCAGGATCTTCTTTAACTCATTGGTTCCAATTTTGAATAAGTCTCTAAACCTACACCACATTCGTACCAAATTGTACACTGTCCAAATCTGAATGGAAAGTGCTCACCAAAGTTTTAACTGAAATCAAATCTGGACTTCAAAAATAGTGTTCGACAGTATTTTCTCGAATCGAGATTAACCAGATGTGGATTTGAAAGAATTCGAAGGCACTTTTAATAGATCTGAAATCCACCTAGTTCATTAGAGTCCATTCGGTCAAAACCTTTGATTTTTCGACACTTTACATAATGATCCCATATTCTAGATTGCAGGACAGATTCTCAAAAATTATGAATGATGCGTTTACAAGCAAGAACGGCAATCGCACATATGAATTTATGGTTGTTAACTATGACAAAACTTACTTTGTGAAAGAAAAGTCCAATTCTTAACACTGTCCGATTGTGTACACTAAAACATATTATTCAGATGTTCAACTTCTTGATCGAGAACATATTTATTGTGTTTTGCTGAAAGATTTTCAAGCAAATTGTCGGAATTCCAATGGGAACAAATTGTGTTCCACGCCTCGTCGCCATTTTTCTTTACTCGTACGAAGCTGTATTCATTCAATCTTTGGTCTCTGAATGGAAAAGTTATTTCGCTTCTGACTTGAATTTCACATACACTCAGATATAGATAATGTGCTGGCAATCAATAATCAACATTCACGGATTACTTCAGAATAATATCTTTCGGAGCTCGAAGTCAAAGAAACTACAGAGACAAATAATTCAGTAGGGTGAAACAATACGCAAAAAGTGAATCACGTTATATTGCGTTATTTTATTAGCTTTAATGCGATATATAGCGATATATTGTTGGTTCTTTATTTCTTTTTAGTTCAATCCAGGATTTTTGAATATCTTGGTAAAATGGTATATTTCATGATTAGTGTTTTTCTTTTTACTTTTTCTTTTTTCCCGTCCCATATATAGTGAAATAAGATTCTTTCAATTAGTTTTAATAATGTATTTGGCATATGTAGTACTGCGATGAGGTATGTAATTTGGGGAATTAATAGACTTTGAACAATTTGTATTCTTCCTATAAATGTTAATTTCTTTCATTTCCATGATTTGATTATTTCTTTTATTTTGGTTATTCTGCTATTCCAATTCTTTTCTGTTATTGCCTCAATATCTTTACTAAAAATAATCCCTAACGCTTTTATTTCTGAATGGGACCAATCAATACCTTCATAATTATCTTCTATTTCAATGTTTCCTAGTTTCATTCCAAATGTTTTTTTCTCTATTTAGAATCAACCCAGTTAATGATCCAAAAATTTCAATTGAATTCAAAGCCTTAGAGATATCCTTTTTACGTTTCAGAAACAATGTTGTATCGTCCGCCAGTTGTGTCAGTTTGAAATCTCTTTCTTGATTATCACCAATTATATGCCTTGTATACTTTTATCTTGTCTTATATGTAAAGCCATGATTTCAACTGTCAAAACAAAGAGTAACGAAGATAGCGGGCATCCTTGTCTAATGCCCCTAGAAATATCTGACTTCTCTGATATCAAAACGTTATTAGTTACTTTACATGATATTTGATGATATAAAACTTTTACCCATTTAATAAATGATTCTTTAAATCCAAAATATTTAATTTTAAAAACATAAAAGTCCATTCTACTGTGTCATAAGCTTTTTTAAAGTCCAAAAACAAAATAGCTCCATCTGATTTTGAGTTTTCACTGTGTTCTATTATATCTTGAATTAGACGAATTGAGTAATTGATATTTCTTCCTTTTATAAATCCGTTTTGGTCTTTATTTACTAATGTAGGCAGAAAAGGTTTTATTCTCTGTGCTAAGCAATGTGCTATAATTTTATAATCAATATTGAGTAGTGTAATGGGTCTCCAATTTTGGAGATCAAAAGGGTCATTTTTCTTATACATCAAAGAGAGGAGTCCTATCCGTTGAGATTCTGATAAAGTTCCTATTTCATAACCTTCATTAAATGCTGACAAAATGAGATATTTTAACTTATGACAGAAATGTTTATAGAATTCTAGAGTGAGGCCATCAAGACCCGGTGATTTATTTTGTTTCATATTGCTTATTGCTTTAAAACATTCCTCTTCAGTTAACCATCCTTCACATTTATAACTTTCATCTTCACTTAGTTTGTCTTCAAATTTATTATTATTTAGGTAATTTTTTTATCTCATCTTCTTTAGGTTCAGTTGATGTATAAAGTTTTTCATAAAACTGTTTTTGTTTTTTTATTTGATCAGATAGAATATTATCATTCTCATCATAAATTTTAGATATTGATTTTTTCGTTTGCCTATTTTTTTATAGTGATAAGAAGGATTTCGTGTTTCTTTCCCCTTCTTCTATCCATTTAATTCTAGATCGTATTTGAGCACCTAGAGCTTTTTGATAGTATAAATCTTCTAATGTTTTTTTCAGTATCACTCTTCTCTTCTGAATCTTCATTATTTTCCAGTTTAAGTTTATTTTCCAGTTTTTGTATCTTATTTTCATTCAGTTTTGCTTTGTATATCCCATATTTTATTGACTTTTCTTTAATTTCTAATTTACATAATTCCCATCGCGTTCTTGCATCGTATTTACCATGTGTGTAATTGTTATATTCTCTCAGGGTATCATCTATTATTTTACAGTATTCTTCATCATTCAAGAAACTCTTATCAAATTTCCAACATCCTGGACCTCGTTTCACTGATGTTACGTTAAGACAAAGGCAAACTGCTTGATGATCTGTATGTTTCATTTGTAAAGGTCTTATATCTGATGATTTTATTCGATTAGCTAAATCTTTTGAAATAAGGAAGAAATCAACCCTACTAGCTTCATTATTTGTGTTTTTTTTTTCTCCTCCAAATAAATTGTATTTCATTAGGATCAAGAATTTTCCATGGGTCCATTAATTTCAGTTCAAATTAAATTCTTCAAGATTTTTGTTGATTTTGATTTTTGTTGATTTTGATTTTCTATCATCTTTACTTTGGATTTCATTCCAGTCACCACCGATTATATTTGGACCTTGACTATAATTGTTAATTTCTTTTTTGATATTTTGAAAAAAAAGTTATCTCTATTAATTTTATCATTGGGTGCATATCTATTTGTAATGCAGAATGTCAATTCATTTATAGCAACATTCAGTATTATATATCTACCAGATTTATCAGATTCAAAATCAATTACATCAATATTATCTTTAAGTAATACACTAGCTCCTCGACTTTGGGAGGTTCCAAAGCTGTGTATGATTTTGCCTTTCCATTCACTTTTTATATATGGTTCTAACTCTTTTGTAAAGTGTGTTTCTTGTAATAATATAATGTCTGCTTTCTGATTTTTAATCCATTCTTATAATCTATTTCTTTTTAGTTTGTCTCTTAGCCCTTGTGTGTTAGTTGATATTAAGTGTAAGGTCATTTATATTGATATATTTTGTTATTTTTATCTTTACACATAAATGTAATGTTTATACATATGTTTATACATTTTCTTTTCATAAACATATTTTCCAATTTTTATTTCTTAGATTTTTAGTCGTCCAATGTGGTATATGGCAAATAAATTGCCAAAATGATTATCATCACTAGTCATTATTTATTCACATAGGAACTTATGTGCCGTCTTTGGCCTTTTTTGTTTGACGCTCTCGAGCTTGGATTTTTTCCACAGGTGTAGGCGGAGACATTGTGTCTTTACTTGTCCTTTTGCCTGCTGGGGTTGACTACCCTCCTTGAATGAATGTTTTCATGATGCTGCTTGATGTAACAGGCAGCTGTGACTTACTGCCAGGTTTGCTCTTTTGCTGACCTTTTGTCTGTGTTGAGGATTTTTTAGGAACAGACTGTGGTTTTGGTGAAGAAACACTCACTAAATCATGTTCAGATGTTCTAGAGGATTTCTCTTTATCCTCTTGAGGGTTACTACCCTCCACATGTGATCCTTCTTCTTCCACATAATCAGATTCATTACGTTCATCAAATGTATCCTCCTCCACGGTGTCTTCGCGCTCTGAGAATGCTACTGGGCATTCTGCTATGATATGGCCTGGTTGTAAGCAGCCTTTACACACGGTATCGTTTTCGCACTCCCCACAAACTTGAAAAAATTCGCAGAGCTTACAAAACACCTTTTGCCATAGCTAAGGGCAGGTAACTCTCCGATATATTGTTTCTTTTCATTTTTGATGTAAAACATGTTTCCTCTTTGTGTGTTTGTCATTGATTTTTTTTTTATTTCTGATCAAATTTCATATCCTTGAAAAAACATGAGGCCCAAGGGGGCCTTATTGCTCACCTGAGTTTCAAACAAAAGAATGATAGTGGACAATTTGATAGAGGACCTTGAGTACTTGCTCCCAGTAAAATTTCGTTAAATAATGTGTAGCAGCTTCAGAGGAGATGTCGAAAATATGTCCTCCAATCAGAGCCCTGGGCGGCCGTATTCTTTGACCGGTCGGCACGAAAAAACACATAATTGGTACAGGACCTTGAGTTCAGCGGTATAAGAGGAGATGTTGAAAATGTATCTGGCAATCAGAGCCCTGGGCAGCCATATTTGTAGACCGCGCGGCACGAAAAACACGAACTTGGTAGAGGACAGATGTCGAAAATGTGTAAGCCATTCAGAGCCCTCAGCAGCCATATTTGTAAAACGATTGGCACGAAAAGCACAAAATTGGTAGAAGACCTTGAATACTTGTTTCCTATTAGGTTTAATGAAATTCTGTGCAGCGGTTGCAGAGGAGATGTCGAAGATGTGTCAGCTAATCAGACGGCCATGTTTGTTAAACGATCAGCACAAAAAATCACAAACTTTGTAGAGGACCTTGAGTACTTGCTTTCTGTAAGGTTTTATGACATTCTGTGCAGCGGTTGCAGAGGAGAAGTCAAAAATGTGTCAGCCAATCAGAGCCCTCGGCGGCAATAATTATTGACCGCGCAGCACGAAAAAGACGAAATTGGTAGAGGACCTTGAGTACCTGATTCCTGTAAGGTTTGATGAAATTTCATGCAGCGTTTGCAGAGAAGATGTCGAAAATATTAAAAGGTGGCGTTGACGACGGATGCCGGACGCCGGAAGGACAACGGACGGCGCGCGATGACAATGATAGCTCACGTGAGCTTCGCTCAGGTGAGCTTAAAACCGTGACACAAGTCATTGAGTGTTTGAATTAAGAGAGATGTAGACCATGGGTCCTATGTTTTCAATTAAACTGAATCAAATAAAATAAAAAAAAGGTATTTTATGATTTTTTTTTCATTTAATCCATTAGGGTGAGATACGAATCAATCGAATATCGCAATATAAATGTATATTGATTTATTGTTACAACCCTATAATTCAGCATCCTATTAGGACAGAATGTTGTACTACGATACTGATGGTCACATGAACATCTGTGAAGTGTTACTTTGATTATTACTGTATTCCCTATTCCTTCATTTTTCTATATCGATAAAAAGATCCATCTGTGAATTTCCGGGGTCCTTGCGTCATGCTCTCTGTTTGTATATTCATCTTACAGTGAGGAGTTTATTTCACACCACATTAGTGCGTTCTTCGAGACCTCTGTGTAATCAGAAAAGGGTTGTTAGCACGTTAATCGCATAACCATAACGCCTGATACTTGCGTGGCAGATGGCTGTCCTTGGTCGGCACCAGTTGCCCATTTGTCTTGTTGGTTTATGTGCAGTCCATTGTGTTTCATGTCTCTATGGTGTGAGCTCGTGTTTTCGTTCCTTTTGCGTGTCTCTCGATCTGTTGGTGTCTACTCTGTGTTATTGCATTGCATTGGGTGTATTGAAGTTTTGCTTTGGGTGCTGCAACCGTGTGTTGTTGATATAGGCCGAAATATGCATTCGAGTGTTAGTGTTTTATTTGTATTATTCAACATTTGTATCACTTGGTGAGTGTCGCTGCTGGTGGACCAAGAGTCCCCGAGGGCATATGTAGCCAGGTTCGATAACTTTGGTTGATAGTTTCTTTAACACATTAGAAAATTTCTATTATCAATATTTGTCTTTAATTTCTAAAACATGGGTCCTGTAGCATCATATCCCAATCATCCTGCCACATTTTTCATTACATTTTTTGACATTTAATACCCGAAATGTGCATGTCTTGTCCATGCTGTAAAATCTACTCTAAAATGATGCCAATGAATTTGAAGACGTTAAACATTTGCACCACTTGGTGAGTGTCACTGCTGGTGGACCAAGAGTCCCCGAAGGCACATGTAGGTAGGTGCGATCAACAACTTTTGTTGATCGTTTCTTTAACTCATTAGAAAATTTCTGTTATCAATTTTTTTTTTATTTCTAAAATATGGGTCCCGTAGCATCATATCCCAACCATCCTGCCACGTTTTATAGTACACTTTTGGACATCATAACTTTCACACTCTTTAGCCATATTACAATTTTTAGATTGAGGATCACTGACAAGGGTTTAGAACCCGAAACGTTGCACTACACAGTAATGGCCTTTGAAAATTGAGCGTTTTCAATGAAAGACATGCAATAGTTGACGGTATATTAATCATTTTAATTTGCTCATACAATATAAAGCTACATATCAATGAAAAGTACTCTAATTGCTGATTACTTCTATAATTCTTGATTCCATCTGGACAAATCCTGTCAGTCAGACATGCTGCTCAAAGTTATAGCAATACATTAGAAGATGACATGGAAATAAGGCATGACCCCTCAAAGTGACTCAAATTTGACATCCTTCTCAAATGATGTTCTTAAAATAAACTGTATGTCTATTTGTTGCGTATTTCTTATTCTATAACATGTGCAATTTATTTGAATTTTCACCTGATGCAATGCGAGAAATATGACGTCAAAGTTTTCTTACCTAATTACAGCACTCTGGTCATACTATACATATGAGGTATACAATGGAAATAATGGGGCTTTTCTCAAGACAACAAGCTAATTATTTCTTCCAAATATAAAAAAAATCATAGTTATTTCAATTATAAAGCTCACATAATGAAGCTGGACCCCATCTGTCCCCTTTTTCAAAAATCATCCCTGGCCAAATTCCAAATGCGACAATGCGGATACTATGTAGTGTCACCCTGGTCCATGCTGTAAATTTATCTGCTCTAAAATGATGCCAATGAATTTGAAGACATTAAACATTGAATAAATAAACAATTTATAATGAATGCATCAAAATTTGATTCATTAATTAATCATCTATAATTAATAATAAAGATTGATAATTCCGTTGATGAGTAAGGAGATTAAACTGCACAATATTACATCAATAAATTAATATACATTGTATAAAGTTTGTTAGTTTAAAGTTCGTTCGTTTTAACTTAAATGTGAAAGGTTTTTTTTTTTTTTCGTTCACTACAATTGACCAAATTTAGAAACTCGTTAATACAATGGCATGTGTTTACAGGTAAAACATAACATTGAGAGCCACCTGTGGATTTTTGGTCACATATGGTGAACAAACAAAGATATCCCATTGCAATTGAAATAAAGATACACAAATCAAACATCCTGTTTCATAAACGCATTTTATTATAAATGAAACACCTAACTTACATAGGTACACAATCATATTCAAAGTAGTGAGGCTGTTCAGCTGAATCAGATACTTTGTTGAAGTCAGATATCGAATAACAAAGAGTAAGAAGGTATGATTTGTTTATACTTATGATACATTAAGCAGACTTTGTTCAAATTGTATAAGTCTTCAAACAGCATCTATTGTACAAATAAGGTCAGTTTACTTTAAAGTATATGATTTCTGACAGGGAGCAGTACAACGAATTGAAAAGAACTCGAAAATCAAATGCTTGTATAACTTAGGAATTTTTAAAAAGTATGCTAAGAGTTGAAAAGAAGGCTCTCGGAACTCGAAATCAAAGAAAGTCATGCATTTTCTTAAGTATTTTGTAAATATCATTAATATAGAGATAATGCATCATAGCGGTAGAATGGTGGATAGGTACTACTTTTTGTCATTTTGGTGAGTGAATTGAAAACGCGAAAATAAGTGTTCGCAATAGATTGAACCTTTCTCATAAAGAGTATCTAATATATTTCATATTTTGACAATAGCTAAATAAAGAAATATCGGCTTCATCATCAGTAATCGACAGAATGACAAGACTTCACTAGTAAAATTAATTTTGGCTGCTTATTTAAAGTACTTTGGCTGGAAGCATCACTGTTGAGAATTTGATATTCGAAACACGTGTCTGGTGCATGAAAATTGGTTAGAAATTTTCTTCAAGAAGGTATAGAGTTCCCTTCCAAATTACTTCTATTTAGATATAAACAAAATGCAATTCTGATCATGTTTATATCCTTATCTTCAGTTCAAACCGCGAAAATTTGTACTTGCAGAACTAAAGACACCCTGTTTGTATAAATATCCCGAAATTGGATACTTACAAAAACAATTGTCATACGATAGTTTTATACCTTACATGTACAAGAAATGAAAAGTACTACACTGCTCAAAAAAATTAAAGGAGCGATTTTTCCCTTGTATTATGACGGTACATAGCTTGCAAAATCTTGCAAAAATAAAAGTGCAATATTTTTCTTTGAGAGGAGCTAGGCATGCTAAATGGACAATACATTGTTGTTGTATTTAATCAGAACGATTCACAATTCATTTAAAATTGAAAAAAAAATACCTGTAACCTTCTGTTACGTTTGACCCGTTAGATTTTGAACAAGTACCTTTTAAACAGTTCATATATGAAATACAAGAAGGATACCAACTTTATGTCATTATCCATATTTGTCATTTATACATTTCTTCGTGCTAACCTTTTTTCTCAGATTATTCCTAGCATGCATTTGGACTATATAGTACTATTACAGCAAATTAGAATTTTAGACATTAATAGAATGCACAAAATTACATTGGAACACATAAAGAGAAAGACTTAAAGTATAGGGAGCTTGTCTTGAATAAATTTTCCTGAAAGTTGTACTATCAATCAATACATCATTCTTAATCAAACCTTGATTAACTCCAAGATTAGGATCGTGAAATTAGGGTCAAAGACGACAATTCAAGTTAAAAGTGGTTTTTTTTCAAAGAAGGTTGAAATTGGAAAATCTTATTGTCGCGCCGACCTTGACCTTTGACCTTTTCATTCCAAAACCATTAAATGTACACAGTCAACTGTGTCTCACATTGGATGCATAAGAAATGAACATCATGTTTTCATATGAAACTGGGATTTTGGTTTTATGTGAACTGTGAATCTATTGGGTTTCATTTGAATTCCCTGACTTCTGGGTAATCGGAAAATGTGGGTGGGTTATGCGTACGTATATTAAATCCGGAAAAGCTACACCATATGCCTGCGTGGCAGATGGCCGTCCAAAGTCGGCATCGGTTGTCCATTGGTCTCGTTGGTTTATGTATGGTCGATTGTTTCATATTTCTTTGGTGTGAGTTGCTGTTCCTTTTCCCTTTTGCGACTTTTTCTGTAAGTATCTGCCTTGTGTTATTGTATTGCGTTATTTGTTGTTTTGCTGTGGGTGTTCCTACCGAGTGATAATGAAGATCCCCTCCTTTCTTTCACGTACAATTTATTTCAATTTCACCTAAGAGTAATACTTGACATGAATTTCACATGATTTTTTTGTGTGACATTCATGCAAAATTGATTTTACTTGAAATTCATTCCAGAAATTGCACATAAATTTCATCTAAAAACTTCATTAAAATGTCATATTCATGCTTGTTTCACGTTAATTTCATATGAACTTTTATGTAATCTTATATTAATTTCAGAGGAATTTTATACGAGGCACAATTGGCTGTGTAAACCTCAACTCAGCTGAAACATTTCTGGCAACTTGCTCTTTCATCATCAGGGTCCTTTAAACTTGACCTTTGACCTTTTGAACTCAAAATTAACAAGTGTCATTCTTCACTCACTGGTAATATGTCTGATAAATGTCATGAAAATAGGTAAAATACAATTTCTAAACTAATCCCGAAACCAATTTCAAATATCAGAGACCCATTACCTTGACCTTTGATCACAAAATAGAAAGTATCATCTTTGTCGCAATGAAATTGTTTCTGACAAATTTCGTGATGATATGTGAAATACATGCTAAGACCCATTTTCAAATACCAGAGTCTCATGACCTTTACTTCGATTTTTGACCCAACAAAATCACTAGAGGTCACCAATGACTCATTAGAAACATTGCTGGCACGTTTCATTATCGTAGGTGCAATAACGCTGTAATATGATCCGTATAACATTATAAGTCACCATATTCCTATGACCTTGACTTTTTGAACCCAAATTAACCAGGGGATATCCTTGACTCATGGTGAGTAGATGTATGAAGTTCCATTGCACTAGCACTTTTCATATTTGAATCATTGTCCGAAAACTATTTTTGACGCCTGTCCGCCAGTCTTATACGGATAGTATTTCTCTGATCGATAAGCTTCTTTTTCAACAAAGATTTAGATTTTCATCATCAGATCTATATATCAAAGTATCTAACTTATCATAAGTTGAAATCGCTTTATATGATTTTAATTTCAAGTCTAAATCGCTTTATAACGCACATGTACGTGTTTGAAATTTTAAAACTGTATTTACTGTTCGAAATCTTAATGTTCCTTAACCCTTCTTCTTAACTAGGACGTAGTTTTTTTACTTTGTTATTGAACGCATGAAATAAATAATGTACCGATACATGTGTGTTAATATGTTTAAGTAAAGATTACCCATCTTTCCATCGTCATGGTTATCAAGTAAGTCACTCTCGCTTTATGGGAATTACCAGCGCGTACATGAAAAAGGTATTTATAAAGGGAATATATATCACAGTAACTAGGTAACGACAATCGAACGATATAAAGTGAACTGACCTTATATATAATCGCTAATTTATAGCAACTGAATTAATTTTACATAACTGTTTTCCGAGGTCTGTGTGCTTAAATATACGCAAACGGTGAGCAGAAATGACCTTGAATAATTTTGATAGAACATGAAAGTAAATTTATTTTCATCAGTCGAGTTTTCTTACATAAAACATATCAAAATATTTTCACATTAAAATGCCTCACCGTTAGTCAAAAGATCGCAGACCGTAATTTTTTGTGTAATGCATATTTTAGAAACAACGTTTCTTGAAAATCGACCTCGTTGATTACAAAAGGCACGTTTTACCTGCTAAGACGATGTCATCATCATTTATAATAACGTCGATATCCTCGGTAAGGGAGCCCCAGGAGAGCAAAAAATATCTCAGACAAGATATGAAGCCATCGAAAATGGTATTAATATGATAACTTCTAATCTTTAGTTGAAATTAAGAAATTCATGAAAAGGCCCTTACATTTATGTTGATATTCTCTTATTTACTAAAACATTAAATATACCAAGAGGTAAATTTGCATATACATGTATCTCGTAACAAAACCAGAAAATTAGCATATATAAATCAAGATAATCATCACTGATTTGCAGAAAGCTCCTTTTTATGACCTTAGTTAAAGAAGAATACCTCTAATACTTCATGTTGTTTAAGTTTAAAAATTATTATACAAATAGGGACTTGGTCGAGGTCATTATGTCATTATAATGACATAATGACCGAGGCCAAGTCCTTATTTGTTATATTATATAAGGAACAGTTAGACTATATATGATTAAAATAATGATTCAAAACAATATATACACATAATCTTTAATCAAGAATTCAACCATCAATTGCACTTTTTTTGTGAAAAGTATATCTAAAATTTTAATATTTAATAAAATAACTAAAATTTTTTTTTTCGAAAATACTGAAATCAGGACAAATACCACACCGAGTCATTATCTTCCGTCAGCGGTCATTATCGGAAAATAATGACTCGCGCACCAGCCAATCAGAAACGACGTTGCATCCTAGTTATATAATATTCTTAGATAATATCATTTAATGTTTCAGGTTGTCCTCCAAGTTCAAGCGAAAATGATACTGGCAGTTGTCTGCATTTTTCTGATAGCGGTAGTCACGGATGCAAGATGGAATCGCTGTGATTACCGCTTTACGGGATACAATGACGATGGAAAATTCAATATGGTGTTTTTTGACAGACATTCTCTTAGATGCGGAAGAAATGGTATGAGGCAATTTAAATTAGACAGAGGTCCAGGCCAAATTCGTTTCGAGTATGAATGCTGTAGACTACCAAGAAGACAGAGAACCCATACTTTTCAGACAGTCTATACATATGACGGGAACGGTAACCTTGTATACCTTGACCGCCAAACAGTGTCCTGTGGAAATAATGGCATCATCTCCGGCTTCAATCTCTTAAGAAACCCTCGCCATGACCACGTCCGATTCAACGTCATTTGTAACCAATACAAAAAATTGTCATGTCTTTCCATGCAATACACTCCATATAATGATGATGGCGGTGGACATTCTGTCTATTTGGACCGTCACAGGGTGAAATGCTCTCCAGGCTACTTCTTGAACAGTTGGGGACTCAAACGTTCAGGAGACCATAAAAAGATTCGGATTGCCTACAGATGCTGCAGACCGTAAAAGGTATCCTAAATGAAGCATTGGAAAATGACACACAGATAAAACCGTTCTTTCTACATCTACTGAGGAAATGGGTTATATTATCATTCTTCGTGTTTCTCTATGTCACAATAAGAATCAATAAATCTTTGAATTATATTAGCGTCAATAGCTTGTCTGTCTATTCATCGACTTTGATACGTTTTCTTAATTTTATGATTAATTTTGAAGTTCATGTTCGAATTACCAGAGCTATACTAATATAGTCTCATCGTGTTTATAGTTGTTTATATGCGCTTAACTATAATATATTTCATGAAGATTATTCACTATGACACAATTCCTATCATCTTAACTTTTTGTCAGGTTTCGTATGTTCAAAGTTCGTAGAGTATTGGAATAAACCTCACACAAAATTTGGAGTCTCTCATTTTAGCAAGAGGAAATTAAAAGTTTGTATTATAGGTGGCGCCTGGAAAATTCACTTCGGCTTATTTAAACTGTTTGAAATGAAGTACTACTGAAGAGGATTCAATATCCGAAACACATGTCTAGTACAATAAAATAGGTACTATAGAACATATATCTCAATATTGACAATTTGATGCAAAATTCCAGTGAACTATGTACACATCTCAATACAGTAATGTTTGAACTGTGATGCCCCAGATCGTAATAGGGAGATTCAAGTGTGGATGCTTACTCCTCCCGGGCACCTTGTCCCACCTCTAGCTTGCTGGGGTTCCGTCGATGCTTAATTTGGTAGTTATTGTCAGTGCTGTTGATATTGTCGTCAGGATCTTCTTTATCTTATTTATATGTAGCGGCTAGCCAAAAGGGGATGCTTACTCCTCCCGGGCACATGATCCCACCTCTAGCTTGCTGGGGGTCCGTCAATGCAAAATTTGGTGCTCTATTGTCAGTGCTGAGACTATCGCCAGAATCTTCTTTAACATATTGATGACGAAAATAATGCGGAAGGGTCCAACTCAATTTCAAGCCGATTTATTATGCATCAGAAACGTGTTTCGTAAATTAAATCCTCATCAGTGATGCTTATTGTTTAGAGTGAGGATCACTGACGAGGGTTTAGTACCCGAAACGTGCATGTCTGGTCCATGCTGTAAATTTATCAGGTTTTGAATGATGCTATTGAATTTAACATGTTTAAAGACGTTTAACATTCCATCCAAACCAGAAAACCTTGTTGAGTTGTCAAACGAGATGTGAAATGAAGATGAAGATGTTGTTCATCAGGAACTGTGAATTAATAGTCAATTCAAGCGTCACATTAAGCGGATTAACCCGTTTTTGCACAGTACTTATTTTAAATAAACTCTGAATTTAATAAAGAAGAATTAAAATAAGTAACATTTGTTATATGAATTGTTAAAATTATCTTGAAATTCACAGTGCATCATTGATATATTTGTCATAAAGCATTTTCTGACATATGCTAGTCAAAATTTCTAACTTACATTTTCCGAGTTACTTCAATATCACGATTGGTAGAAATCAATTATTTAATATCTATATTTATAATAACAACGAAAGTTTTTTAAGTGTAAATGATCATCCTGCGATGTATATCTGCAAATTCTACAGCATTTTAGCGAAGAATCATCCGCTTCCGGTTTGTAAGAAAACTGTGTCTCTTGACTGAAAAAGGCTACAATAGAAAAGATCTTACGGTTATCATGCAATTCGTTTTTCGGATATTGAAATATCGGCGATTGAAACTGTTATTTCGTCGAGATATGCTTACTCATTTTCTTATGCGTTAAGAGTCATTAACACTTCCGGTATCATTGATATACCGGGTAAGGATTTTTGTGTTGAAACATTTCATGCGAATGCGATTTTTAATTTTTTCCTGTGCTAAGCCACTTTTCGTGAAAAGTACGCCTAGAAAAAGATGTTTGGTTAATGGAAGCTCATTTAACGCACCACTCACAAGAGTTATGCGAACGCATCCATTTTATGGAAAATTCGTTAAGTTTTATTTCCTTATTATCGCTTTTGTAACAAATGCATTCCGTTTAATTCATGTTTTTCTGATAAAACGTGGTAAAACAATTCTTTAAAAGTGGTTTGATTGTAATTTTCCTATAAAATACGCGAAATTCATGAAAAGTGTTCAAAATTCAAATTTCGCCACGGTCTGTTTCCGTTGAAAGAAATTTTGTTTTTCTTGATTTTAACGTAAAGAGAGAAATGTTGATTATCAAATCAATTATTTTTAAAATGATTTGAATTCCATATTAACGAAAATCCATACCCGTAGAATGGTAAGTTAAAAATTTTGACAAGTATATATAGCAACATACAGTCAATAAGTCTCTCCACAAGTTTCAATATATTGAAAAAATAACAAACGCCGAATTAAAACTCAACCGGTTTCATTGGTATCATCAGGAGTTTTTTTTCCTTTTAATAGAAAAAACTCCTGATGATACCAATGAAACCGGTTGAGTTTTAATTCGGCGTTTGTTATTTTTTCAATATATCAACATATATAGACATTACAGCACATTCATACCTTCCACACTCCTTTCACACACATAGATATAAGTAAAAAGTAAATTTCTTTTTTGCTCGCAGAATGATTTACATTTACTTTCTAGCAAGCATTGCAATGAAAATGTGTGCAATCATAATTAGCTGTAATATGTGATAACGAATATCCTGATGACAATCTCAACATCACTCACAATGGAGCACCAATTTAAGCATCGAGGGAAACAGAGCAAGCTAGAGGTGAGACAAGGTGCCCAGGAGGAGTAAGCATCCTCTGTTTGGCTAGCCGCACCTGCCGTCGATATCCGCGCACGAAACTTAAAACAATATCACAAAACATGCACTGACTGAGGTTATGTCTATATTGAAATTGCTATGGCCACCATGTCAGGGAAAGACAAAAAGAGAGATGTACAATGTCCTATATTTTGTAATCATGTAGATATTTATCATTTCCTTTACAAAATTTCTTATAAGGACACCTTCATATGCATGGTAAATGTAAGGTTTATGTCACTGATAAGCCAAGGGACCAGCTTGAACATAGGAAAGGGATACATCGTGAAGAACCCTATGGAGTAGCTGTACTTGTGAACGGGGAGAACCCTATGGAGTATCTCTACTTGTGAACGGGGAATTCAAGGCTATTATGGAAAGTCAAATATACTGCTTGAATTATGGTTCACATATGAATATGAATTTTGCAGATGTGGAGATGGTAAAGTTATCAGGAAAATGTGATTGTTGCAAAGGAATAATAGTTACTAATTTAGACATTTTTCATCGTGACGAGCTTCGCACTTCGAACTTCGTAGTTCGCACTTCGAACATTGAAGAATTAGTGGAGTAGTTGCCATTTACGTATGAACTCATAAGCGGAGTCATCAACATATTGATTAATATACTCAATGGAATTGGAATTGCAATTCCTGTACTACTGGCGCGTTTTTTGGCAACACAATTATAGAATTAAAGAACGAAGTTCGTCAGAGTGAAAAATGTCCATTTTCTCTATGGCCTCTATCTCTATCCATATACCTTGCGACTAAATACAAAAAGATTTCCCATAAGTAGTGCCTATGTTTTTTTATATTGATTTATTAATACATGTTCAGAACCCACGTGCTTGTTAACGAAAATAGATTATTAAAACCTGTACTGATACAAATGTACAATTATTTATATTGAATAAACATCCAAGAAGTATATAACAGTACATGACATTCACTTAATGTCAAAGTTTAGAAGGCAAATCAAAATACAAAGAATTTCCATAAGAACAGCTACGAACCCCGGAATAAACAGCAGGTTCCTATTAATATACTCGTATTGCACATATCTTAAATATTTCTTTTTCAGAAAATAATGAACGAATATGAATTCTCGGTGCTGTAAAACAATGCAGTTGTTCTTAGCTTCATCGCGTATTTCAAATTTTGCACATTTCCATATTATGCTCATATTAAATCGCTCTCAACACAAACTGTATAATAATTGTACTTTTTTAAATCTTTAAAAAATCAAAGTAAGACCTGTATTTTGTTGGTTTTCGCAGAATTCTAAGAAAAATATTATTGAAGCTTTCTTTAGAAAACGGCTTGATAGCGTCGTTTGTTTTTGTTTTTAAATGTATTAATTACTTCTTTCCAGCTCTGTCAAACGAAAGAAGCTTTGTTTTTCTATTTATCAAATTGGCATCATTAATATCATTTAGCTATTTCGGTAACTTGTCATTTCATTCAAAAATATCATAGAAATTAAAGAAGGTTAACATCTTAGCACCATCCCTCTAATTAAGAAATAAAAAAATGACAAGCCGGCCTCTATTGTCTCATAATGCCAGAGCGTCCTCAGCCAATCACATTTATTACCGAGCCGCGTCAGCGTCGCGTCAGCTGAGGACGCTAGGGCATAATGAGACAATAGAGCCCGGCTTGTCATTTTTTTTTCTATTCTTATGATGACCAATTTTAGACCTTTCGATTCTTGGTAAAAACCAGTCCCTGCCGGTTTATCTGCGTGGCTTATCGCTATAGGGCCTATATTGGAGAATAGAGCCCGGCTCGCGTCTCGTCTGTTGTCTTAATATGATAAAAGAATCAAGTCATATTAGATTGATATTTTAAAAATAGATTTTATTTGGATATGCTACTGAGTCGAACCTACAGGACATTAGTATTGGGCCGATAATCGATTATCGGCGTGTTGAAGTCATCCGATTTCGATAATCGATTTAAAAGTAAAATAATCAATAGCGGGAAAATGAAAGGGGTTGAGGAGACTAAAATCAGAGGAAATTCTGTCTGATGGTCAAAACTTTATTACTATGGAAAAGAGAGAAAGGATCTAGTAGCATGGCGATCCCTGATAAATTTGAAAACAAATCATTTATTGCAATCTCTACGGACTATATATTTCTGACGGACCGACGATGACAGTATTGTCTTCATCAATCCTAGTAAATCTTTAAGTTGAAACTGTTTTAATATTTGATTGAGATTTGTAGAGTATTTCTGTCTGAAGTTTGATTATTTTGATAAACACTTGCACATGCCCCCCCCCCCCCCCCAATTCCACACCGCACGATAAGTAAAAATGATCGTTTGTTCGTTTTTGTATTACTTTTTCATACACTATTTTTATATGAAACTACTGTAAGGAGAAGACTTGATTACTTTCATAAAGTTTGATTGTTCAAGGTAAGTTAATGTAATTAAAACATTTATAGCTGCTTTGTTGGTGAGCTATGAATGAAACATGCATATCTTATTTGGATGGTCAGAAACGTATGAAACGTATGTTTTATTTCGATGAAAGAATTTTAATTATTGAATTTTTAGAAACATGTTGTGACCGATCATAATCGGATACACCAACCTATTCTTACTTATTATCGATGATGATTCTGAACTGATTTCCCACCACTACAGAACGTTTGGTGCCACGCACTATCTGCATAATGCAGATTCAAGAAATATAATCAGAGGGCGCTACTGAAATGAATTTTGTCCGTGTCAACAATTACTTTGGATTTAAGCATCACGGATGAGGATTTAATATCCGATGCACGTGTCTTGTGCATGAGAAATTAGTTTGAAATTTTTCTTTTAAAACTTTCTAATGAGAAATTAAATTTATGCAATATCAAGGACAACACTTCTTGTATCAAAGAGTTTTGTTTTAAAATGATGCTTTTAAATTTGAAGACGTTTAACATTTTACTATTTTACTGCTGGAACATCAAGGATGAAATATCTAATATCTTTTTATGATCAAATTTTAAGCTTGGTTGCTATGGTAACAACCCTCTAAAAATTGGTGTGACTCTACATTATAATAATTTACAAATTGTTGGATTCTATCAATATATTGATTTTGGTAATTGGTCTTGATTGTGCTTTTTGTGGTCGCTTATTCTGATTATCTACTCAGTTTTTCTTTCAGTAATTTTGTTTTGACATATTGTGTGGTTTTGCAACCTTTTTTCGTTGATTTTGACGATATTTCCAGACCCTTCATTTCCTAATTCTGAAAGTTATTCGACATAAAAGTTTGCATAGCTTCCTGTTAATCTTGATTATTTCTGGAGATCATTTTTTTCGCTTCCACAATAGTCATCATGAAAACTTAATATCTATTCTATTAATATCACGCCTAAACGATGATAAAGTATTTATCAATTAAACTCAACACTCATATGAGAGGTGCCTCTTGCCATGCAGAGCATCAATTTATTGTGTAATTCAAAGAATTGTACAGAACAGATCGCAATCTTGAAATTTGATTTTAGTCCGTAGATAAATATCAAGTCTTCCTTCATCAAGTAAATTGAAAAATATGTATCGAAATGCATTCAATACTCTGACAATTGAATATTAAAAACAAAAATAAAAATGTATAGACATTGATGCTCTGAGGCAAAGGTTCGAATGATCTATCTAACCTAGTGTTACTATTACTTTACTACGTGCATTTACTACACCAATATTGACCAATCATAGGACCTGTATATATCACCTGACTGTTTATACCTGCCTTAACGGCAACACATCGGAAAACAGCACTTGACATGTTCGAACACTCTCTTATGCGCTCACCATAAATACATTTATAATTTAATTCGCCACGCTCAAACGATGATAAAGTATTTATCAATTAAACTCAACACTCATTTGAGAGGTGACTCTTGCCATGCAGAGTATCTCGAAAATATAAAGAACGGAAAAATAAATGAAATGAAAACTTTATTTATGAAATCAAAGTCCGAGATTTTTCGATAAAGACAAAATTATAAATGGATGTTCTCTTTGACGTAGCCATCTTTGGCGCTATCCGAAATCAAACGACCGTGTTTTTATTAAATAGCCTGTCAGATATGCCAACATTAGCAGCAGCTGTAGCACCGCCTGAACGTAAGGAATGTAAATCAAATTCGGTTGTATCTATCCCAAAACACTGAAGTTTTTCTAAAAATAATTCACGTACTCTTGTACATGGAAGGTGACAAGATTTTCTAAGTTTATATCAGTTAGAAATATAACAAAAGCTCAACTGTCTAAATAAAAAAATTATTCTTCTTCATCAATGCCCGCCGATGCTAAGTACTCTTTGGTATTTTCACTGGACATGCGGGAGAGTCGACTTTAGCTATAGCTACGTAATGACCTTCCCTATGTTGATCAGTCTTGGATTTTTCTATAAATAAGGTCACAAACAAATCGGAGAATTTCACATAACAAGCCTTTAGATAAGCGAGCTCAGAGAATGTTTAAAAAATCCTGCATGAGCGAGCAGGCACATAGTAACAGTGCTTTTGTCATACAAATTAGAAAAATGTCTAAATCGAGTTCTAGTAGAATTTCAGGAGTCACTGGCTCTTTCTTCTGATGGGGCTTAGATAACATGCGTTTTGCCTTCACTGATACTTTAAACAAGAAATGAATCACAAGGTACAGGCTCGATCACTGGCAATCTGATGAGCCCACTTAATTGCATAAGCAACTTGGTCAATCTAAGCTGAAGAGCAACTCGCTTGCATCAATGATATGATAAATAAGGAAACATGGACTCAGTTTGTATCTATGACACCACTTGAACCAATCATGGAAACTATAATTGTAAGATTCGTACCTATTTGTAGCTTTGGACTTTGATAAAACCTCAGGTAACTTAGGTGCCAACGTTTTCAGGTCCGAATTCGTTTCCGTCTCAATAGATGGTCATTTACCGACATGAAATAAGTCTGAAAAATGTAAAACAAAAAAACGACCTGTGAGAATAACTTGAAAATATCAAGAGGCAATCAGTTTGCTTAGTTGCCCTATTGCAACCTCAATGTAAAGCAATCATTCGTTGTGCTAAATTCGGATGAAATTCGGCGAAAATACATAATCTCGGGTAAAAGATATACCTACATAAGCCAATGAATTAGGGTAAAGCTGTACCCCATGTAAGCCTAAAATGCGGCAGTCGTACAATTCAAAATCAGTGAAATATATCACTGCACTCGAGAGTACGGGAAACTTCGGATGCTAATTTAATTCGGGATATATGAACACAATCAGAATATGTTCATAAGTTTAAATTGTAGGTTTAATACAAATAAATAATTGAATAACACATAAGTAAGTTTATTCAATTCTAATAACAAGAATATGACTCTTAAAGCGACATGAATAAAAATGCACTCTTTATAAGAACCTTGTGTAAAAATCTCCGTGGAATCACTTAGCTCTAAAACAACGGCCACATAAGGGTGACATTGCCATGTATTCCGAAATATGAGAGACCAAAAAGGGGCAGAGGGCCATTTAGGTGCCACCAATGTCCCCGAGTCATAACATGAAACACAGAACTGAATTGCCTTAGACAATAAGCAAATCGGAGGCACAATCCAATTATTGTGACCTTTCTAATCTAATGAAAATGCTTCTACACCCGAATTTATCTGGCGGCCGCCACTTAATTTATATGGCGGCCGCCACATAATTATCTGGCGGCCGCCACTTAATTATCTGACTGCCGTCAGATAAATATTTTTTTACATTTCATCTGGGTATTTTGCATCTTTCAGACCAAATAGATTAAAAGAGAAGATGAATTCAGCACCCTAGAACAGGAAGAACATGTTGTGCATTGATTTTGTTTTGATGTATTGTAAATTATGTAATGACCGCTACTTAGATTACCTGGCGGCCGCCACTTAATTTATCTGGATAAATAAGTTTCATTTAATCAGATAAATAAGTGGCGGCCGCCAGATATATAGTCATTAATTTTTGTGTCTAAAGGTCAAGTTCATAGAACTCTAATAATTGATGATTGGATATTCATTGCAACTTGCTAGAAATGTTTCCTATGAGTCAATGATTAATCCTATCGATTTTGACATCAAGAGGTCAAGGTCGTAGGATTCTAATTATTGATGTTGGTTTCCAGATCCAGATAATATTATAGTGTGTATTGCACCTATGAACATAAGAATTACCATAGATATTTCCTATGATTCAAGAAAGACCCCTGACAAATTTGGGGTCAAACGTTCATATGTCAAGACCATAGTAATCTGAAGATTGAACATTGGAAGTATTACAGGGCTGATTGATATATTGAGAGACTTGTATCGAATTTAATCAGACATTTTGCATTAGTTTTTTGATAATTCCCTTCAGTACCTATAATCGGTGTTTAGGGGCCTCAATATCACTTTGAAAGAACTCCTTATCTTGACTGGTCAGAGAACAATCCACTGCAAGCATGACGTCATCATTGGACTGACAGTGGGTGTCATAAATAGCTGGTTCAGATTTTTGGAATTATAGATGAATGTCTGATGGAACAAGGTCAGTTGAATGAAGCGGATGCTCAATCAAACTAGAACTGCCCTTAAACGGACGAATTATACCACCGCGGGATTGTTTTTATAACGGGAACCATTTATGACGCAACCTTCAGTTGTTCAAATTGAAACACTCGTTTGTGATTGAATGCTGTTGTATGAAAATCTAGCACTTACTATGCTGCTTTCATAATTTCATAACAAAAATAATATTATTCTGGTTATGAAGTTCAGTCCTACTTATATTACATAGGCCCAATTTTAAAGTTATAGCCACAAGGTCAATAGTCACCATACCAAAATGTAGTTCTCTTTGTGGTAAATATGTCTATAAAATTTCAGAGGCCTACCATTTATACCTGTAGTTTGAAATAAATCTGCTGTCAAATATTAACCAATAGTGCAATAAAGGTCCAAAATCAAGGTCAAGGCCACAAGGTCAAAAGTCATCTTAACCAAATGAAGTACTCCTTATGTCGAATGTTTGTATGAAATATTAAAAGCCTACCATTGATAGTATCAAAAACTTTTTAACGTAATTTGCAACATAAACTTTAAGTAAAGATCAAGATCAAAAGTCACGATACCAAACTGTATTACTCTCCCTCTCACGAATGTGTGTATAAAATATGGAAGGTCTACCAATGATCGTATAAAGGAAATCTGCTTTCTTTACCTAAATGTTATGTATGGTGTAGGTCAAGGTCAAAAGGTCAAAAGTCATAGTACGAAAATGTAGTATTCTTTATGGTAAATAAAATATGAAAGACCTCCCATTAATAGTATACAAACTTTGCTTTCAAATCTTCTTAACCGGACAGACATACGACAGACGGACGGGTAGACAGATGTACAAATGTACAAGGTGATTCACCCCATAAACGAAGTTTGTGGGGGTATAATTGAAGCAACAATCATGAATGGCAGCCATAAGAGTGAAAGAATTGTGAACAGGAGCATTGTCCTGATGGAACAACACACCTTTATCTAGTGAGCTTTACGCGAGTCTTGAGTTTGATATTTTCCCGAAACTGTGTCAGAAGTGAAGCATAGTATGTGCCATTGATTGTTTGTCCTTTTTTGGAGATAATCTATCAGCATAATACATGTACCCTCTGCATCCCAGATAACCAAGGCTCACAACATATCAGTCAGCCCTCGTATCATGAAACTTGCTAGAAATGTTTCCTGTGTGTCACAGATGATTTATTTTAGGATCAAAATGATGCATTTCATACCATACACAATTATTTAGTTAGTTTTGCAACTCATTTTTGTATGTTTGATGCATTTTTGGCGATTGCGAAGCAATATCGGGTCTATAAAATAGGGAAGTCCATCAGTGCGTCAACATTTTGGTTAAGGTGATACGTTAAAGTCTGTAGAGAGAAAACTGCTTGAAGCAGCAACTTGAATCTTGCATTGGTGATATATCATGATAAGATCAAACATAACAACAAAATTTGATCTAGTGACCTTGACCTTGGAGTTTGACCTGCTTAAAAAATAAACCTTGGCTATATCCAATGAACTATAGAGGGTATGGCTTTGATATTTTACGTGGAAAATCCTCACAACCAGACCTTTCATTTGGTATCGTGACTTTTGACCTAGTGACCTTGACCATTGAGTTTGATCTACTTTAAAAAACTTCAACCTTGGTAATATCGTATATCTCATGTACTATAAAGGGGTAGGGTTTTGATATTTCACATGTAGATTCCTCATGACAAGCTCTTTCGTCTTGATATCAAGACTTTTGACAAAGTGACCTTGACCTTGACTTCTGACCTAAGTTTAAACTGTAAGAGGCAGGGTTTTGATATTTCACTTATAAATTCCTTATAACCAGAACTTTCATTTGATTTCATGACTTTTCACCTAGTGACCTTGGCATTGACCAGGCACCTGGTCTCACTCTCATATCGGGAGTTCGCTTCTTTTCATATGGTGGAGGTTTTTGTTTTTGTTTGCTTTGGTTCCTGTTTTATCCTGATTTTGTATGCCTTCGGTTTCTGATTTTCTGAATTATCGATTTTGTACTGTAGACAGGGATATGGTCATTGTCCATATTTGTCATCAATTTGACCTTCTTTTAAAATATAAGGGGTAGGACTTTGATGTTTTACATATAGATTCATCCAGTCCAGATCTCTCATTTGATATCATGATTTTTGACTAGTGACCTTTACATTTACCTTTGACCTCCTTTTAAAATCTAAGAGGTTTTGATAATTTACATATAGATTCCTTATGACAAAAACTTTCATTTGATATCATGACTTTTGACCAAGTGACCTTGATATTGACTGTTGACCTACTTTAACCAATGAAAGGAAGGGTTTTGATATTTCATATTTAAATAATCCTCCTGACCAGATCCTTGAATTAATATCATGACTTTTGAACAACTGACCTTGACATTGACCTTCTTTTAACGTATAAGAGGTATAGGTTTTGATTCCTCTTGGCCATTTGATATCATGAATTTTATCCAATTACCTTGACGTTTGACCTCTTTTTGAACTATAAGGGGAAGTGATGTGATATTTCACATGTAGAATCCTCATGATCATGGCTTTTTTTCATCTTGCAATAGTATTTATGGCCTTTGACCTTTCTGTCTGCGCAAAAATATACGTCATCTAATGAGATAAAAAAGATCCTGATGACAATCACAACATCACCCACAATAAGGAATAAGCATCCCCTGTTTGGCTAGCTGTATCCGCCGTCGATGTCCATGCACGAAAATTTAGATAATATCTACGAAACATGCATTGCCTGAAGTTATACACATGTATCTATATAGAAAGTGCTATGGCGACCATATCAGAGAAAAAGCATTTAAAACACTTACTGTCAAACCCCTCGCGGGGAAATTTTTACAACCTCCACACTGCAAAGGGCATAAATGTTACACAAATTACATTAAGAAGATCCTGACGACAATCCCAATAGCACCCACAATAGAGCACCAAATAATACAAACCGTTTGCAATCAAGCCTTTAGCGGTTTATTGTTTATAAGCTAATATACTTATTGAAATTAGAACTGGAATTGTAAGTAAATATTTTATAAGAGCTGTTGAGAATATCACATTTTGAAGTATATATATACATTTTGTATGCATAAAGCACAGGGATTTATCACGTTTCCCAATTGCTCTATTTTCTATGGTAATTAATCCATATATAATCAATAGAAAATTTAGGAATCGGGAAGCGTGATAAATCCCTATGGAATTTAGAGAAAATGTAAATTAATATCTATGAAATTTCATTTTGCCCTCAAGTATTCTCTTATACTTCCCACTTTATAATAACCTGATTAAGGAAAATAGTGAGGAGCATGATAATGAAAGACTAATCTTAATACAGACCATGTGATCAGGGAAACTGAATCAAGCAGAGAAGACTTGATGTGACAGGGCAATGTGATTTGGACATCTGATGGCAAAAGTGTAACATAAACAACCAAATATATATATAAAAAAACTTGATGTCAAGGTGTCAGATAGTCACTGCTGACCATGAATGCCTCACAGATGTAAATTTGTTATATGTGTATGCATGGTTATATAATGATAATAGCATATATTCTTCAAAATGAATACTGAATGAATGTTTGTTCATAATGCTAAAGGATGCATGAAACAACTCGTCAGATCTGTTCGAAATTTAGATATTGACGGTTTATACTAAAGCAAAGATTTCTAAAATCTGTATTTACGATGCTTGTTATTTATACATAAAGAACAAGGTACGTTAATCCTTCGAATCGGTACCCCAATTTTGAGGAATAAAATGTTTTATTAACTAATAAATATTTTAGAAAGGAGCGGATCTCCCCCAACATTCAATTGCAGCACCCACAGCAAAACTCCAAAACACCCAATGCAAAAACACAGAGTAGACTTCCACAGAAAGAGACTCAAAAGGGACAAGGAACAACAACTCACACCATAGAAACATGAAACACAAAAGACCAAACATAAACCAACGAGACCAATAGGCAGCTGGTGCCGACTTAGGACGGTCATCTGCCACGCATGTAGCAGACAGTGTGGTTATCCTGGATAACGTCCCCCAAACTCTCCTACTTTTTCGATTACCCCGGGGTCTCAAAGAACATACAATTGTGGTGTAGTACAACCTAGGATTCACCTTTCGATTGACATTCAGAGGGGACAGATGGTCGGGGAGTCAGTCGCAGTTCATGTTTTCAGAATGCGCTGGTACAAGATTGTAGATTGGTCAAGTACCAAGCCTAGTGACCAGTTAATGCGATGTACAATACATGTATGTATGGAAAATGTCACTGTGTCATGATTATGAACCTTTGTTTTGTCTCGTCCATGATGTATGACGTCATATTGTGATGTCATTTGCATTGCACAATCAATAATCAATAATTAGCTCTACTGGTCTCATACCAATCGATCTTATGCGTCCGTCTGACCGTCCGTACAGCTTCTTGTGCTTGCAACTTCTATAAAACCATAGAAGATAGAAAGTTCATTCTTTTTGCATCCTACTTGATATATGGTCTAGTTGTGCACCTGACATTTGGTTTCAGCTCCTAGACTCCAAAGGCTTAAAAATGGGCGTGGTTGTGAAAATCTATGAAATTTTGTTCTCGCAACTCCTCTGACACTATGAATTATTGATACTTAATTCTTTTTGCAATTTGTTTGGTCTGTGGTCTAATTGTGAACCTGATATTTTGTTTGAGCCCCTGACCCCAGGGTTTTAGAAAATGGGTGTGGTCATTTTCTGCAATTTAACTATTTGTAATCTTGTGCTCGCAACTCTTCTGACACTATAAATGGTGGATATTTAATTTTTTGTGCATTATGATGGGTCTGTGGTCTAGTTGAGCACCTGATACTTTTTTTGAGCCCCAGGTTCTTAGAAAATGGTCGTGATGATTTTCTCCCGTATAACTCTATGTAATCTTGCGTTCGCAACTCCTTTGACGTTATAAATGATTGATACTTAATTCTTTTTGTAATTTGATTGGCTTGTGGTCTAGTTGTGAATCTGATATTTTGTTTGAGTCCCTGACTCCCAGGGTCTTAGAAAATGCGTGTTGTCATTTTCTTCAATATATTAACTCTATGTCATCTTGTGCTCGCAACTCCTCCAACGACGGAGACTCAATTCGTTTGTAATATTAGTGGTCTTTGGTCTAGTTGTGCACTCAATACTTTGTTTGACCCCCAGGGTCTTAGAAAATGGGTGTGATCATTTTCTCCAATATAACTCTATGTAATGTTGTGTTCGCAACTCCTTTGACACTATAACTGATGGAGACTTAATTTTCCTTAGCAATATAAAGGGTCTGTGGTCATGTTGAGCACCTGATGTTTTTGTTTGAGCCCCTGACCCCTTTGCCTTAGAAAATGGGTGTGATAATATTTTCCTATAAACTCATGTCTGGTCCATGCTGTTAATTTATCAGGTCTTAAATAATGCTATTGAATTTGAAGACGTTTATCATATGTGCTCTAACCTCTTCTAAAGCTATTAAAGATTGGGAGTTAGTGCTTTATGGAATATGATGGATCTGTAGTCTTGTTGTGTCATTGATAGTTCATTTGAACTAGCAGCTCCTGGCCCCTAGGATCTTGGAAAATGGGTGTAATATGTACAGTTGCATTCGTTTATGAAATACTATATCTCGGATATTATGAATTATACGATTGATATTCTAGTTGCAGTCTAATGGATATATTGTTTTGTTATGCTACATATAATTTGATAGAGCACCTGCTCTCTATGGTGTTTGGTTTAAAACAAAAATGGAAATTGATATTTATATGTATGTATCTTATTTACTTTTCAATGAGTTAATAAAACAAAACAACCGGAGAGCTACAGTCTCGTCAGAGACTTCTGGTATTGGGATAAAACCTTAGCAACGTAATGAGTAGCATTCCCTGAAGTGGAAGGTTTTACATCAAAATGTAAAAAAGGGCACTTTTTTTCAACATTTGAAATTATCCAACTTGAGTGAGTAATGCAATCAGTGTATGAAGTTTGGTTGGAATAGAATCACAGCTGCTCCTTTTAGGTTGAATACAAGGATTTTTACCTTTTTCAGTCTTTGACCTATGACCATAAAAATCCATAGGATTATAAGCTATCAGTGTAATGAAGTCTGGATAAGATCGATTTTTTGCTGTATACAGGGATATGGTCATTATCCATCTTTGTCATCCAATCAAAACTGCACCCTCTAGGCTGTATAAAAAGATTTTGACCTTTTCTAATCCTTGAGCTTCGACCTATAACCTTGAAACTCCATAGAGTTATTCCTCTTGCCATAAGCTATCAGTGTATTGAGCAAGAGCGGATCCAGAGGGGGGGGGGGGGTCCGGACCCCCCCCTGAAATTTTCGAAACTTTGCTAAATCTTTGTTATTAATATGCATATTTCATAAGATTAAGTCCAAATTCCCCTTTTGTTGTCATAATATTTGAAAAATATATCATGAATTTGTATTAGAAATCTTTCATTTTGATTATATTTTGCCGTCAGTATTTCAAAAATTTTCTTGCTCGCTTCCGCTCGCTAGAATTTATTACATACTTGTACATGTACGTTATTTTCAAATGATGCTGCGCTTTCCTATACATGCTATATACAACACATATACATTACACCTAGGTCAATAAACAAGGGCACTAAGGAAACGAACAGAAACTGAAAAAGACACAAATAATGAATTTTATTCCAATTCTTGGAAAAAAAATTCGCTGGCTCGCTATCGCTCGCCATTTGTTGTATTTACATATTAGAACTGACGATCAATTTAATCAATTACTATGATGTAAAAAATTCAAAAGTTTTTAAGCTGTTAGCTCGCCATTGCTTTCCAGTCACCTGTTTTATCAATAATTAGAGACAGAACTGACAATCATCAATCAATAACTTTACTTTCTTGCGTTTTTTTTTTTTTTTTCTTTCCTTTTTTTTTTTTTTTTTGCTCTTCAAAAAAATCGGACTTTAGGACCCCCCCTGAAAAAAATTCTGGATCCGCCAATGTTGAGTGTAGGTAATATCCAATCAAAACTGCTAACTTTAGAATGAATACAAAATTTGTACGCATTCAAATATGTGACCTTGATCTATGGCCTTCAAAATCCATAGTGAAGTTAGGATAAGATCCAATCAAAACTGCTCCCTTTAGGCTGTATACAAGAATTTTGATCTTTACCAATTTGTGACCTATGACCTTTGAAATTACTAGGCTATTTCCTCGAGTCATAAGCAATCAGTGTATATGAAGTTTGATAAAAAACAATCAAAACTGCTCCATTAAGGCTATGTACTAGAATTTTAAAATTTCCCAATCTGTGACCTTGTCCTACGACTTTGAAATTCCACAGGGTTTTTCCACTTGTCATAAGCTATCAGTGTATGAAGTCTGGATATAATGGAATAAAAGGATTTTGACCTTTTCCCATCTGTAAACTTGGACTATGATCTTGAAAATCCAATCTGCGACTTTGACTTATAACCTTATAAATCCATAGGGTTCCTCCTCTTGTCATGATTTATCAGTGTATGACATCTGGATAAGATCCAATCCAAGCTGTACCCTCAAGGCTGTATATAAGGATTGTGTACTAGAATTTCAACCTTTTACAATCTTTGACCTAGACCTATGACCTTGAAAATCAATAGGGTTCTTTCACTTGTAATAATCTATCAGTGTATGAAGTATGGTAAAAATCCAAACAAACTTCCTCTTGTCATAAGCTATCAATAAATGAAGTCTGTGTAAAATCATATCAAAACTGCCCCCTTTATACTGTATACAAGGATTTTGACCTTTTCCAATCTTTAACCCATGACCTTGAAAATCAATCTGTGACTTTGACATATAACCTTGAAGATCCATAGGGTTCTCCCTCTTGTCATAAGCTATCAGTGCATGAATTCTGTATAAGATCCAATCAAAACTGTACCCTCTAGGCTGTTTACAAGGATTTTGACCTTTGCCAATCTGTGGCCATGACTTATGACCTCGAAAATCAATGGGCTATTCCTCTTGTCATGAGATATCAGTTTATGAATAACATTTATTGTTTGAGACAATATCCGATAATGATTGTGCCCTGTAGGTCTTATACCTAAGTTATACTTAATTTAGGCTCATACATACACCCAGAAGTACACATCAGATCACTAATGGAGATCTTTGGTACAAGTTTTATCTGAGACCAGGTCTGACATCTTACTCTCAATAAGTCTGTTTGTTTCCATGCCATGTATATAGAATATATTCCCACTTAGCAATCCAAACATAACAGTATTTCTGGATCTTTTCTGATTTTTCGGTGAAATATTTTGTACTTCTTAACAGGGATATGGTTTTTCCCATATTTGTCATTCTCATCAAAAAGAACAACGGAATTCTATACCAATTCCTTATGATTTCTTTTTCAGATATATTACTATAAATTGAATAAGTGTATTACAGTAATTTTGATTTTACTGAATATTATGAATTAATTCACAAAATGAATCCACTCTTTGTCATTTATAACAATCATGCACATCAGCATGATCCATTTTATGCATATTTCCCAACAAATGAATGTTATCTCTCATTTTTAACATTATAATCAATATAAAGATTACATACCTCTTTTTCTTAAGTTTCTGGTAAAGTCTTGTGTAAATTATTTTCTCAAAATATAGTACAATGCAAAAAAGTAAAATGTCTTAATGTCATAAAAGAGTTTGACACATTAGCTAAAGATAGAACTGATGAAAATTTGCCCCTAACGGGACGAAAATACCCCCTGCATCAATCTTCTTTGAAAAGTTTATATTGTATCAAGGTAAAGCTTCAATTGTGACCTTGTCCTTAGACCTTACTTCAAGGTCATGACACAACCTTATTTCCTGAGGATCATTTCTGTGAAAAAATATCAAAATCCATCAACAGGGGGAGGAGTTATGCTCCAGACAAGGATTGACTAATGATGTCTATTGGGACTTTGACCCTTAGGTCCAAAACAAGAGCCCCAGGGGGCACAACGCTCACCTGATACCCATGCACGCTCTAATTGACATACTGAAATTGAATACTGATAGTGCCAGTACCAGGATTTTAGCCCACAACCTTTCTAACAAGATTTTTGCCGGATGCAGACAAGTTTTTTTTCAGACAACCTTTAAAAGTACAAACAAGAGAAAATAGTCACATTTCAAACCAACAACTTTTTTACTGATTTGAAAAGATGGATTATGCGATCCAAAGTCATATGCCCAGCTAGTATAGTTTGATTATGCAACATCAAAAATAAAATCATTTTGTCAAATTCCACATTAATGTGCAACAGAAACAGAATAAAACAATGAAATGATTTCATAAATTAAGTTTATTTAAAATTGAACACCAAACCTTTCATTATTAATAGCTAGTATGCCAGAAAATAATAAAGCCTGTGTTTGTGAAACACGAATGCCCCGCGGTGGCATCTTTGTTGGTATAAACACCATTTTCTGTTAAGTATGTGAGAGGTCAGGGTCAGAGTAATGTTGGTATCAATGGAAAGATCTTGTCACAAAGAATACACATGTACAATATGAAAGCCCTATCACTAACCATTCAAAAGTTATGCCCAATGTTAAAGTTTTTGAAAAGTAGGTCAAAGGTCAAGGTCACGAGGTCAAAAATTTTGGTATCAATGGAAAGGTATTGTCACAAGGAATACACATGTGAAATATTAAAGCTCTATCACCTTCCATTCAAATGTTATGCCCAATGTAAAGTTTTTCGGACAAACAGACAGACGGACAGGCCAAAAGCTATATGCCCCCGTATCTTTGATTCCGGAAGCATAAAAAACAAAGACTTTTCGGTTTTGCCTTTATTCATATTAAATTATACAGAAATCTATGAATGAGAGCTTTTGAATAGTATTGATTTCATCTTAATACATGTAACGTACAGTCAAAATCGTGTTAATCCAATTAACACAGACAAGTTGTTAGCGGACAATATTAATTCAAGTGAGTTGTGCAGAAATTGAGCCAATTTATTTTCCAAACAGCAGTGTACGGTGTATCAAACCTCATGACCCAGTGAAGCCACTTGGACAAATTATTTTCGGTAAATATGCTGAAATGCGGCGCTTGGAAATGTATTTTTAGCATATTGAATCAATAGTCGTGATAAATTTAACTTCGAACTTGATCTTGTCTTTTATGCAATCTACAGATAGGTTTGAAAATATGCAAAATTCGGAACATTTTCGATGAGGACGCAGAGTTCCTGTAAAAAAAGTGAAATTTGCGAAAAAAGGACATGCATGACCCCCCCCCTTTTTTTCTTTACATTTTTATGCGTGCCAAAGATTCGCAATCAAAAAAGACCAATTTTACAGACTTCCGGGCATTTCAAGTCAGTCAAAATTTTTAGTGTGCACCTTTTTATTTCCTGTAGTTACCCCTACTAAAGGGGCAAGGATCGAGGTATTGAACCAATCAAATCTGCAACACAAGATATATGGCGACTATGTTTACCATAGATGCAGAAATAAGACAGAGAAAATAATCATTAAATAGGGAAATTGTTCTGAAATATGCATGTATGAAAAAAAAGCAATCCAAGGAATGCTTGTGTCTCCTGCGTAGCGGATTTTTTTTTATTGAAATTAGGTCAAATATCAAGGGCAAGGTCACTAGGTTAAAAATTATGGAATGTTTAGAAAGGTCTTTTCATAAGGAATACAAATGTGAAATATCAAAGCCCTATCACTTACCACTCAAAAGATATAGCAAATCATAGATTTGTTGAAAAGTAGGTCAAATATATAGGGCAAGTGCACGAGGTAAAACATAGGTAATCACAGATTACGAAGCTCACCTCGTGACAGCAAAATTCAATTCAAACATATTTCTTAGTACATGTATATTGGCTTTTAAAGGAAAAACCACTCAAGCAGAAAAAGTAGGTCAAGGTCATTTTATGAAAGTTTGATCAAAAATACATCCAATATGCAAGTTTGGTACATGTAGCAGTTATACTTTGCTCAATATTGGCTTTATAGAGCAAAATTACTCAAGCGGAAAAAGTAGGTCAATGTCATTTTATGAAAGATTGATCAAAGATACATCCAATATGCAAGTTTGGTACATGTATCACTTATACTTTGCTCAATATTGGCTTTAAAGGCAAAATCACTCAAGCGGAAAAAGTAGGTCAAGGTCATTTTATGAAAGTTTTATCAAAGATACATCCAATATGCAAGTTTGGAACATCTAGCACTTATACTTTGCTCAATATTGGCTTTTAAAGGCAAAATCACTCAAGCGGAAAAAGTAGGTCAAGGTCATTTTATGAAAGTTTGATCAAAGATACATCCAATATGCAAGTTTGGTACATGTAGCACTTATACTCTGCTCAACATTGGCTTTTAAAAGCAAAATCACTCAAATGGAAAAAATAGGTCAGATGCTGCATCCGATGCATGGGTCCATCTCGGCATCCAAAGATGAATCACTTGTGCAAGTTTAGTTACTATAGCATTAGTACTTTGTCAGATACTGAGCTACCCCAAACTTCTTATCCAAATCACTCAAGCGGAAAATGTAGGTCAGATGCTGCATCCGATGCATGGGTTCACCTCAGCATCCAAAGATGAATCACTTGTGCAAGTTTGGTTACTGTAGCATCAGTACTTTGTCAGATACTGAGCTACCTCAAACTTCTTAACCAAGTCACTCAAGCGGAAAATGTAGGTCAGATGCTGCATCCGATGCATGGATTTACCTCAGCATCCAAAAATGAATCACTTGTGCAAGTTTGGTTACTGTAGCATCAGTACTTTGTCAGATACTGAGCTACCCCAAACTTCTTAACCAAGTCACTCAAGCGGAAAATGTAGGTCAGATGCTGCATACGATGCATGGATTCACCTCAGCATCCAAAGATGAATCACTTGTGCCAGTTTGGTTACTGTAGCATTAGTACTTTGTCAGATACTGAGCTACCCAAAACTTCTTAACCGGACGCGGACGCGTGGGGTTATAGCATAAGCTCACTCAACTTCGTCGAAGTGAGCTAAAAATGATGCTATGTGAAGAAAGGTCTTGTCACATGGAATGCACATGTGAAATATCAAAGCCTATCACTCAGCAATCAAAAGAAATAGCCAATCTAAGATTTTTTGAAAAGTAGGTCAAATATCTAGGTCTTGGTCATGAGGTCAAAAGTTATGATATGTGTAGAAAGGCCTTGTCACAAGAAGGAATACACATATGAAATATCAAAGCTCTATCACTTACCAATCAAAAGATATAGCAAATCTTAATTTTTTTGAAAAGTAGGTCAAATATCTAGGTCAAGGTCATGAGGTCAAAATTATGGTATGTGTAGAAAGGTATTGTCAAAAGAAATACACAAGAGAAATATCAAAGCCCTATCTCACTTGCCAATCAATAGATATAGCCAATCTTGGTTTTTTTTTTAAAGTAGGTCAAATATCTAGGTCAAGGTCATAAGGTTAAAAAATATAGTATGTGAAAAAAGGGCTTGTCACAAGAAATACACATGTGAAATATCAAAGCCCTATCACTTACCAATCAAAAGATATAGCCAATCTTAGATTTTTTGAAAAGTAGGTCAAATATCTAGGTCAAGGTCACGAGGTCAAAAAATATGGTTTGCGTAGAAAGGTCTTGTCACAAAGATTACACATGTGAAATATCAAAGCTCTATCACTTGCCAATCAAGAGATATAGCCAATATTAGATTTTTAGAAAAGTAGGTCAAATATCTAGATCAAGGTCACAAGGTCAAACATTATATGTGTAGAAAGGTCTAATCACAAGGAATACACATGTGAAATATCAAAGTCCTATCACTAATCAATCAAGAGATATAGCCAATATTTGATTTTTAGAAAAGTAGGTCAAATATCTAGGTCAAGGTCACAAGGTCAAAAATTATGATATGTGTATAAAGGTCTTGTCACAAGGAATACACATGTGAAATATCAAAGCCCTATCACTTACCAATCAAAAGTTATGGGGTGTGACACCCAAGTGTGACAGACAGACGGACAGACGGATGGACGGACAGACGAACAACGGACAAAGTGATCCCTAAGTGTCGCTGTGCTTCGCAGGCGACACAAAAAGTCAACATCTTAAAAATAAATTCAGAGTATATTTGATAGCGTATGTGGCCAAGTTAATTCGAAGTATGAAAATAAGTACACAAAGCCAAACTAGCTATAGCTTGTCTTATTTAAAAAAATCATTAAAAATCTAAATGTTGATATTTTGACAAAATTCTTTCACAGTTTCATTTCTAGCGATAAATATAAAAATAAAAAGAGAAAAAAACTGAAAAAGGGAAAAAAAAATTGCTGGGGTCCCGCCGGGGTTTGAAGCTACTCCCCATGGGTCCATTTGGCATGGAAAACATACATTATACCTATGTACAATCTTAAAAAATATTCCTTAAAAATCCAAAAATGGATATCTTGAAAAAATTCTTTCACTTGTAGGGTACCATGCATGAGTACCTCATACCTACAAATTGTCATGACAATCTGAAGAGTGGTTATAGAAAAGAAGCAGAAAATGTATGAAAATCACCCCCCCCTTCCTTTTTACATAAGGAAAAAATTCATAAAAAATCAAAAAAAATAAATTTTAAGCATAAAATACATATCAAAGCATTAAGTAAGTTAAATATGATAAATATGTAGTAAATGAGTGTGTAAAATCATACACTTATTGAGTTATTTAAAGAAATAGTGCAAAAATGTGCATTTCTGACAAAGTCCGAAAAGACGTCAAAAACGCGTCAAAAATTTGACTTCGAAGTGGAACCAAAAATAACAACACTTCTTAAGACATCTCTCTAGATCATCCTGATGCTTTCGGTTTGTGGATACATGCTTCGGTTCTGAAGAAGAAGTTTGTCAAAGGAGGGTACCCCCGTGACCTACTTTTGGCTGTGGTGGTGCCACCTGTTGACAGATCCGGACGAAAAACAACAACACTTGTAGGGGACCATTAGTACTTCATACCTACCAAGTTTCATCAAAATCCCTTCAGCCGTTCTGAAGAAGAAGTTGAAAATGTGAAAAGTTTACGACGGACGACGACGGACGACGACGGACGACGGACGCCACGCTATGACAATAGCTCACTTTGAGCCTATGGCTCAGGTGAGCTAAAAAGGCATTTCTGTTTTAGATATACTTGATATCCATTCACAGGGGGAGAAGTATAATAATTAAGTCTTTTGTGACCTTGACCTTTGACATTGGTTCAGAGGGGAGAGTTATGCTCTGGACAAATATGTACAAACGGTGTCTTAAAGACCTTGACCTCTGAGCTATGGCATTGGTTCAAGGTCATGACACACCCTTATCCTCTAAGGTACATTTCTGTGATATATTACTGAAATCCATCCACAGGGGGATGAGTTTTTCCTCTGGTCAAGGTTTTACTAATGGTGTCTATTGTGACTTTGACCTTTAACATATGACCTTGGTTCAAGGTCATGACACACCCTTAGGTTCTAAATAACATTGCTGTGAAATATTATTGAAATCCATCGACAGGGGAGGAGTTATTCTCCAGACAAGGTTTTACTAATGATGTCTATTGTGAAATTGACCTTTGACCTATGACCTTGGTTCAAGGTCATGACACACCCTTAGGTCATAAGAAACATTTCTGTGAAATATTATTGAAATCCATCCACAAGGGGGGGGGGGGTATGCTCTGGACAAGAATATACAAATGGTGTCTTAAGTGACCTTGACCTCTGAGCTATGGTCTTGGTTCAAAGTCATTACATATCCTTATCCTGTAAGGGACATTTCTATGATATATTATTAAAATCCAACCACAAGGGGATGAGTAATTCTCTGATCAAGGTTTTACTAATGGTGTCTATTGTGACTTTGACCTATGAACTTCGTTCAAGGTCATGACGCACCCTTAGATTCTAAAGAACAGTTCTGTGAAATATTATTGAAATCCATTCACACGGGGAGGAGTTATACTCTGTTCAATGTTTTACTATTGATGGCTATTGTGACCTTGACCTTTGACCTTGGTTCAGTCATTACACACCCTCAGGCCATATAGAACATTCGTGTGAAATATTATTGAAATCCATCCACAGGGGAGTAGTTATGCTCTGGACATGGGTTTACTTATGATGTATATTGTAACCTTGACCTTTGACCTTGGTTCAAGGTTATGACATACCTTTACGTCCTACGGAACATTTCTGTGTAATATTACTGAAATCCATCCACAAGGGGAGCATTTATTCTCTGGACAAGGTTTTACTGATGATGTCTATTGGGACCTTGACCTTTGACCTATAAGCTTGGTTCAAGGTCTTGACATACCCTTAGGTCCTAACTAACATTTCTATGAAATATTATTGAAATCGATCCAAAGGGGAGCAGTTATTCTCCGGACAAGGTTTTACTAATGATGTCTATTGTAAAATTGGCCTTTGAGGTCATGACACACCTTTTTGTCCTACGGAACATTTCTGTGAAATATTATCAATATCCATCCTCAGGGGGGGGGGAGGAATTATTCTCTGGACAAGGTTTTACTAATGATATCTTTTGAGACCATGACCTTTGACCTTGGTTCAAGGTCATGACACATCCTTATGTCCCAAGGAACATTTCTGTGAAATATTATTGAAATCAATCCATGGGGCAGGAATTATTCTCCAGTCAAGGTTTTACTAATGGTGTCTATTGTGACTTTGACCAATGAACTTTGATTAAAGTCATGACACACCCTTAGGGCCTAAGGAACATTTCTGTGAAATATAATTGAAATCCATTTAAAGGGGGATGAGTTATACTCTGTAAAATGTTTAACTATTGATGGCCATTTTTACCTTGGCCTTTGACCTATAACCTCGGTTCATGGTCATGACACATCCTTCGGCCCTTTAGAACATTCTCCGGTCAAGGTTTTACTAATGGTGTCTATTGTTAAATTGAACTTTGATCTATGACCTTGGTTAAAGATCATGACACACCCTAAGGTCCTAAGGAACATCGACAGGGGAGGAGATATTCTCCGGTCAAGGTTTTACTAATGATTTCTATTGTGACCTTGACCTTTGTTCAAGGTCATGACATACCCTTAGGTCCTGAAAAACATTTCTGTGATAGATTATTGACATCCATCCAAAGGGGGAGGAGTTATGCTCTGTACAATGTTTTACTCATGATGTTTATTGTGACCTTGACCTATGACCTTGGTTTACTGTATTTACAAACCCCTAGGTCCTCAGGAACATTTCTGTGAAATATTATTGAAATCCATCTACAGGACGAAGTTATGCTCTGTGCAAAGTTTTACTAATGATGTCTATTATGACCTTGACCTTTGACCTTGGTTGAAGTTCATGACATAACCTAAGCTCCTATGGAACAATTCTGTGAAATCTAATTGAAATCCAATCACAGGGGGAAGAGTTATATTCTTTACAATGTTTTACTGATGATGTCTATTGTGACCTTGACCTTTGACCTTGGTTCACAGTAATGACAAACCTCTAGGTCCTAAGGAATATTTCTGTGAAATATTATTGAAATCAATCCATAGGGGGAGGAGTTATTCTCGGGTCAAGGTTTTACTAATGGTGTCTATTGTGACTTTGACCTATGAACTTCGTTCAAAGTCATGACACACCCTTAGGGCCTAAGTTACATTTCTGTGAAATATAATTGAAATTCATTCACAGGGGGAGGAGTTATACTCTGTACAATGTTTAACTATTGATGGCTATTTTGACCTTGACCTCTGACCTATAACCTTGATTCACGGTCATGACACACCCATAGGCCCTTTAGAACATTGTCTGTGAAATATTATTAAAATCCATCCACAGGGGAGGAGTTATGCTACGGACAAGATTTTACGATTGATGGCTATTTTGACCTTGACCTTTGACCTATAACCTTGGTTCACAGTCATGACACACCCTTAGGTTTCTGTGAAATATTATTGAAATCCATTAAGAGTTGAGGAGTTATACTCTGTACAATGTTTTACTATTGATGGCTATTGTAAAAGTGACCTTTGACCTTGGTTCAAGGTCATGACACACCCTTAGGTCCTAGGGAACATTTCTGTGAAATATTATTGAAATTCATCCACAGGAGGAGGAGTTATGTTCCAGACGAGGTGTGATTGACAGACAGACGGACTGGTGATTCTTATATACCCCAAAAACTTAATAAATATCAGTGTTACTATATTTCGGGTTCTTGATATCAAAACGTCAATTTTTGCTCTTGACGGAAAATGTAGAAACAAAGCTATTACACACATTTGTTTTTACTTTTGCTTTCAGAGAAACATTATTATTACACATAATAGATATAAAAATACAATTTTCCTGAAATTTATTAAATATCATTACATTCACAAACCACTGAAATGAGAAAACAGTTACCAACAACAAAATAAGAGTTATCTCTCTTTCACTATAACATTAATATTGTAAAGATTTACGTGAAAGTTCAAGTTATGTACTATTTTTCTCAAATTCCTGTAAAATGCAAAATAACATATATGAAATAGTTTTATTTAATGATTTGTCACTGAAAAAATCAGCTATAAAAAATAATACTATAAACAATATATACAAGTGAATCAAATCGAGATTTTCAGGAAACACTGATGTCCATTTCTGTAGTTCTCACAAAACCTATGTGAAGCCAAAAATACACACTGTGTACAGATATGGAATGATTCTTGGAAACAGGGAAAATATTCAAGAAATGAAAATCTGGTTAAAATCTTCTTACTTAGAAATTTATGAAAATGAGAAAACAGGAACCAATAAATGCATTAGAGTTACCTCTCTTTGTCCACAAGATTAACATTGTAAAAGTTAAGTGAATGTGCAAGTACAGACAATCATGTAAAATTCCTATGAAATACAAAATAACATTATACAAATCAAATTGTTTCATATTATATTTTGCAATTTAAAAAATTCATCAATAAATAATACTATAAACACTATATACAAGTCATTTAATTCTAGAGGTTTTCAGAAAACCAAGATGTCCATTTCTGTAGTTCTCAGAAAACCTATATGAAGTCAAAAACACACACTGTGTACAGATATGGAATGATTCTTGGAAACAGGGGAAATCTTCAACAAATGAAAATATGCTTGAAATCTTCTTTCTTAGAATTGAAGGATTTAGTGTGAAAAGTAGCATATGAATGTTGTCATACCATGGATGAAAAGTTTACTATTATAATGGGCATAAAGGATCTTAATACTGTGACCACACATACAAGGAATACTTACCTGGAATATTTGTGTTTAAACCTGGAATTTTTGTGGCTTTAAACCATTTTAGTCAATATCTACATGAGATTATGTTGGATAATAGTTACCTGATTTTTACTTGTGCCGAATTTTCCTCTACATTGATGCTGAGCAGTTATAATAGGTGATAAAATAATATATAAAATCTGACCTGATTGTTATAATGTGGACTGCACCATGATACGTTAATACAAGGAACATTTACTGTGTGACCTGTGGTGGCCATACTCTGGTGAAGTAGATCTCATACAAACCATACTCCACACCATCCTGTTTTACATTGAAGTCAGGAGACGACCGGATCTTTGTCATGGATTCATCATCAATATTTGTGTCACATAGTTCAACATTAAATCTATATTGTATGTTTAGTACAGACAGTATAAACTGTTGCCATTGTGATGATGACATATTTACACGGGATAACCTTACCTCCTCTATATGTACCATGTCAGCAGACAGACCCAGTCCTCTGTCATCCAGGGTCACCCACCCCATCCTTAACACACGTAGTGATGTCATGTCTGTCAGCAGTGGAGGACAAACATCGTCATCAAGGTCAGTATTTATTTTTACATTCCATAGGTGTAAAGTTTTAAGTGAGGGTATACAGATAGGGGACACTGACCTATCAGTGGTAACACCATTAATATAGACCATGTCAAGTGAACATGTTAGTTGTTTGTTACACAGAAAGTTATTTAGTTCTGTGTCAGTAACACCACGTTCTCTGTCAGTAGGTACCCCAAATAAGTACAGTGACCTTATGTCTACTACATGGGGATCAGACATGACGTCCCTAGTCCCCCTCACTGTCTCTATGTCACTGTTATACAGATAAACATCTGATACATGGAACGTCACTGGGCTGTCTGTCTGTCTGTCCTGTAACTCCCTGTACCAACATAACTGTAGTTTGTACAGTTCCCTCACTGTATTGTTACCTCCCCAAGGTGATTTTCTGTATTTACAGATCCTTGTGTCACTGTCTGTCACACTTACAACACACTGTGATATAACACCACCCAGGGACGGACACATACCACATATAAACATTATAACATTAGACAACTCCATGATGACCTTGACACTGGACAGATGTTTACAGAATGAGTCACCTACCTCTTTGTTTGTTACAATGTAGATTACAGCCAGGAACTCTTGTATTGATTTATGAAAGAAATGAACACTTACATTTTTTGTTGTTAGACTGCGTGCTTCCTTCTGACTGATCAATCCAACATCTAATGCAAACTGTAATTCTCTCACACCTATTTCTTTTTCTAATTTTCTTTTCTGAAATACTAAGTTGGTTTCATTAGATAACAAACCTTCATATGCTACTTTCCCCAATTTTAACAATACAGAACTACAGTTTTCAATGTTATCATAAACAGACAAAATTTGAGGTAATTCAAAATTCTCTATTTTGTCATGTTCTATTTCAACTTTATGTTTTTCATTGGCCCTCTCTATTAACATGTTTAACATCTCAGCATAGAAGCTCGTTATACTGTCCCCCACCTGTTTCCCATCATACCATATCTGTACACATACTACAGCTAACAAAGGAATCTGCATGAATGATTTCAAACTTTTGTTTTTCAAAGACTTCAGTATTCTTTTCTTTGTTTGTGTATATTTTGGTGAGTTCTCTTTCAACTTATAATGATTTACAAGTACATTCTCAATAATATTTTCCATTCCAGTCTCACTTAAACCACGAATTTCTATAACTCTGTCACTGTGTTGTGGTTTCTTTAACAATAACGGAAACACCCATGGTCGCATTGTTATGAAGCTCGTTACACTACCTGACACATCAATCCTAGGCATCCTATTTTTACTGTTCGAGTTCAATTCATCTAGTCCATCCAAGATGATAAGACTTTTATATTCATCCGATGATAATACGTGACGTATGGCATCATGGCAGTCCCTGTCACTCTCAAATGCGTCTTGGCAGATCATTTCTACAACTGAAACTAGATTTAGATCATTAACATTGCGAAACTTCATCAGAAAAACAAAGTCAAATTTCCTCAGTTCTTGTTCCCACTTATCAAAATTTTTCTGTCCGGTTCTTTCCTTTCTTTTAGCGTTGCACCATTTGCGTAATAGCCATACACAGTAAGTGGTTTTACCGTGTGCCGCATCCCCTAACATGTATATTTTCCTGACGTATTTACCATCTTTTTGAAAAATGTCATCTGGGTTTGTGACTTCCCTCATAAACGAACTCTCATATTTATAACTTCCAATATCGAAGTCTGAAGTACCTGCATATCTACGTTCCCAATGTCTTGTAAATTCTTCCATGTATTGTGATGATTCAATGCCCTTTGTAACATACTTCTGATCTTCACAGATGACCACCGAGGCATAAAACAGCTCTATAGGTAATTCCTCTTCTGTGTCCTGTAGCGGGGAAAGTTGGATGAACCGGGTTAACTTGTCATTGATTTCCATTAGCCGTTCCTTCATTTTCCTTACACCTGCATCTTCACCTAAGATAAAAAATAGATAGACTTTGTTATTATATATTATTATATATCTCGATAGATGATATATTAAAAAGATTTTATAATTATATATTATTATATTCAAATATCTCAAAGTGTATCACACAGCGGCATTTCTTCTTTCTGTGAATTGAAAAAGGAAGAAATCATTTCAGAAGCCGCGGCAATTTAATATACTGATCACTTTGCACTTCTGACCATGGTGTATCGAAATATCTTTGTATTTATCATGCTACGTATGGAAATATGAGGTAATCTGATGAATAATTCTGAGATGAACCCTGGCTTTTCCTACAGCGTAAAGTGAGGGACCGTCTCGGGATTCTGAATTGACTGAAAAGAGCAGCTGCTTCGAGTTTGCGCGCCTTTTTCATATACACAATGTATATACTTTTGATTGTATATATTAAATGTTTCCATCTAATGCCAAACATTTTAATGTTAAAAAGACTTGAATGTGGATGTTGTTTGGAGCAACAATTAATATTCAGGAAGAAATGGAAGATACATAAAAAGGCAGATTGAGGGGGATGGGGCTGTTGCATGTATATATAATGTATAATAATATATATATCAAAATATTCCACATTAGATTCTATTCACTCATGAGTAATTAAGGATTCCGACTTCCGTCGGAATCCTTTCTGTTATTGTATTGTCTTTTCTTTATTCTTATTATTCTTATTATTATTCTTACCCCAAACGTTCCAGACTCTTTACAAAAAAGTACTGCAATATATGATAAAATGGAAGATACCATGGGAAAGAGCATATGAAAATCTTTAAACTCTTATAACTCTTAAAGTAACCATATGATTTGAACGAAAATTGTTTTACATTGTTCTTTGGGAAATTTGCAAACTTTTATATGCTGACATGCTTGATGAAATATTTACGGTTTTCGCGCTATTTCGAGTTGAAAACAGAACTTTAAATTGGCACAGTGCCAATTTCTACAGTTTTTGAGATTTTGAGTTGAAATTCGGATGGTAGGTTACTTGTAGGTAGTCATTCAATGTTGACCTAGTTTCAAGGTCAAATTTTGATTCTCAAGGTAACAACAAGCTGTAGCCTATAGAACAAAGACGGTTTGACTTTGACAATTCAAATTTTATGCATATAATTGTTAGGCCAAGCCCTTTCACCTTGACCTTGACTCAATGTCAAATTCTCCTTCTCAAGGTCATAACAAACTTTTGCCTGTAAAACAAAGACTGTTCAACGTTTACAGTTCAAACTTTACATAAATATTCCTTACATCAAGCCCTCTCACCTTGACCTTAACCCAAGGTCATTTACTCAATTCTAAGGTCACAACAGACTTTGGTTGATAAAATATTGAACTTTGATCAGTTTTAGATCAATTTTGATGAGAATAACCTCCAATACTAATATTTATCCGTGACCTTGGTTCAAGGTCATAACAAACATTTACTCCTGTAGATTTCACAGTTTTGGTCCTATACCATGTATACTATTTATTCTTCTCACAAGTAGTCCTTCTTATTTGAACTTAACATAGTCTAAGAAAGACAACTCTTTCATTTTTCTTCTCTGTTTCTTTTTTTTTTCTTAGCATTACATGCTGTTATCATTTTCTATTAATAGAAATTTTCTCATTGCCAAATCATTGTGCAATTCTGTTTTGAGATAGTAATTCTAAAGGATTTAAAATTGATAAATCATAGAGTCTAAAGCTTTCATAAACATGGAAGGTTTTTATAATCTTTTTCATCTATTTTGTTGATAAATAGATAAGAGTCACAAGTTAGATATAAGCTCTTTTGACTCATTTGCTGAAGTGAATAAGGTACTAAAGCAACTATTCATTTGTCCATCTTCTTTATTTGGATTTTAACACTTCAGTTCCGATGAATGTCTAATAAAGGAGGAATCCATCTGTTGCTTGCAACAGTAGCCATCTAGTTACAGGTATTTTTTGTATCTGAATTCTTTCGTTAAAGTGATGCATTGCATCAATATTTTTCTTTTTTTTTATTTGGTAAGGGGGAACCAGAAGACCTTGTACAAAGAACAAAGGATTTATTTGTGAAGTAAAGAATTGGATTGATTGTTCCAAAAGTAGGTCAAGAATATAACCAGAAGTCTCTGACGAGACTGTAGCTCTCCTGGTTGTTTTGTTTTATTTGCTCATTGGCAAGTGAATAGATACATGTACATATACATAAATAACAATTTCCATTTTATTTTAAACCAAAGACCATAGCGAGCAGTCGCTCTAACAAATTATAAGTAGCACAATGAAATAACAAATCCATTAGATTGCAATTAGGATTCCACTCATATAATTTTTAATATACAAGATAAAAGGATTTTAAAAAATAATGCCATTCCCATTTTCCAAGATCCTAGTTGTCAGGGCTGCTAGCTCAAATGAACTATCAATGACACTATAAGACTAGAGATCCATTATATTGCATAAACAACTATTAAATTTCCATCATTAAGAGTAATATCAGGTGCACAACTAGATCACAGACCCATCACATTACAAAAAGAATTAAGTCTCCATCATTTATGGTGTCAGAGGAGTAGCGAGCACAAGATTACTTGGAGTTATATAAGTGAAAATGACCACACCCATTTTTGAAGACCCTGGGGGTCAGGGGCTCAAACAAAATATCAGGTCACTACTTGACCACACACCCATCATATTGCAAAAAGAATTAAGTCTCCATCATTTATAGTGTCAGATGAGTTGCGAGCACAAGATTACATAGAGTTATAAAGGTGAAAACGACCACATCCATTTCTGAAGACCCTTGGGGTTAGGGGCTCAAACAAAATATCAGGTGCACAACTAGACCACAGATCAAGTTGCGAGCACAAGAATTATTTACAGACGGACAGAAAAACGGACAGACAAATGGACAGACTGGTCTATGACCAGTAGAGCTTAAAAATAATGTTCATAAAGGTTAGTTTTATAATAAGGACAAATGATTTTTTTCTTTGTTAAGAATTGAAATGTTGCCAAAAAGGGATGCCAAATTATTTTTTTTAACAGTTGATGACTCTATAGAGAAATATTATACATAGCGATGGACAACTGAAAGACATAGCACTATGACGATTCTAACTTGAAGACTTTGAATTCGTTTAGCGAAAATATGAAAGAAAGGAGGGGATGTATGTATCAATAACCACATGTATGTCATATATTACCCTGTTTAGGGGGAACTTTGCCATATGGAACTCTTTGTTCAATTTCTGCAATCTGTTTCGCTTGTTCATCTATCTGTCTGCCATGATCATCTATCTGTCTGCCATGTTCATCTATCTGTCTGCCATGACTATCTATCTGTCTGCCATGATCACCTATCTGTCTGCCATGATCATCTATCTGTCTGCCATGGTCATCTATCTGTCTTCTATGTTCTGAAAAAGGGTAAAACTGTCAGTTGTTACCAACACAGCTGGTCAGAAATAAATGTTTACAAAGGATGTGCTCTAATTGTTTTTAATATAGTATAAATTATATCAAGCGCGGATCCAGAGTGAGGGGGGGGGGGTCCACCCCTCCCCCTTGAATTTTTGAAGCATAGCTAAATTTTTTTATTCTATATTTTAATTTATATATTTCATAAGATTAAGGTTGTAATATATATAATAATATATATATAACATAAATTTGTATTAGAAATCTTTTATTTTGATGATATTTTCAACTAGAAGTCTCTGACGAGACTGAAGGCTTGTGAAGCTCTCCTGGATGTTTAGTTAAATTCATCTAAGTGACACAATTATTTTCTAAGACCTAAGGGTCAGGGGCTAAAAAAGTATATCAGATGCACAAGCATAACATTAGGCATAACTCTAATATAGTCTAAACATAATGCAAAAAAAAATTTATCAGTAATACTTTCTAAACCAGAAGTCTCTGACCAGACTGTAGCTCTCCTGGTTGGTTTGTTTTTTATTTGTTTTTTATTTACTCATTGACAAGTGAATAAGATACATACACATAAATATCAATTTCCATTTTTTAAGAACATAGGGAGCAATCATTCTAACAATTTCAAGTAGCACAACAAAACACTGCAACTAGAATATCACTCATATAATTCATAATATCCAAGATAAAGTATCTAAAAAAAGAATGCCATTCCCATTTCCCAAGATCCCAGGGGGGCAGGGACTGCTAGCTCAAATGAACTAACAATGACATAAATAAAACACCGCTAAAGACGGTATGGCTGGATTGCAAAGTAAGTTTTTGTCACCAACTGGGTCAAGGTCAATAGGTCAAATAATACAGCATAAATTGAAAGGTTTTGTCAGAGGCAACCTACATGTATAAAATGAAGTTTCTACTGCATACAGTTCCATAGATTTTGCTTAAACCAGGAACTTTAACCAAAATCCTTAACTAGGTCAAAGTCCAAGGTCAAGGTCACTAGGTCAAATGTTACGGCATAAATTGAAAGGTCTTGTCATGGGCGAGCTTCATTAATAATATAAAGTTTCTACTGCATACAGTACCATAGATTTTGCTTAAACCAGGAACTTTAATCAAAATCTTTGAGTAGGTCAAAGTCGAAGGTCAAGGTCACTAGGTCAAATGTTATGGCATAAATTGAAAGGTCTTGTCATGGGCAAGCTTCATGTATAATATAAAGTTTCTACTGCATATAGTTACTTAGATTTTGCCTCAACCAGAAACTTTAACCAAAATCTTTAACTAGGTCAAAGTCCAAGGTCAAGGTCACTAGGTCAAATGTTATGACATAAATTGAAAGGTCTTGTCATGGGCAAGCTTCATGTATAATATAAAGTTTCTACTGCATATAGTAACTTAGATTTTGCCTCAACCAGAAACTTTAACCAAAATCTTTAACTAGGTCAAAGTCCAAGGTCAAGGTCACTAGGTCAAATGTTATGGCATAAATTGAAAGGTCTTGTCATGGGCATGCTTCATGTATAATATAAAGTTTCTACTGCATATAGTTCCTTAGATTTTGCCTCAACCAGAAACCTTAACCAAAATGTTGACGGCAGACGGACAGACGGACATCGTCAATCTATAGACCGGAATTGCTTTGCAATCCGGCCAAAAAACTGACATATCCATCTCAGGGGTCTAGAATTCCCATTCCCGTTGCCCGGGGCAAGTGAAAAGATGGGTCGGGAAAGCGCAAAGCAGTGATTTTTTACCTTTTTTAAAAGCCACCTGTACCTTTTCATTTGGGAAAATATGCGACATTTTGGAACAAATTGGGAAAATCTAGAAACAAAATTTCTTTTAAGAGACGCTCAAATTATTGGTTAAAAACAGCAATTTTCATCTAATAACCATGTTTACAGATCAAACATTAACAAATGTGTTTTCCTCGCAAAATTTACAAAGGTACATGTACCCCCTTTAACTGTTGAGATTAGTAAAGCCATTTGTACGATGCTTCATACTTTTTGGGTACGAATTTACGATTGTCATGAACTGGGACAAGAGTGCCATCAGAATCCGAGTCGGACGTTTAACTGTTGTCCTCATTTAAGATGTAATTGACTTCTTTATCAGAAACAGAGGCCTGTTCAGGTCAAGAACTGACGCTGTCGGTGACTTCATTTTCATCGGATATTACGGGAGTGTTACCAGTACCTTTATTATCGCAATCCTTTTTAAAAAATGAATCGATTTTTGGTAGATCTCATGTATCTTTTTATTTAGTTTTTTTACATACTACTTAGAGTTATGAGACATCCCGTCCCCGTAGCATCCATCAACAAGTAATCAACATGAAGAAAATGCTTGATTTTATTGCATATAAAAGATTGCTTTTGTGCACGTTTTGTGTCAAAGTCAATTTAATCTTAAAAACAATTTTGATCTCCGTGTATTGGGAAAATATGGGCCGAGTTTGGGAAAATAAAGCTAATTTTTACGAGGGGAAACCACCGATATTCGGTGGTAAATCAGGCCAAAAAAAATCACTGTCAAAGCAGGTGTTCACTTGCCCGTGGGCAAGTAGAATAGGCCAAGCAAAAATAAAAAGTTGGTTCTCAGGCTAATTCTTTTTTAAATCATATGCAACAGGCAGGTTTTTTTTTCCAATAAACATTTTCAGAACGACTACAAATTGGAATGTGTTGACATCTTTTATGCTAGTAATTTGTTTCCTCAGCGTGTGATTGACATTTCCAGTCTTCGCGAAAGTTTATATTTTTTACAGGACAATTGGTCTGGTAAGTTTCAAAAATTTACCAGACGGTACCAAATTTTACAAGACCACATATTATTTGAAGCAAAATAAAGCAAAAGAACATATCTTTCCCCCTTTTTAATGTCAAATTTTTGGGTTTTTTTTCCGGACAGTGTGTCCTATTTCCGGATTTTTTTCACTGGCCAATTCTTAATTAAGCGGCAAAATCCGGTGGTCCGGTGACATTCGGAATGACTGCATTTCTGTCCAGTTTTATTACTTCAATTTGTACCCATTGAATGACCGCTTGAAATCACATGAAAATTTTATGGACGATTGCAAACTCTCAAGTACATGTACATTTAGATAAGATAAGATATGAGTGGACGTTAGAGATTTAAATCCCAGACGCAGAACAAGAATACAAAATAATGTCATAGAGAAAATTAATATTTTAAATGAATGAAATAGAACACTTTATTGAACCCTTTGGATGAGCTGAGCAATTGTCAAGGAACGTAAGAATTTTGCGTATCTACCTGGCCATGTACCGGGTAAGCTGTCATTTACGCGTTGCTGATACCGTCATGTTGGCCTTAGCTGAACATTTTTCCCCCTTCATTCAGATTTCTTTTTAATCTCTTACTTCTACCGGTAAGACAGGGTTTTGATTTATTCTGATTTCTGAAGAATCAAGCACTCAATTTTTAGCTAGATATGCCACATTTCAACATGGCCTTTATAATAAATTACAGTATAGTCCTTTCCTTCTCTACATCATGTACATGTAATATTTGATGGGCAAGTGATTTTATTGATTGGGGAAGTAAATTTTATGTCATGAGTTGCCCGTGGCAAGTAAGTTTTGAAAAAAATTCTAGACCCCTGCATCTTATTGCATTAAGAATTACAACAACTCTCATTCATTAATAGCTTTGAAGGTTGAGAGCACAATTATATAGGAAAAATGACCACACCTATTTTCTAAGACCTTGGCTATCAGGGGCTCAAACAAAATATCAGATGCACAACAAGAACACAAACCAATCATATTGCAAAAAGAATGAAGCCTCAATCATTTATAGTGTCAGAGGAGTTGCGAGCGCAAGATTACATACAGTTATATACTAGGAGAAAATGACCACACCTATTTCCTAAGACCCTGGGGTTCAAACAAAATATTAGTGCACAACAAGACCAGTGACAGACCAATCATACTGCAAAAAGAATGGCGTTTCCATTATTTATAGTGCTAGAGGAGTTGCGAGCACAGGATTACATAGACTTATATAGGAGAAAATGACCACACCCATTTTCTAAGACCCTGGGGGTCAGGGGCTCAAACAAAATATCAGGTGCAAAACTAGACCACAGACTCATCATATTGCAAAAAGAATGAAATCATTTATAGCGTCAGAGAAGTTGCGAGCTCAAGATTACATAGAGTTATATAGGAAAATGACCACACCCATTTTATAACACCCTGGGGGTCAGGGGCTCAAACAAAATATCAGGTGCACAACTACACTATGAACCCATAATATTGCAAAAAGAATGAAGTATCTATTATTTATAGTGTCAGAGGAATTGGAACACTAGATTTACATAGAGTTATATAGGAGAAAATGACCACATCCATTTTCTAAGAACCCTGGGGGTCAGGGGCTCAAACAAAATATCAGGTGCACACCTAGACCACAGACCCATCATATTGCAAAAAGAATGAAGTCTCTATCATTTATAGTGTTAGAGGAGTTGTAAGCACAAGATTACATAGAGTTATATAGGAGAAAATGACCACACAAATTTTCCAAGACCCTGGAGGTCAGGGGCTCAAACAAAATGTCAGGTGCACAACTAGACCACAGACTCATCATATTGCAAAAAGAATCAAATGGTACAAAGACTTTCTCTTAGGGACTTTTCACTTCCATTCAGAATCAGTGAGACATCATCTGCATACAAAGATATAAAAGACGAAAAGTCTAAAAGATTCCTTGCATGCTTTAAACCTGAATTTATAATTCAGAATTTGCCTGACCCCCCCCCTTCCCCAAAAAACACAATCTGTTGTAAATTGTTGTAAACTACATGTACAGTACATACAAATCTACTGACAAAACTTTGTATGAAATTTGCGTTTTGTGTAAAAATAAAGTCCATGATTCGTCTTAAGTGATGAAGTCAATTTGTATGTACACACATTTACAAAGTTTTGAAATAGGGATTGTTGCAATAGGAAACATGGTGTTTCTGTGCAGAGGTTTCAGAGAAGTCGAAAATGTGTCGGCCAGTGAAGAACACAAACTTGGTAGAGGGCATTGAGTTCTTACTTCCTGTGAAGTTTCATAAAATTCTGTGCAGCGGTTTCAGAGAAGACGTCAAAAATGTGTCAGCCAATCAGGGCCTGTGGCGGCCATCTTGGATTTCCGATCGGCTCAAAAAACACAAACTTGGTAGAGGGCATTGAGTACTTGCTTCCTGTGAAGTTTCATGAAATTCTGTGCAGCGATTTCGGAAAAGAAGTCGAAAATGCGTCAGCCAATCAGAGCCTGTGGCAGTTATCTTAGATTTCTGATCGGCTCGAAAAACACAAACTTGATAGAGGGCATTGAGTTCTTGCATCCTGTGAAGTTTTGAGATATTCTGTGCAGCGGTTTCATAGGAGAAGTGGAAAATGTGTCAGCCAAATCAGGGCCTGTGGTGGCCATCTTGAATTTCCGATCAGCTCAAAAAACACAAACTTGGTAGAGGGCATTGAGTTCTTGCTTCCTGTGAAGTTTAGTGAAATTATTTGCCACGGTTTCAGAAGTTAAAATCAAAAATGTGTCAGCCAATCAGAGCCTGTGGCAGCCATTTTAGATTTCCAATCGGTTTGAAAAATACAAACTTGGTAGAGGGCATTGAGTTCTTGCATCCTGTGAAGTTTTGAGATATTCTGTGCAGCGGTTTCATAAGAGAAGTCGAAAATGTGTCAGCCAAATCAGGGCCTGTGGTGGCCATCTTGAATTTCCGATTGGCTCAAAAAACACAAACTTGGTAGAGGACATTGAGTTCTTGCTACCTGTGAAGTTTAGTGAAATTATTTGCCACGGTTTCAGAAGTTAAAATCAAAAATGTGTCAGCCAATCAGAGCCTGTGGCAGCCATTTTGGATTTCCAATCGGTTTGAAAAATACAAACTTGGTAGAGGGCATTATGTATTGCCTCCTGTGAAGTTTCATGAAATTCTGTGCAGCAGTTTCAGAAGAGAAGTTGAAAATGTGTCAGCCAATCAGAGCCTGTGGCGGCCATCTTGGATTTCCGATCGGCTCAAAAAACACAAACTTGGTAGAGGGCATTGAGTACTTGCTTCCTGAGAAGTTTTGTGAAATTCTGTGCAGTTTCAGAAGAGAAGTCGAAAATGTTAAGAAGTTAGCGACAGACGACGGACAACAGACGCCGCACTATGGCAATAGCTTACTTGAGCTACGCTCAGGTGAGCTAAAAAGACATGAATAGTGGATTTTATTCCTATTCTCGGAAAAAAAATTTCTCGCTCGCTATCGCTCCCCAATTTTGTATTTACATATTAGAACTGACAATCAATAATCAAGTACTATTATCATGATCATAGTATGATGTGAAAATTTAAGATTCTAAGCTTTTTGCTCGCTATTGCTCTCCAGTCCTGTCTTGTTTATAATTCGAAACAGAACTGACAATCATCAATCAATAACTTTATTTTCTTGCGTGTGTGTGTGGTTTTTTTTTTCTTTTTTTTTTCTCTTCATCAAATTTGGACTTTAGGACCCCCCTCCCCCCCTGGATCCCCCAATGTATATGATTTTGGACCAGAGCCATGAACGGCGATATCGGCCTAAAGTTTTCGTATATTTTCAAACGCAGACATTGTTTCTATATTACCATAAAAGGAAAGGAAAACATTTTGTCTTTCGAAAACGTGCGAAGTTGTGAGATTCCGGACATGTCTTGTGAAGATATAGAGCACAAAACCAAGCCAGGATTTGCATTTCCGGTATTTTTGTGAGATATCATGAAATTTGATCGATAATTTCGCATAGGGCCGGACATTCTACCAAAAAAATAATTATATTGAAATATTCTTTGATTATACATGTGATTATTTCGATGAAGATTTTTTTGGTTGAAGGTCCGGCCGTAGTCGAAAATTAAACTTTTATGAGTTCTCTGTTGGCACATTTTTTGACAAATTGTTCATCAAAGATGGTTAGAACGTCATGAAAAAGACTTCCCAGACGATGAAAATGAGACGTTGTATTTCAAGATAGGTAGTAGATAATCTGAAAGCTTTTAAAATTATGTAAAATTTTATAAATTTGGCGGTTAATTACTTTTACACCTATTTCAAACTATTCTAATCCTTCAGAAAACTGCTCGATAGTAGATAATATTTGTGACGTCATTTATACTAATGACGTCATCAAAATTTACGTTAATGAATTTCCTGAAATGTCAAGTTGTGCACTCGAGTAGTTACGATACGTATTTTCGTTATACTTAAATCACTTGAACCACTCTGTATCTTCCCTGTATATATCGGTATGTAAACACGTGATGGTACAAGGAAAAAATAAGAGAATAATTTCAAAATCTTTTAAAGAACGCATATACAATGTATGTGGGATTTTGGGGGTTTCGGTTTATTTGTTTGTTATATATATATGTATGCTATTTCCTAAACTGTTCCTAATACGGGAATAAAGCCTACGCTCACGCAGCAAGATACGCCCGTTGGGATTTTTTTCACAACACCAAAATATTTAAGTCCCATAACTCCATAAGGACAAATTGGATGAACCTAGCTTAAAATCGAAAGGCGGCTTCCTCTTCAAAGTCTGATCAAAATGTACAAATATCATGAAAATCTGTTGACACATATTCAAGTTATTGCGTTCCATGCACCTATATTTTGCCCTTAGCTTAACATGTATGTGCATACAACCCCCCCCCCCCCCCCCATTACACATAATTTCTGGATTATGTGACAAAAAATTCAAGAACCCCTTATAAATGTGAAAGAACATCCTTTCTACTTGAAGTATACAAAATTTCAAAACATTTCAACCAGAAATAGATTTTTAAATAATTTTTAACTATTTTAGTATATTTTCACTGTATTTTAAAATATCTAAGTCCCATAACTCTGTAACGACATATCAAATGAACCTGAAAATCGAAAGGCGGCTTCCTCTCCACAGTCCAATCAAAATGTATGAATATCATGAAAATCCGTTGATGCATATTCAAGTTATTGCGTTCCATGCGCCTATATTTTGCCCATAGCTTAACATGTATGTGCATATAACCCCCCCCCTTCCTATTACACACAATATCTCGCTTATGCGACCAAAAAATTAAAAACCCGTTACATATGTCAAAGAGCATCCTTTCTACCTTAAGTATACAAAATTTCAAAACATTTCGACCAGAAATAGATTTTTAAATAATTTTTAACTATTTTAGTATATTTTCACTGTATTTTAAATTGTCTAAGTCCCATAACTCTGTAACGACATATCGAATGAACCTGAAAATCGAAAGGCGGCTTCCTCTCCACAGTCCAATCAAAATGTATGAATATCATGAAAATCCGTTGACGCATATTCAAGTTATTGCGTTCCATGCGCCTATATTTTGCCCTTAGCTTAACATGTATGTGCATATAACCCACCCCTCCCCCCTTCCTATTACACACAATATCTCGGTTATGCGACAAAAAAATTAAAAACCCGTTACATATGTCAAAGAACATCCTTCCTACATGAAGTATACAAAATTTCAAAACATTTCGACCAGAAATAGATTTTTAAATAATTTTTAAATATTTTAGTATATTTTCACTGTATTTTAAAAATCTAAGTCCCATAACTCTGTAACGACATATCGAATGAACCTGAAAATCGAAAGGCGGCTTCCTCTCCACAGTCCAATCATAATGTATGAATATCATGAAAATCCGTTGACGCATATTCAAGTTATCGCGTTCCATGCGCCTATATTTTGCCCTTAGCTTAAAATGTATGTGCATATAACCCACCCCCCCCTTCCCATTACACACAATATCTCGGTTATGCGACAAAAAAATTAAAAACCCGTTACATATGTCAAAGAACATCCTTTCTACTTGAAGTATACCAAATTTCAAAACATTTCGACCAGAAATAGATTTTTAAATAATTTTTAAATATTTTAGTATATTTTCACTGTATTTTAAAAATCTAAGTCCCATAACTCTGTAACGTCAAATCGGATGAACCTGAAAATCGAAAGGTGGCTTCCTCTCCACAGTCTGATCACTATGTATAAATTTCGTAAAAATCCGTTGACGCGTATTCAAGTTATTGCGTTCCATAGGCGGACGGACAGACGGACAGATGGACAGACGGACGGACGGACGGACGGACGGACAGACGGACGGACTTCGCCATACCATAATACGTCCCGTCAAATGACGGGCGTATAATAAAATATGTAAACAAAAAATGCATCGGCTTTCTAGAATTATCCTGTACGATAGAGTAATTGGAAGATGAGGGGTAGAAAACGTGATTGAAATAATGAAAATTGAAAATATTAAAGAAAGACGTAATATGAATGCAGCATAAAGGAGCAAAAAAAATCGACACCCAAGAAGAAACATTTATTATCTTATTTTTTTAAAGAGGAGGTGGGGATTTTTGAAGACAAAAAAAGGTGGAAAACTTGAAATCAAATGATTAATTTGAAATAGATGATTGACGAACGATATCGAACCAGCGAATTTTGATTGAGGTTCAGACTCTGCTGGATCAATATGCTCTGTCCGTTTATTTTCATGTAATATAAAGTCCAGTGCACAATATGAAGGATTACAGGGGATAGGAGACCGTGATATAATAATTTATTTAAAGATACCGTGTCCCTGAAAATAAATTTTATTGAAAACGTAATATTTATTCCGACAGGTCTGGGTTGAGAAAACAAGAGCCCCAGGGGGCACAACGCTCACCTGATACCCATGCACGCTCTAATTGACATACTGACATTGAATACTGATAGTGCCAGTACCAGGATTTTAGCCCACAACCTTTCTAACAAGATTTTTGCAGGATGCAGACAAGTTTTTTTTTAAGACAACCTTTAAAAGTACAAACAAGAGAAAATAGTCACATTTCAAAACAACAACTTTTTTACTGATTTGAAAAGATGGATTATGCGATCCAAAGTCATATGCCCAGCTAGTATAGTTTGATTATGCAACATCAAAAATAAAATAATTTTGTAAAACTCCACATTAATGTGCAACAGAAACAGAATAAAACAATGAAATGATTTCATAAATTAAGTTTATTTAAAATTGAACACCAAACCTTTCATTATTAATAGCTAGTATGCCAGAAAATAATAAAGCCTGTGTTTGTGAAACACGAATGCCCCGCGGTGGCATCTTTGTTGGTATAAACACCATTTTCTGTTAAGTATGTGAAAGGTCAGGGTCAGAGTAATGTTGGTATCAATGGAAAGATCTTGTCACAAAGAATACACATGTACAATATGAAAGCCCTATCACTAACCATTCAAAAGTTATGCCCAATGTTAAAGTTTTTGAAAAGTAGGTCAAAGGTCAAGGTCATGAGGTCAAAAATTTTGGTATCAATGGAAAGGTATTGTCACAAGGAATACACATGTGAAATATGAAAGCTCTATCACCTTCCATTCAAAAGTTATGCCCAATATGCCCAATGTAGAGTTTTTCGGACAAACAGACAGACGGACAGGCCAAAAACTATATGCCCACGTATCTTTGATTCCGGAAGCATAAAAACAAAGACTTTTCGGTTTTGCCTTTATTCATATTAAATTATACAGAAATCTATGAATGAGAGCTTTTGAATAGTATTGATTTCATCTTAATACATGTAACGTACAGTCAAAATCGTGTTAATCCAATTAACATAGACAAGTTGTTAGCGGACAATATTAATTCAAGTGAGTTGTGCAGAAATTGAGCCAATTTATTTTCCAAACAGCAGTGTACGGTGTATCAAACCTCATGACCCAGTGAAGCCACTTTGACAAATTATTTTTGGTAAATATGCTGAAATGCGGTGCTTGGAAATGTATTTTTAGCATATTGAATCAATAGTCGTGATAAATTTAACTTCGAACTTGATCTCGTCTTTTATGCAATCTACAGATAGGTTTGAAAATATGCAAAATTCGGAACATTTTCGAAGAGGACGCAGAGTTCCTGTAAAAAAAGTGAAATTTGCGAAAAAAAGGACATGCATGAACCCCCCCCCCCCCCTTTTCTTTACATTTTTATGCGTGCCAAAGATTCGCAATCAAAAAAGACCAATTTTACAGACTTCCGGGCATTTCAAGTCAGTCAAAATTTTTAGTGTGCACCTTTTTATTTCCTGTAGTTACCCCTACTAAAGGGGCAAGGAGGTATTGAACCAATCAAATCTGTAACACAAGATATATGGCGACTATGTTTACCATAGATACAGAAATAAGACAGAGAAAATAATCATTAAATAGGGAAATTGTTCTGAAATATGCATGTCTGAAAAAAAAGCAATCCAAGGAATGCTTGTGTCGCCTGCGTAGCGGATTTTTTTTTATTGAAATTAGGTCAAATATCAAGGGCAAGGTCACTAGGTTAAAAATTATAGAATGTTTAGAAAGGTCTTTTCATAAGGAATACAAATGTGAAATATCAAAGCCCTATCACTTACCACTCAAAAGATATAGCAAATCATAGATTTGTTGAAAAGTAGGTCAAATATATAGGGCAAGTGCCGAGGTAAAACATAGGTAATCACAGATTACGAAGCTCACCTCGTGACAGCAAAATTCAATTCAAACACATTTCTTAGTACATGTATATTGGCTTTTAAAGGCAAAACCACTCAAGCAGAAAAAGTAGGTCAATGTCATTTTATGAAAGTTTGATCAAAGATACATCCAATATGCAAGTTTGGTACATGTAGCAGTTATACTTTACTCAATATTGGCTTTATAGAACAAAATCACTCAAGCGGAAAAAGTAGGTCAAGGTCATTTTATGAAAGATTGATCAAAGATACATCCAATATGCAAGTTTGGTACATGTATCACTTATACTTTGCTCAATATTGGCTTTTAAAGGCAAAATCACTCAAGCGGAAAAAGTAGGTCAAGGTCATTTTATGAAAGTTTGATCAAAGATACATCCAATATGCAAGTTTGGTACATGTAGCACTTATACTTTGCTCAATATTGGCTTTTAAAAGCGAAATCACTCAAATGGAAAAAGTAGGTCAGATGCTGCATCCGATGCATGGGTCCATCTCGGCATCCAAAGATGAATCACTTGTGCAAGTTTGGTTACTGTAGCATTAGTACTTTGTCAGATACTAAGCTACCCCAAACTTCTTATCCAAATCACTCAAGCGGAAAATGTAGGTCAGATGCTGCATCCGATGCATGGGTTCACCTCAGCATCCAAAGATGAATCACTTGTGCAAGTTTGGTTACTGTAGCATCAGTACTTTGTCAGATACTGAGCTACCCCAAACTTCTTAACCAAGTCACTCAAGCGGAAAAAGTAAGTCAGATGCTGCATCCGATGCATGGGTTTACCTCAACATCCAAAAATGAATCACTTGTGCAAGTTTGGTTACTGTAGCATCAGTACTTTGTCAGATACTGAGCTACCCCAAACTTTTTAACCAAGTCACTCAAGCGGAAAATGTAGGTCAGATGCTGCATACGATGCATGGGTTCACCTCAGCATCCTAAGATGAATCACTTGTGCCAGTTTGGTTACTGTAGCATAAGTACTTTGTCAGATACTGAGCTACCCCAAACTTCTTAACCGGACGCGGACACAGACGCAGACGCGGACGCGTGGGGTTATAGCATAAGCTCACTCAACTTCGTCGAGGTGAGCTAAAAATGATGGTATGTGAAGAAAGGTCTTGTCACATGGAATGCACATGTGAAATATCAAAGCCTATCACTCAGCAATCAAAAGAAATAGCCAATCTAAGATTTTTTGAAAAGTAGGTCAAATATCTAGGTCTTGGTCATGAGGTCAAAAGTTATGATATGTGTAGAAAGGCCTTGTCACAAGAAGGAATACACATATGAAATATCAAAGCTCTATCACTTACCAATCAAAAGATATAGCAAATCTTAATTTTTTTTAAAAGTAGGTCAAATATCTAGGTCAAGGTCATGAGGTCAAAATTATGGTATGTGTAGAAAGGTATTGTCAAAAGGAATACACAAGAGAAATATCAAAGCCCTATCACTTGCCAATCAATAGATATAGCCAATCTTGGTTTTTTTTTAAAAGTAGGTCAAATATCTAGGTCAAGGTCATAAGGTTAAAAAATATAGTATGTGAAAAAAGGGCTTGTCACAAGAAATACACATGTGAAATATCAAAGCCCTATCACTTACCAATCAAAAGATATAGCCAATATTAGATTTTTTGAAAAGTAGGTCAAATATCTAGGTCAAGGTCACGAGGTCAAAAAATATGGTCTGCGTAGAAAGGTCTTGTCACAAAGATTACACCTGTGAAATATCAAAGCCCTATCACTTGCCAATCAAGAGATATAGCCAATATTAGATTTTTAGAAAAGTAGGTCAAATATCTATATCAAGGTCACAAGGTCAAACATTATATGTGTAGAAAGGTCTAATCACAAGGAATACACATGTCAAATATCAAAGTCCTATCACTAATCAATCAAGAGATATAGCCAATATTAGATTTTTAGAAAAGTAGGTCAAATATCTAGGTCAAGGTCACAAGGTCAAAAATTATGATATGTGTATAAAGGTCTTGTCACAAGGAATACACATGTGAAATATCAAAGCCCTATCACTTACCAATCAAAAGTTATGGGGTGTGACACCCAAGTGTGACAGACAGACTGACAGACGGAGGGACGGATGGACGGACAGACGAACAACGGACAAAGTGATCCCTAAGTGTCGCTGTGCTTCGCAGGCGACACAAAAAGTCAACATCTTAAAAATAAATGCAGAGTATATTTGATAGCGTATGTGGCCAAGTGAATTCGAAGTATGAAAATAAGTACACAAAGCCAAACTAGCTATAGCTTGTCTTATTTAAAAAATCATTAAAAATCTAAAAGTTGATATTTTGACAAAATTCTTTCACAGTTTCATTTCTAGCGATAAATATAAAAATAAAAAGAGAAAAAAAAAACTGAAAAAGGGAAAAAAAATTGTTGGGGTCCCGCCGGGGTTTGAAGCTACTCCCCATGGGTCCATTTGGCATGGAAAACATACATTATACCTATGACAATCTTAAAAAATATTCCTTAAAAATCCAAAAGTGGATATCTTGACAAAATTCTTTCACTTGTAGGGTACCATGCATGAGTACCTCATACCTACAAATTGTCATGACAATCTGAAGAGTGGTTATAGAAAAGAAGCAGAAAATGTATGAAAATCACCCCCCCCCCCCCTTCCTTTTTACATAAGAAAAAAATTCATAAAAAATCAAAAAAATAAATTTTAAGCACAAAATACATATCAAAGCATTAAGTAATTTAAATATGATAAATATGTAGTAAATGAGTGTGTAAAATCATACACTTATTGAGTTATTTAAAGAAATAGTGCAAAAATGTGCATTTCTGACAAAGTCCGAAAAGATGTCAAAAACGCGTCAAAAATTTGACTTCGAAGTGGAACCAAAAATAACAACACTTCTTAAGACATCTCTCTAGATCATCCTGATGCTTTCGGTTTGTCGATACATGCTTCGGTTCTGAAGAAGAAGTTTGTCAAAGGAGGGTACCCCCCGTGACCTACTTTTGGCTGTGGTGGCGCCACCTGTTGACAGATCCGGACAAAAAACAACAACACTTGTAGGGGACCATGAGTACTTCATACCTACCAAGTTTCATCAAAATCCCTTCAGCCGTTCTGGAGAAGAAGTTTAAAATGTGAAAAGTTTACGACGACGGACGACGACGGACGACGACGACGGACGACGGACGCAACACTATGACAATAGCTCACTTGAGCCTATGGCTCAGGTGAGCTAAAAAGTAGACACAAAAAGTTTTATTTGATAGTATGCAGTAACGACCATAATATTGTCGAATTTGTAAAATTAAATCTCCATATACCTCATGGTAAAAACACAATACATTGTAGGTGGCGCCAGCGAAATGAATTAGAGCTGCGCACCCCAAATTAAAAATGACGTTTTCAAACGGCTATAGCTGCGAGTGTATGCGTGAGATTCGCCTGAAAATTTGAATTTATACAAATGAGAACGTAAACTTCCATATGAAAAGAAAGATTTTGCATTAAAAAAATTTTGTTAAATTAAATAATTTTCAAGGATACCGTACCTTTAAAGTTATAAAAGCTTTATCATCAAGTTCTGAAAAAAAATCACGTCATTAAAAAATGTTGACCGCAAAAGGAGGAGAGTCGAGAACATGCTCCCCTTCTCGCCCTGGCCTTATCCCTCCCTTTTGATTCGCCAATTATCCGATATTGCAAAAATGTGAGAGAAAAAATTGATTATTCAAAAGTACGCGAACGCTGCAATTCATAACATTCGAACATTAGTCACCTTTACTACAGTCCATCGATCCAGAAATTAATAATGTTGTGCATCTATGACATCGTTTTGTCACATTCATGGTACTGTTATGGCAGATTTGGATCGGTGGTTTTCTTATTCGTGTAACATACATAAATTTTCATTCCTCTAAGTCTAATCATGACGTACATGTATTCGAATTCCATACCTCGATCTCTATACACTAATACACGCTGTATTATTGTAACGATAGTCGCAGACATCGTCGCTATCGTCTCTAAAATATCCAACTCGCCGACTATCGATTCTCGATTAATCGGAGTAAACTCACTTCTTTGAAAAATGTTCTCTCTTCACACAAAATGACACTAAAAATGTATCAGAATGGAAGTCATGACAACGGATTCTAGTTTAGTTATGAAACGAATTTTCCGATTATAATAATAATGGGTTATGTCCATCCGATTATTTCCGCTTATCGATTCTGATTTAACTTCCGATAGCCCAACACTTATACCAGCACATACATGTGAGAAGAGTCACACGTATTCCTCTAATCAATAATTATATATGTCATGATAAGAACGGGAGCATGAAACGTAATTTAAAATACGAAATATTCAAAATGCAACCATCGTTTTTTCTCTATGAAGTCCGCTACCATTGACCCGATTGGGACCCTTCGCTTTTATGTTAGAAATTAACCCCCCTCCCCCTAATTCCTGTATCCGCCTCGGCAAATGGGTATTACACACTGGTTTTAGAAGGAAAATCATTCAATACATTATTTTTCTCATTTTTCAACTCGAGTTTTAGCTGTACTTTTTTATATTGAGTCATTCACTCATATGCACCGAAGTGTAGGTAAGGGGTTTTCAATTTAGCCGATGTACATGTATTATCTCTGTCTAGTCCAGCAACTGACTGCGAAATTGGATTAAAAACTGAGACGTGTAATTTGAGCCTACTAGTATATAGGAACAAATTTGAAGTACTTCAAGATGTCAAATTGAGTCACATCAATGTTCATCTTCATACATCGCTGACAGTGGTGTATCTACGGCAAAATTAAGTGGATGCTTTAATTATCTAGGTCTGCAGCAGATATAGAACCGTGTTTTGAACCCTTCGACATTATTGATGTTGTACAGGGGTTTTCACTTTTGATTGGAGATGTTCTGACAAATTTATTACGAGAAAATCTTTGAATTTAACGGTATTTCAGAAATTTTCGAAAAAATGAAGAAGCATACATGGTATGCCTTTGTCTTATCTGATACAGCCTAACACTCTACTAGGACAGTTGGGAAGTATCGGATCCGCGATTCATGAAGATGGTAAACATGAATTTTTTCATATGATCATAAATAATGACATTAATTTCTTGTGGAACGATGCAGCTTACATCTAAATGATCTTACGCGATTTAAACGAATACAAAAAGTAAAAGTATTACATTGAAGACATGCATACTGTAGTTCTAAGACGAACATTTTCAGCCTGTGATTTCGAGCAAGGGCAAAACAAACACGGACTGTACATAATAAATTGTACACATATTGTATTTATAGAGATTTTTGAAATATGTTTTAATTCTTTGAATTAATATTTCACACATTTTCTCTAATACTTAGTAATTCATGGTACTTGTCCTGACATTATGCGACGTCATATGTGAAAACCATGTCAAATGACGTTGCAAACAATATATCATACCCTCAATTCACATTAAAATATTTTGCTTCAGCAAGACCGTAAATCACAAAGTTGGCCAGTTCTGAAGTGCTGAAATATGGTATTATCAAAATATAAAAGATGAACGTTGTGGCAAATTAGGCCGATTTTGCCGTTCGTGGCTCTGGTCCTTTTTGACTTTTCTAAATAATATAATTATGTTCATGCGCATACAAATTCAAGGATATGATTTTAAGAATGATTTGTTTTTGGCATATATCCAATACTATATCTTTAAATTATATAATGTTTGTAAAAACAAACAAAAACAAGAGCCCCAGGGGGCACAACGCTCACCTGATACCCATGCACGCTCTAACTGACATACTGACAGAGAAAAAGAATAAAACAATGAAATGATTTCACAAATTAAGTTTATTTAAAATTGAACACAAAACCTTTCATTATTGATAGCTAGCATGCCAGAAATTATAAAGCCTGTGTTTGTGAAACGAGAATGCCCCCGGCGGCATCTTGGTTAGTATAAACACCATTTTCTGTTAAGTATGTGAGAGGTCAGGGTCAGCGTAATATTGGTATCAATGGAAAGATCTTGTCACAAGGAATACACATGTACAATATGAAAGCCCTATCACTATAACCATTCAATAGTTATGCCCAATGTTAAAGTTTCTGAGAAGTACGTGAAACGTCAAGGTTATGGTCATGAGGTCAAAAATTTTGGTAAATACACATGTGAAATATGAAACCTCTATCACCAGCTTCCATTCAAAAGTTATGCCCAATGTTAAAGTTTTTTGGAAAACAGACAGACAAACAGACAGACGGACAGGCCAAAAACTTTATGCTCCCGAATCTTTTATTCCAGGGGCATAAAAAACAAAGATTTTTCGGTTTTGCCTTTATTCACTAAAATCTATGAATTATGCTTTTGAATAGTATTGATTTCATCTCAAATACATGAAACGTACAGTTAAAATCGTTTTTATCCAATATTCAACAATTCAAGTGAGTTGTGCAGAAATTGTGCCAGTTTGTTTTCCAAAAAAAGCAGTGTATGTTGTATCAAACCTCATGACCCAGTGAAGCCACTTGAACAAATGATTTTCAGTAAATATGCTGAAATGCGACGCTTCTTGCCTATGCATATTTCAACAGGCGAGAAGGAGCGTCGCATTTCAGCATACGCTGTTCAACAACTCAAGTGGTTTCTCTAAGGTTTCGCAGTTTGAAACAAATTAAAAGGCCCATGAAATTGTTAAGCTTGTCCAACTAGCAGACCTACGACATCGTTATTTACTGTTAACTAATTGTTTTACCTCATCATAGGTCTGTTACACGGGCAAGTTGTTAGCGGAGAGAGTTCATGAAATGTATCGGTTGCATTGGATTTTCCGACAAGAAGTTATTTGGTCTGATAAAAACTCATTATGTATCTATTATTTGAACAGATAAAAATTCCCAAATGTCTTAACACAGGATCCTGTCGCTTTATGAGAGAAAATGTTTTATTATTCACAACCTCAGGCCTCTGTATTCCTCTTAGAAATATTATACATACAAGATGACGAACACAGTGGCTTAAGGTTGTGAATAATAATTTATTTTCTCTATTAAAACAACAGCTTCTGTGGTCCAACATTTCATTGGAAGATTTCAGGAACTCTGAACGGAATTATTTATTTTCAAGAATTTCAGATATTAAATGTCCTATGCATTCTCAAAATCCAGAGGAAGAGATTACTCATTAGACGTTTCTTCAAGAAATCAGTCCGTAAATTACTTCATCTAAGAGAGTCTAAGACAGAGGAAATTCGAGCAAACTTTATACATAATAACAAGTATATGCAAGTGTTCCAAGTACATGAATGATAACCATTATGAACGTTGTTCATAGCTCAAACCATACTCGCTCCTTTAACATACCTACATGTAATTCCGTCATCAGGAAGAACTCATTCTTCATACGTACAGTCACAGAGTGGAACGAACTGGATAACCATCAAGTGCTGTCAAGGACTGTGGAAGGCTTTAGATTCAGCCTGAAGCGCGATTAAGTAAGTTTATGCGCTCTCTCATTCCGTTGATCACAAGCAAGTATTGGTAATTCAACGTACCCATACAGATACAGATACAGATTATGAAAGTGTTCCAATTATAAAAATCTATTCCGTTTGCACTGTATCTCCTGAAATATATCGCAGTACTGCTTTGCGGTTTGTATTGCAATGAAGCGCCTAGCGGAATACGATGCGCCTTGGGGACGAAGATGAATGAATGCGTATCTAGGTCATTGTCCTGTCAAATAGTTCCGATTATTTTCTTATTATTTTCAACAATTGGTGGAAAATACACACAATGTTTATCTTGAATTGTCTTCTCCGTGATTGTTTACTAGACAGATGAAATAAAATTTTGAATATAGTTTTAAAGTGTGTGAGACATCTACATGTGTGGAAGAATACGTGTGAAAATGGGTCCTCAGATCATAAAATTCGAATAATTCCGGTCCGGAACCAGGTGCATGGCTTTGAAAAATATTTAAAAAGTTGTGTACTTTTAATCATTACGGCATTTTTTTTTTTTGTGATTCAAATAAAATTTCTTCATTTAAAAGTAGTATCAATGTGTATAACCCGGTGCGATTTGAGAATTTCTTTTCTTTTTTGGTAAGAAAACATACATTATACCTATGTACAATCTTAAAAAATATTCCTTAAAAATCCAAAAGTGGATATCTGGACAAAATTCTTTCACTTGTAGGGTACCATGCATGAGTACCTCATACCTACAAATTGTCATGACAATCTGAAGAGTGGTTATAGAAAAGAAGCAGAAAATGTATGAAAATCACCCCCCCCCCCCCTTCCTTTTTACATAAGAAAAAAATTCATAAAAAATCAAAAAAATAAAATTTAAGCATAAAATACATATCAAAGCATTAAGTAAGTTAAATATGATAAATATGTAGTAAATGAGTGTGTAAAATCATACACTTATTGAGTTATTTAAAGAAAAAGTGCAAAAATGTGCATTTCTGACTAAGTCCGAAAAGACGTCAAAAACGCGTCAAAAATTAGTTGTCGGATTTTAACGAAATGAACAAACTTGAATCATACATCCTTCTAGATCACATAGATACAATTAGTTTTTCAATCCATTCAGTGGAACTGGAGAAGAAGATTTTTGAAGAGGGGTACCCTCCGGGGCCTATTTGACCCCGCCCTGGATCCACCCCTGAAGGGATCGAGCCGAAATGAACAAACTTGGTAGAGGACCTTTAGTACTTCATGCATACCAAGTTTCATCAAAATCCCTTCAGCCGTTCTTGAGAAGAAGTTGAAAATGTTAAAAGTTTACGACGGACGGACGGACGGACGACGGACGACGGACGACGGACGCCGGACGCCACACTATGACAATAGCTCACTTGAGCCTTTGGCTCAGGTGAGCTAAAAACCAATCAATTGATTAAACATTTAATATACCATTCGATTCCTTCTGAATAGGTCTCAGCTGTTCTTGTACTTCTCCTTTGATTTCTTGACCTTGTCGTGCTAAAATTAAATACCGGTAGTAAATATCAATATCATTTTTCGAGCAGTAGTACATAAGTTTGTCCACTGAACGATTTTACTAAATATCATATAGATTATCTACCATTATAAGCATTTGCTGCAAAGGACCTTTAAACTTCGTAATCCATACAATTATTTACAATAGATAATCCAGTGTTCTAGGATTCCATTATCCGTTACCTGAGGCAAGTGAAAATTGAGGTCAGGCAAGCTACTTACCCATTGGTAAGTGTATTTTGAAGCACAATCCCCATTACACTCTCCGTGTATACATGGTATATGTAGCAAAACCATAAGTAAATCATGTAAATAGTCGTCCCAAAGTACAAGATCAACTTTATTTTAGCAGTGATCCTGTATTTTCAGTGTGACAATATTTCTGGATGTAATAATTTATTTTCAAGGTAATGGCTAGGATGCGCAATAGAAAAGTAACCTCCCCTTTTTCTTACATTTTTGGTTGGGTAAGTAAGTTTTCTTGCTGGGTAAGCACATTTTTGGTGGGCTTACATGTACCCATTGGTAAGTGGTTTTTGAATAGAATCCTAGAACACTGGATATATTAAATTTTATTTATCTTGAAACATTGCTGCAGTCAATACAGTGAAAAGACGGCAAGTGAGAACAGGTTTTTTTCTCCTAAAGATTTATCAATAATCATGAAAATTAACTCGAAACTCACATCCTACCACAATACGTTACCCATATACGTAGTATGTACTTTTTATCATGTTTATTAGTCTCTAACTTTGACATCTGGTCTAGAAAATAACTTGGGTTATTTTTGACTTCATTACTGTAGTGTTCACTAAAAAATTTCAAACCTCAGATTTTAACTTGAGAGGATCAATAAATGTTCTATTGCTTGTTATACAAACCAACAGTTCCCCTTATTTGTGATAATTCCCTCTGAGTTTGATCCTCTATCTGAGTCACATTCTCAATTGTCTCGCTCACACTGGCAGATATCTGGGTCATTTTCTCAGTTGTCTCACTCACACTGGCAGATATCTGGGTCATTTTCTCTGTTGTCTCGCTCACACTGGCAGATATCTGGGTCACTTTCTCCGTTGTCTCACTCACACTGGTGGATATCTGGGTCACTTTCTCAGTTGTCTCCCTCACACTGGTGGATATCTGTGCCACCTCTTGCATTGTTTGATTCAAATCATCCGCTATATTTGAAACATCCTGAAATTGATACTATCTAATGCTTTATATCATGCATTGTGATTAAATATATATCATGTGTGTAATTACTGAATGCATTGTAATTAGGTACATGCGCATGCAGGATTTGACTTGGTGGAAGGGGGGTAAGGCTTTAGTCGGCCCCAAGACCCTTTATCCATGTTACCCAGGAATCATCCTAGGCCGCAATTTTGTGATTTTTTCTCATATATCACATTTATACTGCTTTGTCACAGTATAAAAATTCCATATTTCCTTTGCATAAACATAATAAATTGCTCCTAAGTTCATATAACGCAACAGAACTATACAAATCTTTAATTTTCAGCTGGCTTACGAGAATATCAAAATTCAAATACCGTGTCACATATGTAAAATCAAATTATCATGAACTCGGCTATATATACATGTACCCCATCTATTCCGCAAAATTCCCATGTCTTGTATTGATATTAGCACAGATCGTTCGTATGAACTCGCAAATTTTTTTTGTGCGTAGATGTGAGGATTTCACCTCACACACACATACCACAGGTTGCAGACACAATGCTACCCCCTTCATGCCCTTTACCCTCTTTATTGTGTATTTAAGGTAACGAACTTGGCTGTTGTTGAATCAACCTGGTGAATAAAATCAAATTTCTGGGATAAATGAGCAGTTCGAAGATGTTACAGTATCAAGGCTCAATATTTCTTAATACTAGAATAACTAAATTAATGTATTCGATCAGCGTAGCATTGTCAGCATAAAACACTTACTTTTATTATCATGATGACATTTTCAGACTTAATAAAATTTTGAAAGCAAAATTGAGGTAGGAAAATGAAAATCATGAGGAATCACGATGCTATTAAAATATTGCAATATATCGCAATATTTTCCCAAATATCACAAAATATCGCAATACAAATTTGATACGCGATACTCAGCCCTCATTTTGAACATAGATTTTATTTGGATATGCCTCTGAATCGACCCTACAGGAAATTTGGAGCTGCATACTCTCTGTTAAGTAAATACACAAATTTAAATTCTAAAAATAAAACCAGAGGGCGCTACTGACATGCATTTTGGCGCCTTATGAAAAGCATTTTGGCTGGAAGCATCACTGATGAGGATTTGATATCGGGCGGCGAATCATTTTTCTGGTGCATTATCAATTGGTTTGAATTTTTCTTCAAGAAGGTATAGAGTTGGAACCCTTCCGCATTATTTCAACAAGTAATGATACTTGTGCATTAAAAATGTTTTGACATTTTTTCTTCAAGAAGGCAAAGAGGAAAACCACGGCATCTTCTTCGTTATACTATGTAAGATACCCTGGGACAGTCTACTGGAAAACCCTTGTATTCCAAAACGTTCTACCGGTAAGCAAGGAATTTAAGCCAATCAGAACAAGCATTACAATATCCCTCCAACATAGAAGAGCTGAATCTATTCATACCGACTATTTCATTGGTTTCTATAAATAACCGTATGGCGCATTAAACATGTTAAAACAAGAATTCGTAGGGCAATAGGCTGTGGGTTTCCGATGATGGCAAAGAGTTGGAACACTTCCAAAAAAAATAACAACGCCTACGCTGCCAGATACACCCGTTGAGGAATTCATTTCTCATAAATAATTTTGTGAATGTAATTATGCCAGTTTGAAAAAGTCAAAAATGAATTGACTTTTACACTTTATCAACATGATCGATTTCGCAATTATGCGACCAGACAAAAAACTTGGCATCTTTGACAGTAAAACAAATGAAAAGTAGTTTCACATTTGAGGTCAAGGTCATGTGGTCAAAATTGGTATCCATGGAAAAGTCTTGCCACCTGGAATCCATATGTGAAATATGAAAGCCCTATCACTTAACTATCAAAAGTTATGGCTATAGTTTAAATATTCGAAATTACGTAAAACTCCAAGATCAAGGTCAAGCGGTAAATAATTTTGGTATCCATGGAAAGGTCTTGTCAATAGAAAAACACATGCGAATTATGATAGCCTTATCACTTACTATTCAGAAGTTATGGCCAACATTAAAGTTTTTCAAAAGTAGTTCAAGGTCAAGGTCACAAGGTCAAAAGTTCTGGTATCCGTGGAAAGGTTTTGTCACAAGGAATACACATGTGAAATATGAAAGCCCTATCACTTACCATTGGAAAGTTATGGCAAAGGTTAAAGTTTTTCAAAAGTAGGTCAAACTCCAAGGTCAAGGTCACAATGTCAAAAATTTTGGTATTCGTGGAAACGTCTTGTCATAAGGAATACACATGTAAAACGTAAAATATGAAAGCCCTGTCACTTATCATTCAATAGTTATGCACAAGGTTAAAGTTCAAACTCCAAGGTCAAGGGCACAAGGTCAAAAATTTTGGTATCCATGGAAAGGTCTAGTCACAAGGAATACACATGTGAAGTATGAAAACCCTGTCACTTACCATGCAAAAGTTATGGCCAAGATTAAAGTTTTGACAAACAGACAGACAGACAGACAAGGACAGACCAAAAAATATACGCCCCCGAATCTTTGATTACGGGGGCATAAAAATTATAGAAAGATTTAAAACTCTGCTATTACCAACCCCAAAATAACCTCTACCGGTACCTTTAACCCCTGACCTTAGAAATATCATACACAAATTTGGAGGAGCTTGAGTACTTGCTTCCTGTAAGGTTTTTAGAAATTCTGTGCTGTGGTTTCAGGGAGGATCTCCAAAATGTTTGAAGTTTACACTGGACAATGTGTGACAGACATACTGAATATGATGCTCTAAGACACTAGCTTACTCGAGCTTTGATCAAGTGAGCGAAAAAGATAGTGTAATCTGCAAAGATTAGCAAACTCGCATTTTCAAGATAAATCTCATATAAAAATGATTCAATTTGATCGATGATAATTAATTGCTTGATGGCAAAATAATTGTCTGCATGTTGCAACAAGTGGGTTAAACAATTTCTCCTTGGGCTATGCCTTGGGAGACATAATAGTTTTAATCCTTACATCATTTACATACATGTAATGACCTTTAATACCGAAAGGGTATTAATACTGATCTATAATACATATATACCTCCTCCACTTTATGTAATGTGACAATTACTTTCTTCAGCTCTTCTAATTCATATCTATTCATCACTCGTGTCTCAAGATCTTGTATCATTTTGACTGTGTCTGTATGCACTGTAGGTGAAACCATATTAGCTAGATCGAGTATCGCTGTTTTAACGTCACTCCAGTAACCATTGAACGTTGGTTCATCTAAAGTGGCACTGCTAGCATGGATCAGTTTATTTCTGATATCGCGTATCTTGTCTATGTGGGTCATATTGATTGCGGCACCTTGGCAAATATTTTTTATGACTAGACAACACAAAGTTATGTCCATAACATTTGACGTTATACCAGGGATAGCATCAAACTTACATGGACAGTCCCCTCCCACTGAGCATTTTCCTTTACATGGCGATAGATTTCTTTTATAAAGAAGATCCCACTGTAAACGGTACATCGGAGTAACACGGCTTGGTATAAGTCTACAACAACATTTCTTAGCCATGATGTGGTACAGGTTATGTTTGTTCTTCTCCAGGAAATCTTGTATATCCGGGGATCCTTGTTTTGTAAAATAATCATCTATGACCTGTCTGAGTGTGAACGGACAGACATTCAGTACTAACAGACACGTCCGTCCGTACCGGGCTTCGTCCAAGTGAGCCATGCTGGAAATAATATTTACAAATTTCCTTGTTCAACCAGGAATCAAATAAACTGATTAACAGTCACCTGACATGAAATAAATAATCCGATTGGTGTCCAGTCAGGCCAAGATACCCTCTAAATATCCAATTAATTTGTTTTTTATCATGAATTATTCACAAACTGATACAATCCCACTATTCAAAGCAGAGCCTATTGTACGATCTTGAATCAACCTGGTGAATAAAATCAAATTTCTGGGATAAATGAGCAGTTCGAAGATGTTACAGTATCAAGGCTCAATATTTCTTAATACTAGAATAACTAAATTAATGTATTCGATCAGCGTAGCATTGTCAGCATAAAACACTTACTTTTATTATCATGATGACATTTTCAGACTTAATAAAATTTTGAAAGCAAAATTGAGGTAGGAAAATGAAAATCATGAGGAATCACGATGCTATTAAAATATTGCAATATATCGCAATATTTTCCCAAATATCACAAAATATCGCAATACAAATTTGATACGCGATACTCAGCCCTCATTTTGAACATAGATTTTATTTGGATATGCCTCTGAATCGACCCTACAGGAAATTTGGAGCTGCATACTCTCTGTTAAGTAAATACACAAATTTAAATTCTAAAAATAAAACCAGAGGGCGCTACTGACATGCATTTTGGCGCCTTATGAAAAGCATTTTGGCTGGAAGCATCACTGATGAGGATTTGATATCGGGCGGCGAATCATTTTTCTGGTGCATTATCAATTGGTTTGAATTTTTCTTCAAGAAGGTATAGAGTTGGAACCCTTCCGCATTATTTCAACAAGTAATGATACTTGTGCATTAAAAATGTTTTGACATTTTTTCTTCAAGAAGGCAAAGAGGAAAACCACGGCATCTTCTTCGTTATACTATGTAAGATACCCTGGGACAGTCTACTGGAAAACCCTTGTATTCCAAAACGTTCTACCGGTAAGCAAGGAATTTAAGCCAATCAGAACAAGCATTACAATATCCCTCCAACATAGAAGAGCTGAATCTATTCATACCGACTATTTCATTGGTTTCTATAAATAACCGTATGGCGCATTAAACATGTTAAAACAAGAATTCGTAGGGCAATAGGCTGTGGGTTTCCGATGATGGCAAAGAGTTGGAACACTTCCAAAAAAAATAACAACGCCTACGCTGCCAGATACACCCGTTGAGGAATTCATTTCTCATAAATAATTTTGTGAATGTAATTATGCCAGTTTGAAAAAGTCAAAAATGAATTGACTTTTACACTTTATCAACATGATCGATTTCGCAATTATGCGACCAGACAAAAAACTTGGCATCTTTGACAGTAAAACAAATGAAAAGTAGTTTCACATTTGAGGTCAAGGTCATGTGGTCAAAATTGGTATCCATGGAAAAGTCTTGCCACCTGGAATCCATATGTGAAATATGAAAGCCCTATCACTTAACTATCAAAAGTTATGGCTATAGTTTAAATATTCGAAATTACGTAAAACTCCAAGATCAAGGTCAAGCGGTAAATAATTTTGGTATCCATGGAAAGGTCTTGTCAATAGAAAAACACATGCGAATTATGATAGCCTTATCACTTACTATTCAGAAGTTATGGCCAACATTAAAGTTTTTCAAAAGTAGTTCAAGGTCAAGGTCACAAGGTCAAAAGTTCTGGTATCCGTGGAAAGGTTTTGTCACAAGGAATACACATGTGAAATATGAAAGCCCTATCACTTACCATTGGAAAGTTATGGCAAAGGTTAAAGTTTTTCAAAAGTAGGTCAAACTCCAAGGTCAAGGTCACAATGTCAAAAATTTTGGTATTCGTGGAAACGTCTTGTCATAAGGAATACACATGTAAAACGTAAAATATGAAAGCCCTGTCACTTATCATTCAATAGTTATGCACAAGGTTAAAGTTCAAACTCCAAGGTCAAGGGCACAAGGTCAAAAATTTTGGTATCCATGGAAAGGTCTAGTCACAAGGAATACACATGTGAAGTATGAAAACCCTGTCACTTACCATGCAAAAGTTATGGCCAAGATTAAAGTTTTGACAAACAGACAGACAGACAGACAAGGACAGACCAAAAAATATACGCCCCCGAATCTTTGATTACGGGGGCATAAAAATTATAGAAAGATTTAAAACTCTGCTATTACCAACCCCAAAATAACCTCTACCGGTACCTTTAACCCCTGACCTTAGAAATATCATACACAAATTTGGAGGAGCTTGAGTACTTGCTTCCTGTAAGGTTTTTAGAAATTCTGTGCTGTGGTTTCAGGGAGGATCTCCAAAATGTTTGAAGTTTACACTGGACAATGTGTGACAGACATACTGAATATGATGCTCTAAGACACTAGCTTACTCGAGCTTTGATCAAGTGAGCGAAAAAGATAGTGTAATCTGCAAAGATTAGCAAACTCGCATTTTCAAGATAAATCTCATATAAAAATGATTCAATTTGATCGATGATAATTAATTGCTTGATGGCAAAATAATTGTCTGCATGTTGCAACAAGTGGGTTAAACAATTTCTCCTTGGGCTATGCCTTGGGAGACATAATAGTTTTAATCCTTACATCATTTACATACATGTAATGACCTTTAATACCGAAAGGGTATTAATACTGATCTATAATACATATATACCTCCTCCACTTTATGTAATGTGACAATTACTTTCTTCAGCTCTTCTAATTCATATCTATTCATCACTCGTGTCTCAAGATCTTGTATCATTTTGACTGTGTCTGTATGCACTGTAGGTGAAACCATATTAGCTAGATCGAGTATCGCTGTTTTAACGTCACTCCAGTAACCATTGAACGTTGGTTCATCTAAAGTGGCACTGCTAGCATGGATCAGTTTATTTCTGATATCGCGTATCTTGTCTATGTGGGTCATATTGATTGCGGCACCTTGGCAAATATTTTTTATGACTAGACAACACAAAGTTATGTCCATAACATTTGACGTTATACCAGGGATAGCATCAAACTTACATGGACAGTCCCCTCCCACTGAGCATTTTCCTTTACATGGCGATAGATTTCTTTTATAAAGAAGATCCCACTGTAAACGGTACATCGGAGTAACACGGCTTGGTATAAGTCTACAACAACATTTCTTAGCCATGATGTGGTACAGGTTATGTTTGTTCTTCTCCAGGAAATCTTGTATATCCGGGGATCCTTGTTTTGTAAAATAATCATCTATGACCTGTCTGAGTGTGAACGGACAGACATTCAGTACTAACAGACACGTCCGTCCGTACCGGGCTTCGTCCAAGTGAGCCATGCTGGAAATAATATTTACAAATTTCCTTGTTCAACCAGGAATCAAATAAACTGATTAACAGTCACCTGACATGAAATAAATAATCCGATTGGTGTCCAGTCAGGCCAAGATACCCTCTAAATATCCAATTAATTTGTTTTTTATCATGAATTATTCACAAACTGATACAATCCCACTATTCAAAGCAGAGCCTATTGTACGATCTTGAACAAGTTGCAACTAGATCCAGTTCAGTAGTTGATGACGTGGCACTTCAAGTTCAAACAAATAACTTCCTTGATCTACCTTTTACCTTTCCTTTTGTTTTACTTATTTTAAAAGTTTCAGAAATTAGTTCTATGGTCACGTAATTTCTACTTGTAGTCCATTCCTTCTAAAAACCTATCATGCGAAGGTTTATAAACAAATATACCATGCTGGAACGGACATTCCTTTCTTCCACAGTCTTTGTGTGTTACAAAGTTGGAAATCCCCGTTACTAATTATAACCTAACAAGGATTTCGGCCCTTTTCTTGTTCGAACCCGAAATGTTTCGGCCCAGGCATTTGGGTCCGCTCACCAGTTTCTCTTATCCGGTCACGCGGCATAGAAATATTGCGCAATCATACATAATTTGACGTCATCTCATTTTATTTCTATATATTTCACATTATTATACTATATATCAATCTGTTCGTTATATCTACAGCTTTTATATGATACTAGGCTCAAGGTCATGTTAAGATTGCTATACATAATAAATATCATACATGTTTGCTGAAAAAGGTCCAGAAAATTGGCCTAAAATTCATGGTTTTTGCCATTTTTCTGTGCATTGTTTCTGGTCTCCTGGAAAAATTTCAGAAATAATGCTTATATTTCCTTAAAGCTATTATCTTATACTCCATTCTAGCCAAATTTTAAAAATTTCCAACACATGTAACTCAAAAAATGTGTAAAAACCCCAAAACTTCATATTTTCCCTTATGAAGTCTTGTCAAACAGGGAAAATCCGGTACGCCTTTTAAAATATCTATATTTAGACTAAATAAGTCATGTGACCTAAAAACTTTATTGCTCTTACACAAGGCAGGCATACTCTACAACATGCATATTACCATTATAGACTATCTTCATAATGGTCTTCTCAACCCACCTTTCAAAACCACTCAATTTCCCCTATTTCAGCTTTTCCACCCTGGACATTCTGGGTTCACTCTAAAACCGGTGAGCGGACCCTAATAATTTTCCGTATGTTAGCGTTCAATCTTGTTTTCTGATAAAATGATAGAATTTGACTTTTCGCACAAATTGATATACTACATAGTGTCGTAACGCAAATACCTTCCCAGAAATATGCCGCGCAAAGGTTCCTTGGACATCACAGAATGGACCCTTTTTCCCTTCATTTTCGACATTGCGTAAACCGTTACTGCTCTTTTATAACATTCAAAGGATAATTACCAGAAGACTTACATATAAGATATTGGTATCTTTTTAATCTGTATGCCTTGTAGTATTTTGTAATTTATGGTTTCTAAGAACTTTTTAAACAAAATTTCTTGTCGCGACACTGTCTTCGACTCTATTAGGGTCCGCTCACCAGTTTCTCTTATCCGGTCACGCGGCATAGAAATATTGCGCAATCATACATAATTTGACGTCATCTCATTTTATTTCTATATATTTCACATTATTATACTATATATCAATCTGTTCGTTATATCTACAGCTTTTATATGATACTAGGCTCAAGGTCATGTTAAGATTGCTATACATAATAAATATCATACATGTTTGCTGAAAAAGGTCCAGAAAATTGGCCTAAAATTCATGGTTTTTGCCATTTTTCTGTGTATTGTTTCTGGTCTCCTGGAAAAATTTCAGAAATAATGCTTATATTTCCTTAAAGCTATTATCTTATACTCCATTCTAGCCAAATTTTAAAAATTTCCAACACATGTAACTCAAAAAATGTGTAAAAACCCCAAAACTTCATATTTTCCCTTATGAAGTCTTGTCAAACAGGGAAAATCCGGTACGCCTTTTAAAATATCTATATTAAGACTAAATAAGTCATGTGACCTAAAAACTTTATTGCTCTTACACAAGGCAGGCATACTCTACAACATGCATATTACCATTATAGACTATCTTCATAATGGTCTTCTCAACCCACCTTTCAAAACCACTCAATTTCCCCTATTTCAGCTTTTCCACCCTGGACATTCTGGGTTCACTCTAAAACCGGTGAGCGGACCCTAATAATTTTCCGTATGTTAGCGTTCAATCTTGTTTTCTGATAAAATGATAGAATTTGACTTTTCGCACAAATTGATATACTACATAGTGTCGTAACGCAAATACCTTCCCAGAAATATGCCGCGCAAAGGTTCCTTGGACATCACAGAATGGACCCTTTTTCCCTTCATTTTCGACATTGCGTAAACCGTTACTGCTCTTTTATAACATTCAAAGGATAATTACCAGAAGACTTACATATAAGATATTGGTATCTTTTTAATCTGTATGCCTTGTAGTATTTTGTAATTTATGGTTTCTAAGAACTTTTTAAACAAAATTTCTTGTCGCGACACTGTCTTCGACTCTATTAGGGTCCGCTCACCAGTTTCTCTTATCCGGTCACGCGGCATAGAAATATTGCGCAATCATACATAATTTGACGTCATCTCATTTTATTTCTATATATTTCACATTATTATACTATATATCAATCTGTTCGTTATATCTACAGCTTTTATATGATACTAGGCTCAAGGTCATGTTAAGATTGCTATACATAATAAATATCATACATGTTTGCTGAAAAAGGTCCAGAAAATTGGCCTAAAATTCATGGTTTTTGCCATTTTTCTGTGTATTGTTTCTGGTCTCCTGGAAAAATTTCAGAAATAATGCTTATATTTCCTTAAAGCTATTATCTTATACTCCATTCTAGCCAAATTTTAAAAATTTCCAACACATGTAACTCAAAAAATGTGTAAAAACCCCAAAACTTCATATTTTCCCTTATGAAGTCTTGTCAAACAGGGAAAATCCGGTACGCCTTTTAAAATATCTATATTTAGACTAAATAAGTCATGTGACCTAAAAACTTTATTGCTCTTACACAAGGCAGGCATACTCTACAACATGCATATTACCATTATAGACTATCTTCATAATGGTCTTCTCAACCCACCTTTCAAAACCACTCAATTTCCCCTATTTCAGCTTTTCCACCCTGGACATTCTGGGTTCACTCTAAAACCGGTGAGCGGACCCTAATAATTTTCCGTATGTTAGCGTTCAATCTTGTTTTCTGATAAAATGATAGAATTTGACTTTTCGCACAAATTGATATACTACATAGTGTCGTAACGCAAATACCTTCCCAGAAATATGCCGCGCAAAGGTTCCTTGGACATCACAGAATGGACCCTTTTTCCCTTCATTTTCGACATTGCGTAAACCGTTACTGCTCTTTTATAACATTCAAAGGATAATTACCAGAAGACTTACATATAAGATATTGGTATCTTTTTAATCTGTATGCCTTGTAGTATTTTGTAATTTATGGTTTCTAAGAACTTTTTAAACAAAATTTCTTGTCGCGACACTGTCTTCGACTCTATTAGGGTCCGCTCACCAGTTTCTCTTATCCGGTCACGCGGCATAGAAATATTGCGCAATCATACATAATTTGACGTCATCTCATTTTATTTCTATATATTTCACATTATTATACTATATATCAATCTGTTCGTTATATCTACAGCTTTTATATGATACTAGGCTCAAGGTCATGTTAAGATTGCTATACATAATAAATATCATACATGTTTGCTGAAAAAGGTCCAGAAAATTGGCCTAAAATTCATGGTTTTTGCCATTTTTCTGTGTATTGTTTCTGGTCTCCTGGAAAAATTTCAGAAATAATGCTTATATTTCCTTAAAGCTATTATCTTATACTCCATTCTAGCCAAATTTTAAAAATTTCCAACACATGTAACTCAAAAAATGTGTAAAAACCCCAAAACTTCATATTTTCCCTTATGAAGTCTTGTCAAACAGGGAAAATCCGGTACGCCTTTTAAAATATCTATATTTAGACTAAATAAGTCATGTGACCTAAAAACTTTATTGCTCTTACACAAGGCAGGCATACTCTACAACATGCATATTACCATTATAGACTATCTTCATAATGGTCTTCTCAACCCACCTTTCAAAACCACTCAATTTCCCCTATTTCAGCTTTTCCACCCTGGACATTCTGGGTTCACTCTAAAACCGGTGAGCGGACCCTAATAATTTTCCGTATGTTAGCGTTCAATCTTGTTTTCTGATAAAATGATAGAATTTGACTTTTCGCACAAATTGATATACTACATAGTGTCGTAACGCAAATACCTTCCCAGAAATATGCCGCGCAAAGGTTCCTTGGACATCACAGAATGGACCCTTTTTCCCTTCATTTTCGACATTGCGTAAACCGTTACTGCTCTTTTATAACATTCAAAGGATAATTACCAGAAGACTTACATATAAGATATTGGTATCTTTTTAATCTGTATGCCTTGTAGTATTTTGTAATTTATGGTTTCTAAGAACTTTTTAAACAAAATTTCTTGTCGCGACACTGTCTTCGACTCTATTAGGGTCCGCTCACCAGTTTCTCTTATCCGGTCACGCGGCATAGAAATATTGCGCAATCATACATAATTTGACGTCATCTCATTTTATTTCTATATATTTCACATTATTATACTATATATCAATCTGTTCGTTATATCTACAGCTTTTATATGATACTAGGCTCAAGGTCATGTTAAGATTGCTATACATAATAAATATCATACATGTTTGCTGAAAAAGGTCCAGAAAATTGGCCTAAAATTCATGGTTTTTGCCATTTTTCTGTGTATTGTTTCTGGTCTCCTGGAAAAATTTCAGAAATAATGCTTATATTTCCTTAAAGCTATTATCTTATACTCCATTCTAGCCAAATTTTAAAAATTTCCAACACATGTAACTCAAAAAATGTGTAAAAACCCCAAAACTTCATATTTTCCCTTATGAAGTCTTGTCAAACAGGGAAAATCCGGTACGCCTTTTAAAATATCTATATTTAGACTAAATAAGTCATGTGACCTAAAAACTTTATTGCTCTTACACAAGGCAGGCATACTCTACAACATGCATATTACCATTATAGACTATCTTCATAATGGTCTTCTCAACCCACCTTTCAAAACCACTCAATTTCCCCTATTTCAGCTTTTCCACCCTGGACATTCTGGGTTCACTCTAAAACCGGTGAGCGGACCCTAATAATTTTCCGTATGTTAGCGTTCAATCTTGTTTTCTGATAAAATGATAGAATTTGACTTTTCGCACAAATTGATATACTACATAGTGTCGTAACGCAAATACCTTCCCAGAAATATGCCGCGCAAAGGTTCCTTGGACATCACAGAATGGACCCTTTTTCCCTTCATTTTCGACATTGCGTAAACCGTTACTGCTCTTTTATAACATTCAAAGGATAATTACCAGAAGACTTACATATAAGATATTGGTATCTTTTTAATCTGTATGCCTTGTAGTATTTTGTAATTTATGGTTTCTAAGAACTTTTTAAACAAAATTTCTTGTCGCGACACTGTCTTCGACTCTATTAGGGTCCGCTCACCAGTTTCTCTTATCCGGTCACGCGGCATAGAAATATTGCGCAATCATACATAATTTGACGTCATCTCATTTTATTTCTATATATTTCACATTATTATACTATATATCAATCTGTTCGTTATATCTACAGCTTTTATATGATACTAGGCTCAAGGTCATGTTAAGATTGCTATACATAATAAATATCATACATGTTTGCTGAAAAAGGTCCAGAAAATTGGCCTAAAATTCATGGTTTTTGCCATTTTTCTGTGTATTGTTTCTGGTCTCCTGGAAAAATTTCAGAAATAATGCTTATATTTCCTTAAAGCTATTATCTTATACTCCATTCTAGCCAAATTTTAAAAATTTCCAACACATGTAACTCAAAAAATGTGTAAAAACCCCAAAACTTCATATTTTCCCTTATGAAGTCTTGTCAAACAGGGAAAATCCGGTACGCCTTTTAAAATATCTATATTTAGACTAAATAAGTCATGTGACCTAAAAACTTTATTGCTCTTACACAAGGCAGGCATACTCTACAACATGCATATTACCATTATAGACTATCTTCATAATGGTCTTCTCAACCCACCTTTCAAAACCACTCAATTTCCCCTATTTCAGCTTTTCCACCCTGGACATTCTGGGTTCACTCTAAAACCGGTGAGCGGACCCTAATAATTTTCCGTATGTTAGCGTTCAATCTTGTTTTCTGATAAAATGATAGAATTTGACTTTTCGCACAAATTGATATACTACATAGTGTCGTAACGCAAATACCTTCCCAGAAATATGCCGCGCAAAGGTTCCTTGGACATCACAGAATGGACCCTTTTTCCCTTCATTTTCGACATTGCGTAAACCGTTACTGCTCTTTTATAACATTCAAAGGATAATTACCAGAAGACTTACATATAAGATATTGGTATCTTTTTAATCTGTATGCCTTGTAGTATTTTGTAATTTATGGTTTCTAAGAACTTTTTAAACAAAATTTCTTGTCGCGACACTGTCTTCGACTCTATTAGGGTCCGCTCACCAGTTTCTCTTATCCGGTCACGCGGCATAGAAATATTGCGCAATCATACATAATTTGACGTCATCTCATTTTATTTCTATATATTTCACATTATTATACTATATATCAATCTGTTCGTTATATCTACAGCTTTTATATGATACTAGGCTCAAGGTCATGTTAAGATTGCTATACATAATAAATATCATACATGTTTGCTGAAAAAGGTCCAGAAAATTGGCCTAAAATTCATGGTTTTTGCCATTTTTCTGTGTATTGTTTCTGGTCTCCTGGAAAAATTTCAGAAATAATGCTTATATTTCCTTAAAGCTATTATCTTATACTCCATTCTAGCCAAATTTTAAAAATTTCCAACACATGTAACTCAAAAAATGTGTAAAAACCCCAAAACTTCATATTTTCCCTTATGAAGTCTTGTCAAACAGGGAAAATCCGGTACGCCTTTTAAAATATCTATATTTAGACTAAATAAGTCATGTGACCTAAAAACTTTATTGCTCTTACACAAGGCAGGCATACTCTACAACATGCATATTACCATTATAGACTATCTTCATAATGGTCTTCTCAACCCACCTTTCAAAACCACTCAATTTCCCCTATTTCAGCTTTTCCACCCTGGACATTCTGGGTTCACTCTAAAACCGGTGAGCGGACCCTAATAATTTTCCGTATGTTAGCGTTCAATCTTGTTTTCTGATAAAATGATAGAATTTGACTTTTCGCACAAATTGATATACTACATAGTGTCGTAACGCAAATACCTTCCCAGAAATATGCCGCGCAAAGGTTCCTTGGACATCACAGAATGGACCCTTTTTCCCTTCATTTTCGACATTGCGTAAACCGTTACTGCTCTTTTATAACATTCAAAGGATAATTACCAGAAGACTTACATATAAGATATTGGTATCTTTTTAATCTGTATGCCTTGTAGTATTTTGTAATTTATGGTTTCTAAGAACTTTTTAAACAAAATTTCTTGTCGCGACACTGTCTTCGACTCTATTAGGGTCCGCTCACCAGTTTCTCTTATCCGGTCACGCGGCATAGAAATATTGCGCAATCATACATAATTTGACGTCATCTCATTTTATTTCTATATATTTCACATTATTATACTATATATCAATCTGTTCGTTATATCTACAGCTTTTATATGATACTAGGCTCAAGGTCATGTTAAGATTGCTATACATAATAAATATCATACATGTTTGCTGAAAAAGGTCCAGAAAATTGGCCTAAAATTCATGGTTTTTGCCATTTTTCTGTGTATTGTTTCTGGTCTCCTGGAAAAATTTCAGAAATAATGCTTATATTTCCTTAAAGCTATTATCTTATACTCCATTCTAGCCAAATTTTAAAAATTTCCAACACATGTAACTCAAAAAATGTGTAAAAACCCCAAAACTTCATATTTTCCCTTATGAAGTCTTGTCAAACAGGGAAAATCCGGTACGCCTTTTAAAATATCTATATTTAGACTAAATAAGTCATGTGACCTAAAAACTTTATTGCTCTTACACAAGGCAGGCATACTCTACAACATGCATATTACCATTATAGACTATCTTCATAATGGTCTTCTCAACCCACCTTTCAAAACCACTCAATTTCCCCTATTTCAGCTTTTCCACCCTGGACATTCTGGGTTCACTCTAAAACCGGTGAGCGGACCCTAATAATTTTCCGTATGTTAGCGTTCAATCTTGTTTTCTGATAAAATGATAGAATTTGACTTTTCGCACAAATTGATATACTACATAGTGTCGTAACGCAAATACCTTCCCAGAAATATGCCGCGCAAAGGTTCCTTGGACATCACAGAATGGACCCTTTTTCCCTTCATTTTCGACATTGCGTAAACCGTTACTGCTCTTTTATAACATTCAAAGGATAATTACCAGAAGACTTACATATAAGATATTGGTATCTTTTTAATCTGTATGCCTTGTAGTATTTTGTAATTTATGGTTTCTAAGAACTTTTTAAACAAAATTTCTTGTCGCGACACTGTCTTCGACTCTATTAGGGTCCGCTCACCAGTTTCTCTTATCCGGTCACGCGGCATAGAAATATTGCGCAATCATACATAATTTGACGTCATCTCATTTTATTTCTATTATATTTCACATTATTATACTATATATCAATCTGTTCGTTATATCTACAGCTTTTATATGATACTAGGCTCGAAGGTCATGTTAAGATTGCTATACATAATAAAATATCATACATGTTTGCTGAAAAAGGTCCAGAAAATTGGCCTAAAATTCATGGTTTTTGCCATTTTTCTGTGTATTGTTTCTGGTCTCCTGGAAAAATTTCAGAAATAATGCTTATATTTCCTTAAAGCTTTATCTTATACTCCATTCTAGCCAAATTTTAAAAATTTCAACACATTAACTCAAAAAATGTGTAAAAACCCCAAAACTTCATATTTTCCCTTATGAAGTCTTGTCAAACAGGGAAAATCCGGTACGCCTTTTAAAATATCTATATTTAGACTAAATAAGTCATGTGACCTAAAAACTTTATTGCTCTTACACAAGGCAGGCATACTCTACAACATGCATATTACCATTATAGACTATCTTCATAATGGTCTTCTCAACCCACCTTTCAAAACCACTCAATTTCCCCTATTTCAGCTTTTCCACCCTGGACATTCTGGGTTCACTCTAAAACCGGTGAGCGGACCCTAATAATTTTCCGTATGTTAGCGTTCAATCTTGTTTTCTGATAAAATGATAGAATTTGACTTTTCGCACAAATTGATATACTACATAGTGTCGTAACGCAAATACCTTCCCAGAAATATGCCGCGCAAAGGTTCCTTGGACATCACAGAATGGACCCTTTTTCCCTTCATTTTCGACATTGCGTAAACCGTTACTGCTCTTTTATAACATTCAAAGGATAATTACCAGAAGACTTACATATAAGATATTGGTATCTTTTTAATCTGTATGCCTTGTAGTATTTTGTAATTTATGGTTTCTAAGAACTTTTTAAACAAAATTTCTTGTCGCGACACTGTCTTCGACTCTATTAGGGTCCGCTCACCAGTTTCTCTTATCCGGTCACGCGGCATAGAAATATTGCGCAATCATACATAATTTGACGTCATCTCATTTTATTTCTATATATTTCACATTATTATACTATATATCAATCTGTTCGTTATATCTACAGCTTTTATATGATACTAGGCTCAAGGTCATGTTAAGATTGCTATACATAATAAATATCATACATGTTTGCTGAAAAAGGTCCAGAAAATTGGCCTAAAATTCATGGTTTTTGCCATTTTTCTGTGTATTGTTTCTGGTCTCCTGGAAAAATTTCAGAAATAATGCTTATATTTCCTTAAAGCTATTATCTTATACTCCATTCTAGCCAAATTTTAAAAATTTCCAACACATGTAACTCAAAAAATGTGTAAAAACCCCAAAACTTCATATTTTCCCTTATGAAGTCTTGTCAAACAGGGAAAATCCGGTACGCCTTTTAAAATATCTATATTTAGACTAAATAAGTCATGTGACCTAAAAACTTTATTGCTCTTACACAAGGCAGGCATACTCTACAACATGCATATTACCATTATAGACTATCTTCATAATGGTCTTCTCAACCCACCTTTCAAAACCACTCAATTTCCCCTATTTCAGCTTTTCCACCCTGGACATTCTGGGTTCACTCTAAAACCGGTGAGCGGACCCTAATAATTTTCCGTATGTTAGCGTTCAATCTTGTTTTCTGATAAAATGATAGAATTTGACTTTTCGCACAAATTGATATACTACATAGTGTCGTAACGCAAATACCTTCCCAGAAATATGCCGCGCAAAGGTTCCTTGGACATCACAGAATGGACCCTTTTTCCCTTCATTTTCGACATTGCGTAAACCGTTACTGCTCTTTTATAACATTCAAAGGATAATTACCAGAAGACTTACATATAAGATATTGGTATCTTTTTAATCTGTATGCCTTGTAGTATTTTGTAATTTATGGTTTCTAAGAACTTTTTAAACAAAATTTCTTGTCGCGACACTGTCTTCGACTCTATTAGGGTCCGCTCACCAGTTTCTCTTATCCGGTCACGCGGCATAGAAATATTGCGCAATCATACATAATTTGACGTCATCTCATTTTATTTCTATATATTTCACATTATTATACTATATATCAATCTGTTCGTTATATCTACAGCTTTTATATGATACTAGGCTCAAGGTCATGTTAAGATTGCTATACATAATAAATATCATACATGTTTGCTGAAAAAGGTCCAGAAAATTGGCCTAAAATTCATGGTTTTTGCCATTTTTCTGTGTATTGTTTCTGGTCTCCTGGAAAAATTTCAGAAATAATGCTTATATTTCCTTAAAGCTATTATCTTATACTCCATTCTAGCCAAATTTTAAAAATTTCCAACACATGTAACTCAAAAAATGTGTAAAAACCCCAAAACTTCATATTTTCCCTTATGAAGTCTTGTCAAACAGGGAAAATCCGGTACGCCTTTTAAAATATCTATATTTAGACTAAATAAGTCATGTGACCTAAAAACTTTATTGCTCTTACACAAGGCAGGCATACTCTACAACATGCATATTACCATTATAGACTATCTTCATAATGGTCTTCTCAACCCACCTTTCAAAACCACTCAATTTCCCCTATTTCAGCTTTTCCACCCTGGACATTCTGGGTTCACTCTAAAACCGGTGAGCGGACCCTAATAATTTTCCGTATGTTAGCGTTCAATCTTGTTTTCTGATAAAATGATAGAATTTGACTTTTCGCACAAATTGATATACTACATAGTGTCGTAACGCAAATACCTTCCCAGAAATATGCCGCGCAAAGGTTCCTTGGACATCACAGAATGGACCCTTTTTCCCTTCATTTTCGACATTGCGTAAACCGTTACTGCTCTTTTATAACATTCAAAGGATAATTACCAGAAGACTTACATATAAGATATTGGTATCTTTTTAATCTGTATGCCTTGTAGTATTTTGTAATTTATGGTTTCTAAGAACTTTTTAAACAAAATTTCTTGTCGCGACACTGTCTTCGACTCTATTAGGGTCCGCTCACCAGTTTCTCTTATCCGGTCACGCGGCATAGAAATATTGCGCAATCATACATAATTTGACGTCATCTCATTTTATTTCTATATATTTCACATTATTATACTATATATCAATCTGTTCGTTATATCTACAGCTTTTATATGATACTAGGCTCAAGGTCATGTTAAGATTGCTATACATAATAAATATCATACATGTTTGCTGAAAAAGGTCCAGAAAATTGGCCTAAAATTCATGGTTTTTGCCATTTTTCTGTGTATTGTTTCTGGTCTCCTGGAAAAATTTCAGAAATAATGCTTATATTTCCTTAAAGCTATTATCTTATACTCCATTCTAGCCAAATTTTAAAAATTTCCAACACATGTAACTCAAAAAATGTGTAAAAACCCCAAAACTTCATATTTTCCCTTATGAAGTCTTGTCAAACAGGGAAAATCCGGTACGCCTTTTAAAATATCTATATTTAGACTAAATAAGTCATGTGACCTAAAAACTTTATTGCTCTTACACAAGGCAGGCATACTCTACAACATGCATATTACCATTATAGACTATCTTCATAATGGTCTTCTCAACCCACCTTTCAAAACCACTCAATTTCCCCTATTTCAGCTTTTCCACCCTGGACATTCTGGGTTCACTCTAAAACCGGTGAGCGGACCCTAATAATTTTCCGTATGTTAGCGTTCAATCTTGTTTTCTGATAAAATGATAGAATTTGACTTTTCGCACAAATTGATATACTACATAGTGTCGTAACGCAAATACCTTCCCAGAAATATGCCGCGCAAAGGTTCCTTGGACATCACAGAATGGACCCTTTTTCCCTTCATTTTCGACATTGCGTAAACCGTTACTGCTCTTTTATAACATTCAAAGGATAATTACCAGAAGACTTACATATAAGATATTGGTATCTTTTTAATCTGTATGCCTTGTAGTATTTTGTAATTTATGGTTTCTAAGAACTTTTTAAACAAAATTTCTTGTCGCGACACTGTCTTCGACTCTATTAGGGTCCGCTCACCAGTTTCTCTTATCCGGTCACGCGGCATAGAAATATTGCGCAATCATACATAATTTGACGTCATCTCATTTTATTTCTATATATTTCACATTATTATACTATATATCAATCTGTTCGTTATATCTACAGCTTTTATATGATACTAGGCTCAAGGTCATGTTAAGATTGCTATACATAATAAATATCATACATGTTTGCTGAAAAAGGTCCAGAAAATTGGCCTAAAATTCATGGTTTTTGCCATTTTTCTGTGTATTGTTTCTGGTCTCCTGGAAAAATTTCAGAAATAATGCTTATATTTCCTTAAAGCTATTATCTTATACTCCATTCTAGCCAAATTTTAAAAATTTCCAACACATGTAACTCAAAAAATGTGTAAAAACCCCAAAACTTCATATTTTCCCTTATGAAGTCTTGTCAAACAGGGAAAATCCGGTACGCCTTTTAAAATATCTATATTTAGACTAAATAAGTCATGTGACCTAAAAACTTTATTGCTCTTACACAAGGCAGGCATACTCTACAACATGCATATTACCATTATAGACTATCTTCATAATGGTCTTCTCAACCCACCTTTCAAAACCACTCAATTTCCCCTATTTCAGCTTTTCCACCCTGGACATTCTGGGTTCACTCTAAAACCGGTGAGCGGACCCTAATAATTTTCCGTATGTTAGCGTTCAATCTTGTTTTCTGATAAAATGATAGAATTTGACTTTTCGCACAAATTGATATACTACATAGTGTCGTAACGCAAATACCTTCCCAGAAATATGCCGCGCAAAGGTTCCTTGGACATCACAGAATGGACCCTTTTTCCCTTCATTTTCGACATTGCGTAAACCGTTACTGCTCTTTTATAACATTCAAAGGATAATTACCAGAAGACTTACATATAAGATATTGGTATCTTTTTAATCTGTATGCCTTGTAGTATTTTGTAATTTATGGTTTCTAAGAACTTTTTAAACAAAATTTCTTGTCGCGACACTGTCTTCGACTCTATTAGGGTCCGCTCACCAGTTTCTCTTATCCGGTCACGCGGCATAGAAATATTGCGCAATCATACATAATTTGACGTCATCTCATTTTATTTCTATATATTTCACATTATTATACTATATATCAATCTGTTCGTTATATCTACAGCTTTTATATGATACTAGGCTCAAGGTCATGTTAAGATTGCTATACATAATAAATATCATACATGTTTGCTGAAAAAGGTCCAGAAAATTGGCCTAAAATTCATGGTTTTTGCCATTTTTCTGTGTATTGTTTCTGGTCTCCTGGAAAAATTTCAGAAATAATGCTTATATTTCCTTAAAGCTATTATCTTATACTCCATTCTAGCCAAATTTTAAAAATTTCCAACACATGTAACTCAAAAAATGTGTAAAAACCCCAAAACTTCATATTTTCCCTTATGAAGTCTTGTCAAACAGGGAAAATCCGGTACGCCTTTTAAAATATCTATATTTAGACTAAATAAGTCATGTGACCTAAAAACTTTATTGCTCTTACACAAGGCAGGCATACTCTACAACATGCATATTACCATTATAGACTATCTTCATAATGGTCTTCTCAACCCACCTTTCAAAACCACTCAATTTCCCCTATTTCAGCTTTTCCACCCTGGACATTCTGGGTTCACTCTAAAACCGGTGAGCGGACCCTAATAATTTTCCGTATGTTAGCGTTCAATCTTGTTTTCTGATAAAATGATAGAATTTGACTTTTCGCACAAATTGATATACTACATAGTGTCGTAACGCAAATACCTTCCCAGAAATATGCCGCGCAAAGGTTCCTTGGACATCACAGAATGGACCCTTTTTCCCTTCATTTTCGACATTGCGTAAACCGTTACTGCTCTTTTATAACATTCAAAGGATAATTACCAGAAGACTTACATATAAGATATTGGTATCTTTTTAATCTGTATGCCTTGTAGTATTTTGTAATTTATGGTTTCTAAGAACTTTTTAAACAAAATTTCTTGTCGCGACACTGTCTTCGACTCTATTAGGGTCCGCTCACCAGTTTCTCTTATCCGGTCACGCGGCATAGAAATATTGCGCAATCATACATAATTTGACGTCATCTCATTTTATTTCTATATATTTCACATTATTATACTATATATCAATCTGTTCGTTATATCTACAGCTTTTATATGATACTAGGCTCAAGGTCATGTTAAGATTGCTATACATAATAAATATCATACATGTTTGCTGAAAAAGGTCCAGAAAATTGGCCTAAAATTCATGGTTTTTGCCATTTTTCTGTGTATTGTTTCTGGTCTCCTGGAAAAATTTCAGAAATAATGCTTATATTTCCTTAAAGCTATTATCTTATACTCCATTCTAGCCAAATTTTAAAAATTTCCAACACATGTAACTCAAAAAATGTGTAAAAACCCCAAAACTTCATATTTTCCCTTATGAAGTCTTGTCAAACAGGGAAAATCCGGTACGCCTTTTAAAATATCTATATTTAGACTAAATAAGTCATGTGACCTAAAAACTTTATTGCTCTTACACAAGGCAGGCATACTCTACAACATGCATATTACCATTATAGACTATCTTCATAATGGTCTTCTCAACCCACCTTTCAAAACCACTCAATTTCCCCTATTTCAGCTTTTCCACCCTGGACATTCTGGGTTCACTCTAAAACCGGTGAGCGGACCCTAATAATTTTCCGTATGTTAGCGTTCAATCTTGTTTTCTGATAAAATGATAGAATTTGACTTTTCGCACAAATTGATATACTACATAGTGTCGTAACGCAAATACCTTCCCAGAAATATGCCGCGCAAAGGTTCCTTGGACATCACAGAATGGACCCTTTTTCCCTTCATTTTCGACATTGCGTAAACCGTTACTGCTCTTTTATAACATTCAAAGGATAATTACCAGAAGACTTACATATAAGATATTGGTATCTTTTTAATCTGTATGCCTTGTAGTATTTTGTAATTTATGGTTTCTAAGAACTTTTTAAACAAAATTTCTTGTCGCGACACTGTCTTCGACTCTATTAGGGTCCGCTCACCAGTTTCTCTTATCCGGTCACGCGGCATAGAAATATTGCGCAATCATACATAATTTGACGTCATCTCATTTTATTTCTATATATTTCACATTATTATACTATATATCAATCTGTTCGTTATATCTACAGCTTTTATATGATACTAGGCTCAAGGTCATGTTAAGATTGCTATACATAATAAATATCATACATGTTTGCTGAAAAAGGTCCAGAAAATTGGCCTAAAATTCATGGTTTTTGCCATTTTTCTGTGTATTGTTTCTGGTCTCCTGGAAAAATTTCAGAAATAATGCTTATATTTCCTTAAAGCTATTATCTTATACTCCATTCTAGCCAAATTTTAAAAATTTCCAACACATGTAACTCAAAAAATGTGTAAAAACCCCAAAACTTCATATTTTCCCTTATGAAGTCTTGTCAAACAGGGAAAATCCGGTACGCCTTTTAAAATATCTATATTTAGACTAAATAAGTCATGTGACCTAAAAACTTTATTGCTCTTACACAAGGCAGGCATACTCTACAACATGCATATTACCATTATAGACTATCTTCATAATGGTCTTCTCAACCCACCTTTCAAAACCACTCAATTTCCCCTATTTCAGCTTTTCCACCCTGGACATTCTGGGTTCACTCTAAAACCGGTGAGCGGACCCTAATAATTTTCCGTATGTTAGCGTTCAATCTTGTTTTCTGATAAAATGATAGAATTTGACTTTTCGCACAAATTGATATACTACATAGTGTCGTAACGCAAATACCTTCCCAGAAATATGCCGCGCAAAGGTTCCTTGGACATCACAGAATGGACCCTTTTTCCCTTCATTTTCGACATTGCGTAAACCGTTACTGCTCTTTTATAACATTCAAAGGATAATTACCAGAAGACTTACATATAAGATATTGGTATCTTTTTAATCTGTATGCCTTGTAGTATTTTGTAATTTATGGTTTCTAAGAACTTTTTAAACAAAATTTCTTGTCGCGACACTGTCTTCGACTCTATTAGGGTCCGCTCACCAGTTTCTCTTATCCGGTCACGCGGCATAGAAATATTGCGCAATCATACATAATTTGACGTCATCTCATTTTATTTCTATATATTTCACATTATTATACTATATATCAATCTGTTCGTTATATCTACAGCTTTTATATGATACTAGGCTCAAGGTCATGTTAAGATTGCTATACATAATAAATATCATACATGTTTGCTGAAAAAGGTCCAGAAAATTGGCCTAAAATTCATGGTTTTTGCCATTTTTCTGTGTATTGTTTCTGGTCTCCTGGAAAAATTTCAGAAATAATGCTTATATTTCCTTAAAGCTATTATCTTATACTCCATTCTAGCCAAATTTTAAAAATTTCCAACACATGTAACTCAAAAAATGTGTAAAAACCCCAAAACTTCATATTTTCCCTTATGAAGTCTTGTCAAACAGGGAAAATCCGGTACGCCTTTTAAAATATCTATATTTAGACTAAATAAGTCATGTGACCTAAAAACTTTATTGCTCTTACACAAGGCAGGCATACTCTACAACATGCATATTACCATTATAGACTATCTTCATAATGGTCTTCTCAACCCACCTTTCAAAACCACTCAATTTCCCCTATTTCAGCTTTTCCACCCTGGACATTCTGGGTTCACTCTAAAACCGGTGAGCGGACCCTAATAATTTTCCGTATGTTAGCGTTCAATCTTGTTTTCTGATAAAATGATAGAATTTGACTTTTCGCACAAATTGATATACTACATAGTGTCGTAACGCAAATACCTTCCCAGAAATATGCCGCGCAAAGGTTCCTTGGACATCACAGAATGGACCCTTTTTCCCTTCATTTTCGACATTGCGTAAACCGTTACTGCTCTTTTATAACATTCAAAGGATAATTACCAGAAGACTTACATATAAGATATTGGTATCTTTTTAATCTGTATGCCTTGTAGTATTTTGTAATTTATGGTTTCTAAGAACTTTTTAAACAAAATTTCTTGTCGCGACACTGTCTTCGACTCTATTAGGGTCCGCTCACCAGTTTCTCTTATCCGGTCACGCGGCATAGAAATATTGCGCAATCATACATAATTTGACGTCATCTCATTTTATTTCTATATATTTCACATTATTATACTATATATCAATCTGTTCGTTATATCTACAGCTTTTATATGATACTAGGCTCAAGGTCATGTTAAGATTGCTATACATAATAAATATCATACATGTTTGCTGAAAAAGGTCCAGAAAATTGGCCTAAAATTCATGGTTTTTGCCATTTTTCTGTGTATTGTTTCTGGTCTCCTGGAAAAATTTCAGAAATAATGCTTATATTTCCTTAAAGCTATTATCTTATACTCCATTCTAGCCAAATTTTAAAAATTTCCAACACATGTAACTCAAAAAATGTGTAAAAACCCCAAAACTTCATATTTTCCCTTATGAAGTCTTGTCAAACAGGGAAAATCCGGTACGCCTTTTAAAATATCTATATTTAGACTAAATAAGTCATGTGACCTAAAAACTTTATTGCTCTTACACAAGGCAGGCATACTCTACAACATGCATATTACCATTATAGACTATCTTCATAATGGTCTTCTCAACCCACCTTTCAAAACCACTCAATTTCCCCTATTTCAGCTTTTCCACCCTGGACATTCTGGGTTCACTCTAAAACCGGTGAGCGGACCCTTTCGACCTTTATCTTGTTCGGTCTCCCCTCCCCCTCAAAACCATTTCATCTAGTTTTGTTATAGATATCAGCATATTTTACAAAACTTATTTTCAATATAGTGACAAGCGCGGATCTACGGGGGGGGGGGGGTGTCGTCCCCTAGGATGTTGGATTATTCCATTTTTTTAAAGTTAATTTGTAATCAAACCAAAAACTGGACCAGCCCCCCCCCCTCCCATCCAATTGGCTGGACCCTGCCCCTTGAAAAAAAAAATAGCAACGCAAACACTGCAAGATAAGCCCGTCGATGTATTAATTTCTCATAGATAAGAGTCCGCTTAGGTTACAATAGCATATAATGGTTTGACCTCAGAACCTAGTGTTCTCCACCCAAAAGCTGACGTCATTTACTGACTAAAAACAAATGACTTATATAGAAATTGCATGGGTGGATCCAGGATTTTTTTCAGGGGGGGGGGGGGTCCAAAAGTCCGAATTTTTGGAAGAGCAAAAAAAACAAAAACCAAAACCAAAAAAAAAAAAAAACCCCAAAAAATAAAAAACCAACCAAAAAAAAAAACCAAAGAAAAAAAAAAAAAAAAACGCACACGCCAGAAAAATGAATGTCAGTTTCTAAAAGCTTTTTTAAAAAATCTTGAATTTTCACATCATAGTACTTTATAGTACTTGATTAACGATTGTCAGTTAATACATGTGTGTAAACAAAAACAAATGGCGAGCGTTAGCGTGACTGATAATAGAGACCGAGACCTCTATTCGTGCCTTTTTTCAGTTTCTCATCACTCTTAGTATCTTTTTTTTATTAACCAAGGTATAATATATAAGGGTTGTATGTAGGAAAGCGCAGCAGCATTTGAAAATAACGTACATGCATGTATGTGGGTCATTATCAAAAAATGTCCGAGTTTCTGTAACTCGATACTGGAAGAAAATCTGCTTTACTTACGACGGTTTTTTTTTTTTTTTTTTTTTTTTTTTTTTTTGCTAAATACAATCTAAGGCTATGTTACCTCTAATTTGAGATACTTTTTGAATTCCAACAACACCATTAACCTTGCAATATTTACATGAAAGTATAGCAAATGTCAGTGATGTTACCATGCAGTAACTTCGCCGAGTCCAAAACTTTCAACACAAATTTGAGCCTCTTTATACACATTATCATGGTCATGACTTTGTTATGTTCGTCATTTCATGTGTGCCTATACATTCGACTACTCAAATAAGTCAATTTTTATCAAAACTCGAAAATAAACAAAGATATTTACAGTTTTTTATGTAACTTTCGCCACGTCCTTGCTGTTACTCAGAAGGTTTTTATGATTTTTTAGGTAATCCTATTGTAAGAGGATTGTTATCAGAGCATCTTGTATGCTTTTTTGCAAGAGGCCAAAAGAAGAAATGTAGCCTAGGAAATAGAACTATTGAGCAATGTAGTAGCAATCACCTATTCCTGGCACAGTGATTTCAAATCTTGTCCATGATGTTACCTCAAGTTTAGTGTTTAAATTTTTTTATTTCTTATTTATTTATTTATTTTTAAAGTATTTGAAATGCCCATACATTATAAATTTTCATATTCATGTCTAGTAATTCCGTAGTGTTACCTGTCCATGATGTTACATTTTGTATTTTCAGGGTACATCACTGAACATTGATTGTACATAACATGAGAGGCATTTGGACATTAAAATCTACAGTATTGCTTCTCCTTTTCAATAATTACTTCCGAGATACGACACACAATCTATTTTATACATTTTTCTTACTGAAATATATTAATGAATATACGAAAATTAGGACACAAGATAGATTTCTTATACCAGTAACATCATGTACACTGCGAGCCTGAAATATTTGAAAATTGAATTGAAAATTGCGGGGAGCGAAGCGAGCCGGAAAATTTTTAAGGTATATAAGGTGAATTTCGTGGCAATTTTTCAAATTGAGATTATGTACATGAACGCATAAGAGCCAGATTATTTATATTAAAGTAATTTCCTGTTTCTTTTTTTTTTTTGGTTACTGTTACCCTCCCAATCATATATCTCTTTCTCCCCCTCCCGCTCCCTCTCCCCTTCCCCCTTCCTCCTACCCCTTCCCCCTCCCTTTGACCCTGTCCAACCCCTCCTTACTGCGAGGGGATGACAAAGCTATTTTCTCTAGGTCATAGGACAAGAGACCCACGGGGCAACATCGCTCACCTGATTTGCAGACAGAAAATAATATTGGACAACAAGTTTCAGGCCCTTGAGCACTTGGTTCCTGTAAGGTGTCGTGAAATTCTGTGCAGTGTATGTCGAGGAGATGTCGAAAATGTTTTAAAAGTGAACGACGGTGGTCGGCGGACGCCGGTCCGCGTACTATGACAATAGCTCAGGTGAGCTAATAAAAATGTAACAGCAAGTTTTTTTTTTGTACAAGCGCAGGTGAGTTGAATAGGCACGACGACAATGACTCTTGGAATATTTGTCCAGTGAGCTAATATGACTTTGAAAAGAAACAAGAAAACGCATGCATAAATTTCTAAAAATAAACTCAGTCACTTTCTTAAATATTTAAATATATACTTATCTCATTGGTTAATTATTTCGTGGCCACGACTTAGTAAGTCGTGCGCACAAGATAATCAACCAATAGAAACGCAGGATCATGTCGTGGCCACAAGATAGTAACTAGTGGCCACGAGATGATAAAGTCGTGGCCACGAGTTAGTAAGACGAGGCTACGAGATACTAAGTCATGGCCACGAGTTACAATGTACTAAGTTGTGGCCACGATATAATAAATCGTGGTCACGAGATAACTATGTCGTGGCCACGATATGATAAATCGTGGTCACAATATAACTATTCGTGACCACGAGTTAATAAGTCGTGGTCACGAAATAATAAGTCGTGGCCACGAGATACTAAGTCGGGGACACGGGATAAGAAGTCGTGGCCACGAGATAATAAAAAAGTCGCACATGTCCCCTCTATGCTTCCGTACATTATACAGTTTAGTAAGAAAATTATTTGAGAAGGATGTCAAATTTGAGGCACTTTGAGGGGCCATGCCCCATTTCCATGTCATTAAGGCCGGGCACGAAACGTACATAACTACACAGGGAGCTTGTCGTTCCTTTAAAGAATTATAGTCTACAAAATAATGGTGTTTTCAATGCAGCAATTTTTGTTTTTGTAAAACAAGATATGCCGAGAAAACGTACAATGAAATACATAGTAAAATCAATACTAGAATGCAAAGCTGGCACCAATAGTCCAAAATAATTTGATGCCAAATATATATTATATATTAGTTATTAACGTCCATGATTTTCATGGTATTTTGTTCTCCCGGCGAAACGATGCTGTGCATCAATAGTTTTCTTGTCTTTTAATGTACTGCTATAACTTTGAGCAGCATGTCTTTGTCCAGATTAAATCAATAATTACAGAAGTAATCAGCTGGGAAATGCAACTTAATACTAAATTCTCTTCAAACCGCTTGTTTCTTTTTTTTCAAATTTCGGCAATATTGAGCACCTGTTGTGCCCTCAATTTTATTTCGTAAAACTAAAGTAAGATATAACAATTTATTCTCCCTGACTTCCAGCCTTTTAAAAGCACGATATCTCGTGAGATTTTTCTTCTTATGGCGCGGAACGTGTGTCAAATTGATCACATTTCTGCCTAAGCAAAATTATTTCTGCCTAAGCAAAATTATTTTTGCCTAAGCAAAATTCCATTTTGCCCAAGCAAAAATAATTCTGCCTAGGCAAAATTCGATTTTTCCCTAGGCAAAATTAATTCTGCCTAGGAAGAAATAGAATTTTTCCTAGGCAAAAATAATTCTGCCTAGGCAAAAATCGAATTATGCTTAGGCAAAAATAATTTTGCATAGGCACAAATCGATTTTTGCCTAAGCAGAATTATTTTTGCTTAGGCAAAATTCGCAAGCGTTCATCTTTTTCAACCAATAAAAATGCTTCTTGCAAAGCGAATTAATACAGTGCACGCCAAGTGTGTGCGGTGCAGCAATTTAAACATGGATAGATCCATTTTTCTGAACCATTCATAATATTATAAGAATAATATGTGCATGGATGTATCTAAAATATAGATTTTTTTTTATCTGGGGGGGGGGGGGGGGGGGTCGTCGACCATGGGGAAGGGGCAGCCAAATTAGACGTAAAAACTTTGATATATAACTCTTGGCAAATTCTTAGGGGTCCTTCTATCCCTCCTTCTCTCTCTAGGTCAATGGGGATGGGGGTGAGATCAAGCCATCGGCCATGGGGGGGGGGGGGGGGGGCAAATTAAACGTTAAAACGGGAAAAAAATTTATTATCAAACTAGGCAAATTCCTGGGGTCCTGACCCCTTTAACACCCCTCGGGGGGGGGGGGGGGCAACCATATTAAACGTAAAAACGGGGAACACATCACACTTGGCAAATTCCTTTGGGTCTTTCTAGATTCGTGAGGGGGGTTGAGACCAAGACGTTGGCTGTTGGGGGGGAGGGGGTTACCAAATTAGACGTAAAAACGGGGAAAACATAACTCTTGGCAAATTCTTGACCCCATGCCCGACGTGATATCAAATAGTAGTCAATTTCGATCAAAGATGGGAGGGGGTATAGGCTCCGGTCTGCCATGAGCTACAAGTCATGAAAGGATCTACAATTTTTGTCGGAAAAGAAAAGGTTACTTATAAGGTGATATAGCTTGAAATATGTGCGCAAATCCGTTTAGAGTTTCACCTCTGCAGTGCATCACTGCATCTGTGTAACATGCATGGTGATTGGTTAGTATGGAGTTGATATATTCCTAAGCAAAAATACATCCGTTCTTATTCTGCCTAGGCAAAATTAATTTTGCTTAGGCAAAATTAATATTGCCTATGCAAAATTCGAATTTAGCCTAGGCTGAAATATTTTTGCATAAACAAAAATCGAATTTTGCCTAGGCAAAATTATTTTTGCCTAAGCAAAAATCGAATTCTGCCTAGGCAAAAATCGAATTCTGCCTAGGCAAAAATGCGAAATGTAGCCCAGAGGGTACAAGACCATTATATGGTCTAAATAGCCAAGTCATGGAAGAGCGGCTTTTCTATTTAATGTCCAGAACGGCATGACTTGGCCCTGTTTCAGGCAAAATATGGCCAGGAAGGGGCCAGACCATTTCATGGTCTAAATATCCAAGAAAGACTCAGGCCAAAGTTAGTCCAGAAGGGACACAGATTATTCTAAATAGCTTTAAATGATGCGGCTACGCCATTTCAAGCGAACGTTGCCCTAGAGGAGAACCAATTTGTTGTCTAAATGGCTTAGACTGATTCAGGCGAAAGCTGGCCCAGAAGAGGCAAGGATATTGTACTTTACGGCCACGTCTATTCAGGCTAAATTATAGGTCCATTTAAATAAGGGACATAAACGAAGTCATTTTCTTGAGAGAGAGAGAGAGACAGAGAGAGAGAGAGAGAGAGAGAGAGAGAGAGAGAGAAAGGGATAGACAAAAAATTCTATGAAAGAATTATTTCGTCTTCTAATACATAGGCTATCATAGCATCTAAAAGACCGAATAACCTAAATATAGGACGTTGTTCACTTTACCAGTCTGCATTAAATTTCATAATTAAATGGAAAGATCAAAGATAAACCTTTTTAATGACAAGCATGGTTACTATAAAAAATAAAAATCATGTGTTTGTGAAACACGAATGCCTCCGTTGGCATCTTTGTTGTTAAAACAGCTGAAAAGTAGTTCACATTTTGAGGTCAAGGTCACAAGGTCAAATTTGGTATCCATGGAAAGGTCTTGCCACAAGAAAGTCGTATGTGAAATATGAAAGCCCTTACCATTATCACATTATCACTTACCAAAGTTTAGATTTTCAAAAGTAGGTCAGATTCCAACGTCAAGGTAACAAGGTCAAATTTTTAGCATCCATGGAAATTAAGCTCTTGTCACAAGGAATACACATGTGAAATATGACAGCCCTATCACTTACCATTCAAAAGTAATGGCCAAGGTTATAGTTTTTGCGGACAAACAGACAGACAGACAGACGGACGGACAGACCAGAAACTATATGCCCCGAATCTTCGATTACGGGGGAATAAAAAGGACTGCATGGGAATCTATCCCCTCGCATAAGAGCTGATATTTATGGCTCGTTTGCGTTAAATACGCTTACAGATATCAGATAAATAAAGCTTTAGAGTTAACCGTTCTTATTACATGTAACTTACCTAAGTAAATTGCATGTCGAAAGGTGTGCTGTTGCGCACATGTTATATGACTCCACTAGAGGTGGACGGTTAGGCATGGTCCATTTGATATTCTGGGGGGGGGGGGAGACTTGGGTTTTTTTTCGAAAAAAAAATGTTGCTCTGAATTTTGATGAAAAAAAAAATTGCTTATGGTGTGACAGAAAAAAATAATTTGCTCTTACAAGTTATCTGAATTTGAAGAATAAGCATAAAATTTCCTTAAAATTCCTGAAAAATTTTCGCCTCGCTTCGCTCGCCGCAGATTTGTGGCTCGCTTCGTTCGCCATAGTTTTCTTCCCTCGTAATAGTTTTCTTCTGTAATGGTAAGTTCATATTTGAAAATATCAAAAGTATGCATGTGACTGAAATAAAGGGCTTCTTCGATGCTTAAATACATTATCAATATAAATTTAACCAAATAGACATACTTGCCAAGAAAATACAAATCAAGGAATTAAAAGCAGTTCTCTGTAAGGACCAAAATAATTTCAATAGCACGTGGAAACAGCATGTCTCCAATTTTGGAGATTTTTGGTGTGGAAGGTGTATATGATGTACTGAAACAAAAATAAACTTTCTTTTTTCAAATTAAGATTTCGTTGCCATGGAAACCATGTTTGAAATTTTACGCATCAGTAGAATACTTGTAACATGGCATTTTCACAAGGCTTGTTTCCATGGTAACGGCTATTGTAGTCAACTGAAATTTCCTTAATTTTTCTCTTTATATCTTTAATAGTATAGATATTACACAAGAAGTATGTTTTTGCCCGCTATTCTCTTTGTCAATATGCTCAAAATGTAGGCAAAAACCTGTTTTGAAGAGGCCCTTTTTAAGACCGAAAAAGCTCCTAATTTAGCATGATTTTGCTCAAATTTAAGGGCAAATAATCAGAAATGTCAGGCTAACTTGATTTCTACTGCAAATTATCTTTAAAGTTTAATCCTCGATCTTTAAGAAAATGTTAAAATTTGAGTGGGACCTCTTCACAATTTTATTCAAAAGGGTATAAAATGTGGTTACCATGGTGACATTCTGTTCAGTGCTATTTCACATAGAGTAATTTACTGGTAAATTTTCAGCTGTCCGTTATAAATTTTTAAGCATTTTTTCAGTGCATAAAAAAGAGCATTATTAATCAAAAAAAAATCACCTTAAAAGTTTTCAAGGTCACAGGACCCAATGTCAAGGTCATCTTGAATGCAATTCACAAAATTTGGCAAAATTCTGTGATTTTTCAAAAATATGAGAGGCAGTTATTCATATATCATGCGGTATTAAGTAAAACAAACACATACATAGTGATTTTGGATATATCCCCTATTTATTGACCAAAGTTGCAAAAAATCTCAAAATCAATGACATCCTTGATTTTTAGCTAGTATTTCATACATACATATAAAAAAATGTGAGATTATCATGATTTTTGTCTGGGGCTTATTTTTAAGGAGAAATGTTCTGAACTTAAAATTGTAATGTTTTTCCATCTATCGGTCCTAATTAAAGAAGAAGTATTTTTGATACAAATATATGGCAGTCAAGCCTAAATTTAGTGACAATAAATGACAACAAAATGCAAATTTTATTGAAATTGGAACCTATATTTTGAATTGACATTGAACTAAAAGTCAGTGACCTTGAAAAAGTTTGGAAGTGCTCAAATAAAGATTAATTTCTTCTGTTGTCCCTACAAAAAGCCTAAGCAAAATACGTTATTTAAACGATGCGCGTAGCGCGTTGATGCATAAGTTTTCTGTCCAATTTTTCGGGTGATACCTGCATCAACAGAAAAAATATAAGATTCATTTCTTATCATTTTATTTTCATCTATTTACGGAAAACAGACTGTTTTCTTGGATCTAAAAACTATCAATCACCGCACTATATTTCGTAAGTCGGAAGATTTCGCAGCGATACGTATGCCAAAACAAGTTATGGTAGCCGCCATGATTCAAACAGCGAACGATCGTCTCTCTTTATCTTTGGAAGAAGGACCAGTTTGAGCAAATTCTACATGCACTGTTAATTTTTGAGTAAGTAGAAAAGAAATGGTACCCTTGAAATGATAAGCAAATATCACCAATTATTATGCTTCCAGTGAGTTTCTTCTGTGATAGGTTCTACTCTACCATATTGTGACAGAGAACGATTCAGGTGTACACTATCACCTTTCTTGGTATGCACTATCACCCTAATAGTGCACCCCTGTCTTTCAACAGTAGTGTTCTTAACTTAAGTAATGCTGACCTGTATATATATACAGACACGTCGTTTTCATACAAGATATTTAATTAAATTTGTTTGCATACCCAAGCAAATGTTCCTAAATATTTATTCTTTCCTTTAGAATTAATGCCAAATTTATGTTGCTATATTTTTCTTGTTAAATAATGCCTGTACTAATCGACCACACTATAGATCTTTTACAGTCAAAGAGGGGTAAATCCAGAATATGCACAAGGTTTTTTGAAAGAGAGGTAACTCGTACAATCAATATTCATACCATATATCTTGAAAACGTTTTCTATGAAGGGAATACACTATCAAAAACAAATGTTCCTAGATAGTTATTTTTTTAAATAGAATTAATGCCAAATTAATGTTGCTATATTTTTTCTTGTTAAATCATGCCTATACTAAACGACCACACTATAGATCTTTTACAGTCAAAGAGGGGTAAATCCAGAATATGTTTGTCTGTAACACAGAGTTTTTGAAAGAGAGGTAACTCGTGCAATCAATGTTCATAACATATATCTTGAAAACGTTTTCTATGAAGGGAATACACTATCAAAAACAGTCAGCATAATAATAACAACAGTGTTTGGTTTAGTGTTCACTACTATTTCGGCATAGTGAACACTAAACCTAACACTATTATATAAATTGTATTTTCAGCAACGAGTTCATTCGTGTTTGAGGGAACCCCCGGTTCTAAAAATGGTGCTATAAATAGACTTCCGTGAAAAATTGTGTTGATCGATGTATTTATATATAATTTTAACGAAAATCAAATAGGTAATGCGAACTCCAAGATCAACGGAATCCTAACTAATTATGGTCTTTCACAACTGATAGAAAATCCAACCTCTTTCTCTCAAACTACATCAACCCTTATAGATTTATTTATTATAAATAATCCAAATGACGTATTATATTGTGATGTTGCTGAACCTTTCCTTGATGTGAACATTAAGTATCACTGTCCCATCTTTTGTCTAGTAAAAGTTGATAAACCTAAGAATAGTTGTTTTAAACGTAAAATTTGGTTGTACGAAAAAGCAAATTTTGACTAGTATCATTTTAGAAGTAGCTTCTGAAACGATTCCAAATAAATTAATAACAGTTCGACAATCAGACTTACCTTGGATAACGAATACAATTAAAAAAACTAATGAGAAAACGCAACAGATTAAAGCCCCGGTCACACTGCACTCCACGTCCAAATCACGTTCAAATATCTGCTGGACGTGGTCGTACGTGGTAATTTTTGCAATGGCTACTGCCTAAGCACGACCAAACACGTCCAAACTCGTTCAAGGCTTAAAGCGTTCGTGACAAGACGCTTTACACACGCTGTTACTCGTGATACCAACGCGGAACACCCGTCGAATGACCGTGGTCTGGCCGTGACAGACCGCTCAAGCTTTCGCGTCTTACCGCGTCTTCCCCGAGTTTTAATCACTGCCGGACACGGATTATCACGTGTGTTTCGCGTGCGTTGCACGTCTTAACCACGTACACCGTCCGTGGTTGTCCGCGGAATAAAATTTTGGGCAATTCAAAACTTCTTTCCACGTCCAACGCCGTTCAGATTTTTTACCGCATCCTACCACGTCTACAAATCGTCTGTAGTGCGTCTTAAAAGCGAACAACAACGTCTGCTTTACGGGAGATCTTTTCTGGACGTGTTTTGGCCGTGATCAAGCCGTAAATTGCAGTGTGACCGGACCTTTAGACATAAAGCTAAGAAAAGTCAAAGCAGTGATGATTGGTCAACATTCAGAATCATTAGAAATAAAGTAATAGATAGTCTAAGAACTGCAAAGAAGGATCATTTTGATAAAATATGTGACGAAATAAAATCGAACAAATTTTCTTCGAAAGATTGGTGGCAGCTTATTAATAAGATTTCTGCCCTTACAAAAGACACAAAACAAATACTAGTTCTGAAATCAGATAATAACTTAGTCCATGATGATAGAGAAAAAGCAAACATTTTGAATAAATATTTCAGTTCCCAATCAACAATTAACGATTCTAATAATCAAATTCTCCCTACTAATTATGAAACAGATACTTTTCTTTCAGACATAAACATAACAAGAATGATTAAAGAAGCATGTTATGAACTATCTATTCCCTTATGTAAAATATTTAATTTGTCACTAAGCTCTAAATTGTTTCCGATGGATTGGAAAATTGCTAATGTAGTCCCAGTTTATAAGAAAAATGATCCAAAAACTGTAGAAAATTATAGGCCAATATCTTTATTATGTGTAATGAGTAAATTGTTTGAAAGGTGTGTGTACAAATATCTTTACAACTACATAAATTCCAATAATTTTCTTTCTTCTCATCAATCTGGTTTCAGAAAGGGGGATTCTACTGTTAATCAACTTCTCTATATCACTAATGAATTTACTAAGGCATTGGATACAGGTAAAGAGGTACGGATGGTTTTCTTTGACATCAGTAAAGCTTTTGATAGGGTTTGGCATCGGGGGTTACTACACAAAATCAGGCAATTTGGCATTTCTGGAAATTTATTTGAATGGATACGGAATTATCTTTCAGATCGTAGGCAAAAAGTAGTTATAAACGGTGAAGACTCAATAGTAATGAACATGAATGGAGGTGTTCCACAAGGATCAATTTTAGGCCCTTTATTTTTCCTAATATTCATACACGATATTGTACTTGAGGTAAATTGTAATATAAAATTGTTCGCAGATGACACTTCAATATATGTAATAATCGAAAATCAACAAGTAGGCGCTGAAATTTTGAATGAAAATTAGGAGAAAATTAATCTTTGGTCGTCAAAATGGTTAGTAAATTTTAATCCGCAAAAAAACTGAAACACTCTTAATTACTCGTAAACAGAACATTCAATTCCACCCAACGTTATTTCTCGACAAGTATAAGCTTTCCAAAAAAGCTTGGCCGATATCAACATTTATTTAAAAGCGAAATTTTTTTTTTGTTCAAAATAGGTTTAAAATTTTGACTCTTAGAATAAAGAGTAAAGAGTAGTATTAGTAAAGCTATGCATGAAATTCACAAAAAAAAACCTGGATACACAATAGGAACTTATGTGTTGATAATTCTGAAAAGTTAGAAAATAGTACATTTGCACTAGACAACTCAAGTCACAGTCATTCATCAATTGCTTGACCTGTGCGGTAGGAAAATTCCATTATAACGCAAATTAACTTGACCAATCAAAAGCCTTTCAGTATATATTCGCGGGAAAGGCGGAGAGATCTGATTAAAGAATTTGGGGAAAATAAGGGGAAATTTCTAAAAAAAAAAATCCTATTAAATTATGTGACTACGCAAAGTTTTATCGATTTTTATTTCGCTCATTAATTTCTTTGTTGCATTTATCAATTTGTCTTTGGAAAGAAAATATACAAACAAAATGGAATATCCTCAACGAAACAGCTTAGTCGGCTGGATGGTGAGAAACTGTTTAATTAGCCCACTGGCAGCCTCGCATTCTAAGTGTCCAAAATGATGAAGAAAATAAATTTGCTTATGGTGTGACAGAAAAAAATAATCTTGCTCTTATAAGTAATCTGAATTTGAAGAATAACCATAAAATTCCCTTAAATTCGTGAAAAATTTTCGGCTCACTTCGCTCGCCGCAGTTTTTACTTTATATGAATAAAAAAATTTTGGCTCGCTTCGCTCGCCATAGTTTTCTTCTGTAATGGCAAATTCATATTTGAAATATCAAAAGTATACATGTGACTGATACGAGGGGCTTCCATAAATGCTCGATTACATTATCAATATAATCTATTACTATTTTACATATATTACCATAGTGTCTAATCTTATATACAAGCTTGGAAGGAGAATTTAATTAAGTTTTTCACTAGTTTTCATTTCTAAATGTAATTTTTTTCTAGAAAACCCTCCCCTCAGACCCTCTTACATGTTACATGACCATATATACATTTTATTTACTGAAAATTGTACATCATATTGTAAAAATCTTTTATCTCTCTCAGTTTAGAGGTGAATATAAGTTTTACATAAAAATAAAGTAATGTTTAGAGTAATTTAACATGTTTAAGTAAAAATAAAGAATTTCTATTGAACAAACACAGACATTCTTGAAATACACATTAATTGTTGTAAAAAAAAAAAAAAATTCCTTGCTCCAACTTTACACGAAAAAAAAAAATTTTTTTTGCCCCTGTCCGGGGCTAAAAAAAAAATCTTGCTCCGACAAAAAACCCAAGCCCCCCCCCCCCCCCCCCAGAATATCAAATGGACTATGTCTTAGGGATTTTGAAGGCATAGGGTTTACTGTATCACACACTAATTGGTCTAAAAGTAAAAATTGTTCAAGAAAAAATATCATTGTAGATATTACGTTAATGTGCAATATTTAAATTCAGAATTGCCATACAAAAGCGTTGTCATGACGATATGCCCTACTTTTGTGAAGTGGATACATGTATATAGCTCTGGTCACGTGTTTTTCACTAGTCACAAGAATGTTTCTTTCTATCGGACAATTGGCCCTATTGCAATGTTGAATCTGATGAATCAAATCGAAAGTTGATCAACCTGTACAAACCTAGAGTTAGTCGATATCTTGATATCGACTAATAATACGCCTGTTACAGAGGTAGATACCCACAAACACTTGGGGCTAATTTTTAATAAAACATGTACTTGGTGGGACCACATAGATTCAATTGTTGAAAAAGCATCAAATAAATTAAACATCTAGCGAAGTCTTAAATTCAGTCTTGATAGGAAAACTCTTCAGACATTATATTTTTCATTTATAAGGCCTCTCTTAGAATATTCCGATATAATCTTTGATAATTGCACTGAATATAATAAACATAAAATAGAAAAGGTACACACAGAAGCTGCAAGAATAGTAACAGGCGCCACCAAATTAACAAGCATAGAATTACTTGACAAAGAAACAGGTTGGGAAACAATGGAAAAAATACGTGTAACACATAAGTTACTTCAATACTGTAAAATAACAGAAAATTTGACACCTAATTATTTAAAAGAAATCTTACCTATTCAACATTATCAACAAAATGATCATAACACTAGACATTCCCAAAACTATATAAACATTCACTGTCGCACCTCACATTTCTACAACAGCTTTGTACCATCCACCACTAGGCTATGGAACAATCTTCCAAATGACACTAAAGAATCAGAATCACTTAATTCCCTTAAACATAAACTTAATTCCAGCATTAATATCCCTCAGTATTACTTTGATGGCACACGTCGCTGTCAGATCTTTCATGCCAGACTACGGATGAAATGCAGTTCACTGAAGCACCACTTGTTTTTGAAAAATCTCGAACCCAGTCCTTATAACTCGACGTTTAACGAAAAATTGACAAGTCATCGTTAAGTCTTCAGAAATAGGCTAATCAATGTCAAAACCTATTTTCTGTGGTATATTTCGATAGATTAGTTCATACTGAATCTTCATACGAAATTTGAAATCAGTACCTCCCTTACAAGCCGAGATATGCCTAATACCGCTCTCTTATGGGCGCCACATTTCTAGGTCGGACAAAAAGGTGTCCGGTGATAATAAGGCATCAGTGATCAACCTGAGGCACCGCTTGACCATTCATTGATGCGAACATCTCAAATACATAACATTGCATGACATAGTCCCATATATGCTTAGTACAATTTCAAATAAAGTCTTTTTTAACGACTTTGAAATCAGAAAAGCGTCGGATTTAAGTGAGATTAAATTCAACATGTGTAGAGTTATGAATGACATATACGCGCAAGCAAAGAGGTAGCTGTATGAGGGGTTTTCATATACCAGCAATATTTGAGATGGTACAAAGCATGTGAAGAGGAGATATCATGCAGTTGTATGTCTTTGAAGTGTTCGGACCTATACACGATCAAGCAATAACTAAATTTTGACTATACTGCTTGATTATCACCGGACACCTTTTTGTCCGACCTAGAAATGCGGCGCCCATAAGAGAGCGGTATTGGGCATATCTCGGTTTGTAAGGGAGGTACTGATTTCAAATTTCGTATGAAGATCCCGTATGAACTAATATATCGAAATATACCGCAGAAAATAGGTTTTGACATTGATTAGCCTATTTCTGAAGACTTAACGATGACTTGTCCACTTTTCGTTAAACGCCGAGTTAGATCCCTTTAACACATATAGTAAATAGGGCAACCGGTATTAGTAAAATAAATCCCTGTGTACATGAAGATAATTTATGTTGTAAACATTATGTATTTAATAATGTTCTGATATTTCAAATATGTAAACTCAGAATAATAGTGCTAGTCTGTGTTTTTGGAGATTATACATGTGAAATCTAGACCTAATTATTTACACTTTTCTTCTTACTGCTTTTTTTTCACTTTATACGATAATTGACTTCATTAGACAATTTTTGGTATATGTTAACAACTGTATTCAAACGATGTCCATCCATACAAAGTTAAGCTAAATTATTATGAATTAGGAGATGAATTAATATAAGCTATAAGCTTGTTTTCAAATCCTATAACCCATATTGTATTGTAAAAGTTGCACTATAGAATGAAATAAATACAGTTTAAACCAACAAATCATATATTGCCCTCATTCCCAGTCAATAATTGTATAATATCGATCCTTTTTCTGAACAGTGTTTACTGTCTTTCAATGTGTACTGTTTCTATCAGTGCAATGTCTGTTGTTTCCTTTTCATTTCTCAAAAAAAAGAACATAAATAAGATAAATAATGACCACTTCAGATGGTTGTCAACTTTCAGCCTTACGTCAGAAGGAAGATCTCACGAGATCTCGTGCTTTAAATAGGCTGGAATTACCGGAAGTCAGGGAGAATACATTGTTATATCTACTTTAGTTTTACTCAAAGACATAAAAATCTACATTTCATTGCATGTGTTAAAGCGCATTAATTTGATAATTTTTTTAATTTCAACCTGAAAGAGGTATCACATTTTATTTAACTTTTAAAAGCTTTTCAAAGATATTCAAGTAAGCTTATTAACTTATTGTAGTGAAAATATATGGTAGAAAAGGGAAATTATAGGGATTCAAATGGAAAGGTCCATTAAGAATTATTCTCGTCATCTGTATAGTTTTACCCATATTTCAGGTATTTACGTATTGCCCAAATTCTGCCCAATTTATAGGTTAAGTCCTTGACAATCATGTATATGGAAAAAAATAAACTTTTTCACCCTGGGTCTTATAGGTAAAATTGGGCAGCCATTTAAAGTATGAGAGATCAATGTACATATCGGCCTATTTCAGTATTTGACAAACAAATGTCACATTTTCAACTATTAGTAGACCTGAGTCTGAGGCCATCCATTTTACATGAGAATTCGTCAAGGTGTAAGTGTTTCAAAAATGTCACCCTATTTGCAAATTGTAGTGTAGAAATTTCAAGCATTTGAACTAAGGAAGGTGCAGTGCACATGCACTCAGTACATATAAATTTGACCAGTTTACACAATATAGTACTTTCTGTTTAATATTTGATTAAACAATGCTTTTTCATAATTCATAGATTTAAAATTAATGTCACTTTTCTTTGGACATACATTTAAAGCTCAAGAATTGTGTTGTATAAACAACTGAAACGACTAGAATGATATATTTGTGATTTAAGCAAGATGTCCGTTTATGACACCACCTGCATGGAAATACAACATGGAGCAGAAAGTCATTTAAAATCCCCTACATCATGTACATACTAGTATTCAATCTGCATATATGACAATATTTCATTTTGAGACACAGTATACTGTATATCTAATAGGGAAGGAGAGTCTTACATTTATATGTCAGAAACTTGAAATTCAGAAAAAAATATTTTTTAACTTTGCACTTAGCATCATTGATACAACTTTCTTGTCATAAATTTTAAGATTTCATTTTTTAATTATGAATATATACATATACACAGACTTAAAAATCAAATTCAAGGAATTGTGGCAACCCGCTTTTGAGTGTTTGTCCTTAAAGAAATGCTTACAGACAACCCTCCCCCCATTCTTAAGTTTTCATAATAAATCTTGTGCATCATCAAAATTCTAAATATCAAAAGATAAAACTCTAAGAAAAGATCCAAACTTTTGTTACCAATTAAAGGAAAGCTTTTGTGAAAAGGAAGTAGCACATGTGAAAAGTCCGATTTTGTTTTACGTATAAATTGTTTGGGAAATTGAAGCATTTTAAAAATCTAAACTCCTGTTTAAATAATAAGCTTCACTAAAAGTGAAAGTAAAAACACAATGCATTTACACATGCAGATATCAAAGACTCAAGTCAGTTAATCTGTCCTTTCTTAATCTTTACCTTCGGTCTTCATCTCTATTATATATGTTTTTTTTTTTCGAAACTGATGAGGTTCATTCATGGAGTAAATATACTTTTTAGCTCACCTGAGCGAAGCTCAAGTGAGCTATTGTCATAGCGCGCCGTCCGTTGTCCGTCCGTCGTCCGTCTGCGTCGTCGTCGTTGTCCGTCCGGCGTAAACTTTTAACATTTTCGAAATCTCCTCTGCAACCGCTGCACAGAATTTCATGAAACTTCACAGGCAGCAAGTACTCAATGCCCTCTACCAAGTTTATGTTTTTGGAGCCGATCTGAAATCCAAGATGGCCGCCACTGGCTCTGATTGGCTGACACATTTTCGACTTCTCCTTTGAAACCGCTGCACAGAATTTCATGAAACTTCACAGGAAGCAAGTACTCAATGTCCTCTACCAAGTTTGTTTTTTTTTTCGAGCTGATGGAAAATTCAAGGTGGGTGCCACAAGCTCTGATTGGCTTACACATTTTCGACTGCTCCTCTGAAACCGCAGCACAGAATCTCTCGAAACTTCACAGGTTTCAAGAACTCAATGCCCTCTACCAAGTTTGTGTTTTTCGAGCCGATTGGAAATCCAAGATGGCTGCCACAGGCTCTGATTGTCTGACGCATTTTCGACTTCTCCTCTGAAACCGCTGCACAGAATCTCTCGAAACTTCACAGGAAGCAAGAACTCAATGCTCTCTACCAGATTTGTGTTTTTCGAGCCGATCGGAAATCCAAGATGGGCGCCACAGGCACTGATTGGCTGACACATTTTCTCTTCTGAAACCGCTGCATAGAATTTCACGAAACTTCACAGGAGGCAAGTACTCATTGCCCTCTAACAAGTTTAAGTTTTTTGGAGCCGATCGGAAATTGAAGATGGCAGCTACAGGCTCTGATTGGCCTACACATTTTCGACTTTTCTCCTGCAATCGCTTCACAGAATTTCTTCAAACTTCACAGGAAGCAAGTACTCATTGCCCTCTTAGTCTACCAAGGTTTTGTTTTTCGAGACGATCGGAAACCCAAGATGTCCTCCATAGGCTCTCATTGGATGACACATTTTTGACTTATCCTCTTAAACTACTGCGGAGAATGTCACCAAACTTTACAGGAAGTAAGTACACATTGTCCTTCTCAAAGCTTCACTAAAAGTGATTTTCTTCAGTTCTTATACTGACTTTGATTGAAAACATACATGCAGTCTCCTCAGGTGAGCGATGTGGCCCCTTTGGGCCTCTTGTTATTGGAAGTGACCGAGACTAATTACATTAAGTCATTTTTAAAGTAAGGTGACTGTATCATATTTTAATAAAGTGCTGCCATGGATTACTGTATATTCACAGGCTCATAGATTAATCCTTGTTATCATACACATTGTGGTTTCAAGGTGGGGTTTGATTCCCCAGAGACTGATGCTAAATCTATGCAACACACTTTTGAAAAGAAGACACCTCTAAAGGCCATATTGTTGACAATCGAATATTTTTTGAAGCACTAGTACTATTGTTTGTCCATTGAAAGCAACAGAGTGCAATATATCTATATTTATATCAATCACGTTTCCTTACCAAGTTATATCTCCATTGAAAATCTCAATGTGATAATTCATATATAAGCATTTTGGACAATATAGCCCAATTCAAATTTACACTTTGAAGTTCTTAAAAGGTAAATCCTAAAGGTCATCTTCAGTAGTAGAAATTAGTTCCACTTCCACCTTAATGCCAAGTTCTAAAGTAATACTTCATATAGTATATGTGTGTGTGGTTAATATGTACAGTTCAAAATCAATAATAGTACTATTAGAGTCATAGTCAATATCAAACGTCTTCAAATTCATTAGCATCATAGTCAATACCTGAAATTAAGTTGATAAATCATTTTCTTATGTAGCTCACCTGAGCGAAGCTCAAGTGAGCTATTGTCATAGCGCGCCGTCCGTCGTCGAAGTTTGTGTTCTTCGTGCCGATCGGTCAACAAATATGGCCGACATTGGCTTTGATTGGCTGACGTATTTTCGACTTCTCCTCTGCAACCGCTGCACAGAATTTCACAAAACCTTGAAGGAAGCAAGTATTCAAGGTTCTCTACCAAGTTTGTGTTTTTTTTTTTTGTGCCGATCGGTCAACAAATATGACCGCCAAGGGCTCTGATTGGTTGACGCATTTCAATTTTCCCTCTGCAACCGCTGCACAGAATTTCACCATACATTAAAGGAAGCAAGTATTCAAGGTCCTCTACTCAGTTGTGTTTTTTTGTGCCGATCGGTCAACAAATATGGCCAGCGAGGGCTCTAATTTGCTGACGCATTTTGCAACAACTTCAAAGAATTTCACGAAACCTTACAGGAAGCAAGTACTCAAGGTCCTCTACCAAGTTTGTGTTCTTCGTGACGATCGATTAACAAGTATGGCCGTCGAGAGCTCTGATTGGGTGGCGCATTTTCGACTTCTCCTATGCAACCACAGCCTAGAATTTCACGAAACCGTATAGGAAGCAAGCACACAAGGTTTTCTACCAAGTTCGTGCTTTTTCATCAAATCGTTCAACAAATATGGCTACCGAGGGCTCTGATTAGCTGACGCATTTTCCACTTCTCCTCTGCAACCGCAGCACAGAATTTCATGAAACCTTATAAAAATCAAGTACTCAAGGTCCTCTACCAAGTTTTTGTTTTTTTGTGCCGATCGGTCTACAAATATGGCTGCTTAGGGCTCTGATTGACGGACATATTTTCCACTTCTCCTCTTCAGCTGCTACGTAGAATTTCACGAAATCTTACAGAAAGCAAGTACTTCATGACCTATACTAAGTTTGTGGTTTCATGCCGATGGGTGAAGAAATATGACTCATTTTCGACTTCCCCTCTGAAACCACTGCACAGAATTTCAAAAAATCTTACAGGAAGCAAGTGCTCAAGGTCCTTTACCTAGTTTGTGTTTTTTGTGCCGATCGGTCAATGAAAATGGCCGCTCAAGGCTCTGATTGGCTGACACATTTTGAAATTTTCTTCAACCTCTACATAAAGGAGTAGGGCCACTATTACGACATAATAAAATTAAGTGGCAGGTTTTGGCCACAATGTGACATATATCTCCATTGGAGAGTAGGAACTTAAATTTGTCATTTTTATTAAAATTTATAAAATTATTAAAAAAAAAATCAGTATTTTCAAAAAAGTTTCTCTCTCAGATCTGCATATAGTGGGCATTTAATCAAAACATGAAACTCATCTTCAATTTCTTCGGTACAATTAAAACAAAATCGTTCATTAACATTAATACCACTATATCTTCCAGTTTCAATAAGAAGGGGGGCTACACCACATCTGAATTTTGCTAAAGCAGATCTATGTAATCTTGGTAAAAATCGTGAAACATATTGTTCACAATGATAATCGTTCTTAAATAATTTATAAGTACGTAATTTCTTTCCAGTGCTATTTGATTGTATAGTATTACGTGATTTCCAATTGTTTAGAAAAACATTGTTCAAAATTTCTTCACATTTTTAACATCAATTTTTTGCATTACTCGATTAATGTCTATCAAATAATTACAATTCATGTCATTAAATTTTTTTCGAACTTTAAAGCACAAAAAATTTCATCCATTGCTAAATAATATTTAACCATAATTTAACATCAACTGGTTTCCATCCCATATCCACTATCATTAGGAATATATTTGCCTACGTACCCCATATTAAATCTACATGCCCTGTTTTGCACGGCTGAAATGCATGAAATTTCTCTAAACCCCCACACTGCTGATCCATATTCTATAATTGGCCAGACTTGGCTATCATATAATCTAGAAAAAGTTTTGTATGTACATCCTCCAAAAGCTTTATGTTTTTACAATCAATAAGTCCAAAGCTCGGTTTGCAGATCTATCAACAGCTTTTGCCATTAGGTTATGATCAAGATGTTCTGTCAACAAAAATCCCAAATAAGTGTAATGTTCCACAATCTCTATACTTTCATTACACTTTAAAGTCAAATTGTGTTCTATTTACAGAAGGATTTCTAAAATGTATAACTTTGGATTTATCAGTATTAATTTCCATTTGCATTATTTTTACACCAAGATACCATATGTCGCAACCTAAAATGTAATAACAACCTAAAATGTAATAAACTGGATTTATTACATTTTAGGTTATTACATTTTATGTTAACCATCCAAACCTAAAATGTAACAACAACCTAAAATGTAATAAATTTTCAAGACAACCATAGACATTAAGCGTGATATCTGTTTGTTTGTCTATCCGTAGTTAACTTTGTGTACATATAAGGTTATGTCACTCTCTGTTTCTCTTTTTTTGAAAATGTTGTTTGAATATCCTGATTTACCTTACATTTGTCGGTGACGCTCAGCATTGATTTTAAACTTGTAATTCTTCGACTTTCAATCATATTAACACATATTAAGGTCTTTGTCTGATTAATGAAGTGAAAGGCAGATGTTATCTTAGTCTTAAGAATTGATTACATTTTAGGTTATTACACTTTTGGCTGACCATCCAAACCTAAAATGTAATAATAACCTAAAATGTAATAAATTCTGAAGACTAAGTTTTTGATTTGCATTTCACTTCATTTACCTGAAAAGGACCTTAAAAGGTGTAAATAGGATTGAAAGTCGAAGAAATGCAAGTTTAAAAATCAATTCTGAGCGTCATCGTCGAATGTAAAGAATATCAAGATATTTTAACAAACATCATCCAAAAGCGAGAAATATAAGGGAGTGAGGTACAGCCTTATATGTACAGAGTTTACGGAAATAAATTCTTTCAAACAAACAAATAAATTCTTTCGTTAAATGGAACATTTATTACATTTTGGGTAGTTATTACATTTTAGGTTTGGACGGTCAACCTAAAATGTAATAACCTAAAATGTAATAAATTCTTAAGACTAAGTTTTGATTTGCATTTCACTTCATTAATCTGACAAAGACCTTAAAAGATTAAATATGATTGAAAGTCGAAGAAATACAAGTTTAAAATCAGTTCTGAGCGTCACCGACAAATGAAAGGAATATAAAGATATTTAAACAAATATTTTCCAAAAATAGAAATAGAGAGTGACATAGCCTTATATGTACACATAGTTAGCTACGGATGGACAGACAGATCTCATGTCTAACGTCTATGGTTGTCTTGAATATTAGTTACATTTTAGGTTGATTACATTTTAGGTTTGGATGGTTAACCCAAAATGTAATAACCTAAAATGTAATATATCCAGTTTATTACGTTTTAGGTTGTTATTACATTTTAGGTTGCGACACAAGAGAAAGGGAGAGAGATAGAGATAGCACGCGCGCGACAGATAGAAAATAAATTTAAATCGTAAATCTTAAAAAAGAAAACGGAGAGTATTTAAGGTTAAGCTACGCGGTCTTTTGTACTCCAAGCTCTTCTATTTAAATGGTAAAATCTTGATGATAGTTACACAGCCTTTGGCAACGACGTGAGCGACCCTAAGTACCATTGATTTAATTGATGTCACAATAAGCGTAGGTCCAATACAGTTCCAAGCGAAATATAACTCTATTCATCGAATATATCTAATTGAGTGTATGCATTTCATACAAGTCATACGTATTGAAGTATACTTCTGCCTCCCACATTCGAGATATTTTACTTCAAATTAAAAAATAAATCTTTAGAATCCGTTTTCATGTTAGAGTTTCTCCCTTATTCTGAGGTCCATGTTAACCAAACTTGGTCAGTATTTAGCTTAACCGTTTGTTCAACGATTAAAGAATAATAGTAATGATACCGTGAGAATTTCTATTTTTCAAAGAATTTTTCCGACAAGAACATGAAGAATGTAAAACCAGTGTTATAAGCTTTGATTTTTTAGAAAACACGAATAAAGTAGCCGGACGATCTTTCCGCCTATGGGACAGATCAATTGAGAGAGAGAGAGAGAGAGAGAGAGAGAGAGAGAGAGAGAGAGAGAGAGAGAGAGCAAACATTCCATCCATCCAAAACCACGCCATAATTTATTAGTTATTTCCTATACATAAGATATAAGCGTCATTTACGAAAATGGTAGTTCGTTTGTAAATTCGGATAATAATGTACTTCAATATTTATTGTCGATATGTGTAACATCTTATTCTAGATGAAAGTTATCTTTTTCTTCGTATCGATAACTGTACATGGTCAATTGTGCTTTCTTTGGTGTAGGAGTTTTTATTGCGTCGAAAAATAAGTATTTACACTTCAGAATTAATGTAGATAATTATACCAAAGTAAGAGTCTTTATAGAATTCATGGCAATAAATTCTATAAATCATCACATTTCTGTAAAATTTAATGTCGAAACTGTAAACATGGTTAATTTCGCTAGAGGGAATTTGATGATTATATCAACAAGACGTTACGTTTCAGGGTAAACGATTTAGCCTTTGTAAAAATGCAGAAGGCTTGTTTTCGTGAAGGAACATTTTCCTTTGGTTCGTGATTCCTGAAATAGGCAAAAATTAACCCCCCCGCGAAAATGTCCACATTAAAAGTTACAGTCTTTTACTGACCAGGTACGTTCGACATGTTTGTAGACTCGGTACTTTTGATGCAAATTTCTTTGTTACTTGTGTTTGTCTCGTCTGTGTTTGCATATTGTTTGTGTTTGTGTGTAGATATTCTTGTAACCTTCACCCATTTCAGTTTTGACTGTCATGTTATCGTCTGAAACCCCATTGAAGTATTTTGAAACATGTTGCACTCAAGTCTTAATTTGTGATTGGAACATAAAAAGAAGCAAAATCCCAATATGGGAGTGATACCAGGTGCCCAGGAACAGTCATCATCGCCTGTTTGCATGCAACAACCGTCCTTTCAATTCGGTAGAATTGTCACATTCGGTTACTTCAATTATGGACTTTTTATCTTCATTTGTGAAATTCATAATCGCAAAAGTGGAAGTATTGTGCGCTCTTAATTCGGATAATCACACAAAGATATTTCAAATCCAAATTACGCAATTTACAAGAAAAATATGTCTTCTTTCCAGTAGATACATGTAAAGCAGTCAAAAACATCATAATCATGTGAAAACGTTACCACATATCAACTTTAGGTTCTGAACTTTCATTTACAAACTCTTATATCAAAAGCAATGAAAGTGTCATTAATATTTTGAGCAAACAAAACAGTAAACTGTATTCATTAATGATCCCTTTTTAAAATTGGGATCTTCGTACAATATGCTGCATACCAAAACTACAAAAGTCTCCTTCCAAGACTTAGTTTCGATACATTGCTAGTTCAAGCAACTGCTCAACTACAATTTTGTCTAGAAATCTGAAGTCAGCACTCACGGCGCTAAAGGAACATTTATCAAAATATTGTGAAACTGCTCTAAACAGGAATGATGTAAACTTAATTTGGTCTTCTAAAAATTCATGGGATGTGATTAACAAAATGAAATCTAGAAGTTTTCAAATCCAAACGATTTCTTCATACGACTTTTCAAATATGTACACCACATTTCCTCACGACAAAATTAATGATTCATTAAATGGTGCTTTAATCGAGAGGGAAAAAGCTATAATTGTACAACTGAATCTAAGTTTTTTTTCTTTTCCGCCGTAGAATCAAATTCAAAATGACGATGATGTAGGTACCGGACATTCCTTGATGCAGGTACTACAAATCATTGCTCAAAAACACTGGTTGCTACTTCCTTGTCATTTTCATAATCTCAAAATACACTGTATGTTAAACGTCTTTAAATTCAATAGCATCATTTAAAACCTGATAAATTTACAGCATGGACCAGACATGCACGTTATGTTATACAACCAATTATGAAATTGCTTAATTTCCAGCATTTATCCATACATCATCTTCACGTTGAGTGTACAAATCCAACATGAACTGTGTTATTTGTTGATATTGAAGGATATAAACAGAAGAATCAGCGTCGCCTGTCGCCATGACGGGACCCGATGGTACGTGCATCTGATTTACACCAGTGATGTATATTGGTGTATACTATTAGATATGGCGTAAAGTGAGCGGATTTGCATTAATTTTTAAATGGTACAGCGATGTCTGTCCGTCCGTCCTACAACTGCACACCAGATGAGCTAGGAACTTCAAATTTACCATGTGGATCGAGTATAATGAGACAAAGAACCCTATTGATTTTCAAGATCATAGGTCAAAGATCAAGGTCATTTTGGGGCTAGAATTGATTTTTTTGGTGAAAATATTTTGTAAATTCATGAAAAAAAGGTCAGAATGTTTTGAAATTTCATATGCTATAAGAAGAAAGTATATTCTTTCACATATGAAACGGGTTTTCATATCTTTTGTCAGAAAATTGAGAAATCATGCGTTAGGGGAAGGGGGGATCAAAACAAATTGAGCTAGGAAGTTCAAATTTACCAATTGCATGTAGATTGAATCTATTCAGGCAAAGAACCCTATTGATTTTCAATGTCATAGGCCAAAGCTCAAGGTCATTTGGGACTAAAATAGATTGTTTAGTGAAAATATTTTAAAAATTCATTAGAAATCTGTTTTTGGTCAAAATGTTCAGAAATTTCATAAGCTTCAATGAGAAAGTATATTTTGTCACATATGTTTTTTGTGGTGTTTGGAGGAAAGGTCTTCCAGCAAATTGTCGGAATTCCAATGGGGACCAATTGTGCCCCACTCCTTGTCGACATTTTCCTTTACTCGTACGAAGCTGAATTCATTCAATCTTTGGTCTCTGAAGGGAAAAGGTACTTAGCTTCTGACTTTAACTTTATTTACAGATACATAGATGATGTGTTGTCCATCAATAATCCAAAATTCGCGGATTACCTCAGTAGTATCTATCCTTCGGAGCTTGAAGTCAAAGAAACTACAGAGACTAATTATTCAGCATCCTATTTGGACATAATGTTGTCCTACGACACTGATAGTCACATGAACACCTCACTCTATGACAAACGTGACTTCAATTTCAGCATTACAAAATTTCCTTTTCTGAGTAGCAACATCCCTTCATCGCCTGCTTATGGCGTAATCATATCTCAGTTGATACGCTATGCAAGAGCAAGTACCAAATATACGGATTTTGGTCTGAGAGCTAGGCGTCTTTCAGATAAGCTTCTCAGTCAGGGATATGTATGTGACTAACTAACATCGTCAATGAGGAAGTTCTACGGTCGATATGGGGAACTCGTCATACACTATGATGTCCCATTTTCCAGAATGGTGGATGATATTCTGTCATAGACCATTTGAACCATCAAATTAATGTTGTACTCTATGTCTTCCGAAATGGAAGTAACTGGATGTGGCAGTTCTACCGAATCGAAGCGGCCGGTGTTGCATGCAAGCAGGAGATGCTTACTCTTCCTGGGCACCTGGTCTCACTCCCATATCGGGAGTTCGCTTCTCTTCGTATGATAGAGGTTTTTGTTTGCTTTTGGTTCCTGTTTTATCCTGATTTTGTATGCCTTCGGTTTCTTACTATCGATAATCCTGTTTTTGAAAAGTATAAAGATGTTATTTATCCACAAGAATTGACTCTAAACAAGGCAAACTTTACAGACACAGAAACACCATTTTTGGACCTAAATATCAAAATTGTCAATGGAGAAATTGGAGCTTGAAGTCAAAGAAACTACAGAGACAAATAATTCAGCATCCTATTTGGACATAATGTTGTCCTACGACACTGATGGTCACATGAACACCTCACTCTATGACAAACGTGACGACTTCAATTTCAGCATTACGAACTTTCCTTTTCTGAGTAGCAACATCCCTTCATCGCCTGCTTATGGCGTGTTCATATCTCAGTTGATACGCTATGCCAGAGCAAGTACCAAATATACGGATTTTGTTCTGAGTGCTAGGCGTCTTTCAGATAAGCTTCTCAGTCAGGGATATGTTTGTGACCGACTAACATCGTCACTGAGGAAGTTCTACGGTCGATATGGGGAACTCGTCATACACTATGATGTCCCACTCTCCAGAATGGTGGATGATATTCTGTCATAGACCATTTGAACCATCCAACCAAAGATTGTACTCTATATCTTCCAAAATGGAAGTAACCGGATGTGACAGTTCTACCGAATTGAAGCGACGGGTGTTGCATGCAAGCAGGAGATGCTTACTCTTCCTGGGCACCTGGTCTCACTCTCATATCGGGAGTTCGCTTCTTTTCATATGGTGGAGGTTTTTGTTTTTGTTTGCTTTGGTTCCTGTTTTGTCCTGATTTTGTATGCCTTCGGTTTCTGATTTTCTGAATTATCGATTTTGTACTGTAGACAGGGATATGGTCATTATCCATATTTGTCATTCATACAAGTGTATATGACAAACGAGATGATTTTGGATTCAACAAAGTAAATTTCCCCTGGCTCGACGGTGATGTCCCTAGATTACCGTCATACGGTATCTACATTTCACAGCTCATCCGGTATACTAGAGCATGTACTGATGTTTTGGATTTTCATAATAGAAATCTACAAATTACAGAGAAACTTTTAGGTCAAGGTTTTCCCTTTCACAAACTAGACTAAAGACTTTCTGGAAATTTTACAAAAATTATGATCAACTTTTTTTGAAATTCGGACTCATACAGGCAACGGAGTATATTACTTAAGGTATTTCACAACCTGCATTTAGGTGACATAATTAACAAAATAAGAAGGATCAAAGGTAGACAGCATATGTATCGAAAATGCGTCAGAGTCATCAAGCGCCTTTTATACCGTGGAAATGATCCTAATGTCACCAGACGGACACTAGGCTTGGTACTTGACCAATATACAGTCTTGTACGAGCGCATTCTTAAGACTTGCACTCTGACTGACTGTGACGACGGGACTCCATGACAGGCCCTGTCCAAACCTCCTTAGAGAAGTCAGGGCCCCGATCACCTGTCCTCTCTGAATATCAGTCGGACTCCTCGGGTATATATGAGCTCGCTACAGCCGGCAGAGCACGGACTGTATTACGCACGTCCTCTTTTTATATCCATTTACATATTCATCTGTGTTGCTTGGAACCATGTGTTTTACGGTCTTGTTTGTGTGTGGTCATCTAACAGTGAGGAGGTTGTTTTACACCATAATTGTGCGTTCTTCGAGACCTCTGGGAAATCGGAATAGTGGAAGGGTTGTGCGCACGTAATCCAGGATAACCACATCGTCTGCTATTCACGTGGCAGATGGCCGTCCTAAGTCGGCACCGGTTGCCCATTGGTCTCGTTGGTTTATGTGTAGTCCTTCATGTTTCTTGTTTATATGTTGTGGGTTTGTGTTCCTTGTCCCTTTTGCGTCTCTTTCTGTGGGTATCTGTTCTGTGTTTTTTGCATGGGTGTTTTGGGATTTTGCTGTGGGTGCTGCAACCTAGTGTTGTTGGAGATCCCCTCCTTTCTGATTTTCTGAATTATCGATTTTGTGTTGTATACAGGAATATGGTCATTATCCATATTTGTCATGTAATGGGTTTTATATATTATGTATGAAAATTGAGCAATCATGCATTAGGAGAAGGGAAAGGCTCGTGATGTTTTACTTGTACAAAATAGAGCCCAAACCAGTTGAAATAGGAACTTCAAATTTAGTAAATCACCATGTGTATGAAGTTTAGAAGGGAAAAAGTCATTTTCAAGGTCATGGGACAAAGTTCAAGGTCATTTTGGGGCTTTTCATGATATTTGTAATTCATGATAAGAATATTGTGGAGACGCCAATTATGAAAAGTCAACATAACCTGTTTGTCATTTCACAGTTTTGGAACTTATATTCTTATTCGCTCTGCTCAATCGAATATAAATCATTTAAAATAATGATAAATGAGTTAAAGAAGATCCTGACGATAATCTCAACAGCACTTACAATAGAGCACTATGTTGAGCATCGACGGACCCCTAGCAAGCTAGAGGTTGGATCAGGTGCCCGGGAGGAGTAAGCATTCCCTGTTGGCTAGCCGCACCCGCCGTCGATGTTAATGCACAATAAAGAACACAGTATATAAAATGCATGCACTGTCTGACGCTATGTCTATATAGAAAGTGCTATGGCGACCGTGTCAGGGAAATACATTCAAAACACTTACTGTCAAACCCCTCGCGGGGAACTTTTTTACGAGCTCCACACGGCAAAGGCATAAGTGTGACACAAATGAGTTAAAGAAGATCCTGACGATAATCTCAACAGCACTTACAATAGAGCACTATGTTGAGCATCGACGGACCCCTAGCAAGCTAGAGGTGGGATCAGGTGCCCGGGAGGAGTAAGCATCCCCTGTTGGCTAGCCGCGCCCGCCGTCGATGTTAATGCACAATAAAGAACACAGTATATAAAATGCATGCACTGTCTGGCGCTCTGTCTATACTGAAAGTGCTATGGCGACCATGTCAGGGAAATACATTGAAAACACTTACTGTCAAACCGCTCGCGGGGAACTTTTTTACGAGCTCCACACGGCAAAGGGCATAAGTGTGACACAAATGAGTTAAAGAAGATCCTTACGATAATCTCAACAGCAACACAAACATGGAGGAACGAAGCGAACAATTAAGGGCATTTTCTAATTCATCATCAATTAACATCATCATCATCATTATCGTCAATATTTCCAAACATTTCACCTCATAATCGTTCTCGACACTATGCCATGTAATAATATATACATGTACACCTCAAAGGTCAATCAAGCAATGTTCCTGAAAAGAGAAAATTAAAATGATGAAATAATTAAAGTTTACACAGTGGGAGGGAGAGGCGGGTTAGCGAGTTAACTGCCCGGTATTGAGCCTTCGAATGACCAATAACTTACTACCCCCTATACTCGTATCTAATCATGCAGAAATTCAATCGACCGTATCGATACTTCTCTATTCGATCACTCTCGAAACTAACATTTGAAACATTTTGTTAAGATTAAGATGATAAATTCATTTAGATTTTTTTCAAGTGAATGACTAATTAATACCGACGGGCGTATTTTGCTGCATTAGCGTAGGCTTTATTGTTTGACTTCCAGGCTCTGTTGTTCAATTCAAAAGCTGTGTATTTGATTAAAACATATTGTTTTATCACTATATATTTTGAGCTTCTTCAAAGCAATTAATTTGCATCGTGAAGAAATTGTTTGCTTTTTAGGTTGAAGATTCAGCATCTATGATATCATTGTATACATCCAAAGTCTATTGCTGCATTCAAATCTAGCATAATTGATCCTATCAAAATCAAATCGATGGTGTGTGGGACTTTATCTCCTTGAATATTATTTTTCAAACAAACAGCTTCATGTTATTTGATATTCTTTTTTAAAATCAAAGTTCTAATTCTGAAAGATATTTCAAATCCAAATTACGCAATTTACATTAAAAATATGTCTTCTTTCCAGTAGATACATGTAAAGCAGTCAACAACATCATAATCATGTGAAAACGTTACTACATATCAACTTTAGTTTCTGAACTTTCATTTACAAATACTAACATGAAGCAATGAAAGTGTCCATAATATTTTGAGCAAACAAAACAGTGAGCTGTCTTCATTAATGATCCCTTTTTCTAAATGTTACAATATGCTGCATACCAAACTATATAAGTCTCCTTCCAAGACTTAGTTTCGATACATTGCTAGTTCAAGCAACTGCTCAACTACAATTTTGTCTAGAAATCTGAAGTCAGAACTCACGGCGATAAAGGAACATTTATCAAAATATTGTGAAACTGCTCTAAACAGGAATGATGTAAACTTAGTTTGGTCTTCTAAAAATTCATGAGATGTGATTAACAAAATGAAATCTAGAAATTTTCGAGCAAAACGATTTCTCCATACGACTTTTCAAAAATGTACACCACACTTCCTCACGACAAAATTAATTATCAATTGTCCAAACTAATTAAATGGTGCTTTAATCGAGAGGATAAAAGTTATATTTGTACAACTGAATATAAGTTTTTTTTTCTTTTCCGCCACAGAATCAGAATAAAAATGACATTCCTTGATGTAGGTACCACAAATAATTGCTCAAAAACACTGGTTCCTACTTCCTTGTCATTTTCATAATCTCAAAATACACTGTATGTTATACAACCAATTATGAAATTGCTTAATTTCCAGCATTTATCCATACATAATCTTCACGTTGAGTGTACAAATCCAACATGAACTGTGTTATTTGTTGATATTGAAGGATATAAATAGAAGAATCGGCGTCGCCTGTCGCCATGACGGGACCCGATGGTACGTGCATCTGTTTAACAACAGTGATGTATATTGCTGTATGCTATCAGATATGGCGTATAGTGAGCGGATTTGCATTAATTTTTAAATGGTACAGCGATGTCTGTCCGTCCGTCCTACCAGTGCAAACCAGATGAGCTAGAATATACTTTCTTCTTATAGCATATTCTTTCACGTATGTAACGGGTTTTCATATCTTTTATCAGAAAATTGTGAAATCAAGCGTTAGGGGAAGGGGGGTCAAAACAAGTTGAACTAGGAAGTTCAAATTTACATGGCATGTAGATTGAGTGTAATCAGACAAAAAAACCCTATTCATTGTCGATGTCATAGGTCAAAGCTCAATGTCATTTTGGGGCTAAAATAGATTGTTTAGTGAAAATATTTTAAAAATTCATTAGAAATATGTTTTTGGTCAAAATGTTCTGAAATTTCATAAATTTCAACATGTTCAAATGTCTGTATGTTCTGTCACACATGTAATGGGTTTTGTATATATATTTTGTATGAAAATTGAGCAATCATGCATTAGGGCAAGGGGGAGGTTGAGTATATGCATTCGTGACGTTTTACTTGTACAAGATAGAGCCCAAACAAGTTGAAATAGGAACTTAGAATTTAGTAAATAACCATGTGTTTTAAGTTGAGAAGGAAAAAAGTCATTTTCAAAGTCATGGGTCAAATTTCAAGGTCATTTTGGAGCTTTTTATGATACGAATATTGTGGGGACGCCAATTCTGAAAATTAAAGATAACCTATTTGTCATTTCACAGTTATGGAACTTTTATTCTTATTCCCTCTTCTCAATCGAATATAAATCATTTAAAATAAACACAAACATGGAAGGGCGAGCGCTCAATGAAGGGCATTTAATTCATCATTAATTAACATCATCTTTATTATCATCACTATATCAACATATTTATCGTTCTCGACACTATGTCATATAATAATATATACATGTACACCTCATAGGTCAATCAAGCAATGTTCCTGAAAAGAGAAAATTAAAATGATGAAAAAATGAAAGTCTACACTGTGGGAGGGAGTGGGGCTAGCGTGTTAACTGCCCGGTATTGAGCCTTCGAATGACCGATACCTAACTACCCCATATACTCGTATCTAATCATGCAGAAAATCAATCGGCCGTATCGATACTTCTCTATTGGAAAACTCTAGAAACTATCATTGGAACCATTTTGTTAATATAGATATGATAAATTCATTTAGATTATTTCAAGTGATCTGAATAATGACTAATCAATCCCGACGGGCGTACTTTGCTGCATTAGCGTCTTAGTAAGCTTTATTGTTTGAACTCCAGGTTCTGTTGTTAGTTTCAAAAGCTGTGTATTTGAATGAAACAAATTAAAACACTATATATTTTGAGTTTATTCAACGCAATTAATTTGCATCGTCAAGAAATCGTTTGCATTTTAGTTGGAAGATTCATAATCTATGATATCATTGTATACTTCCAAATTTTCTTGCTGCATTCATGTCTAGCTAAACTGATCCTATCCAAATTAAATCGATAGTGTGTGGGACTTCATCCCCTTGAATATTATTTTTCAAACGAGCAGCTTCATGTTATTTGATGACAAATATGGCTAATGACCATATCCCTGTCTACAGTACAAAATCGATAATTCAGAAAATCAGAAACCGAAGGCATACAAAATCAGGATAAAACAGGAACCAAAGCAAACAAAAACAAAAACCTCCACCATATGAAAAGAAGCGAACTCCCGATATGAGAGTGAGACCAGGTGTCCAGGAAGAGTAAGCATCTCCTGCTTGCATGCAACACCCGTCGCTTCAATTCGGTAGAACTGTCACATCCGGTTATTTCGATTTTGGAAGATATAGAGTACAATCTTTGGTTGGATCGTTCAAATGGTCTATGGCAGAATATCATCCACCATTCTTGATAGTAGGACATCATAGTGTATGACGAGTTCCCCATATCGACCGTAGAACTTCCTCAGTGACGATGTTAGTCGGTCACAAACATATCCCTGACTGAGAAGCTTATCTGAAAGACGCCCAGCTCTCAGAACAAAATCCTTATATTTGGTACTTGCTCTGGCATAGCGTATCAACTGAGATATGAACACGCCATAAGCAGGCGACGAAGGGATGTTGCTACTCAGAAAAGGAAAGTTCGTAATGCTGAAATTGAAGTCGTCACGTTTGTCATAGAGTGAGGTGTTCATGTGACCATCAGTGTCGTAGGACAACTTTATGTCCAAATAGGATGCTGAATTATTTGTCTCTGTAGTTTCTTTGACTTCAAGCTCCGAAGGATAGATACTGCTCAGGTAATCCGCGAATTTTGGATTATTGATGGACAACACATCGTCTATGTATCTGTAAGTGAAGTTGAAGTCAGAAGCTAAGTATCTTTTCCCTTCAAGACCAATGATTGAATGAATTCAGCTTCGTACGAGTAAAGGAAAATGTCGGCAAGGAGTGGGGCACAATTGGTCCCCATTGGAATTCCGACAATTTGCTGGAAGACCTTTCCTCCAAACACCACAAAAATGTTGTCGATCAGAAAGTTTAACATCTGAATAATGTCTGTTTCAGTGTACTGATTTTCAGAATCTGACTTTTCTTTTACAAACTAGGTTTTGTCATAGTTAACAACAATAAATTTGTATTTGCGATTACCGTTCTTACTTGTAAACGCATTACTTATAATTTTTGAGAGTCTTTCTTTCAATTTAGAATGTGGAATTGTAGTGTAAAGTGTCGAAAAATCAAAGGCTTTGATCGAATGGACTCTACTAAAATGAGTGGATTTCAGATGTTCTAAAAGTTCCTTCGAATTCTTTAAAATCCACATCTGGTTGATACCACTGCGAGAAAAAACTGTCGAACAATATTTTTGTAGCCCAGATTTGATTTCAGATAAAACTTTGGTGAGTAAGATCGATACAGATTTGGTAGAACATTTTGAGGAACCAGCGATGAAACGTTGTTTTTACGGATTCTTATGCATTTTAGGTATGCAGTATAAGTATGGTAAATCTAAATCTAAATTGGTAGTGTCGAAGCTAAAGGAATCTAATATGACTTGAAAATTTCTCCCTATATGTACCATATAACTCGCTTGGTGTAAAATCTCCAACAAACTTTCAGTGCGCTAAGCTCCGCCCATACACGCGCTATATTAGAATACAAATAACAACAAGCTAGCCGTGATTCATTGTCCAGTAATTCCACGAGTCGCATGAACCAATCAAATTATCACCTCACCGCTTCGCGGCTCGGCGATAATTTGATTGGTTCATGCGAATCGTAGAATTACTGGACAATTTACCATGGCTAGCTAGTTGTTATTTCTTATTTACTCTTTAGTGTACAATTGTCGTGAATCAAACAGTGCTTACATTAGATGTAATTTAACGCTCCCTAAGAAAGCGACAACGAGTTTAGTCAAAGTTGAAATGTATTTGTCTCTTCTCGTCCAATTGCTGATGCATGTATGAAATTGTTTCGAAAGATCGTCAATTTTTTTTCATACTGATGTTAAAACTTCCACCGAAAAGATCCTGCATCCAGAAAACTGTTTGAAGAACAACGGTATTGCAAAAAGTTCAATAGTTTAGAAAACTTTAAAAGGTACATATCTTTATAAGTTAAAATAACAGTACCACTTACAGATAATTTTGTCTTCTGTAGATTAATAGACTATATCACGACTTTTCGACTGGTACCGTGGAATCTCACCCTCGTGTTACAATGTAAAGATTTGCAATCCACGATGACGCTTGAATCTCTTGCGATGTAGCATCTCTTTTGAACGAGGATGATATTCCACGGTCTCTGTCGCAAAGTTGTAATATATTATTTTTCTCATTCACCTCATTTTATTATCACTAAAATGATACTTTTTCAAAACCTGAATCGATATGAAATGTGCACAAATCTAACGATGGCGGAACTTTGCGTCTTTTGACATCATAATAGTTTTGACGTGGAGTCTGAGACAAGGAAATCTCAAGCTGCTACGTCTTCTTTTTTTTGTGCAAGACGAAAGTCGGTGAAAAAATGAATTACCCGTTGTAGTGGTGTTTGATTTACGTGGTTCTGTTCTGTAAATAGATATTCTCCAGGAGCCACCACATTTCTGTTTCTTGTTACCTGGACAATCCAAATTACATTCCGTTTCTGGTCTCTTCGTGGAATGATTGAGCTCATCTCCACAGAAACATTCATGTCCATACTGTTTAAATGAATATAACCCCAAAGGGGAATAACAGTCTACATGTTTCAATGAAGACATAATTTTTACAAGAGGTTTCATTGACATTTTAGTTAGTACCTTAATGTTTAAAACGCATTTTCATGACTGAAATCTAATGAATACCTATCACGACAATGACACTTTTCTTAGGGAAGGTATAAGGTTGGAACACTTCCGTATAATTAATCATCTATTAATTAATTATAATTAACTTATTTCCTGTTGCAATTTAGAGAAGTTAAACTGGTTCCACGTGACATGGATGTTTGTCAAGTGTATAAATTACTTCTTTTCAGCTCTGTCGCCTGAAAGAAGCCTTGTTTAGCCCATCATCCATTTGAATATCTCGGAAACTTGTCACTATTCAAAAATATCATCGAAGTTAAAGGAGTTAATATCTAAGCACCATCCCTCCAATGAGTAAGATCCTGACGATAATCACAACAGCACTCACAATAGAGCATCAAATTGAACATCGACGGGCCCCTGGCAAGCTAGAGGCTGGATCAGGTGCCAATGCTATTTTGGACGTAGATTTTACTTGGATATACTACTTAATCGAACCTTCAGGATATTTGGAGCTGCGCACTCACTGCAAATCGCACAACTTAAATCTTAATAGCCATTCTCTGTAAGGACCAAAATCGAGCGGCACGGCATGTCATGGATTTTAATAATTTTCAGTATAACGGGTATATATGAAGTACTGAGAATGAAAATAATACTTTTCGGTCAATGTGACCTCTGGTTGCCATGGTAACGAGGTCAGTATATTTATAGCACTTTTGATACCATGAAATAAGCCAGCTTCCAATACTGTGTTGCCATGGATACCACTGATACAGTTTGTTCATTTTTATAAGATTTGTTCTTCCTAACTTCAATTCTTACTTGGTACACTAAGTTATGTGATATATTCTACAGGACGCTTATTGTATTAATCAAAAATCAGTTAAACGAAAAATAGAGGTCAAAATAAGGGCCAATTTAGTATGTTTTTGGCCATTTTCAATCTTTTATATCACAAAACGCACCAACAGGAGATCAGTGATTTTCATCAAAGAAAATACATGTTTATTGTCAAATAAAATAAATGAAAAATTGGAGTGGGCTAATTAGGAGTTTTACCTAAATTCTGTCATCAAAACCGTTGCTATGGCAACATTAGACCTGTTTGCTTGTTTCATATTATTTTTGAAATTGATTTTATTCCTCTTTAGAGTAACGTATGATTGTCAAAATGTATGCATGGATAGATATGAATTAATCCTGTCACTTAATATAATTAAAATTATAATTAAAATGTCCAAGGTCATTTACTTGAAGTTCAAGGCCATTTCTACCTTAAGACTCAAATATTGCAAAAAAATATTCAATTTTTCAATTTTTTTTGTTTTCAATTTTAATGAAATTTTATTTGAATATTTTCATAGGTCATATTTATTAGGAAAGTCAATGAATATAAGAAAGAAAAAATTGTATCGAGACCTTTCAGCCTATTGTTGCCATAGCAACCAAATTTGAAGCTGGTTTGCATATAAAAGGACAAATTAACCCAATCAAATTTTTATATTTATGTATAGTTCAAAAATAATACTCATTGGATAACTAGATTTTGGACTTCAAAAAATTTTCAACGTTGTAAAACAGTAAAAATATGCAAAACAGGGTCTTTAAATGCCCAAAAAGAGAGCATTTTGATACCCTATTTTGGCCCAATTTTTCATCTTGTAAACAAAAGGCATCCGAGATTAATGCAAAAAATTTCACCAATATGTATAATAAAAAGGATTGAAAGAAAATAATCAAAGTAATTTCAGATAAAAAATGTATCCGTTTCCATGGTAACGAGGCCTACAAATATGCCTCGTCCTATGAAATTTCCCAATTTTTGAAACTTCCGACACGGTTACCATGGCAACGACAACCTTTTGAAAAAAAAACTGGGGTCGATTTGCATACTAGTACTTCATATTGAACTTCCATACCAAAAATCTAAAAAAAATCAATGACATGCCGTGCCAACATGTCTTGAAATTCTTTGGTTCTCACAGAGAATCCTGTTAAAAAGTATGACCAGAGGGCACTAATAAAATGAATTTTGGCTGTGTCTAAAAAAGAAAAAAGGGGATCTCCAAAAGCAGCCACAGCTAAACTCCAAAACACCCAATGCAAAACCATAGAGCAGACATCCTCAGAAAGAGACACAAAAGGGACAAGGAACACCAACTCACACCATAAAAACATGAAACACAAAAGACCACACATAAACCAACGAGACCAATGGGCAATCGGTGCCGACTTAGGACGACCATCTGCCACACAAATAGCATACGGTGTGGTTATCTCGGATTGCGTGCGCACATACTTCCAACTATTCAGACTACAAAGAGGTCTCGAAATACGCACAACATTTGCACTAGTTTGTGAGTGTCACTGCTGTGGGACAAGGAGTCCCCGAGGGCATATGAAGCCAAATTCGATCAAATTCGGTTGATTGTTTTCAAACGCATTCTTAATTTTCTGTCCATAAAATGTTCTCGAAATTTCTTAAAAGTGGGTCCTTTAGCATCATACCCCGCCCATCCTGCTACGTCTTTCCGTATTTGTAGGTCATTCACCCTTTTTGACCATTTTTGTTTATAAGACTGAGGTTCACGGACGAGGGTTAATACCCGAAAATTGCATGACTGGTCCATGTTGCAGATTTATCTGTTCTTATATGATGCCATAAATCTGAAGACGTGTAACATCGTCATGATTGATCATTATTGTTATTAATCTAATTTTAATTTAATTTACACGATTCCTGTCGATTTTTTCTAGATCTTGAAAGATTTGTTGTCACCCTCTTATTTCATAAGTGCCTCTTAAACAGAACAAAATATACTCAGATATCGTAAACAAGGGACGGGGGTCCTGTCTGTAAATATTGTAGTAAGAATTGTTGCCTGTCTCTTTATCACTTCAATGACTCGGGTTTATAAAGTGGAGAATAGTAATTGTACCATTGTAAAGACATGACGGGCTTTGTGCCAAATTTATTTTGAAAGATGAGCAAATTGACGTTTTAAAATCAGTTATGATTCGAATGACACCATAGTTGCTTTGCACTTTATTGACTTTTTTAGCTATCTGTACATAGTAACCGAAAGTAGCATCCAAAGAAATAATAACGTCAACGTTCAGATACCCCAGAGTCGACCCCAGTGATTACTGAAAAGGAAGAAAAAACATGCCAGTTCCAAAAAGAAAAAAAATCAAGGCAATACCATATTGAGAGCGCAATGTTGTTGTAGTTTGAGAATTATAATCCTATAGTACAGATCAAGGATTTATTTCAATATGATGAGTTGATGCTAGACGCGTGTGTGTATGACACTTATGACTCCTAGTACTATTTACATTGATCAAATTTTATGACCTGTGTTAAACGTACGTTGTTCACTTGACAGAACGTTAAAGTTTACAATGGAATGATTGAAAACGGAAAAACTAATAGCTTGACAGACTAAACATCTGCATTGGAAATAAAGTTTAGAAAAAATATCATGGTGATGGAAAACATTTTCCCTTTATTTCTTCTTATTCATTTTTTTCTTTGTTAACTCATTTATGTCACGCCTATGCCGTGTGGAGCTCGTAAAAAGTTTCCCTGGAGGGGTTTGACAGTAAGTGATTTGAATATTTTTCCCTGACATGGTCGCCATAATAGTGCTTTCTATGTAGAAATCCTCAGAAAGTGCATGTTTTTTTTTGTATATCGTTTTCATTTTCGTGCATGAAAGTCGACGATTGTTGCGGCTAGCCAAACAGGGAATGCTTACTCCTCCCGGGCACCTGGTCCCACCTCTAGCTTGTAAAAGGTCCGTCGATGCTCAGTTTTGTGTTCTATTGTGAGTGCTGTTGAGATTATCGTAAGGATCTTCTCTAACTCATTTATGTTTGTTTATAATGCTGTTTTAGATAACTTCATTGCCGAAATGTTGAGTATATCCTTCAAAAACGTGTCATATACCATCTAAAACTTACCTCAAATCCTGCATATACTAAGATTTACTTCAAGTCCTACATATACTAAGACTTACATCAAGTCCTGCACATACTAAAACTTACCTCAAGTCCTGCACTTACTAAGACTTACATCAAGTCCTGTACATACTAACTAAGACTTACATCAAGTCCTGTACATACTTACTAAGACTTACATCAAGTCCTGTACATACTAACTAAGACTTACATCAAGTCCTGCACATACTAACTAAGACTTACCTCAGGTCCTGCACATACTAACTAAGATTTATCTCAAGTCCTGCACATACTAATTAAGACTTATCTTAAGTCCTGTACATACTTAATAAGAAGTACCTCAAGTCCAGCATAAATCTTTTCTCTTTTCAAACAGATATCGATGCATTTTTCAATCTCATTTCGTCCATCGAATGTAATAATTGGTAGTACTCTCTTCGGTCCATCTACGAAACATCCCATGTACTGATCTGAAATAAGTAAGAAAATATTCTTCCATCGAGTCTACGAACCTAAAAGGTAAACTTCTGAAAAAAATGTTTAAAAAACTTTTTTAAATAATTATGGTTGTTGGTATTCATAAAATCAATATATTATCGACGGCTGGTGCGGCTAGCCAAACAGGTGATGAGTACTCCTCCCGGACACGTGGTCCAGCCACTAGCTTGGTCCATCGATGCTCAATTCGGTGCTTTGTTGTGAGTGCTGTTGAGATGGTCGTCAGGATTTTCTTTGAAGGCCATTTAACAGATGAAAGAGATACAATTGGATATTTCCAATCGTAGAAATGTCTAGGAGAATATAACTCTAATTTAAAGCAGCACAATCCGACTTCGAGTTGTAAAGGGGTTATTACTTGTAATACACATTTCTTAACACAGATTGTCCCATGTTATGGTCATTCATCGGTGTACCAAATATCATATCCGATACCTTCCCCGTTCGAGAGATACGGCCGTTCAAAATTTCAGTTGTAGCCGCGCCCCCTCATGAATATTAACGAACAGGAGAGCTCCGAGGAGAACCATGTACCAATTTAGTGGGCTATTTCGATTATTATTCTAAACAAAGAGAGGTGAAATAGACATCGTAACTTTCTTTCACACGTCATATCAAACAGTAACTATAAGATAATGTGTATCATACGATTTAGGACCGATTTTATCTAATTTGTCTTACTTGTCCAGAAAAATATCAGCTACTTCGTGGTGTGGGACGAGATTCAATTCATTTTTCACCGAATTTTATATATCCATTTGGTCTCTAATATACACTTTCCATATTGCTCTTTCACACTCTGTCTTCATTTTTCTTCTTTTTCTATCCAAATCAGAGTATCAGTACGTTTTCCCCTCTTTTCTGTTGAGAATGTACGCTACTCGCCATGTTTGTTTTGATTTGTACAAGACGAGCCGTATTGCGCACGCGTGAGGGCTGGTCTATCCCAAACATGGGCAATTTTTGTGGCGCCACAAAAATTCTTTTTTTAATTTCATTTATTTTGATAACTTCAAGGACCTTTGGTTACAAATTTTGGTATTAACGGAAAGTTTACAACTTCTACGATCCAGGAAAAATAGAGAATTGCCCTATATCTTTTTTATAAAGCATATTTTCGTCCGAAGGCGGAACGTGCTGCTTTCAGACGTTAACTTTACGATCACGTGTTTAACTGGTGTAATAGAAATCATTGTCATTCCCGCCAGTGTGTAGCTTTATGTCTGTCAATACGAGGTTTCCATTGGCCAAATGAGGGCAACAGGAGCTATAGTGGTTCGCTTGGCACAGGTCTGTGTGTAAAACACGAAATGGCGAGGATATGATCTAAATTAAGGCAATTTGTTTATACGTCTTGATTCCAATTTAGTCATGAATTTCGATGTAATTCCAATATGATTGTGAAATATCCCAGGCTCATAATATATAGTGTGCGCATGATTTTGTATAGAACGATTCTCATACTGCTATAACCAACATGTTACTTACACATGTTACATACGTTAATAAACCGTGAAACTTTACCAGGACTTTTTATACTGGATGTTACAAAAATGCCTAAGTAAAACACACAACGCGGAGTTCAGGATTTGTTGGCCGATAGGCTTACAATGTTAAATTAGGTGCCGTGACCTGGATCATACGAATCATGGGGTTATACATGTATGTAATTTATTGCTTTGAATGCTGAGGATGTACTTTTACCAGGATTAAACAGCAGACAGGCGATGAACGTTACACTGAAAATTATGTATACGGCAGATTCCAGATATATTGAATCGCCTGCTGTGAAAAGAGAAAAAAAACGAATTTAAGCGTGCAGGTCAATTCTGAGAGACACTTTAAAGAATATGAAAGCCGAAGAAGAAACCGGAAGAGGTGACGTTAGGTGAATCTGTGCACGATAATACCCGTGTGACCGGATATGTAACCAGCCCGTCAATACAGCAAACGAACATTTTTTTTGCAGATAATGGCAGAGTGAAATCTGTCAATGCGAAAAGAGGAACAAGATTTTTTTGCTGTTGGCCTTCCTAGTAAGACGCTGAATGTATGAGAATATGTATATCCTGTCCCTTGGTACATAGCTTCATCCGATTTACGGCAAGATCTTGGTTACGTTACTAATGTCAAGATGCGTCAATGGAGGTCGGTGATGGAGACAAGACGATCCTGACGAAGATAACACGATCTTGATTCCAAGAAGAAGAAGACAAAAGAAGCCGATTATGGTCGCGCGATGATTAACAATTAATTGCACGATGGCATCGAGGTCCAATGATGTCAGACCATGAAGATGGCCATAAGAGGAAAACATGAATCCGTGTGATGACAAATATGGATAATAACCATATCCCTGTCCACAGTACAAAATCGATAATTCAGAAAATCAGAAACCGAAGGCATACAAAATCAGGACAAATCAGGAACCAAAGCAAACAAAAACAAAAACCTCCACCATATGAAAATAAGCGAACTCCCGATATGAGAGTGAGACCAGGTGCCCAGGAAGAGTAAGCATCTCCTGCTTGCATGCAACACCCGTCGCTTCAATTCGGTAGAACTGTCACATCCGGTTACTTCCATTTTGGAAGATATAGAGTACAATCTTTGGTTGGATGGTTCAAATGGTCTATGACAGAATATCATCCACCATTCTGGATAGTGGGACATCATAGTGTATGACGAGTTCCCCATATCGACCGTAGAACTTCCTCAGTGACGATGTTAGTCGGTCACAAACATATCCCTGACTGAGAAGCTTATCTGAAAGACGCCTAGCTCTCAGAACAAAATCCGTATATTTGGTACTTGCTCTGGCATAGCGTATCAACTGAGATATGAACACGCCATAAGCAGGCGATGAAGGGATGTTGCTACTCAGAAAAGGAAAGTTCGTAATGCTGAAATTGAAGTCGTCACGTTTGTCATAGAGTGAGGTGTTCATGTGACCATCAGTGTCGTAGGACAACATTATGTCAAAATAGGATGCTGAATTATTTGTCTCTGTAGTTTCTTTGACTTCAAGCTCCGAAGGATAGATACTGCTCAGGTGATCCGCGAATTTTGGATTATTGATGGACAACACATCGTCTATGTATCTGTAAGTGAAGTTGAAATCAGAAGCTAAGTATCTTTTCCCTTCAGAGACCAAAGATTGAATGAATTCAGCTTCGTACGAGTAAAGGAAAATGTCGGCAAGGAGTGGGGCACAATTGGTACCCATTGGAATTCCGACAATTTGCTGGAAGACCTTTCCTCCAAACACCACAAAGATGTTGTCGATCAGAAAGTTTAACATCTGAATAATGTCTGTTTCAGTGTACTTATTTTCAGAATCTGACTTTTCTTTTACAAAGTAGGTTTTGTCATAGTTAACAACAATAAATTTGTATTTGCGATTACCGTTCTTACTTGTAAACGCATTACTTATAATTTTTGCGAGTTTTTCTTTCAATTTAGAATGTGGAATTGTAGTGTAAAGTGTCGAAAAATCAAAGGCTTTGATCGAATGGACTCTACTAAAATGAGTGGATTTCAGATGTTCTACAAGTTCCTTCGAATTCTTTAAAATCCACATCTGGTTGATACCACTGCGAGAATATACTGTCGAACAATATTTTTGTAGCCCAGATTTGATTTCAGATAAAACTTTGGTGAGTAAGATCGATACAGATTTTGAGGAACCAGCGATGAAACGTTGTTTGTACGGATTCTTATGCATTTTAGGTATGCAGTATAAGTATGGTAAATCTAAATCTAAATTGGTAGTGTCGAAGCCAAAGGAAGCAAGAGCTGATTTGTGGTTATCTATTATTTCAGAGGCAGAAAGGTTTGTTGGGGTGTAAGTGGGATTTCCAGGTGTCGAATTTAAACCCAACTCTTTAACTAGACTGTCGAAATAGTACTTTTTGCAAGTAAATGTGTAATTATTTGAGGCTTTGTCCGCTGGTGTGATGACATAATGTTCTTGGAGGTAGGTAAGTTCTGTGATAACATCAGGGTCTTTAAATATAGACACGAATCTGGTGTTCACAGTTGATTTTAATCGGTTAATTCTAGATAAAAGTAACCCTCTGATTGATTTTATCCATTCGGAAAGGGTGTCGAGCTGTACATCCTCTTTCTTTGCCCAACGTCTTGCATATTCCTCACAAGAGTCCATGATAATTTTGACATTTTGGTTCCATGTAAAGGACATACTTTCTCTGTATTTGGGACCCTTTTTTAACAATTCTCTCAACTTGTCGTTCTTGACTATACTAAGGTCACCAGTAATAACGTGTCCACAAGGAGAGTAGTTGAAATCCGATGAAGAACATTCGCAGGGAAGTGGATGTAGTGAGGGATTACTTAAATCAATACACTGCAGGAATCGTTTGTAATTGTAAATTTTAGATGCAACTGTTGGTGTGTAGCTATAGGAAATACAAGGAGTTTCTTTTCTTTTGAAATATGGTGGGATTTTTTCTGTGACAGTTTTGTGATTCAAAATTTGACCAAGATTCAAGTTATCAATACCTTTGTTTGCAAATCTTACTTTAATGAAAGGGCGGTTTGTTTTCTCCTCTGATTTATCTGATCTAACTGCTTGAAATAAACGAAAAGTAGAAATGTCCAAGATGACTCCTTGTAGTCTGTATTCTGGGGAACGTGTATCGGTATATGCGAGGTCCTTCGTATAATCGTAGATTTCGTGTAACTTCCGTAAAGGAACAGAGTATAATTTGGTACGAATATAATGCAGGCCTAGAGGCTCATTCAAAAATGGAACCAAGTCATCGAAGGAGAAACTAGGTATCTCAGGCCTATTATATTTTCGAATGCCATGACTTCGAGGTCTTCTTTGTGATCTGTTGAATAAGCTAGTCACATTTACCGATTGACAACCGGGACTTGTTAAGTTTCCTATAGTGCTGATGTTGTCGTTGCACCCATAGGGCGCTGCAGTGTTAAGATTTTTTATCCAGAACTCTTCTCTGTTGCGACGGAGAGGTGTGCTCAAATTGGGATTGTTTGTGGGGTGATATATTTTCTCCAGGATTCTGACTCTCATAGATAAAACAGAATGATCCGCCTGGTCAAAATGTCGGTAAAGGAGTTGACTTCCTTTATTATTTATTTTTGACCGGTGTCCTGACATTCTTTTTTGGAGCTGGCCTTTGGTTTCGCCCACATAAATCAATCCACAAAGTGAGCACTCTATTCCATACACAACATTAGATGTCATGCAGTTAAGGTTTTCAAAACTATGCGTGTTAAATGTTTGTTTTGTGAGATTACTTGAGAATGAAGTGTCTGTTATTAGGATGTTACAAGTTTTGCAGTTCTTCATGCCACACTTAGAAATTGAGCAATCGCTTGGTGAAAATAGGTGCTCTTTTAGTATATCGACCACTTCAATCTTACAGGGCTTGATTTTAATATACCCATCTGCATGTTTATACCAAAACTCATGGTTGTTACTAACTACAAATGTTTCATCTCTAATGTCGTGTAAGCTAATTCTAGGGACACCTAAGTTACCTGTTGCGTATGTGTCCGTAGACGCAATAGGTTGGGGCCTTTTTATAGTGGGCGACGCCCCAGCCACTTTGTAGGTCTCTCAGATGTGTTATTTAGCTAAAAAGTAGAGTAAATGTGTAATGCTTATAATGTCATTATAAGCCTCCCTTCCGCATTATTGTTATAATGTCACTTCCGTTTTATTATTATAATGCCATTATGTTATAAAAATTGATGATGTGTCATTGATCTTTTATACAGGCATTTGTGCAGTAATACTTCGATATTTTATTTTATGATGGACTTGGAAACGTGTTTCTTTTACAGGTGATAAACATTTTGATTGACCATATTGAGTCTTTGCAGAAAACGGAGTTATCTCCCATTTGAGACGGTATCTGACGTAAAACTATTATGACGTCATGAAAATGGTATGGTAATGTCAACTTTATACCAGACGTTTAGGACTGTTTCCATAGAACTTGATGACGTCACAATCAGTCTACGTCAGATACCATCCCAAACGGGAAGTAACTCTGGTTTTCGAAAAAAAGGAATATGATGATTAAAAAGACCAGGTGGACTTGATGGACGGTGAAACTGAGGACAATGACTTTTTATTGCATGTATTTTTGATTGATATATGTTTTTGATTAATATGAACCAAGTGATCCCGGCGGCGCTCGCCTGTTTTCATGTGAAAAATTGTAAACGTAGAAAAGGATTGTACGCTATTTCGTGTTCCATGCAGAACCAATCATCCCGCCTCCCCCTTAATATCTTCTGCAGTCTTAATATTCGCGATGTCGTCTTCGTCTTGAAGCTTGATTCTCTCCTTTCCTGAATTCCTATATCCGCCACTAATATTTGCATTGCAAGTTAATCTCTATGTTATACGACTATTTAAATCTCATCGTGAAAATGTTTTAACTGATACAAATATTTTCAATTGATATTTAAATTGTGAAAACGGTTTAACAGTACATTTGTAAATATGAACTTCGATATGGATGGCGCAAGCAAAATGAATGTATGCGGAACTGACTACTTTTATCATAAATTAGATCTTATTTCCTTCAAATTGTTTATAAAAAAGCTAAAACTCATATGCAAAAAGTTTAGAAAATATGATTCAGTAACTGTTTAGATTAAGTCTTATATGTTGATAATTTCTAATGGACTATTTCTTGTCCCTTTTGGTTGTGAGAATTGACACAAGTGAAACATTCAGATCTGCAATTTAACTAAAACTTTGAAAATTAGAGGATAACTTGAATGTCTCTGAATGTAAATATAAGGAATCATTAAAGTTGTAGTGTTGCAGATACGTCATTACTTACTATGTTTATTATGTATTGTTTTAACTTCGATTCTAAATGCCTATATATATCTCGGTTGTTAGTCAAATTTTATCCAAAACTATGAAAGAAATATTTTTAAAGATATAGACTTGTTTAATATTTTGACATAACCTTCTCCTTTTTATATTCTCTGAAAAACCTAAGCATAAACAACATTTAATCGTTTTTACACTTTTTTCACTTGTTCCTTAGCTCAATAATCTTTTTTGTCTGTATAGAGATGGTCCAGCGGCTTTGATAATATGACGTAGTCTTACACGTAGTCCTTTTTTTGATTTTCTGACAAACTTAAGCATGGAAAATATAGAATAATTTTTACCCTTTTCAATTGCTCCATACTCGATAGTATATGTTCTGTATAAAGATATTCTCCAGGAGCCTCCACATTTCTCATTCCCATTACCAGAACAAGCCATGTCACACTCTGTTTCTGGTCTAAGCGGGTAACTCTTTATCAAATTTCCACAAAAGCATTCCTCGCCATACTGTTTCATGTAAAATATAATTAAAGTAAGCATGTAGCATTATTGTTAAATTATCTTTGATATAATGTCATTCTACAGGCATTGCTATTTTTATCGATTTCATCCATATATTAAAAGAATGATACGGTTTGACGTAGACAATCGGTCTCATCGCTGAGATAAATAAGAGGCTCAAGGGGGCCACATCGCTCACCTGAGGAGACTGTATGTATGTTTTCAATCAAAGTCAGTTTAGAAATGAAGAAAATCACTTTTAGTGAAGCTTTGAGAAGGACAATGTGTACTTACTTCCTGTAAAGTTTGGTGACATTCTGTGCTGTAGTTCAAGAGGATAAGTCAAAAATGTGTCATCCAATTAGAGCCTATTGAGGACATCTTGGGTTTCCGATCGGCTCGAAAAACACAAACTTGGTAGACTCTGAGGGCTGTTAAGTTTCAAAAAAATTCTGTGAAGCGGTTTCAGAAGAGAAGTCAAAAATGTGTCAGCCAATCAGGGCCTGTGTCAGCCATCTTGAATTTCCAATTGGCTCGAAAAAAAACCAAACGTGGTAGAGGGCATTGAGTTCTCGCATCCTGTGAAGTTTTGAGAGATTCTGTGCAGCGGTTTCAGAGGAGCAGTCGAAAATGTGTAAGCCAATCAGAGCTTGTGGCAGCCATCTTGGACTTCCCATCAGCTCGAAAAACACAAACTTGTTAGAGGGCATTGAGAATTTGCTTCCTGTGAAGTTTCCAGAAATTCGGTCTAACGGTTTCAGAGGAGAAGTCGAAAATGTTTCAGCCAATCAGAGCCTGTGGCGGCCATCTTGGATTTCCGATCGGCTCGAAAAAACACAAACTAGGTGAAGGGCATTGAGTACTTGCTTCCTGTGTATTTTCATGAAATTCTGTGAAGTTTCATGAAATTATGTGCAGCGGTTTCAGAGGAGAAGTCGAAAATGTAAGAAGAAAGGGTATGACTCGGCAACTTACGATCCTACTAAAGTTACGGTATATCACGAGTATGCCCCGTTTAGCTGCAGTTGCTTTAGGACAGATGTGCATTTTATCAAGGCGTGCCACAATTTTTTCACGGCGAGCTAAGGAGTGTGTATTCCGTTTTGTCAGGTCAATCCACGGTTCGTTATTTCAATTGAGTAAAAGAATATCCCGACGACAATCTCAACAACACTCACAATAGAGCACAAAATTGAGTATCGACGGACCCCTAGCAAGCTAGAGTTGGGACGAGGTGCCCGGGAGGAGTAAACATCCCATGTTCGGCCAGCCGCACACGTCGTCGATGTTCACGCACGAAAACGAAAATAACATCTAAATTACATGCGCTGTCTGATGTTATGTCTATAAAGAAAGTGCTATGGCGACCATATCAGGGACAAATATCCAAACGTACTGTCAAACCCCTCGCGGGGAACTTTTTACGAGCGCCACACGGCAAAGGACGCGGCTGCGTTAAGGTGCTCCACGCTGACGTCGCGCTGAAAATATTCCATTTTTACGGTGCCTGGCATTCAACCCTCAATTACAGCTTAAACGTTCTTTCTTTAGTTCAAAGCTGTATTTTTTTAATATCTGGTAGGTGTCTGGTAGCTAAGAAAAAAAATTCACCAGGGGGATTCCCCTGTGTCACGTGACAGCCCTAAATATAACTCTACAGTGTTGTCTCGGTTTTAAATTGAATTTTGCAAGTGGTAAATAAGGAAAAATTAATAGAAATGTTATATCGTTTTCTTCAGTAAGTCTTGTAGATTTAGAAATGTGCTGGGCATTGTGACACTTAAAACGATTAAGAGGAGAAAATATACCGAGAAGGAAAACAAGTGGTAAAAACACTGCAAAACTCGACTTTACATCCACACTTTACACAACTATTAAAATTTCTATGAAATGCGCAGCAAAATCTTGGTAAATTGAAGTGTCCTCTATAGATTCTGTATAAAAATATCGAAATCGTATAAGGGTAGTCACCTGCAAATTACATTTTTTTACAACTACCCTATATCAGTCTATTTTCAGATGGGACCTAAACGCACAGGTGATCTGGATTACGTCATAGAAATTTAGCGGGAAAGCATAAGTAAACATGCAGCATATACGTGTGTACAACATAATAACACGGGTTTTTAATATCTGATACAATGTAAAGTGTTTTTTTTTATTATAGTATTATTTTTACAACGATGAGAATGTAATATACATATATTAAGAAGGCAGGCCCGGGGGGGGGGGGGGGGGGGGGGCTTGACCCGGGAGGGTATATAAGCCTCGTCCGGGCATCCGCTTTTAGTATATATATGTATTTCAAGTTAAAACATTAAATATTTTCTTTGTGGGAAAGTTTGTGGTAGGGAATAAATCTGGTGATAAAGATTGCCGTTAGACAATAAAACTTCTGCTGATCAAATATTGAAATCTATGTATCAATGCAATATTTCCTCGTACTGAATCCAACCCGGCGGACTATTGAGACCGCGATACTGGCCGTCTTCTAATTTTGTATTTAACAAAATTGAATGTAAACTTGTTACAGGGCTTTCGTGAGCAGAGCTCTATCGGTGACAAAATATTCATAATAAAAAAATGTATATAAGTTGAATAAATAAGAGAGAGAGAGAGGGGGGGGGGGGTTCTTTCCCGGCTAGGCTTATCATGTTTCAGTCTAATTATAACCCGCCCGATCTCTTGCTGATTACAATTTGTTTTATTACTATTTTCATTTCTTCTTAGATTTAGTCTAGTACAAGTTGACCGTATCTGAAGTCTCGATATTGTTCTGTTGTACCGGCTATGAATACAGTGCCCGCCGTATAGCCATTTATTGACACATGTATTTTAGCACCGTATTCGTAACGATATATATTATATATATTTTTTTAAATATTGCTTGAGAATAAACTGTATTAATGTGCATGAGCTGGCACCCTCGCCCCCCCCCCCCCCAAACCCCGGCAGCAACTAAATGAATATAAAAATGAATAGGAAATAATTATTTTAAAGCCGGTAAATCAGTAAAACTCCATTAAATTGCTAAATATGGACAATATCTAACAACTAATCGAATTAAAAATTGTGCTCCTTTATGAGGATACAATTATCAATTCCTTATATTGATTTAATTATTGAAAATCAGCGATTCCTCTGTGAATTAAAAGCGGTTTCTCATCCAAAGCTTCCCTTTAACCCTGAACTCAGACTGCGCATGCTTGACCTACAATGACCCGATGTGCAAAACTGTGGAAAAACACGCATTATTTCATTACTTCTCGTAAGTAAGATACTGGGAACATTTAGAGTTGATGTAAGGAATAGGATGAAAGCTCAATAATATTGAAAATCGATCCAGTTCAATTTATCCCTTGAAATATCCCTAACATACGATAACTGATGTGACGTCATTTATAACGTCACACAATGTTTTCGCGGAATTTTCTCTGACGTCATTGCGTGGAGCACCTTAACGTAGCTGCGGACATAAGTGTGACACAAATGAGTTCAAATTCTACCACGGCCTAGCACGGTACGCATGGTCACACAAGACGTAGTGCAAGCTTTTTTGCAGCTTTCGGTTTCTCCTATTCCCGGTGGTCACGGTGAATCGCATTGGGCCATCACAGAACTCGGTTGACGTGGCCAACTTTTTTGGATCGTAACAAAGCGTGACAGACCTTATCAGAACGTGACAGGTTGTGAGGAAACCTACAGCCGCAGGCTGATACGTAGTGCGCCGTCAGGTCTCCGGGATTTGCGAGCCGCAGCTTGTAACGGATACCTTTATATACCGTGCTAAAACGAAACGAGACCTAACAGAACTTGAATACCAAGTTATAAAAGCTTCCCACAAAAATCCTACGCGTTGCTACGTTTGCGCCGCCGTGACTTCCAAGGTCATCGGGAACATAGTGCATTTCATGCCACGTCCACTTGTTACATGAAAGCTTTATGCGGAAATGGTTCCGCATTAAACAATTTCCGTGTATTTCCATACACTTATACACATCTTCCGCATGATTACATATGACTTCCACATTGCTCGCGGAAGATTCTCCTATGGGTGACGTACCTCTGGTAGTATGAGCTTATATTTACCCTGTGATAAATTTAGGGGAATTTTCGTGCTTATCACCTTCAAACCGTTGTTTTTTTTAAATCAAATAGACCATAAATTGAAAGGATATCTTTATCGTATATTAATTCAAATGATCACAAAATTAACATTAAACCTTATGAAAAAAAAATCCAAAAAGTCACATCTTTACATATAAACAGTTTGTAACCAAACATATGTTTGAAACCTGCATAAGCTTTACCCAACGGAGGCCCGTTAGTGCCAAATATGAAAAATAAAAAAGAAGCAAATGCGAAATATATTGAGGAAAATGCAAAATATATCTAGGAAAATGAGACATATATTTAGAAAAATGAGAAAAACATTTAGGAAAATGAGAAATATATTAGGGCAAAAGAGAAAAATATTTAGGAAAATGAGAAATACATTTAGAAAAAATGAGCAATATATTTTAGTATATATTATACGAGAAATTTATTTTGGAAATGGAGGAATAAATATAAAAAGGAAAATGAGAAATATATCAAAAGAAAGTGGAAATATAAAAACAGGGAAACCACAACAAATAAAGCTTGACCTTTGCTACTCCCGGAAATTTAATGAGTTACAGTATCTACTCATCAAGAGATATAAAAACTTCCTTATATGTCTACCACTCCCCGCAACTCCCACTGCTTTTACCCTAAGTACACGGACAAGATGCATGATATAGATCAATCAGCAAGAGCCAGAAGGTGGGAGATAATCAGCAAGAAGATCTTTATCTCTTGATGTGCATCTCCTTAATATTCTTCAAATGGTAGTGTAGTGGGGAAATTCCATGTTTACATGTGTATACATATCGTATATCTTTTTGGTTTCCATTTATATGTAAGGGGGAGTGGACAGGAGGGAATCCCTCTCCCCCTCCCGCCCCTTTTCCCTCCCGCCACTTTACTTCGACCCTCCCATCCCTTCCTCCTCACTCCCCTTGTCTCCCTCCCGCCTCCCGCCCCCTCGCCCTCTGTCCTTCCTCCCTCCTCACCGCCCACTGCCTCCCTTCTCCCTCCCCTGCCTATCCCCTCCTCCCTTTCACCCTCTCCGACCTTTTTTTTATATTTTCATTTTTTGTAACAAAATATATTTCTCATTTTCCTAATTATATATCTCATTTTTCTTAATATATTTCTCATTTTCTAAATATCTTTCTCGCTTTTCTAAATATATTTCTCATTTTTCTAAATATATTAGCGTATTCTCATTTTCCTTAATATTTTTCTCGTTATTCTTAATATATTTCTCGTTTTTCTAAATTTATTTCTCGTTTTTCTAAATCTATTTCTCATTTCGTAAATAATCTTTCTGGTTTTTCTAAATTTATTTCTCATTTCCCTAAATATGTTTCCTTCTTTTTTAGTTTTTCATATTTGGCGCCAATGGGCTTCCCTATTACCCAAATTACAATAATATGAAAAGAAAATATGGGTTTTCCCTGCATAATTTTCCCGAATTTGGACCAGAGGTTATATCTACCTTAATGAGTAATCTCGTTACATATATTATAAGGGTGAAGGGTTCAATTTTTATATATGAGTCGGACCAGGGATACCTAGATAAGAGAGTGTTCGCTTCGATTTTTTTAAATGATATATATAAAGAAATGATTATCATAAAGTTCAAGAGGCCAAAAGATTTCCAGGTCGAGAAAGCGAGAAGGTAACGACTTGCCAGAGTTTTCTCTTAATAACATTTATGTTTGTTTATCTAAAATCTTTATCTGGCATATTGGGAAAGTACACGAGGTTATCTATTCATAGATGCTAAATATATACGAAGGAATTTATTGCAGTATTACGGAAGTGTTTCAACTTTTTACCTTCTTGAGGAAAATTGCAAACCAATTTAAATAGACTAGACACGTGTTCAGTGATGTTTCCAGCCAAAGTTATTTTCAGACATTGACATTATTCATTTAAGTAGAACTCTCTAGATAATTTTTTGTAATTTCAATTTATGCATTTTGCAAAGAATGCCTGGCTTCAAATTTTCTGTAGTGTCGATTCAGTGGCATAGTTTAATAAAATCTATGTCCTATTCACGTAGTGAGATTATTATCAATACGAGGTCAAACGTTAGATATGAGAAATATTCCGTGTTAAACTTCTTCAAATTCAATAGCATCATTTAAGAGAAGATAATTTTTAAGTATGGACCATACATGCACGTATCGAATACTTAACCCTCCTCAGGGATCCTCAATCTAAACAATGTAATATTGCCAATGAGAGGAGTGATAATTTTATATGCAAATATTTACTGAAAGAAATAGCAGGATGGGCGGAAAATGATGCTAGAGGACCCACGCTTTTGAACATTAAATAAAATTGATAATATAAATTTTCGAATGCGTCGAGGAGACAGAAGAGACAGACGGTCAACCGAAGTTGGTCGAACTTGGCTACTTGTGCCCTCGGGGACTCCTGGTCCACCAGCAGTGACAATCACCAAGTGGTAAAAATATCATTTGAAGGATTCTCATTTTTAAGTGTTATATGAACATGCAAAACGGAAAAAAACATCGAACAATGTACAGACAAAGAAACTATATTATTACGTTGCAGATCTTCTCCTTTACCTCCAAAACAACTGTTTACTTTAAAAACTGAAAATCAAAAAAGATCACAAATGACTTTTTATTTGTAACATTGTTGTTCAATGTGTAGCTGTTGACTTTATGTATACTTGTTGATAAAAATAAATGTCTTTTTGTATCAATGCCAATCTGTTTCGTTGGCTTGTGTTTTCGTCAATATCTCAATCCATAGGTACAATATTTCTAGAGACGACCAACTTAGATAACCCTAGAAAATGCGGAGGATTTTAGCTCCGAGTCAGTTTCGACATAATATCGACTCTCCGTGAATAAGATATCAAAGAGTTCTAGAGGTTTTACCCCCGAGTCAGTTACGACATAATATCGACTCTCCGTAAAGACGATATCGGAGAGTTCTAGAGGGTTTTATCCCCGAGTCAGTTACGACATAATATCGATTCTCCGTAAATAAAATATCGGAGAGTTCTAGAGAGTTTTATCCTCGAGTCAGTTACGACATAATATCGATTCTCCGTAAATTAAATATCGGAGAGTTCTAGGGGTTTTTTATCCCCACGTCAGTTACGATATAATATCGACTCTCCGTAAATAAGATATCGGGTAGTTCTAGAGGGTTTTATCCCCGAGTCAGTTATGACATAATATCGACTCTCCGTAAATAAGATATCGGAAAGTTCTAGAGGGTTTTATCCCCATGTCAGTTACGACATAATATTGACTCTCCGTATATAAGATATCAAAGAGTTCTAGAGGGTTTTATCCTCGAGTCATTTACGATATAATATCGACTCTCCATAAATGAGTTATCGGAGAATTATATCCTCGACACTATACGCATAATTTATCCATTCTTAGCAGAAGGGAAGGATAATGGAACATCAACTCCTCTTTAGAATCGAGATCCAGGTAAAAAACTTTATTTAATAAACTATCGAATACTCTACCTCAACTCCGGCATAAAAAAAATTCCTTTCCCTACAGGTTCTCAGGCAGTGTTGAATTGAATTTTTCTGATATATTGTCATATGTGGTAAAATCCTTGAATATTTGTCGACAAAGCACCCAACATATGGATCTATAAATATGAAATAAAATTATATATAAAAATATTCACTATTTCTTTCAATATTACGATATTTTTCGCGTGGAGGAATAGGTTTTCATTTAAGGTTATGGAATATTTCGTTTTAAGATATAAATGAATTAGATGGGAAATGAATAAATGCGATAAGCAATCATGATAAAGATTATCACGAATAACAATGTTTAACGGATTGATGTGAAATGCAATGCTGATAATATTAATATTTATATCAATATCTTCAATTGACCCTTCCGATTGCGGAAAAAAATGCAAAATTTCGTGACGTCACAATGTTTTTACCTCGGACAAACAAGCTTCGAAAATCGGGCAAACATCAAAATTGCATTGAAGCGCCATTGAATTTCTCAAAAATTTCCCGCATTCGGAAGGGTCAAATACGGAAAAAACGAATCGGATGCAAACTTGAGGACATAGGTATAATAAACATCAATTATTCAGTCTCACTGTTTAGAAATCGTGAGAATTCCCTTGGAACGGTTGCGTACCTCGGAATGAATAACATTCCGAAGTGAGACCAGGTGCCCGATGAGAGTCAGCGTCTCCTGATTGCATGCAACACTCGTCGCAACAGCTCCATGGAAACGTATATGCATATGATAGCTAAAGGAAAAAAAATATTAAGGATCTTCGAGGGATCCATAAGACTTTGAGACCCGAGTGTGGTACCGATGTTTCTTTCACAGCAGACCATAAGTGAAAGAAACACCTCCTTCAAGACTCCATTGCAGCATCATCAGTAAAACATCAAAACAACTCTGTGAAAAAAAAACAAGGGAGACATAAAGAAGTGACATGGGACATCAAAACGCAACATACAAAGGCTACATATTAACCAACCAGACCAGTGGGTAATCGGTGCGCACTTAGATCGGCCATCTGCAAAGTTAGAGACAAATGATATACAGTCAAACCTGTCTTATGTGACTTTGCATGGGTCGACAGAAAATAGGTCATATAAGACAGGTGGTCACTGAATACAGGTTCAAGCTGATCTGACTTTAACCAACAAAATTTTCGTAGTATAAGAGCAATACCATAAAATGAATCACTGCATATATAAATTCATGTATTTATTGATGAATCGTATTGCACATATAAAATCACACTAGATTTTATCAATCATAGAGAATTTAGTTATTGAAGACACTGATGAAGAAATTTAATGTACAATATTATGTAGTTTGGATCCTCTACAATACTAAAAGTCGTAATATACAGGTCCGGAATTGGGTACGGGACAGAAAAATTACAGTCGTTGTCGCGTTAGACAGGTTGTCGCTATAAACAGGTTTATTTGATAGAAAAATTGCTCGAGAGGAATAAAAAAGGTCACATAAAGCTGGAAGTCGCTAAAAAGAGGGTCACTTTAAGACAGGTTTGACTGTAGATGTGAAACGTCTTCAAATTCAATAGCATAATTTATGAACGAATTTGCAGCATGAACCAGACCTGCACGTTTCAGGTACTTAAACCTCGTCAGTGATCCTTAATCTAAACAATGTAATATGACTACATAGTGTTATTATATCCAAAAAATGTACCAAAAGACATAGCTGGGTGGGTGGGATATGATGCCACAGGACCTACGTTCTAATTTTCATGAAAAATCATGACATTTTCATAACAGAACATTTCCAATACGTTGAAGAAACAATCAATTGAAATTTATCGAACTTGACTGCATGTGCCTTCGGGGACTCCTGGTCCAAGTTGTACAAATGTGAAACGTCTTCAAATTCAATAGCATCATTTATGAAGAGATTTATTTGCAGCATGGAGCAGATATTCACGTTTCGGGTACTTTACCCCCGTCAGTGATCCTTAACCAAAACAATGTAATATGATCAAAGAGTGTGAAAATTACTATATCCAAAAATGTACCGAAAGATGAAGCTGGATAGGTGGGATATGATGCTACAGGACCCACGTTCTGGAAATTTCATCAAATTTTGATAACATAAGTTTTCGAATGCGTTGAAAAAGCAATCAACCGAAATCGATCAAACTTGGCTACATTTGCCCTCGGGGACCCCTGGTCCACCAGCAGTGACACTCAACAAGTGGCCAGACGTTTCGTGTACTTAATCTTCGTCAGTGATCCTCAATCGAATTCAAATCAATGTAAAATTGCTAAAGAGTGTGATAGGTATTATATCCAAAAAAATATACCGAAAGAAGTAGCTGGATGGATATGATATGATGCTACAGGACCCGCGTTCTAGAAATTTCATGAATGTCTTCGAATGCGTTGAAGAAAGGATCAACTGAAATTGATCGAACTTGGCTACATGTATCCTCGGAAACTCCTGGTCCTCCAGCAGTGACACTTACCAAGTGGCACAAACGTGAATCGTCTTCAATTTCAATAGCATTATTTAGGAACAGATTGACTAGGTGCGCTAACCCCTTTTATCGGCCCTATAATTTCGACAAAAATTGCTTTTAATAAATGAATTATTAATGATCACATTTTGCAATTTTTAATGTTTGAGAAAATACAGCGTTATAATTTTGAGCTCTCGAAACACCATGCGCGTGTATTCATGTTCTGACATCATTTGCCCAGAATGACGCAAAACAGGGGAAAATCATCTTATTTGATATTCAGATCTTCAAAATTCATCTACGCTCGCCCACAATTTTTTATAATACGAATTAAAAGGCCGATCAGAAAATCCATCGATTGGTGCAATAATTATTATGGACAAGGCCTGGATCGATACTTAGTTGTATCGAAATATGGCTCATTTATTGATATTTTCAATGATTTCAACAGTATTCGGAATCGGACTGTCAAATCAAAACAGGCTTTCCCGATTTGGTTTCACCATACATTTGACATTTAATAAACTAGAATATTATGGTTATATAAAATATATATATTTAAAAGAGGGCCGAAATCGCAAGTTACCGCACATACTCATTTGCAGCATGGACCAGACATGCTCGCTTCGGGTACTTAACCCTCGTCAGTGATCCTCAATCTTAAGAATAACATCTGGCCAAAGAGTGTGAATGTAATTATATCCAAAAATGTACTCAAAAACGTAAAGAAAAAAAGGAGAGTAAATCCAAGTATAACATGACAAACGCTTTTTTTACATTTACATGAATTATCTGTTTTATGTAAATTATCTGATTTTGACACTGGAAAAAAACATTTTCATATTGAGACATAAGGCCATATAAAATTGATACCGCCGCGTATGATTTGCCGTCGACGAGATGTATCTATTTGTCCGATTTTTTAAATTCAAATTGATTTATTCCCGGTACATCCTGTATTTTTAATGTGCAATGCTTGTCAAGTTTTTAGATCGGGCTTATTTTAGCTCTAAACGCCCCTTACCATTAACCGCAATCTGATTATTGCATCATTTCTGCATTCCAAGTTTCAGATTATTCACCCAATCTAAAAACATATATTGTAGCACAGATTTTTCATTCAGCCAAAAGAACTTGTATAATTTATCCTTACTTCATTTTGGGGACTTCAAAATGATTTAATCCTGAAAGTCCAAAATGATTTAATCCTGAAAGTCACATGGATTTGCTTTTACAAAAATGGACATAGATGAACGTGAAAGTGAAATGAACATCTTGTTAATAATTAGGCATTACCTTGGTATTGTGCTTCTACGATGGTTATGACAACGAAGAAGAAAAGTAACAAAGCCATGATGACATCTGTGCATCTTCTGTGCAGAATTCAGCGCTATTTATACTTCAGATACAAGATTATGTTTTCGAAAATATCATCTGTTACATTTGCGTACTAAGGTTGCATTTATCATCATTTAATTGTAATTTTGTATCGTTGCTTAGTTTTTTTTTTCAGCGACAAAATTTCAGAATTTCTGTTTAACTTATTTTCTTATGTACATTTATTCTCCTGGGAGATATACTTCAAAAGAAGGAAAATACTTAATTTTTATCATTACACATTGAATTTATTGAGGAAATATGAGTGTATGGTAACAACATTTGAAACAGTTGGCAAATTAGCGATTCCTTTGATGCTTTGTTATAAAGAAGCTTCCTAATATAAACATTATATAATAATACAAAAACACATCTTATTTTACATATGTGACTAGTCTGAGTGACGTATTAATTATAGATTTATGGTTGTTATACTATTTCAAAGAAATATCATTATATAATAATTGCATATTATTCAAATAAATAAGTACCAAACTAATGAATAGATATAATGTCGTCGCAAATTTTACATTGTCCCACTCAGAACAGTAAAGTAAAGACAGAATGTATTGTCCTGAAGATGACACTAAATTTTGAACAAAAGAAATCTATTTGGTATAAAGCAGACCAAAGAAGAGATAAACTTATTATGATTCACTATAAACAAACCTAAAGTACATACATGTATGAGTTATTCAGTCTCAAAGCTGACAAGGCAAGGAAAAATCATTAGAATAACCATACGGTTGCGAACATCGGAATGAATAACATTCCGAAGTGAGATCAGGTACCCGGGGAGAGTCAGCGTCTCCTATTTGTATGCAACAACCGTCGCAACAACTACATGGAAACTTGTCAAATTTAGTGATTTTCTCGATGTACATATTAATATACACATCAGGTCAGTATTTCTTGTTTGGTGATGATGACAGTAATTCAATCACAATCCAGAAAGTCACTGATTATTCGGGAAAGTTGGATCTGATATGCTTTTATTATATCCCCGAAGCGACCGAAGAAGTTCCTCAAAGATGATTTCAGACGTTTCCAATATAACCCTATACAAATGGCTAAATTGCAACCCGTCTGTCCCTAACGGTGAAATATTCATATTTGAAACATGACCGGGCGTACCGTATCAGGTGGGAAACAAAAACGCCATTGCGGGAAAAGACAGAATGTTGCTACTCATGAAAAGTGTGGAAATTGAATAATCACGCTTGTCATACAGTGAGGTATTCAAATGGCCGTTTGCATCGAAATATAGAAGTATATCCAAGTACGAAGCAGATCTGTCGCTCTCGGTTGTTTCGCTGATCTGTAATTGATCTGTAATTCATGACGATATATTACATGCAGATGATCCTTAAAGTTCGGATTATTGATGGACATCACGTCATCTATGTATCTGAATGTAACATTGAACTGAGATGCTTTCGCCCAGTCGAGAACAAGGTATGGATGAAGTCAGCATCTTATGAATATATAAAAATGAGTCCACAAGCAGTGGGTGCAGTTGGTACCCATGGGGTTCAATTATGTCAGGATCCGATGTAACATTATTATAGTTAAAACAAAGTTTCGAATAGGTTTCTTGTAATTATAACAAATAAGAGGTGGTTCTAAATTTTCAAAATATTGAGGAATGGTATTTTGTACGCGATGATCCCGAAAAGTATTAGAGATATTTAGAAAATCAAATCCTTTGTTAATAAACAAAACTTTTATGAATCGTCTTTTATGGGAGGTGTTTTTCACAATAGGATGAAGTTTATACTTTGCGAATGAGACAATTATACTAAGTCTGAATCAGTCAGTGTTTCTTAAGAATGCAATCTCTGCTTCATCCAAGATATATTTCAAGTGCATAATTGGTATTGACGATAGAGCCTGTAACAGCTCATGTCTGCCGCCATTGCGTGTTATAGTAAGTAAATCGTTGAGAAAGCGGTAGACTCTGGGTCGTTTTCTATGTTGCCTGTTTCGTCTTTTCCCGTGCGACCTGTATTTTCTTTTTGTGCTGGGGCGAATTTAAAAGATGTTGATATTGGTACAAGCTGAGGAAATGTTTCCTTGTCTATATATTTGATCGTTAAAACCAAGAGGGTACGCAGTCTGAAGTTGGGTGATCCAGGGAAGTTCAGCTTGAAGTCGGCATTTTTTAATTTTGGTTTTACTTTCGATGTAGAATACGGAGGATCGCAAATAATTTCTAACCAAGATTATACGAATGTTCTCGCGCACTCTTCGATTGTTCTCCATTGTTATGACGTCATCAATTTACTTGGGCAGAAAAGGTGCCCAAGTTTTGAACAATTGATTTGGTAGGTGACTAAATGAATAATCAGAACGGACATGCTGCACGCGCTGCATTTGCGATCTTGCGTATTATGTATAATTTGTTTAAGGTTACCTTCAATCAAATACAAATGGTGAATGCACATATAATGTCACAGTACCATCTCTTACAAAGCTATGAGTTTATAAAGATACCCCTTAGTTTAAGAAGTATATATCAAATGTATTGATACTAAGCATGTCTATACATTTCAGCTCCGCCATGGAAGGCGAACTATATTCTCGAAGACTTAAGTTATCCCAAAAGTTTTTCAACTTCTAGATCATAATGTTGGTCATGACGGCGAGTCAAGGTACATTATATTTCAAAATCACACTTGAACTGACCTTTGCATGTTTCACACTTGCCATCTTCTCTTTCGATATTGGCTACATCACAATCCAGTTGAGGGCATTTATACTCGAAACATACGGTTACAGACCATACAACGTTATTTTTTACAAGATACATGAAACGATGTGATACACGCATGATACGATAGGATGCACGCATGATACGATAGGATACACGAACGAACACGATATACCTCATGCACGATAGGAAACGATACGAATGGATACGATACGATGCACGTTACACGATACACGATACGAAAGGATACACGTTACACGATGCACGATACGAAATGATACACGTTACACGATGCACCTTACGAAAGAAAACACGTTAGAAGATGTACATTATGCACGACACGATAGAATAAACGTTAAATAATGTGCATTAGCTTGCATCGTACAGCGCATAAACACGATAAAGCAAACAAATCAACTATGCACAATACGATAGGAAATAAAATGTGTGAGTTAATTGTACGTTTATTGTTAATATTTGTATGATAATAAATAGTATTCGTTTTAGTTAAAAAAAAACACACACACATTTTTTTTTCGTATTTCAAATCCGTGATTTGGAATCTATTATTTTCATTTACTCTACCCATGTCGCCAAAAAGTAATAATAATAATAAAAAAAAAAACAGTGACCTAATTGGCAGGGCACATTATTAATCAAGCGAGGCGAGTTGACTGCAAGGAAGTAAAACAAAATAAATGTATTTTAATTGATTTGCATGTACATGTATGCAATAGTACTGATGTCATTTTGACAGAAGGATACATCATATGTACATTGACCAGGTAACATTTGAAGGCACCGATCGGTCAAGTTACTTTACCGGCTACTCTACACCTACCTTTGAGTTTTTTTTTTTATCCTCCATTACAATTGAATTAAGTATAACGAAGTATATACATGTAATAGGTATGTTTATTGTTCCTCAACAATAAATAAATGCTTTCACTAAAGAATCCATAACGAGATCAAAACAATCCGAATATAAACAAGATAAACGGAAAAGAAATTCCGACGATTTGATTGGCTACCTGATACGATAGGATACACGTTACACGTTGCACGATACGATAGGATTCATGATACACGATACACGATAGGATACGATAGGATAAGATACGATAAGATACACGTTAAATGAAATTATAAACGCACGATACGATACGATACACGCATGATACGAAACGATAAACGCAGGATACGATACGATTAAAATGACAAAAATAACGTTGTATGGACTGTATGAACGCCTCATCTCCTTCTTCGTTTATGTCTTGATTATATGAGATGTCACAGTATCTCCCTGTCCCATTCAATAAGGGTGGCAGTGCTTCATCAGCACCGTATATCGTACACATCTCAAATTTTCGTCCCCCTATAAGACAAGAAAATGATGTTCAGATGTTTCAAATTTAGATTTTTATTTTGGGTTTTTGTGTAACACTTGTGGTTGACATCCCTAGCACCAATTTAAACATTCAACATTCTTTTTTCATGGATGTTATATATGTTTGATGCTTAATCAATCCTATAAGAAATTTAATGCAGCTCAATCTTTACAAACAATGTTCAAAAATTCGACATAAAGGGGAATAGGTTATTATGTATGGAAGATAAAAAAAACAAGTCCTTTCGAAACCTAAAAAAAATTGGACTTTTAATTAAGTGTCTCTCCACCACTAATTCATATTTCTTGGTTTTCTTTTCTTTTGATTGAAAATATGGGGGATTTTTTTCGGGGGAGCGGTGTTTTGTTTTGTTTTGGTTTTGGTTTGTTTTGTTTTTTTATCGACATTTCTAAATCTAGTTTACTGCATTTTTTTTATTCTTCACCCCCATATTGGGAGTTAAAGAAGATCCTGATAATATTTGTTTTTCACTTCTTTTCATAAAGTGGAGGTTTTTGTTTGTTTGCTTTGGTTCCTGTTTTATCCTGATTTTGTATGCCTTTGGATTCTGATTTTCTGAGTTATCGATTTTGTTCTGTATACAGGGATATGGTCATTATCCATATTTGTCATTTATCGTCGTAAACAGAGTTCTTGAAAAGTGTCAGACAGAAGAAATGTCTTACAAAACTTCATTCGGTCTGACAAACTCTTGTAGTACATTTCATTGTCCGGTCTGACAGTTTTGTGAAAATGTCTGACGACTTAGAAGTAGATTTCAATATCTCTGCGTAAAATTGCTCTACGAAGTTCGATCAACTTTGGTTGATCGTCTGTCTCTTCAACGCATTTGAAATTTTCTGTTACAAAATTTCTTGAAATTTCTAAAACGTGGGTCCTGTAGCATCATATCCCATCCATTCTGCTACGTCTTTTGGTACATTTTTGGACATAATAATTTTCATACTTTTTGGCCATATTACATTGTTTAGACTGAGGATCACTGACGAGGGTTTAGTACCCGAAACGTGCATGTCTGGTCCATGCTGTAAATTTATCAGGTTTTAAATGATGCTATTGAATTTAAAGACGTTTAACACTTGTATCATACCTGACATAAGCATAACTTCTTTGCTTAAAAGCGTACGTCGTTTGCATGGCAATAGTTTGAAAAAAATGTATATTCTGAAAAATCAAAAATCCTTTGACAGGTTAACAATTTTGGATACAGTTGAAAAATTCTATTTGATAAAACAGTGTGTTCATGTAAACTTCTGGGACTGACTGATTCGTCAAAAATCTAAAGAACCTACCGATCAAGATCATAAAAGATCATGTGCATATAAAATATAGACTATGTAGATAATTGTTTCATGAATTACTTAAGTGTATTGATTACCTCTTTCCTGCTCTGTCGCCTGAAAGAAGCTTCGTTTTGGCCCTTTTTTGATTTGACATCATTAATATTATTTTGCTATTTCAAAACTTGTCGTTCCATTCAAAACTATCATCGAAATTAAAGGAGGTTAATATCATAGTACCATCCATCCCTCAAATGCTATTTTGAACATATATATAATATTTGGTCATGCTACTGAATCGACCCTACAGGTAATTTGGAGCCGCGCACTCTCTGTAAAGTAAATTTACAACTGTAAATTCCAATAGTTAAAGAGGGCGCTACTGAAACATCACTGAATTTAATATTCGAAACACGTGTTTGGAGCAGAAATAAATTGGTTTGAAATATTCTTCATGAAGGTATAGAGTTGGAACACTTCCGTATTATCATTAAGATTGACAAATCAATTCCGTGAAGATCTATGAAAACAAGAGGCCGAAATGTTTTTTTTTTGGGGGGGGGGGGGTTGTTACGTAGGAAAACAAAACGATAAAACATAAACAATTAAATGTATAGAAACGAGAATAAAGTATCATGTGGAGTTTGAATTATATATGTACATGTATTTTAAAAGGTAACAATATTGATAGCGCCACTTGAATTATAGAAAAATACATTTTAAGATAAAGAATTATGAAAGGAAGAGCGCACGGTATGGATTGAAAATTCACAAAATGTTAATTACGTTTTGAACAATACTATACATTTCAACGAGAAAATGATCAGATTCCGAAAAATGCGTAAGATATAGGATTTTTCCCATATGGTCGGTTACTGCCTTAAAAGCGAAACACAACTGTGAAAATTATGTCTTTTCGATTTTACAGTCCTACGTTCGATTCTTGCAGGTATCTAACGTAAAAGCATTGTGACTTCATTAAAATCCTTTGAAAACGTCATGTTTGTAACCCTGTTTCCCTGAATTTCATGCTGGTTTCCATAGAAGTTGATGACGTCACAATGCGTTGACGACAGATACCTGCACAGGGGATGCTTAATCCTCCCTTCTATGAAGGACATGAGTAACTGTTGCGAAACAACTCTTATTTATATAGGATTAGGGTAATTTATCTTCCGGTAATTGTGATACAAATGTAGAAGTAGCTTAGATCAATCTGAATTTTTAGTTATTACTGTTGCATTTTCTTCTAAATTTTTATCGCTGAGGAATTATTGACAATGTGGCAGTGAAGAATAATTGCTGAATCTCTAATATTACATAACGTTACATGTACTAGCAAAAGAACCCCCGAAAATGATGGATTTTAATCCTGGAATTCTGTATCGATTCTTCTTAAAGACGGTAGATACACCAAGCCAGGTTCCATCGGATTACATGGCTCCTTTGGCCAATTATCATTTTCTGATACAATTTTTATTTTTCTGTATGAATTCCTGATAAAGATGCTTGAGGGTTTTGCAGATATGAGATTTAATTTTCTAACGTCGCAAATTATGCCCTTTATAAATCTTCTTAATTCTATACGTCTGACTTACATTTTGGAAAAAAAGGAAGCACACTTTTGAATAAAGGCCATTTCATTGCCTAGTGCAGGAAAAATTGGTTTGGATTTTCTTCATGAAGGTATAGAGTTGGAACACTTCCGTATTATTATTATAAACTCTTATTTCATGTTGCAGTGTGGAGCAGTTAAAATCGTTCCCTGTGACCTGATGTTTAGAAGTGTATTAATGACTTCTTTCCAACTTTGTCGCCTGAAAGAAGCTTTGTTTCGATTCTTTATTGATTTTTTTCATCCAAAAATACAATCTTTGCTATCTAGGTTTTGTTTGACTGTTTTATTTCATCGTACGAAACATTTTATTGGATAAAATTTCATATTTCTATATAAGAACGTGATTGACTATTGATTGTTTGAGTACGCTACAGCCGGCACAGAACAAACTGTATTTCGTATGCCTTCTGTTTTTTATATCCATTTACATATGCATCTGTGTGTTTCTTGGACCCCTGTGGCAAGATGTCTGCTTGTATGGTCATTAACGGAGAGAAGATTATTTTACACCACAAGTTTGCGTTCTTCGATACGTGTGGGTAATCGGATAATTAGGAGGGATGTGCGTATGTAGCCCGGATAACTACATCGTTTTCTTCTTACCTGGCAGATGGCCGTCCTAATTCAGGACTGGTTGCCCATTGGTCTCGTTGATTTATGCATGGTCTTTTGCGTTTCATGTTTCTATGGTGTGAGTTAGTGTTCCTTGATCCCTTTACGTCATTTTCTGTGAGTGTCTGTTCTGTGTTTTTGCATTGGGTGTTTTGTGGCTTTGCTTTAACATTAAATCATCCTAGGTGAAAACACAAAGAATGCATATACAACAATAGGCGCAAAAGAGACAGAGAAAACCAATATGACTTCAATGGGTTAAAGAGGATCCTGACGATAATCTCAACAGCACTCACAATAGAGCACTATGTTGAGAATCGTCAGACTCCTAGCAAGCTAGAGGTGGGATCAGGTGCCCGGGAGGAGTAAGCATCCCCTGTTGGCTAGCCGCACCCGCCGTCGATGTTAATGCACGATAAAGAACACAGTATATAAAATGCATGCACTGTCTGACGTTATGTCTATATAGAAAGTGCTATGGCGACCATGTCAGGGAAACATATTCAAAACACTTACTGTCAAACCCCTCGCGGGGAACTTTTTTACGAGCTCCACAAGGCAAAGGGCATAAGTGTGACACAAATGAGTTAAAGAAGATCCTGACGATAATCTCAACAGCACTCACAATAGAGCACTATGTTGAGAATCGACGGACTGATGGGATCAGGTGCCCAAAAACACCAAGCACAAAAATCTACCAATGAAAGAAAAAGAGACTGAAAAGCAAACAGTGCCGACTGAGGACGGTGATCTGCCACGTTAGTAACAAATAGTATGGTTATCAAGATTATGTGCACACGACCTTCTTTGTTACCAAGAGGTATCGAAGGATCGACAATTGTTCTATTTAAGTAAAACAGTATATGAGTCATAAAAGAGGTATCGGCTAGCTAATGATAGAAAAAAAGTTTAAATGAATGTCATGACTTTTTTCAATTCGAAATGCTACTCTCTACAAACGCCTCAGTTTGAATCATGTTATACGTGTGTTATGTTTGTTACAATCAAAATCCCTACATCTACATTTACATATAAACACATCATCATGTTAGCTTGCACATGCAGCTGACTAAATGCAAAACATTTTTAATCAACGCATTTTGTTTTTCAACAAAAATATTTGAAATAATATTCTACACGTAGACATTATACAATTAAACCGTTCCACGTGTTGAAAGCCTTACGGCAAGTAAGGACCTTTATTTGATGATGCATATGTATAAAGCAATGAATTATACGGTAAATATCAAAATGATTAATTCCCAACAACAGGTTCTGCCGTTTCCTTCCCGAGAATTCATCTCACCTTCATTTTTGACAAAATGCACATTATCTGAATCTTTGAACTTTCTTATTTTCGTCTGTGAAAAGTTCATGCAAAACATTTCGCAAAGCAGATGGATATAGGACGACGAAGTGATTATCCCTCTACCCAGAGAAGCGGGGGAAATACATTCAAATTCCACGATTTTCTATCATAAAATATAATATTTGCAGATTATGGAGCTATTTAAAATTTCATATTTCAAAGATGGAATCATGATGAAAAAAATAGTTAAATGAAGTGGTGAGAATGTGTACCCGAACAGTAAAGTGTGATTATTAAGAAGTGTTTTTTATTTATCATTCTTACTTCTTATACCTTCGAAATGTCAACCCTTGCGATGAATAAATATCAGTTATATTTGCTTAATTTGTCTAAACCATGTGAACATAAACTGAACTAGTATTTTATCAAAAATCGTGTTCGGTAGTAAAAACATTTAAAATAATGAAATACCATTGTTTAGACTTAAATATCAAAAGTTCGAACCGATAATTTCATACAAGTGTTTATTATAAAGGAGATGATTTTGGATTCAACATAATAAGTTAACCCTGGCTTGACGGTGACGTTTCCAGACTACCGTCATACGGCATTTACATATCGCAGCTCATCTGGTACGTTGGGTCGTGTACTAATGTTTCCGATTTTCAAAGTAGAAATTTCCATAGAACCAAGAATTCATCAACAAGATAAGACTTCCTGGAAATTTAAGAAAAAAATTACAGTACTTCTTTTAAAGTCCGGATCCGGACCTATACAAGCAACATAGTTTGACAGTAAGTGTTTTAAACAATTTTCCCCGACATGATCGCCATAGCACTTTCTATATTGACATAACCTCAGACGGTACATGCTTTTTAGATATTTTTTTCATTTTCGTGTGTGAACATCAACGACGGGTGCGGCTAGCAAAACATGGGATGCTTACTCCTCCTGGGCATCTGGTCCCATCTCGAGCTTGCTAGGGGTCCTTCAATGATCAGGTGTGTACTCTTTTTTGTGAGTGCTATTGAGATAAGCGTCAGGATCTTCTTTAACTCATTTGTGTCACACGTATGCCCTTTGCCGTGTGGAGCTCGTAAAACGTTACCCGCGAGGGTTTTGACAGTAAGTGGCAGATGCTCGTCCTAAGTCGGCACCGGTTGCCCATTGGTCTCGTTGGTTTATGTGTAGTCCTTTGTGTTTAATGTTTCTGTGTTGTGCGTTGACGTTCCTTGTCCCTTATGCGTCTCTTTCTGTGCTTGTCTGCTTTGTGTTTTTGCATTGGGTGTTTTGGGGTTTTGCTGTGGGTGCTACAACCTGATGTTGTTGGAGATCCCCTCCTTTGTTTTAACAATTTTCCCTGACATGATCGCCATAGCCCTTTCTACATAGACAGAGCCTCAGACAGTGCATGTTTTTTCATTAGATATTGTTATCATTTACGTGCAAGAACATCGTCGGCGGGTGCGGGTAGCCAAACAGGGGATGCTTACCCCTTCCGGGCACCTGATCCCACCTCTAGCTTGCTTGTGTTCCGTCGATGCTCAATTTTGTGCTCTATTGTGAGTGCTGTTGAGGTAATCGTGAGGATCGTCTTTAACTCAGAGTACAAATTTATATTACTTTGGATATTTAACATCCCGCATTTTATGGTGACATAATTAACAAAATTAGAAAGAACAAAGACAGAGAGCATAACCATCCAAAATGCGGAAGGATAATCAAGCGCCTTTTATACCGTGTATATGATCATACTGTCACCAGAATAGGCATGGTCCTGGACCAATCTACAGCCTTGTACCAGCGCATTCTTAAGACTTCCTCTCTGACTGACTGTGACGATGGGACTACATGACGACCCTGTCAAAACCACTTTAGAGAAGACAGAGCCACGACCACCTGACCTCTCTGAATGTCGGTCAGACTCCTCGGGTTATGATATGTATGAGCTCGCTACAGCCGGCAGAGAACGGACTGCTTTTGTACGCCCTCCCCCTTTTTGTTTTAAATATAATAATTCATATGTGTTGGTTGGGCCCCTGCGTTTTACTGTCTTGCTTTTATGGTCATCTTTCATTGAGCAGATTATCATACACAAAATTGTGCGTTCTTCGAGAACTTTCGGTGATCAGAAAAGTGAAAGGGTTGTGCGAACTTAATCCGGATAACCACACCATCTGTTACTAAAATGGCAGATAGCCGTACAAAGTTGAGAATAAGATTAGAATTTAAATCTGTATTTTTACTTTACAGACAGTACGCGGTTACAAATTTTCTCAAGGGTCGATTCAGTAGCATATCCAATTAAAATCTATGTTCACTTCACTGATGTCCTCTGATTTATTTTTAGAATTTAAATCATCTTTGTGTTTACTTTACAGAGAGTACGCGGTTCCACATTTCCTGTAAGATCGACTCAGTAGCATAGCCAAATAAAATCTATTTTCAAAATAGCATTGGAGGGATGGTGCTACGATGTTACCCTCCTTTAATTTAGATAACATTTTTGGATGAAATGAAAACATTTACACAACGGGGCTCCTCCACAGTTGTTTTTTTTAAACCTTAATCTTATCGAGCATTGCATACTAACTTCTCAAAAGGATACATGTAGGACTCCACAACAGATATCCCAAATCAATCAACACCACCTTTAATGCACACTAAAACATCAAACAAAATAGTCGAAACAGATGTACAGAATCATCACATATTGATGGCAACACAAAAATGGAAGGTGACCAATGTGCTCAGGGTGCTGACTTTGGACGGTCATCTGTTATAGCAAATGGTGGCTTATCCAGTGTATCATCTATGATACATACCCAAAAATTGTTATAGAGGGATTTTAAAACATTTTTCGTTTTGTCCTTACAATTGGTCAACATATCTTAAAAATGTCCTTATTCCCCTCAAAGTATACTAGTTAGCACTTGAAGGCTGGAAAAGCCACCATCCATAGCATTAAACAAGCTCGTTATAGGTACATGTATTGTTCCTTAATTGCTGTGGTGAGTGAACTAGTGTTTAGCAGTTGTGTAAATAGCAAATGTAGCTGCAAGGTGACACATTTATTTATTGTGAAATAAGGTAGACATGTATTGTTGTTTAAAGCCATTCTAAATATGGGCTAACGCCCCCTTAAACACAATGAATACGGTATCTTCAGAGGAGCATTGTGCACACATTGTCGCTCTAGCCCGTTTAACTTAGATCAGTTGATATATTTGGCACCAGTATACAATTCGAATTTAATCATTTAATTCGCTAAAATAGAAGAAGTATGATCAAGTTTCAATCCGATGGAAGCAAAATTATTGATTTTAGCAATGCTAAGCCAAGTTATAGCGAATAGAAGTGATTTCCGGATGTTTTCTTTTATGCGATGATATATATATTTAATCCTTTTTTATTCCCTAGGTGGATAACAGAAAGCTGTAGGGCACGCCATAAGCGTAGTAAAGGAAACAGCACCATTTGTACAGCCACAACCATTACAGCCGTCCTCACACGTCCCTCCTGTTCCATTTTTCACTATCTTTCCCAGCCACTCGCAGTCAGCTTTGTAATAAAAATTAAAATAACAGTGAGTATTATTCTCTTTTTTTCGAAGTACAGAGTTGAGTTACTTCCCATTTGTGGAGGTATCTGACGTCAAGGTATTGGGACGTCATCAACTTCTAGGGAAACCTGCATAAAATTAAGGGAAAGAATGTTACGAATATGACGTTTTCAAAGGAATTTAATGACATCACAATGCTTTTACGTCTTATACCTGCACAAATCGATCATAGGCCTGTAAAATCGAAAAAACTGAATTAGTTGTATTTTATCTGCATAAGAGTTCTAGCATCGTTCTTATGATGAAAATTAAGAATTGAATGTGATAATGACATACTTTCAAATAAAGTGATGAATTTATTTGCCGCGAAAGGGATCCTTCTATGAAAATATAAATGTTCTGTTTTATTAAATACTTTCAAAAACAATTTGATTAAATTTTCTCGGACTTTCTAAAACCTCTTTTTATATATCTGCAATAAATTTGAGACAAGGTGAACCAGATAAGATTTCAGATAATCGTATGTAATTGATTAAGAAATAACAACTAGCTAGACTTGGTTTGTTGTCCAGTAATGAACCAATTTCATCGGCTCGGTGATTATTCAATTGGCTCATGCGACTCGGGAATTACTGATCAACATATCACACCTAGCTAGTTGTTATTTCTATTATAATATTGTTCTGCACGAGATCTATAGCGCGTGAATGGGCGGAGCTTATCGAACTGGATGTTTCATGGAGATTTTACATCAGACGGGTTCTATGGTACATATAGGGAGAAATCTCAAGTCATTTTAGAATTCTTCTCAACAATTTGTTATGATCATATTTTGCATTGAATAATATGATACGTTCGATGTTCAGAGTCATAAATGATACTTTGACCTAGACCTTTAGTGCCATGACACACAAAATGTTTAACGTCTTCAAATTCATTAGCATCATTTTAGAGCAGATGAATTTACAGCATCACTGTGTATAGCCGTACACCGGATATTGGTGCTAATTGTCTGCGTATTGGTACTATCGAGGCGGTAAACAAGTATGACATAGGTATTACCTTTAGCATTTGACAATGATTTGTGAAGAAAATATTATCTTATATGGAGTGAACTTCAAGCAAATAATTCTGTGGTGGTAAACTCAACATCGCAACCCTCAAAACAAAGGATTTGATCGGACGATAATAGTAAAATAACACAAAATGGGGTTCCCAGTACACATAAAGTTGCACATGTATGAAGTTTATATTCTTTTTAACGAAAGAAAGTACTATTGCAGATCATGATTCTGTGCACAGTCTATGTAGAAGTTCATAACTATTAAATATTAATCAAGGGTAATGTAGAAATTGCATCTATATTTTACATACGAGCTCAACAAAGAAATTGTTTGTGTACGGCATGTTATTAGCTAACTGTACGGCGTGTTGAAAAACAGGTACTAGGATTCCTTACAGATAAAATCCTCAAGCTAAAGACTCATGCAGATAAACTTATAGTTTTAAATTTCTTTCTTTCTTTAAAGATGTATATACATATGCGTATGAATGCTATATACAAAGCCCCAAAACCAAGTGAGCCTCAAGTACTCGTAAGATATTACGTACACTTGTCTCGAGAAATTGCCATCTGAATAATTTGCATGGTCATCTACATGTTGACCCAATATTTTGTCGGAAGATATTTCATCGACCAATATTTTATTTGGAGGGGGAGGGGGAATCGAACGTTGTTTCGGCTTTTGTGTTTGTCAGATTGACTTTCATTTCCTGATTCGAAGCAGACTCGACAAGTCTCAAGCCATCATTGCCCATATTTCGCGTCGACGAGGTGATTTATCGACGAAGCGCGATGCCTTGTTACTTTTGAACTACTGATTCAAAGCAGACTCGACAAGTTTCAACAAAAAGTCATCATTTGATATATTTTTTTCAAAACAATGACCCCCCAAAAATAAACTGAAAAAAAAATGCATCGAAACATTTAATTTTTATAAGTACCCCAGATTTTTTCGACATCCTCTACTGGGCAGATGGACAACATGGATAAGTTACATTATACTTAAAATTGACAAAAAAAGAAAAAAAGTATCCTCGTCCGGGATTCGAACCCACTCGGACAGGTGTAAAATAAAATTCAGATGAAAATGTAATAACCACTACACCACAGAGATTCTTCACATACATGTGTATTTTACAGTCAGATTTAAAACTTACAAAAATCTGATGTATACAAAGTCAAATATTTACTAATTACTTCATAATAGTTTTCAAACATTTATACAGCCAATCTACTTCTGTCCTCTCGTGCGATAATATAATTACTTTTCGAACGATACTGTAGTAGAATTTAAAAGTAATTTCTAACGACAGGGGATGTTTCAAAGTTCATTTCAAGGAACGGGCACATGCGGTCGCACGAAGCGCCATCTGGTATCAAAATTGAAGTTAGCATTGACGAAGCAATAATAGCATTAAGACGAAAGGATAATGGCAGAAAGAATGATGTCATAACGCATGGTATAATGACAGTTATGCATTGACGAAGGACAAATGTAAAAGGCAGGGAAGCAAAATTACACAAAGAAGAAAGATAAAGTCAATTTGAAATGAAAGCAAGACAAATGAACATGGAATAATCAAACATTGAATGAAGCAACAAATCATGAAGCATGTCAGCTTTTGACCCTAATCCCCCTCCATAAAAAATGAACATTTCTGACAAAGTCCGAAAAGATGTCATAAACACGTCAAAAATTTGGCTGAAACCAAAACAACAACACTTCTTAAGACATCCTTCTAGATCATCCAGATGCTTTCGATTTGTCGATATGTACTTCTGTTCTGAAGAAGAAGTTTGTCAAAGGAGGGCGCCACCTTATGACGGAACCGGACGAAAGAAAAAACAAAACAAAACAAAACATAACAAAGCTTGTAGGGTACCATGAGTACTTCATTTCTACCAAGCTTCATTATAATCCCTTCCGTGGTTCTGGATAAGATGTCCAGTTTGTATGAAAATACCCCCTCCCTCTCTTTCTTCACATAAGAAAAAAAATCATGAAAATAAAACTTTCAACCAAAATCAATATGAAACCACTGATTGCCTTAAATATGGCAAACATAGTTATTGAGGGCATAAAACCACATGTTTTTGGGGTTATTCAAAGAAACAGTTCTCTCAGATCATCCTGATGCTTTCGGTTTGTCGATATGTGCTTTGGTGTGTCAAAGGAGGGTACCCCCTGACCTGCTTTTGCTTGTGGTGGCGCCACCTGTTGACAGAACCGGACGACAAAACAACACCACCTGTAGGGAGCCATGAGTACTTCATTCCTACCAAGTTTCATCAAAATTCCTTCAATGGGTCTTGAGAAGTCGAAAATGTGAAAAGTTAACGACGGACGGACGGACGACGCCACACTATGACAATAGCTCACTTGAGCTTCGCTCAGGTGAGCTAAAACCACTCATTGACATACAGGTGCTGCTTTCCACATGCAGTGGCGGATTCAAGGGGATGACGTAGGGGGCGCAGGCCCCCCACTAAAAATTGCAAATCATAAGTAAACGATCATTTTCCATATAAAAAAGAGTAAATAATAGTAAATATTTACTACCTGTCAGATAATATAATTGTCTTCATCAATTTCAATTCTTTAATCAATTTCAGTCACGAGAATGGGTTCGAAAAGGCTGAAATGCGTTAGCTTCCGGGAGGCTTCGCCTCCCTGGTAATCCTATCAGACCCCTCGCCGTTTTACGCCCCCTCTAACTCAAAGCTAGATCCGTCACTGATATGTGTCATAACGCCGCTATCATACATTTATGTATGTGCACCACAGGGCTGTCCTTCTCTTTTATTATAAATATTTTTTTAGAAATGCATGCATAACACGAAAATTAAGTCTTATGACCTGAGTGTTATTCAATATACCAGAGAAGTGAGTGGAGACAACAAAGGAAATTTGTCTTAATTTCTAGAGAGTAGAAGCCATGCGCGCATCCAGCTTTTTTTTTACCGGGGGGGGGTCTAAAAGGTCGGAGGTCTGGGACCGCCTTTAGGCCCCCAGTGGGTCCAGGACGAAGACCTGGTGGGGGACCATGGGCGAAGCTCCCTGAAGCTCATGGATTTCCACATTTAAATCGCATGTAAACAATGCGAACTGAATACCTAAAACTGAATATGCAAGCATATGGAAAGTATGGTAATTAACACAACTGATAAAAGTAATTTTAATATCAATTCAATATAAGTATGTCTTAGTTGATGTATCCTTTCATACAAGAGTTTTATGTATTTGGCGAGCGAAAGCGAGCCGGAAAAATCCATATGTAACAATTTAATCTTATGTCTTATTTGGACCCCCCCCCCCACCCCACCCCCACCCGAGATCTGTCAGGATTGGGACCATGGTCCGTGGACCCCATCTCTGGCAAATCTCATGGGGAGGGGGTCCGGACCTCCGGTCCCCCCTTCTGGATCCGCACATGGTAGAAACAATAAAATTAGCATGTTGGGGTTCTTGTCCTGCTGTGAGTAACAATTTTTTTTTTAATACATGCACACCCTTCAACGCTTTCGTAACAAAAATGCGTGAAGACAGATGATGGATAAAGTGACGGACAGGTACATATAGTAGGTGGATTGTCATCTTCGTTCCATAAGCCCCGAAATTGCTTTGCAACTCCGACCCCAAAAGCAAGTCGCCGTACACCACCTATTTCAACATGCCGTACAGTAAATTCTTTTTCGTCCAACAATATGCCGTACACCTGGCGTGTATCTTTTTGGGAAAAATACACGTTGTTCTTAGTAAGATCTTTACAAATCCATGAAATCATGACACAGGGATCGAATCGTAAAACATAGATATATTGCAAGTCTAGAAAAAAGTGCAATATGCGAATTTTAATCCAAATAAAGTTCTCAGTATGGAAAATTTTACGGTACTAGGTGATGCATTTTGCTTTAAAAAGTTAAAAAGTCTGCTACTTAGACATATTTTACTCATATAACTTCAAGGATGACTTTCTGTAGTAATGCATTATACAGTTGCTTTTGAAAGGAGCTGCCAGATTCAAATAAAAAAACTATGTTAGAAAGGGACACTCACACCTCATTTGTTAAAATCTCTCGCCTCAGTAGTACCAATACGCCGACAAATAGTACCAATATCCGGTGTCGGCTATACACAGTGAGCATGGACCGGACATGCACGTTTCGGGTTATCAACCCTCATCAGTGATCCTCGATCTAAACAATGTAATATGACCAAAATATGTTAATATTACGTCCTAAATATACCGAAAGACGTAGCAAAATGACTGGGATATGATGCTACAGGACCCAGGTTTTAGAAATTTGAGAAAATTTAGTCCACAGAAATTTTCAAATGCGTTTGAAGAAACGACCAACCGAAATTGATCGAGCTTGGCTACATGTGCCCTCAGGGACTCTTGGTCCACCACTCACCAAGTGGTACAAATGTTTAACGTCTTCAAATTCATTACAATCATTTTAGAGCAGTTAACATTACAGCATGGACCGGACATGCATGTTTCGGGTAATAAACCCTCGTCAGTGATCCTCGTTCTAAACAATGTAATATGACTAAAATATGTTAAAATTATGTCCTAAATATACCGAAAAACGTAGCAAGAAGAGTATAAAAATTAGAATATATATTCTGATGTTTGAACTTTTGATTGCAGAACTCATACAAAAATGACAATTTTTTTCTAATTATCAGCGATTTTCATTTATAAATTTGAATTTTATCCAAAAATACCCACTCAGCAATGCAAAATTATATGGAGTATTATTTTTTGTAATAATGTAAAAAAAACTGAGGTCATGTCATTTTTCGTTTGTGTTGGTATCAAATATCTCACTGTAGTTGCAACTCTAACCTTAATTACGACAAATGTAACACTAACCTGTGCATCTATCACATTTACCATCTACTTTTACTATATCGTCTGCATCACAATCAAGGTGAGGACATTCGTAATCTAAACAATATGTTTTCATAATCGGATCTGGTGTTGTTTCCACTTCCTTGTATATCATAAACGGACCAGTTGAGTTTTCGCAATGTCTGCCCATTCCGCTCTCAACAGCTGGAATTGTTTCCCCGATGTCATAAACTGTACACCTCTCGTGTGTTGATGTTCCTTGAAATGAAAACTAAGTAAAAATAGTCCTAAGCCATTACTCTAATTAATATCAAAGAAGTACCCATCCGTTATTCAGTCTCAAAGTCGAGAAGACAAGGCAAAACCATCGGAATTTCCACTGGAATGACTGCAAACCTCGGGATGAATAACATTGCGAAGTGATACCAGGTGCCCGGGGAGAGTCAGCGTCTCCTGATTGCATGCATTACACATCGCAACAACTCCATGAAAACTAGTCAAATTCGGCGATTGTCTTGATATACATATTGATGTACACATCAGGTAAATATGACTTGTTTGGTGATGATGGGAACCATTCAATCGCAATCCAGAATGTGATGATCATTCTGGAAATAAAGATTGGATATGCTTTTATTATATCCCCGTAGCGATCGAAGAACTTCCTCAATGATGATTACAGCCGTTGTGTATTGTAACCCGGAACAAGTACATATTGGGTCGATAAAACAAGTTGTATTGGGCGAGGCGAATGTAGCCTACTTTCAAACCGTCTGACTCTAACGATGAAATCTTCAAATTTGGAACATACCCTGGCGTAACGTATAAGCTGAGAGACCAAAAACGCCATAAGCAGGAGAAGAAGGAATTTTGCTACTGATTAAAGGGAAGCTAGTTATGTGGAAGCTCTAATCATCATGCTTGCCATACAGCGAGGTGTTCAAATGGCCGTTTCATCAAAAGATAGAAGTATATCCAAGTACAAAACAGATCTGTCACTCTCTGTTGTGTCTTTGATTTCTAGTGCATGAAGATATCTGTCATGCAGATGATCCTTAAAATTTGATGGACAACACCTCATCTATGTATCTAAAGGTAAAATTGAACTAAGAGGCGAGATTCGAGTAAGGTCTAAATGAAGTCAATTGTATGTTGGATTTCCAGGTAACCCCAGCTCCTCTCTCAGGCATTGGAAAAACATGACTTACAAACGAAAGTTAAATTGTTTGCTGCTGTGTCAGGAGGAACATAATATATATTTCATGGAGGTCAGAAAGTTCTGATTTAAAGATAAAAAGTTAAAGAGGTACTGTTTGTTATGTGAAAAAAAAGATAAATGTTATTCTACATTACCTTTGGCATTTTGGCAGACGAAGAGTATAAATAGCGCTACTGTGATTTTCAAAGTCTCCATGGTAACGATTTCACAGTTACAGTAGACCAACTCGTTTGACGAATGCATTTATAGGTTTAATTCAAAATGATTCGGGCATCATATGTTGTAGCTTTAAGCTTTTTAGTGGGAATATTTGTCAAAATGTCATAGCTGTCATTGCGATGCTTTCCGACAAGCTTTTCACATGCTGACAGATAAAAATAATGTTCATTTAAATCTTTAGTAGCTTGAATACCATCTGTTGGGATATGTTGTTCGCCTCGTTATGTGAAAATAAATTTTAGTCAAGTATCGCTTTCATTTCATATTTCACGTGTTATGTTTCATGACTGGTTATTGAAATGGATATAATTACATGTACTTAAATTTCTAAAACTAAAGGGTATCTCCCTCTTTGCATAGCTCTGTTTGTAGTTTTTCGGTTATGTTTATAATAAAGCTCCTTGCGTTTACCCTCCAACGATTTTGGACATATTTATCACTTAAATACGATTAAGGAATGATTCTAAAATTCTTTTTGGTCATGGGAAATAACCTCAAAAAGCCGATGCACAAACGGAATAATTCGCGTAGCGAATTATACCACATTTGTGCATAGGCTTTTTGAGGTTATTTCCCATAACCAAAACGAATTTAAGAATCATTCCTTATAATTTAATTTCAAGTTATATAATACATTATGTGCATCTTATTATATCTTTGAAAATCATGAAAATGCTCAATGCAAGGTTCCTGCGTAGGGATTATCTCCCTCGTTGCTAATAACAACAACCGACAGTACAAGAATGGAGGCTGGAAGTTGAACGGCGCCGGCGTTTGTTTTCATACATTTCAGCCCGAGTCATTCGATATATTTCAAACGATTAGAATAGAATGACTCTAGATGGAATGTCAAATCATCTGACAATCAGGTACATGTTTGATAGTGGTAGATTTTGATAGAAATGCAATCTTTCATCAGCGTGACCTATCATCGCACCGACACGATATGTTTACCGACAAATATCGTGGTGAGTACTTCATTTAATCGTTTACCTGTTGCTACAATCGATTTTATTTGTATATCTAAAGATGAAAATAGTAAAAATGACATGTATCTTGTATCTAGTCTTCGTTCTCGAGGTATAAATCAGTGTATCAAGTTAACGGGATCCGCCATTTTGCTTAATTTTGGAAGTAGTTCCAGAAAAGGGGCGTGTCCTAATATTTTTCAGGTTATAGAAAATAACCTTAATTTTTAAGCCAATGAAAATCCTTGTTACATGCAAAATTAAATTATTTCTGAATAAACCCAACACGAAATTTGGAGTCGCTTATATTGGCAAGAGGAAATTAAAAGTCTGAATTGTAGATGGTGCCAGGAAAATACTTTTTGACTTTATCTAAACTGTTTGACATGAAGTTCTACTGACGAGGATTCGATATCCGAAACACGTGTCTAGTACAATAAAATTATAGATTATTTACAATCATAGAACTAGACCAAAAGTATATTGACACATACAACAAGATACACAAAATATACATGACATTGTAATGCAATACTAAATTTGAATATCTGAATGGATATTGAAAACTGATTAGGTTTTATTATAACGCATATAAAGTATAAATAGAACACTTTAACAACGATGTAAGTAAAATAGTGTCATAAAAATAAAAAAGATATACATTTAATACAGTTAAAATTAATAATCATACCAGCAGATTCACTCTTACTCTGAACCCATTAAGCATTTCATGGGCATAAGTTTTCCATGTCAGCGTTTTAAAAAGCTTCATAGCATTCATCAAGGCCAGCTATGGCATTTTGACAAATATATTCAGTAAATAATTAATGCAATGAGCTACTACATATATCATTCAAATAATTGCCAAATACACTATATAAACATCATTGGTCATTTCGGGTTTGTCAATTTTCAATACGAGTTCATCATTATGGAGACCCTAAAGATCACAGTGGCTGTAATCATATTCTGTGTCTGCCAGAATGTAAAAGGTAAAGTAAAAACTTAAAAAGTAATTTCTACATACTTTAAACAAAAACATTGAAACAATATCTCGTGATACATTTATCTTTCTCTTTCTCAGTTTTTATGGAATACACAAAAATGTCATATATATCTAAATATGCAAAAAGAAAAAACCAGAAGCAAATATCTTCTGCAAAACGAGCGATATATATTTTAATTGCTTTGGCTGTTCATATTTTTTTACTCACGTTTGAATGCCTTGACCCATCCACACATCATCAGTTTGTGCTAAAAAAATTCTTGTTTGAATCTTTGAGATTTTTGATCTCCTGATAAGCCTTTTCACATTCCTTTGAAATATTATTGGAAATGTTTAGCTGGTTTGTATTGTTAGTATTGTTACATGTAACCATACCCATATTTTCAAATTTTCTATATGCTCAAACTACAGTCAAACAACCGTTTTTCAGTGTTTGTAGTCCTTTATTTTTCACAAAAAAGGTCAATTAGCATTTACACGAATGCAACTCCGATCCATTGCACGTTTTCTTTGTGCAATTACTCTGTATGGTGTTATTGGATTTTATAGCAACATTTTCTTTTTAAAATGTATGAAAAGATAAGAAGGGTGCAGACGACTGAAATGAAAAATTCACTTGGTTTTTATTTTCAGGAAAATCAACACACGGGAGATGTGCAGTTTATGACATGAATGAACCAATTCCACCTGTGGCAAAAGGAATGGGTAGACATTGCGAAAATTCAACTGGTCCGATAACAATAACTCAAGGAGATGAAACAACTCCAGCACCAGTTATGAAAACACATTGTCTGGACTACGAATGTCCTAAACTGGATTGTGATGCATCCGATATTGTAAAAGTAGATGGAAAGTGTGATAAATGCAAAGGTTTGTAAAATGTTACGTATAGCGTATTCTTACCCATATATTCACGGATGTTGCATGCAAGCAGGAAATGCTGACTCTTCCTGGGCTCCTGGTCTCTCTCCTTATAGGGAACTCGCTTCTTATCATGTGGCTGAGGTTTTTGTTTGCTTGGTTTGCTTTCTGTTTTCTCCTGATTTCGTATGCCGTCAGTTTGTGACTTCTTAATTATTGATTTTGTACTGTGTACTATTTGGATATAGTCATTGTCCATATTTGTCATGATACACGTCTTCAATTTCTTAAAATCACTTTATTTAAAGAACACCAGAGACCAGACATGAAGGTTTCTGCTACTTATTCCTCGTCAGTGATCCTCCATCCAAACAATGAAAAATGGCTAAAACGATGTGTTATATGTCTGATCTCAGCTAACTTAAATAATCTCTACTTTTAACTTTAAAGAAAACAACGTTAAAGGTCTTCTTTTCTCAGTAAACTTTGAAAGTTCTTGAAAACAATATTAACTGTCTTGTGCTTCTTGATATCTTTTTTTTCGAAAGTTGAAATAAGGATTTGATAATAAAACATTAGATTCATTCTTGAGAATAATACGGAAGTGTTCCAACTGTTTACCTTCATGAAGAAAATTCCTAACCAATTTTTCCTACACCAGACACGAATATTGAATTCTCATCAGTGACGCTTCAAGCGGAGCAACTGAAATTCATTTCAGTAGCAAATAATTTTTTTCCGTTTGATTTGGAGAGCGCAACAGGGAGAATCATTCTTCAACTGCAACTTCTACCCTAGGAATAAACAAGTCATGGAAAGGGAATGTTCCTCCTAAACCTTACTCCAATTATGCTGAATGGTGTAGAACGATTAAAAAGTTATTCTGTCTTAGATTTTACAGTCCTTCGTTGGATTCGCGCATAAAAGCATTGTTACGAAATTACATTACTTTGAAAACGTCATATATGTAACCCTCTTTCCCTGAATTTCATGCTAGTTCCCATAAAATACGATGACGTCACAATGCGTCATATACCTGCATACATGGGAAGAAACTCTCTATTTCGAAAAGACAGAATTCCCAATACCATACTTATGATTCAGTAATTTATTTATCTCTGGCTGTTTCTTTGGGTTTTTTTTCCTGCGATGGTTTTCATATAACACTTTTTTGTCTGTCCCTTGTGGCCTCAATGTAATGCCGTTGGGAAAAGAATCACAATTTTCTCCTTGGACTATTTAAAAATGATTGAAAAATTGAGAAGAAATATTCTGAAATGTTAAGCTTATACAAAGAGCATTATCAACTACTTCATGGCTAATGCATGTTGCAAATTCATCTCTTCTGAAGGAAGTGGGGAATCTCCAACAACACTCGGTTGAAATGATGTTATTGAATCTAAAGACGTTTAACATACGCCAAATAGAGATAATCTGTAGTTAATTCGTAACAGACATATCATAAAATGATTACATCATTGACTATATATAGAATAAGTGTCCGAAGTTATGTTTTGGTTATGACTATGAAACACAGAGTAAATGCATTTATCGCACATGTAATAAGCGTCAGCGCATTGTATTAGATAAATGCAATTGTCGTATGATGCACATTCGTAGCAAAACACAAATTATGAAACCTATTAACACATATGCACCACAACTGTTTGTTTCACATGTTTCATTCTTGTTTTCTGAAATCGCTTTATACGATAGACAGAAACGTTGGATTTCAATCGCAGATAAGAACAGCCATATGACATGTTTCTGTAGAGAAAATGTGATGTCGAACATGTTTATCGTGCAAAGTGTAATACGTACCATTTCAATTGCTTCTTCTGTGCTTGCACTACAACTATTTATTTCACATGTTTCATTCTTGTTTTCTTTTAAACGATAGACAGAATGTAAAGTCGAGCACGTTTATCGTGCAAAATGCAATACAATGCACTTACCATTTCAATGGCTTCATCCTCAGGAAATAACGATGGCTATGTATCTTTTGCATCTAGGTGACTGCGAGTGGTTGGGTAAGATAGTCAAAAATGGAGGCGGTGGGACATGTGAGGATGGTTGCAACATATGTGGTTGTACGGATGGTGTTGTCTCCTCTACAACATATATTTGGTGTCCAACATGGTTCTGTCTACCACCCAGAGAATAAATAAATTTCATTCTAAGACAGCAATGAAGCTCTTTGTACTATTTTGAAAGAAGGGGGGGTCTTTAAAAAGACTCGAAGTATAGCGCAAAAACACATTGTAAAAAACAACAAAGCAGACAAGAGAGGCAAGCATACGACATAGGAATATGAAGCACAAAAGAAATTCTAATAAAACAACATGAACCAATTTGAGTTAAAGAAGATCCTGAAGATAATATGAACAACACTTACAATAGAACACAATATTGAGCATCGACGGACCCCTAGCAAGCATGACAGGTGGGACCAGGTGTCCGGGAGGAGTTAGCATCCCCTGTTTGGCTAGCCGCACCCTCCGTCGATGTTAACGCACGAAAATGAAAACAATATCTAGAATGCATGCACTGTCTGAGTTTATGTCCATATTGAAGATGCTATGACGACCATGTCAGGGGAAAATATTCAAAACACTTACTGTCAAACCCCTCACGGGGACTTTTTACGAGCTCCCACGGAATCCAGAATCCGATGTTAATATCATCATCAACTGTGAAAATGCAGCCCCACTGATCACAAATCCTAATTAACATAAACAAAAAAAAAAAAAAAAAAAAACTATTCCTTACAAAATTTATCACTTTTGTTGGTTATATTTTTTGTATCTAGTGTTTAAAGCTACGTGGTATTACACTATTTATTATCTTTAAAATGCGAAAGGGTTCCAACTCTTTACCTTCTTGACGAAAATTTAAAACCAATTTATTAAGCACCAGACATGTCTTTCGATTATCTAATTTTCATCATTGATGCTTCACCAAAAAAAGTGCGGTCAAAAGTATTTGGTAAGATCCAAAGCATGCCTTCCAGTGAGTGGTTCGGTGTGATTCCACATATGAACAGGAAAGTTTACTTTTTATCTGTCAACCTATGAATATTTCGAGTCCCATAAGCTATGTGATTATTTTCTAAACCTGTCCTTTTTAAAGATTTAAAGTAATGGATGAGGACACGTTGATGTAATTCCTTGAATGATTGTGACATTTTCCATTTTTCATCATACTTGTGTTTGTTGCCTAAACTTAAAGAAGAAAACTTTAAGAAAAAAACCAAATGATTCCAATGCTTTACTGATGATTAAACATTCAGAAACAAAATGGAAGCAAATTGTGCTTTCTTGTAAATGAGATAATGCAAATGCGTAAGAAAACTTTGTGTCATAACGCTACGTTTCTTTCTTTGTTTCTGAAAAGAAATCAAGAGGAACGGTGTTTTAAAGATAGTTTTTTCTTATTAATCGCAGTTCAAAAATGAAAGGTATAAGGTATTCACTTAACAAAGGCAATGACAGATATTTCCAATGGATGCAAACAGAGAGACATTCTATAAATGATTTCTTGTCAATAACTGGATTGTTTACAGAACAAATGTCTCATTTCGGTGTGTTATTCATTCAGAGGTTCGCAACCGTTCCAATAGAAACTCTATTTTGCCTTGCCTTCTCGATTTTAAGACCTAATAACTGATAAGTACTTCTTTGATTTGAAAGATAAGAGAAACCTTTGGAAAATAAAACAATAGAATGAATAGATGTTTCTATCAAACTGATTAGCAAATATGATTTATAATATTATGCTTCAAGCCATTATAATCCGTTTACTATCATAAATGATCATGTCTATCACTCTAACTATCGACATCAAAGACTGGTACGCAATAAGTATAATTACCCTCAGGATTGATGGTGATAAAGTATATGTGATTTAAAATCACAATTAACAGATCAGACATTCATTTGTGCAAAATAATTTGCCCAATGAAGACCATGAAGGCTATTATTGTTATGATTTGGTTGTGCTTCATTTTCTTTGGTACTGAAGGTATGCAGAACTATTTACTTTAATATCGTTCAAAACATTTTACACCATAAGACCGTATACTGTAAGTATAGATGTGTGATGGACCTCGCACGAATTGGTGGGAAATCAGCCCAGTTCGCAAAAATATTCTCCAGTAATACTAGAGATATTATTAAATAGAACAAATAATGATCTTTAATATCACGCAATTCATTGAATTTGAATAAGGTCAATATATGATGTGTAAGACCTAAAGGGAAACTATTGCCGAGAAATAAATTGTTTAGTTGTACCTTACTTCAATACGCCATTAAATATTCCAATGTATTGGCATTTTTCCTATTGGGATTTTATATGGAGAATCAAATAAGGGTATAACAATATCACCTATTTAGCATTTATTAAAGATAAAAGCAGCATGGGATCTACCATATAGAAAATATGGTATTATGTTATTTAATCGTTAAAAGGACATTGAACTGAGAAAGTTTTTTACTTTGTGTTTTTATATTTCATTTTCAAACATTCAGTGATTTTATAAAGATTAGATTTATTACATGTATTCTCCTTCAAAACGAGGACTTCACTCCTGGATTGAAAACTACATTTGACAATTGATAAATGCGCTGAGTGTGGTTGCAGTATGCAAAATGATCCGAAAAAATGTATCGGAATAGAAAATAAATGTGTGGACATTCATATAAAGAGATAAGACAGTGTTTCATAAACAACGGAAAAAATATAAGCCATTGTTTATACATTTACATATTAAAAGACAAAAATGTAGTCCCAGAATCTTTATAATGAAATAACGTCATAAAACTAATGAATAAACAAAATATAGATAATTGCAATGTATCGTTATTCTTAATTTATAAAAAAATAACATAAAAGATGTATGTAAAATAAAAGAGATTTCGAGCGTTTTCCCATTTCCACTCCGGACCCCCCCCCCCCTTTAATTTTTTAAGTTTGATCGTCTGGTTGACATCGTTCTAAAATTAGCTACAGGATCTTACTTGTCATGCTGAAACATCTTGTCAAACTGAAGTTTCTTTAAAAAGGAAATCCTGCAGCAAGGTGAGGAACATAACTCTAACAGAACAACCCAGTTTCCGTAGCCTTTGGTGTCAAATCGGCTGTTAAGCAAAAATAACACACAAAAAATCGGTCATATTTAAGGAATATTGCTTTTTCATAAAAATCAGCAAAATTTCGACCGAAATCCGAATTTTGATTTCTTGTATCGAATATTTTTTGGGCTGTCTCTTCTGGGCTGAATTCCCTATCAAATATTTCGAGCTCTTTTACTGCTTAGTTTCTATAAAGAATGAAAGTCTATCAAAGAAAAAACTAATCGTACCCCAGAAGTCAAAGAGCCAGGGGAATATGATATAGTTGTATAAGTCTACATTGGCAAGGCTATTGCAAACCCCCGAATGAAGGCAGGACCATTTGTCCGGGAGGAATGAGCTTCCTTACACTTCCGTATTATACAAAGACTGAATGCAGCACCCACCGCGAATGCCTAGTAGAAATAATTATGTTTGACAAATCCCACAGTAAAAACCAATACATGCCTTGATTTGTCTGTGAATTATGGTAGGTCCTGAATTACTAGTACTTCCTTTAAACACTACTGAAGAATTTGTATTTTCAATATTTCATTTAAAAAATCAATGCAGAATTGGCATTCAACTTAAATATAAATTTAAAAAAAGTAGCGATCATTTTGTCTTTACTTTGAGTGTTCATGCCTGTGATATTTGTCATAAGGAGACTTTCAGATGCATGGTAAATGTAAGGTTTATGATCCCGATAAACCGAAGGATCAGCTTGTAAATGGTAAAGGGCGACATTGTGAAGAAGCCTATGGAGTAGCTGTTCTCGTGAACGGAGAATTTAAGACTATCAGGGAAAGGAGAATCTACTGCTTGAATTACGATTGCCCAGTCATTGATTGTGGAGATACGAAGATAGTGAAGACACCTGGAAAATGCGAACGTTGCAAAGGTCAGAAACGTAATGGGTAAAAGTCTTTCAAAAATAACATTAATATGTTTTTCTCTTCTTCTAAATGAGTGTTCAGATACCAAGGGACTTTATACATAAAGATTATCTACATAATTCTGCAAACATGAATTAAGATAAATCAGTACCGTTCTAAGTCTCCTTCATTAAACAAATCATCCTTTATGCTCGGCAAAAACGAAGCCGATGTTCTTAATTTCAAATTTCTGTTCGTATTGAAAAGTAAAAGAAAGGGGGAGGTTGTAGCATTGGCACCAAAATCCTAAAATAACCTTGGCAAAAACACAGAACAGAACCTACAGAAAGAGACCAACACCAATTCACTTCATAGAAACATCAAACACAAAAGACTATACATACAACAACAAGACCAATAGGCGATCTGTGCCGACTTTGAACGGTCATCTGTCACGCCAATAGCAGATGATGTGGTTATCCGGAGGTCTCGATGTAAAATGGTGATGTAAAATAAGTCCTCACTTTAAGATGGCCATACAAACAGACAGCATGGCGCAGGAGCCAAAGCAACATACAGATATATGTGTAAATTGATATTAAACACAGAAGCATATGAAATATAATCCGTGCTCTTACGGCTTTAACGAGCTCATGCATGTTATTACCCGAGGAGTGCATCCGACACTTAGAGAGAACACGTAGTCGGGACCCTCTCTACTGACAAAGGTTTAGACAGAACCAGTCCGAGTCATGGAGTCCTGTCTTCACAGTTTTTATAACAATTTTTATATCAAATTCTAAATTCAAAGAACACCAATATTTGTTGATTGTCGCACAATTCTAAGACAATATTTTTCAACATTTTTACAAATGTTTTTGTGTTCATTTGTAGTTATGCCTTATTTGAAAGAAAATGCACAATGCATTCAGGAAAAAAAATAAACACCCATGATTCTTAACATGTTACTATTGTTTTACTCTTTCATATTTTCTCCTAGGTGATTGTGAGTGGTTGGGGCTTGTAATACAAAATGGTACAGGAGGGCCATGTGAAGATGGATGTAATACTTGTGTGTGCATAAACGGAAAGGTAGATTACACAACAGATATCGGTTGTAATCTTAATTTCTGTACCAAACCTTAAACTTGTTCAAGTAAAAAGTAACAATTCTTGTTTCAACGAGTGTTGAATGAGTTAAAGAAGATCCTTACGATAATCTCAACAGCACGCACGGAAGAGCATAATATTGAGCATGGGCGGACCGCTAGCAAGCTAGAGGTGGGACCTTGTGTCCGGGAGGAGTAAGCATCCCCTGTTGGCTAGCCACACCCGCCGTCGATGTTCACGCAGGAAAATGAAATCAATATATATTATATAAATACAATGTTTGAGGTTATGTCTATATAGAAAGTGCTATGGCGACCACGTCAGGGGAAATTATTAAAAACACATACAGTCAAACCCCTCGCGGGGAACTTTATCACGAGCACCACATGAATTATTCGACGGCATGAAGGATGAGCCGTAACTAACTGAAATACACATATGGTACCACGGAATAATTACAGTTGTACAATACAAATCATTCTCTTCCCAGAGTTATCGCTCCTTAACATGTACGCTTATATCTCTGTCAACTCTTGAATTTAATCCGAGGGAAACTGTAGCGGGGATTTTGTCTTACAGAAGATATATAGCGCTCCTCATTTATTTCCTTTCCTTTTATAGTTTTATATAACTATTTGCATGGGGTCTTTTTTATTTACATTCCAGAATCTATACATATATTAATAGCATATGCAATGGATATAGTAATTCATAAAATTTTACCATCTTTTTTGTAAGTATTATAACAAATGCTGGCTCGCTATTGCTCGCAATTCCTAAATGAGTCACTGGAATGTCATGATCGAAGGACTCCAGTGGGAGATATAAGAATATATCAATCCATTTCCCGGTTTTTTTTTTTTTTTTTTTTTTTTTTTTTTGCTTGTCAGTTTTCTGTGCAAGAAAATTTCTTTTAAGTTGGACTAATTACATCACATTATCAAGACACGGGGAGCTCCACACTGCAGCAAGAAATAATAATACGGATGTGTTCCAATTCTACCTTCTCCACCAGACAAGTGTATCGGATATAAAATCCTCATCAGTGATGCTTCCGATCAAATTCATTTTTCAGACACGGCCATGATTCATTTCTGTATCGCCCTTTGGTTTTATTTTATTAATTTAAATTTGTGCATTACTTTGAAGAGAGTTCGTGTCTCCTAATTTCCTGTAGGTTCGATTCAAAAGCATCTATTAGATGACCAAAATAGCATTAAAGGAATGTTGCGCAGATAACCATCTTTAATTTCGGTGTTATTTTTGGATGAAATGTCAAGTTTTCGAAATAGCAAAATAGTATATTTGATGTCAACTTGGTAAAGGTTCTAAAGAAAGCTTCTTTTATGCAACAGAGTTTGAAAGAATTATTTCACGTCAAACATCATGCCATAGGAATGACTTGAACTGATCTACACTGCAACAAGAAAAAAGTTTTATAATGATACATAATACGGAAGTATTCCATCTCTTTAAACCAATATTCCGTGTTTCGGGTATTTAATCCGCATCAGTGATGCTTCCAGCCATACTGATTATCAGACAGACAAAATTCATTTCAGTAATGCATTCTGGTTTTATTTTTTTATCTACGAAATATGTGCAATTACTTTGAAGAGAGCGTGAGGCTCATAATTGCACAGTTAATAGCCACATTTCACCAGTCAGTCAGATTGAAGACCACTCCCGAACTGTGATTTAGGGGTTACCATGCGTGTGTTTTACAAAAACTGACAGGGTATCGGCGAATCCCCTGTGAGAAATTGAGTTTTACCGCGAGACGTCAGCCGAGTGGTAAAACGGATATTTCTGACAGGGGATTCGTCGATACCCTGTCAGTTTTTTGTAAAACATCAATATGGTAACCCTATTCTAATGATTTGGTCAGTTAAGAGCTAGAAAACGTCTGCTTTAAACGCCGTCGCCATAGGAACGCATGACGTCTTAGCAAACACTGCAGTGAAACGTGAATCCCCTTGCAGTTTTTTTTATCGCTCAACCAATCAGAATGCACGTAACAGACGGAGTGCATTAGAATTCATCATTAGTTCCTATAAAGTTTGAAAGTATACCAGAGAAGCAAAGCACAATGCAAATAATTTCAATATTGGATATAATAACTTTCACTCTCTTTGGTCATATTTAGACTTGGGATCACCGACGAGGGTTAAGTACCCGGAATTTGCATGTCTAGTCCATGCTGCAAATTTATCTGTTTTGAAATGATGCTATTGAATTTGAAGACGTTTAACATTTGTACCACTTAGTGGTGATCAAGGAGTTCCCGAGGGCACATGAAGGCAAATTCGTTCAACTTCGGTTGATAGTTTCTTCAACGTTTCTAAAATTTCTGTCATAAAACTTTCTTGAAATTTCTAAAACGTGGGTTCTGTAGCACCATATTTAACATTTGTACCACTTGGTGAGTGTCACTGCTGATGGACCAGGATTCCTCGAGGGCACATGTAGCCATGAGATAATTAAAAGAAGATCTCATTAGCACTCACAACAGAGCGCCAATTTGAGCATCGACTGACCCCTAGCAATCCATATGTGGGACCAGGTGTATGGGAGGAGTAAGCATCCCCTGTTTTTGTACCCGCACCATCGTCGATGTTCACGCACGAAATGATAAAACTATCTACAAAAATACACTGTCTGATTTATGTCTTAGTATATAGAAAGTGTTATGGCGACCATGTCGGGGAAAACATTCAAAACATTGTCAAACCCCTCTCGGGTAATTTTTTTTACGAGCTCCACACGGCAAGGGGCATAATTATGACACAAATGGGATAAAGAAGATCCTGACGACAATTGCAACAGCTCTCTCACTAGAGCAACAACTTGAGTATTAACGGACCCCTAGCAAGCTAGAGGTGAGACCAGGTGCCCGGCAGGAGTTCGATCAACTTCGGTTGATAGATTTCAACGCATTCGAAAAGTTCTATTTTCAAACATTCTTAGAATTTGTAAAACGTGGGTCCTGTAACATCATATCCCACCCATTCTACTTCGTCTTTCTGTATACTTTTGGATATGTTAACTTTCACACTCTATGATAATGTCACATTGTTTAGACTGAGGATTACTGACGAGGGTTAACATGCATGTCTGGTCTATACTGCTAATCTGTCTGTTCTGTAATTATGATATTTAATTTAAAGACGTTTAACACTTAACATAACATAATTGTTGTTACCCTTTCATGACTTCTCCTATATGATAGCCTTCTAATACAAGATGGTACATGAGGACCATGTGAAGATAAATGTTACACCTGTCCGTGCATGAACGGAAAAGTATACACTCAAGGATCTGAGGATCACTGACGAGGGTTAAGTAACCGAAATGTCCATGGCTGGTCCGTCCTGCAAATCAATCTGTTCTGTAATGATGCTATTGAATATGAAGACGTTTAACACTTAACATAACATAATTGTTGTAAGTAGTTCATGGATTCACCTATATGATAGCTTGTTAATGGCTGAGTCTTCTAATACAAGATGGTACAGAAGGACCAAGTGAAGATAAATGTTACACCTGTGCTTGCATAAACGGAAAAATATACACTCAACAGAAATCGGTTGTAATCTTAATTTCTGCTTTAAACCTTTAAGTTGTTCGGAAACATTTAATAAGAAATCAAAGATATTCATACTTCTTGATCAACAAATATTTAAATAATGATACTATTGAATTTGAAGACGTTTAACATTTTACTATGTTACAGTTCAAGCATCAAAGATGAGATATCTAATATCTTGCTATATTTGGTTGCTATGATAACAACGCTTTAAAAAGGTCATATGACTCTACTTTATAATAATTATTAAACTGGTGGATTCTCTTAATTCATTAATTATTTAATTTTGGCAATTTGTCTCCATCGTACTTTGGGGGGGTCGCTTGTTCAGCTTTTATCGCTCCTCGTACTAATTTCAGCAAATGACGTCGCAGTATTACGATCACTTGGTGTCCTACGATGACGCCGAGGTACGTCAAAATTTACACAGAAAACGTTACGAAATGGTTCTGGTCGCATGATAAATTCGTCATAGGATTATTCCTGTCATACTTCCTAATCGGCCTCACTTCCAAAAAGTTTACAAAACTATTTTGAGTACTAGGAAGTATTACAGGAACACACAAAAAATCTAATAATCTACTCTTTTTAATGCAGTTATTGTTATTCGAAATTTGATGTGGGGTTTTTCAATCAAATTATTTTAATATCCCCTCTTTTTGTTAATCATGACCTCATATCCAAAATCTCCGTCTCCAAATACTGAAAAATTATTCTATATCTTTGTGCCTTACTATCTTCGGTCTTCCTGGAGATCAATTTTAAATGATTTATAATAACCATTTCTCTTCCATAATTTTGATCATGAAATTTGATAACGATTTGATATGTCTAAAGGTATCCGTTGTACAATAGATTCATTTTACATAGCGTTTTAATCATCTCCATTGTAAAGTATAGTATGTTATGCCTGGTAAGGTACTATAAACTATATATTATTTTCTGAAAGGTAATGATGCCCTGAGTACAGATCTAAGACTCCCAGGTCTTGAAAATCAAAGGGGAAAAACTCTTGTATAACTTTGTTATTTTGCATATGTTATATAGAGAAAATAGACGATTTAAATGCTTCATCAGTTATTCCCCTTTGTTTTTCTGGCCCCAAATTATTATTTCTAATCAGTGGGCATTATAACCTTTCAGAAAATATATAGTTTACAGTAAGTAACCAGGCATGGAAATATGTCCTATTGTACATCGGGTACCTTAATGAATGATGTAAATGCATCACGTATACAACATAAGTAAACAAGAAACTGATAGGGGAAAATAATGTTTATACACAATCACCCGAACTAGAAAATTTATTTCAAACAAATTAAGTGTTAAACGTCTTAAAATTCACTGATATCAATTAAAAGCTGATACCGTTACAGGATGGACGAGACATGCACGTTTCGGGGTACTTAACCCTTGTCAGTGATCCTCAATCTAATCCATGGAAAATTGGTAAATACTATTAAAGTTATGCTATGGCATAAACATTAATTTACCACGCATCAGACAAAATTGCCACAATCAAATTGGACAAATCATGGGCATGTAACGCCAAGAAAAACCGTATAAGGCGTTCGATTTCCATATTGGAGGAGTAATGCATGCAGTCAAAGGTTTGAGACGTGATAAATTCGTTACACAGTAAGTCAGCGAACTGATACTCAAAAATACATGATGTGAAAAAGAAAACCCGTATCGGATACGCTTTTTCTTTTCAAACCATGTATTTTTCTGTATCAGATCACCAGCTTACTATGTGACTAATAATATGCATTTGATAGCAAAGGATAGGAAAGGTAATGTAAGATAAAAACAGTTGTGAAAATTAGGTATTATGTACTATTTTCTTCCTTTTCACAGATGTATGTTTGCCAATCGCCGGATCAGACAGCTCGGCCCACGCGTTGTTTTAAGAATTTCCGTCTGCCACTTCGAACGAGTTATTGTAACGTTGTCGGTATTTAACATTAATCACGGTGAATTATATTCGTTAGTAACTGTAAAAATAATTTGATTTGAATCAGCAATTCAAATTCGCCATAATTTATTTTCAATGATGTGCATGATCAGTTTAACCCTCTCGTACAGTACTATCACTTAATTACTACTTAATTTCCTTAATGACATGTGCATAATCTAAATAGCAATATGATGGATTGTTTTACTGTTCATATATTCGATCATTGATGGGAGCGGATATAACTGTCTGTGCAGCTCACTTCAAAAATTGGAAAATTGAATTTTTGTCTCATTTATCAGAATTTTTATCTGACTAAAATTTAAAAAGAGTGATAGATCTCGAACTCTCTAGCTGGTTGTGTGTATGTAAGTGATATATCCGTATGGCCAATACTTCGCTAACAGTGAAAGACAACATGTTAGATAGGGATTTTTTCATGGCAATTATAGCTTGACGATAAAGACTTTCCCCTTAGACTCAATGGTAAACATAGAAAACTCCTCATTTAAAACAAATCTTTTCACTGCGAGGGTTGTTTTGGTCGTACAGACATATAACTTACATTGTAAGCACAGGGATTTATCGCGCTTTCCAGTTGCTTGATGTACTGGGGTTATTTACATGGTTCTACCTCGGCGTCTATCGAAAAATCGACAAGTCCTCGTTTCAGTCTCCAAATATAGGCTGATCAATGTCAATACCCCTTATCGCGGTGTATTATGATGGATTTATTCATACTAGATCTTCATACAAATTTTATTTTAATAAGTACCTCCGTTACAAGCTGATATATATTTCCAACCACGATTATACGAGCGCCGCATTCTAGGTCGGACAAAAATGTGTCTGGGGATAATCAGGCATTAGAGACCACATTTTGGCACTGTTCAACCATCTAATGGCCTGAACACTTCTGGTCAAGAATAGACGTATATAACAGAGAATTTTGTATTTGTGCACCATGTCATAAGATTTGGTGAGAATTGAAGATTTTCTGCTCAGGTGTTCTCTGAAGATACCTTTTATCCTAATCAGAATAGATTATTATCATATGATTTATAATTATGACAATATGATAGGCCTAAATTAAATTAAGTCATATATTTCTTAATTTGAAGACGTTTATCATCATTTAGAAAGTACCTCTTTTTCTCGATTGGTATTCCTTTGGAACATATAATTCGCGTATCACATGATATGCGACCGTGATAAATGTTGCGTAGGCGATGTTCGTAGACTGCATGTGGGAAGTGTAAATTAATTATCTAAATAATGATAATGATAATCGTTTATTTGCAAAGTTTTTTTTGTCATGACTATGAATTACACATTGATATTTCATCATAAAATACAAATTATTTCTGTTGAATATTGATATCTTTTCTTGTCGTTTTACACGTCAATAATGTTTTGACACAAACGAGATCAGATTACGCTAGTATGACAAAATTCAGAGCCTTAAATTACCGGATTACAGGTATTTGGCAATATAGATGGCGGGCCATTTTGACATTCATCAATAACTAGATGATAACGCATTGTGTAAAATTGCAACACCTGTTTCACCAATGTTACCGAATATTTTACCTTTTCAAAGCATATTGACGAAACAAACACAAATAAAGTATATAAAAGTCTTATTAATATCAAATGAAATTTGTTTAACAATATTCTAAAACCAGCTGCTAGAAACAGGTATGTCAGTTTTCTTATTGTATTCATTCAAAGTTGCGTAACGAATAAGTGCCCATTTTCTATCCTAATGATTTGGACATCTATCCTACGCTATCGGTTAAATTCTATAGAATATTGTAACGGAATCAAACAGGTTTTCTATCTTATCGGTCACTATGGGTTTCTATCAGCTTCTATGAGACGCTATCGGATGTTATTGGGCACTTTGTGTTCCTATGGGGCGCTAGTGAATAAATCTTCTTTTTACTATTATGCTAGGTTTACACTTAGCCACGATGCCCTACGATGTCCACGATTGAGCAAAATCGTGGAGCTCCACGATTCTATAAATAAAATTGGTCTTCACACGCTCTCTGACGCTCCATCACGCTCTGATACGCGCTGTAGCGATTTGTTACGATTGTAGATAAGATCTGTTACGATTTGCATCCCGTTCTCTCAAGCTTCGTTACGTTCCCGCACGATTACCAAGATGAGCTATTACGCTTTGCCACGCTCTATCACGGTTCCCTACGCTTATCAAGTTTTGTTGCGATCTGTTACGATGCAGGACTACGATTTGCCGCGATTTAACACGATTTGATATGAAATAGACAACCAGTTTCAATACCACTTGCAATATCCGAACAAGATTAAGCTTAATATCCAGGAGATGAATATTTTATATCGCAAAACGCTAGAAATGGCATTGATAAACCTTATTTGATCTTTCTCTTTTTCGATTATTAAAGGTTACATTTTTTTTAGCAATTCAAATCTTTGATTGCTTGTATATATTTAACTCGTTCGAAGACAATAAATGCAGCACCTCACTGATTATCAAGACTTCTTTTCTTAGCCTTCTTCATATGTTAGAAATTGTTGCGGATGTTAAAAACACTTGTAATCCATCAAAAACGGGTTGTCTTATTATAATTTTTATTATAGAAATACTGGAATCGCAACGAATCTTGTAGATCGTGGACTGAATCGTGGAAACCGTAACAAATCGTCAAAGAGCGTGAGTGAAATCGTAGTGGATCGTAGGAGAACGTGTTTAACCAAGATTTCCTACGATCGCATATTACGATCTGTTGCGCTTTGTCAAGATCTGTTACGCTCTACTACGCTCCATTACGTTCACTACGCTCTCCTACGCTCTCTCACGATGTAAGGATCAATCGGGACAATCGTAGCAAATTTTTTGAGAATCAAAAATTTTGCCACGATCTCTGCGATCTCCTACGATCATCACGATTCCACCACGCTCTCTTACGATCGTCACGATTCAACCCCACGCTCTCTTACGATCTCTACGATTCACCTCAATCGGGGCAATCGGGGCGATCGTGGCTAAGTGTAAACCTAGCATTAGTAATAAATGCATGCATGTTGTTATTTCATAATCTTGCCATTTTTAGTAGAATGTTAAACGTCTTCAAGTTCAATAGTATCGTTAGAGAACGAATTAAATTCTCTATCTTCTAACATAGAGTCCCCGAGGGCACATGTAGCGAAGATCGATCAGTTTCGGTCGATCGTTTTTTCATACGTTATTGAAATTTGTTTACAAAATTTTCTCAAATTTCTAAAATCTGGGTCCTGTAGCATCATATCCCAGCCAACTTGCTACGTCTTTCGGTATATTTAGGACATAATTTTTACAGATTTTGGCCATATTACATTGTTTAGATTGAGGGTCACTGACGAGGGTTAAATACCCGAAACGTGCATGTTTGGTCCATGCTGTAAATTTATCTGCTCTAAAATGATGTTAATGGATTTGAAGACGTTAATCATGTAGGACAGCGAAATGTTATATGTCTAATATTACTATTGGATTGTCCAAAACAAGTTTGCAGTGATATCATCAGTCGATTGCTTAGATTCAGTACATGTATTTTTTGATAAGTGACACTGCCCTCATAATAAAGTCGATTTAGTTTGACCTCTTTCGGGAATAGCGTATTAATTAAATGATAAGTCTGACACTAATTTCCTCGAATTATTGATAAAATTTCGTCACATCTTTGAATTCAAAAATTCTTGGTGAGTATTTTGATAAGAAAAGGATGACATTTGTGTTCTCTTGTTTTTTTTTTTTTTACAGAAAAACATTTTTCAATCAGATCACTACAGTTCAATAAAATCGAAGAGTTTTCTTCTATTCATTATCTTTCTAATAAATATAACCTATGCAAATATTCAAACAAATTTTAGATTTCATTAAAATTGATAACAAGAAATTTAAAAATTCAATATTATTTGCAACATTTGAGTCTCAAAGTAGAAAATACTTTGTTCATTAAGTCAATGCAAAGTATTGTCATATTTTGTTTAAAGCACGTTTTTTTTTTTTTTTTTTTTTTTTTTTTTTTTGGAAAAGCAGTCTTGAATGTAAAGAGTGAGCCTGACTGGCGAATTTGTTTTGGGAGATCGTTTCATAGAGTGAAACCACTATATTGTAGGCTACGCTTTAAGAATTCGTTTTTGAGTCGCGAAAGTGTAAGGTCTGTATTTGATTTCAATCGGTTAATCCTATTTGATAATTCCGAAATAAGTCTTAAAGGTACGACGACATTGGGTTATTAACAAATTTGTAAAAAAAACCTCTTTATTGAGAATACATATATCATATAAATTCAGCCAATTTATCTAATCAAATAAAGGTTTTAATTGCGTATCAGATGGTGCATCCATATTTACACATGTATCCATATTTACACATGTATCCATATTTACACATGTATCCATATTTACAGATGTATCCATATTTACACGTGTATCCATATTTACACATGTATCCATATTTACACATGTATCCATATTTACACATGTATCCATATTTACACGTGTATCCATATTTACATGTGTATCCATATTTACACGTGTATCCATATTTACATGTGTATCCATATTTACACGTGTATCCATATTTACACATGTATCCATATTTACACATGTATCCATATTTACACATGTATCCATATTTACACATGTATCCATATTTACACATGTATCCATATTTACATGTGTATCCATATTTACACATGTATCCATATTTACATGTGTATCCATATTTACACATGTATCCATATTTACACATGTATCCATATTTACACATGTATCCATATTTACACATGTATCCATATTTACACATGTATCCATATCTACACATGTATCCATATTTACACGTGTATCCATATTTACACGTGTATCCATATTTACACGTGTATCCATATTTACACATGTATCCATATTTACACGTGTATCCATATTTACAGGTTCAGAATACGTTCAAGATTTGGTTTTGACACATTTCCATAGATTGTTAGACAGTTATCAATGAGAGGAAGTGTGTAGCAAAGTTTTCTTCAGCAATATGCTTATCACATTGTAAATTATTATCAATGTATACGCCTAACAATTGGTGGGTGCGGCTAGCCAACAGGGGATGCTTACTCCTCTCGGGCACCTAGTCCCACCTCTAGCTTGCTAGGGGTCCGTCGATGCTTAATTTTGTGCTCTATTGTGAGTGCTGTTGAGATTATCGTCAGGATCTTCTTATACTCATTTGGAGCACATTGTTAGTTTATCCGTTAACGAATATTGAAGTCTTTGTAATATAAAACTCTTCGCTAAGGTCTCAGCTGAGCTGTAATGTACTCAAAGCGTCTGTAAATACATGTACCAACTAATCATCAAAAAGTAAAACACGCTTTATTGTTTCCTTTTATGATTTTTTTTCTTAACTGTTATTTTCTTGATACCTATTCTTATATACAGCTGTTTACTAATTTGCCAATACAACAGCGTTCTTAGTTTAAAAAAAAGTAAAAATAAGTTTGAATAAGAGCATTTTTTTTCAGGTTCTACGAGGTAGAGCGAAAATGATACTGGCAGTTGTCTGCATTTTTCTTATGACGGTAGTCACAAATGCAAGATGGAATTGCTGTGATTACCGCTTTACGGGATACAATGATGTTGGAAAATTCAATATGGTGTATTTTGACAGACATCGTCTTAGATGCGATAGAAATGGTATGAGGCAATTTAAATTAGACAGAGGTCCAGGCAAAATTCGTTTTGAATATGAATGCTGTAGGCTACCCAGAAGACAGAGAACCCATACTTTTCAGACAGTCTATACATATGACGGGAACGGTAACCTTGTATACCTTGACCGCCAAACAGTGTCATGTGGAAATAATGGCATCATCTCCGGCTTCAATCTCTTAAGAAACCCTCGCCATGACCACATCCGATTCAACGTCATTTGTAACCAATACAAAAGATTGTCATGTCATTCCATGCAATACACTCCCTATAATGATGCTGGTCGTGGAGAGTCTGTCTATTTGGACCGCCACAGGGTGAAATGCTCTCCAGGCTACTTCTTGAACAGTTGGGGACTCAAACGTTCAGGAGACCATAAACATATTCGGATTGCCTACAGATGCTGCCGACCGTATAAATATCCTAAATGAAGCATTGGAAAATGACACACAGATAAAACTTTTCTTTCTACATCTACTGTGGAAATGGGCAATTATCATTCTTCCTGTTTCTCTATTTCACAATAAGAATCAATAAATCTTTGAATTATATCAGCGTCAATATCTTGTCTGTCTATTTGTCGACTTTGATACTTTTTATAGACTTTTTTTATCAATTTTGAAGTTCTTGTTCGAATTACCAGAGCTAAACTAATATTAAACGGTCCCGTCACGACAAAGTTGGTTCGTACAAATCCCGACATATCTCGTTTTTACTGGGGACTGAATACATCTTGATGAATATTAAGTTTTAATTGGTAGTAATTTAAGATTCAGTTTTAGTTTCAATAAACGTTAATAGGCGTCTAAACCTTATCGTGTTTATAGTTTAGACAAGCTAAATAAGATATTTCATTAATCTGGAAGACTATTCGCTATGAAAAATCCCCATCATCTTAACTTTTCGTCGGGTTTTGTATGTTCTAAGTTCGTAGAGTATTGGTAAAGCCTAGATGCAAAATTTCAGTGAACTAGGTATACATCTCAATACAGTATTGTTTGAACAGTGATTCTGGAGATCCGAATAAGGAGATTAAAGTGAAAGAATCGATTGATTATCATTAAGTAAGATATATCCTTCTTATATACAACGAACAATTTGACGGTCCCTAAACTATTAGGATGTCTACACTGTAGGTACATGTAATATGTCGGAGTTTGCACTCATCGTCTTTAACTCATAATCAATGTGCTTCACAACTATCTTGTAAAACACGTGACACAGGTATCACAAAAAATGTGAGATCAGAAGTATACCGCATGCGGAACACAAACAACGTCACAGTAAGTATTCAACCTGAATCACGTAAACAAATATTTTAAAATTAATTCTAGAGAAAAGAAATCAGGTTTCACATTAGTGAAAAATGTTCTTGCATAACCACACCATTTGCTATTTGCGTGGTATATGACCGTCCTATGTCGACACCAATTGCTCATTGGTTTCGTTGGATTAAGTGAATTCTGTGTTTCGTGTTTCTATGGCGTATCTTTCATTAATGTATCTTGCTGTGTTTGTTTACTCTGTGATTTTACATCAGGTGTGTTTTTGCTTTGCTGTGGGTACTTCAACCGGATCTGGTTGGAAATATCTTCCTTTTTATATGTTTGATCCATGAACAATAAGCAATTGAAATCATGCTTTCTGTCTTAGGGGATAAAGTGCCCTTTAACTGAACTTGTTTTCTTTGATGTCTTCTTGGTCGATACTAACAGCATACTCCATTGGCAATTCGATGTTTAAAGTGTTTTGAATATCAAGTGTTTTGAATATATTTCCCTGACATGGTCGCCATAGCACGTCTTTCTATATAGACATAACTTCAGACAATGCATGTTTTCTAGATATTGTTTTCGTTTTTGTGCGTGAACATCGACGGCGATAGGGTTAGCCAAACAGGGGATGCTTACTCCTCCAGGGCACCTGATCCCACCTATAGCTTGCTAGAGGGCCGTCGATGCTCAATTTGGTGCTCTATTGTGGGTGCTGTTGAGATTGTCGTCAAAATCTTCTTTAACTCATTATAACCCTCGTAGAAGCCAAAACACATTGATGCTTTCTACCATGTTTCTTAAACTTGCTGCTTCTCTTGGTCAAATGTAATTTGTCTGCGGCGATCAATTTTAGGTAATATTCGACCACACGATGATGTGATCACTACTCAGACAAATTTATACATGAACTAATTCATAAAAAATAATTCGCACGTTTTGTTTCATTTTTGTTTGTTACAAAGTTTGAATCATCATTCTTCCACAATGCTGATTAAATCTATAGCAATGCCAAAATCTTACAATGAACTCAAACGTTTCCAGCATTTCTTCTTTCGAATGTTTACATATTGTATTTCTTTAATTATTTTTGTGTTTGATAATTTCGTTCTGTAGATATGTTCAGACCATTCATGGACGGGAATATACTCTAACTGTACCGTTCTTCTTGATGCCATGACTTTTTATACGAGCTTCACACGGCAAAGGGCATAAGTATGACACAAATGATTTAAAGAAGATCCTGACGATAATCTCAACAGCATTCACATTAGAGCGCAGAAGTGAGCATCAACGGACCCCTAACACGATAGAGTTGGGACCAGATGCCCGGGAGGAGTAAGCATTCCCTGTTGTAGCATCCTCATAACAGACACTTCATTTACAAGTAACCTTACAAAACATTCATTTTACACCTATGGTTTTGAAAACCTTAACTGTAAGAATTCAATATTGTCGAATTTGTGTATCCACTTCGTGAATTGATTGATGTGGGTGAAACCAAAGGTCAGCTCCAACCAAGAATGACAGGTCATCGGTCAAAAATCAAAAATAAAGGAAATCAACTTTTTATCGCCATTTTGACCAACCAGATCATTCTCTTTTATCTATGAGAGTCAGAATTCTAGAGAAAATATATCACCCCACAAACAATCCCAATTGGGGGACTCCTTTCTGTCTCTACAGAGAGGAAGACTGGATAAAGAATCTCAACACTGCAGCGCCCTATTGATGCAATGATAACATCAGTAGCTAAGGGAACCTAACAAGTCCCGATGTCAATTGGTAAATGTGGTTAGCTTAATCAACAGACAACAAAGAAGGCATCGCAGTCATGGTATTCGTAAATAAAGTAAGCCTGAGATACATTGTACTTAACTTTGATGATTGTCACTATAGCACTTTCTAAATAGATATAACGTCAAACAGTGCATGAATGACATATATTGTTTTCATTTTCGTGTTTAAACATCGACGGCGGGTGCGGCTGGCTTACAGGGGATGCTTACTCCCGGGCATCTCGTACCACCTCTTGCTAGGGGTCCGTCGATGCTTTATTATGTGCTCTGCTGTGCGTGCTGTTGAGATTATCCTCAGGATCTTCTTTAACTCATTGGTTCCTATTTTGAATAAGTCTCTAGACCTACACCAAATTCGTACCAAATAGTACTCTGTACTCTGTTCTTTTACAGAAATAACGCGAAATCTACGAATATACCAAGGACATTTACCGATAAATATTCCCAATAACTACAACGTATCATTATGGACATTTCTACTTTTCTTTTATTTCAAGCAGTAAGATCAGATCAATCAGAGGAGAAAACCGCCTTTTTATTAATAGAAGATTTGTTAACAAAGGAATCGATAAATTAAATTTTAGAAAATTTTGAAAAACAAAACTGTCATAGAAAAACCCTTACATAATTCCAAAAAAGAGACACTCCTTGTAATTCCTATAGATACACAACAACAATTGCATCTAACGAAGTGTTTTGATATAAGTATTCCCTCACTGCAAAATTTCCTTCATCGGATTTCAACTACACATGTACTCTCCTTGTGGACAAGTTGTTACTGATGACCTTTCTATAGTCGGAGATGACAAGTTGAGAGAATTGTTTAAAAAGGGTCCCATATAGAGAGAAAGTAGATCATTTACATGGAACCAACATTTTAAGATCATCATGGACTCATGTGAGGAATATGCAAAAAGTTGGGCAAAGAAAGAGGATACACAGCTCGACGCCCTTTCCGGATGGATAAAATTCATCAGAGGGTTACTTTTATCTAGAATTCACAACTTACAAGCAATTGATTTACACCAGATTCAAACTTGTCATTACACCAGATTCAGATTTGTCATTACAACAGATTCGAGTCTATCTTTAAAGACCCTAATATTATGGCAGAGCTGACCTACCTCCAAGAGCAAATGTATCATCACACCAGCAGACAAAGCCTAAAATACCTACACATTTTTCTTGTAAAAAGTACTATTTCGACATCCTTGTTTAAGAATTTCGTTTGAAGTCGACACCTGGAAATCCTACTTACACTCCAATAAAACTTTCTGCCTCAGACATAATAGATAGCAAAAAATCAGCTCTCGCTTCCTTTGGCTTTGAGACAAACAATGTAGATTTAGATTAACCATACTTATATTGAATACCCAAAATGCATAAAATCCGTACAAACAACGTTCATCACTGGTTCTTCAAAATGTTCCACAAATCTGAATAGATATTGCTCCCAAAAGTTTACACGGAAATCAAATCTGGACTTCGAAAATAGTGTTCGATAGTGCTTTCTCGAAGCGATATTAACCAGATGTGGATTTCATAGAATTCGAAGGAAATTTTAATATATCTTAAATCCACCTAGTTCAATAGAGTCCATTCGGTCAAAACCTTTGATTTTTCGACACTTTACATAATGATCCCATGTTCTAAATTTGAAGATCGGATTTTCAAACATTATTAGTAATGCGTTTACAAGCAAGAACGGCAATCGCACATATGAATTCATTTTTGTATACTATGACAAAACCTACCTTTTTGAAAAGTCCGATCTTTACACTGTCCGATTTTGTACACTAAGAACATATTATTCAGATGTTAAACCTCGTGATCCAGAACATATTTGTTGTGTTCGGAGGAAAGGTCTTCAAGAAAATTGTCGGAATTCCAATTGGAACAAAATGTGTCCTACTCCTTGCCGAGATTTTTCTTTACTCGTACGAATGACAAATATGGATAATGACCATATCCCTGTATATAAATTTGTAGCACAAAATCGATAATTCAGAAAATCAGAAACCGAAGGCATACGAAATCAGGATAAAACAGGAACCAAAGCAAACAAACAAAAACCTCCACCATATGAAAAGAAGCGAACTCCCGATATGGGAGTGAATATGAAGCTGTATTTATTCAATCTTTGGTCTCTGAAGGGAAAAGATATTTCGCTTCTGACTTTAACTTCACATACACTCAGATATAGACTATGTGCTGTCTATCAATAATCCAACATTCACGGATTACTTTTGCAGAACATATCCTTCGGAGCTTGAAGTCAAAGAAACTCCAGAGACAAATAATTCAGTAGGGTGAAAAGATACGCAAAAAGTGATTCACGTTATATTGCTTTACTTTATTAACTGTATTGCGATATATGGTGATATGTAATTGTTTCTTTTCATTTTTGATGTAAAATAAATTTCCTTTTTGTGTGATTTTCATTGACTTTCTATATTTCTGATCGAATTTCACATCCTTGAAAAAAACCGTGACACAAGTCATTGAGTCATTTTGATTAAAGAGAGATGTGGACCATGGATCCCATGTTTTCAATTAAACTGATTAAAATAAAAGTGATTCAATGATTTATTCATATAATCTGTAATGCCGCGATATATTGCGATACGCATTTCTTATCGCAATACGATACGAATAAATCGAATATCGCAATATATCGATGCTGATGGTCATATGAACATCTCACTCTATGACAAAGGTGACGACTTCAATTTTAGCATCACAAACTTTCCTTTTCTGAGTAGCAACATCACTTCATCGCCTCATCAGTGTCATGAAATATAGACTAGAATCTGATGCTCAGAAGGGCTCGTATTAAATTAATTATCGATCTAATAAACACTCCCAATTAATTTATCAATTTTAAATGTGTATCAACAGATGTATCCCCCTATTTCGTCTTACATGTTGCTCAATATCAATATTTCGAAATCTTGGCTCCACGTAAATGACTTCTTTTCTGCAAAAAGTATCGTCATTTTTGGGTACGTACAATATAAAGTTTGCAGGTAAAGACATGGTCACAGATGTACTTGAAACTCCGACTTGGATTACTGTAAAGTCAAAGACATCTGTGAAAAGTTACTTTTATTATGACTGTATTTCGTATGCCTTCTAATTTTTATATGAATTGAAATATCCATTTGTGTGTTTCTCGGGTCCCTGTGTCATGATGTCTGTTTGTATATTCATCTTACAGTGAGAAGGTTATTTTACACCACATGTGTGCGTTCTTCGAGACCTCTGTGTAATCAGAAAAGGGTTGTTAGCACGTTAATCGCATAGCCACAACGTCTGCTACTTACGTGGCAGATGGCCGTCCTGAGTCGGCACAAGTTGCCTATTTTTATTAATGGTTTATGCGTAGTCTATTGTGTTTCATGTCTCTATGGTGTGAGCTAGTGTTTTGTCCCTTTTGCGTGTCTCTCTGTTGGTGTCTGCTCTGTGTTATTGTATTGTTATTACATTGGTGTATTGAAGTTTTGCTTTGGGTGCTGCAACTGTGTGTTGTTGATAAAGACCGAAATATGAATTCGAGTGTAAATGTTTTATTTATATTATTTACCTTTTGCACCATTTGTATTATTAAACATTTGTACCAGTTGGTGAGTGTCGCTGCTGGTGGACCAAGAGTCCCCGAGGGCACATGTCGCCAAGTTTCTTCAAATCATTCGAACATTTCTGCTATCAGTTTTTCTTTTTTTTTTTTTGATTTCTAAAACATGGGTCATGTAGCATTATATCCCAGCCATCCTGCAAGGTTTTTCGGTACATTTTTTGACATCATAACTTCTTCAACGCATTCTAAAATTTTTGTTATCAAAATTTCCTGAAATTTCTAAAACGTGGGTCCTGTAGCATCATTTCCCACTCATCCTGCTACGTCTTTCGGTACGCTTTTTCGACATAGTAACTTTCATACTTTTTTTGGCATATAACATTGTTGAGTACCCAAAACGTGCATGGCTGGTCCATGTTGCCAATTTATCTGTTCTTAGATGATGCTATTCAATTTGAAGACGTTTACATTTATACAACTTGGTGAGTGTCACTGCTGGTGGACCAGGAGTCCCCGAGGCACATGTAGCCAAGTTCGATCAACCAAAGTTGATCGTTTCTTCAACGCATTCTAAAATTTCTGTTATCAAAATTTCCTGAAATTTCTAAAACGCGGGTCCTGTAGCATCATATCCCACTCATCAAGCTATGTCTTTCGGTACGCTTTTTCGACATAGTAACTTTCATACATTTTTGGCATATAACATTGTTTAGATTTGAGGATCACTGACGAGGGTTGAGTACCCGAAACGCGCATGTCTGGTTCATGTTGCCAATTTATCTGTTCTTAAATGATGCTATTCAATTTGAAGACGTTTACACTTCACACTCTTCGGCCATATTACAATTTTTAGATTGAAGATCACAGATCGAAACGTGCATGTCTGGTCCACGGTGTAAATTTATCTGCTCTAAAATTATGCCAATGAATAAGAAGACGTTAAACATTAGCACCACTTGGTGAGTGTCACTGCTGGTGGAACAAGAGTCCCCGGGGGCACATGTAGCCAAGTTCGATCAACCAAAGTTGATCGTTTCTTCAAAACGATTCGTAAAAAAATTCCATTTATTAACAAAGGTTTCGATCTTCTAAACATTTCTAATATTTTTCGGGATCATCGTGTATAAAGTACTATTTCTCAATATTTTGAGAATTTAGAACCTCCTCTTATTTGTTACAAGTATAAGAAACCTATTAGAAATTTCGTATTTAACTACAATAAAGTAACATCAGATCCTAAAATACTCGAATCAAGTCCTGCTTCTTGAGAATGTGCAAAGTCTGAATACCTATATAAACCAGCTGGTTATATGGTTTATATTGTTACAGGTCATTTTTCAATTATCCAGGACAGACAGCTCCGTTGTCTTCTCCAAAAAGGACCTAAGTATAGAATCCTATCCAAGATATTTTTTATCAAATGTCGCGAAGTACAAAAGGAAGCTTTAGATATCTATACCAAACGATGGAGTAAATCGGAAGGAGTCGAATCGCATTCTCTGAATGACTGAAAAAATCTCATTTTGGATTTACTGATATTCGAATAGACAACTTCCACAAAAATCCTCATCTTTTCGAAAATCGAAGTTCTAGATCTGAAAGATATTTCAAATCCAAATTACGTAAATAATATGAAAATTTTGTCTTCGCTCCTGCAGATAAAGCAGCCAACTACACCATAATCCCATGAAAACGTTACTACATATCAACTTTTGTTTCGGAACTTTCGTCTACAAATACTTATATCGAAAGCAATGAAAGGGTCCCCAACATTTTGAGCAAACATAGCAGTGAAATGTCTTCATTCAACATCCCTATTTTTAAATTGGGTCTTCCTACAATAAAGGATTGTTTTTCAGCTTTTGCGCTATAACGGTGTGTATTGGCAGTAGGGAATGGAAACAAAATATGTAAAGCACGAAGTGTTTTTCATGAATACACACCAATAAAGCACAAAAGCTGAAAAACAATCATTATATTTACATTTTACGTGTTAATTTAGTTGTTTATGTCCCTTTTCCTCCCGTTTCTTCATATTTGAAATGTCACTGCGGAGGGAGAACGTCACTTGACGTAACAGCAAACGATCGTTCGGCGTTTTTTGCTAGAGCTCTTCGAAGTAACACCTTCTGTACGGAAACATTTTAGAAAAATAAGAAACTGAATTTTGTTTATGGTTGTATTTTGAACATTTCTATCAAAACTGAATAAAAAATGAATCGTCGAATCGCGATTTTTGTCCCACATGATAAAGACCAAGCGGATGGTAAGTCTGGAGAAATGTCATGGATATTGGAAGGAAAACATTTGAAAACTGACTGGAACACACTATTAATTTGTTTATAATTACTCTGTTTCTTCTGGAAGTATTTAGAATAATGCAAAATTCGAGTACAGCCGTGCAAAACTATACAAATACACGAAATGTTCATGACCTACCTCAACATGGCACAACATTCAGTGATACGAAATATTTCTGATATGTATAATATCCATATGAAGCAAAAATAAATTCACTGCTGATAATGAGTTAAAGAAGATCCTGACGATAATCTCAACAGCACTTACAATATAGCAGAAAATTAAACATCGACGGACCCCTAGCAAGCTAGAAATGGGACCAGGTGCCCGGGAGGAGTAAGCATCCCCTGGTGGCTAGCTGCACCCGCCGTCAATGTTAATGAAGCATGGAAATGAAAATATAAAATGCATGCACTGTCTGACGTTATGTCTTAATAGAAAGTGCTATGGCGACAATGTCAGGGAAGTATATTCAAAACACTTACTGTCAAACCCCTCGCGGGGAACTTTTTTACGAACTCCACACGGCAAAGGGCATAAGTGTGACACAAATGATTTAAAGAAGATCCTGACGATAATCTCAACAGCACTCACAATAGAGCAGAAAATTAAACATCGACGACCCCTAGCAAGCTAGAAATGGGACCAGGTGCCCGGGAGGAGTAAGCACCCCCTGTTGGCTAGCCGCACCCGCCGTCGATGTTAATGAAGCATTGAAATGAAAATATAAAATGCACGCACTGTCTGACGTTATGTCTATATAGAAAGTGCTATGGCGACAATGTCAGGGAAGTATACTCAAAACACTTACTGTCAAACCCCTCGCGGGGAACTTTTTTACGAGCTATGACACAAGTATAGCAAATGCTCATCCTAAATATTGAATATTTGATCCACTAATGTCTGAATTTGCTCATCCACACATGGCATAATTCCGTAGACGACAGTGAATTTCGTCTGGTGTGACGCGTGATCGACTTACTACGTCACACTTCTTGGAAGTGTACATGTGGGTGACCTAGATTTTAACCCATTTAATCACTGGGGGTAGACGGCATCGATTGATAATGGAATTTTGAATATGTGTTGAAGCAGTAAATAGAATGGGCATTTTATGGGAAATTAATCCGCATTTGTTCAAATGTCACGTGATAGGCTCTTGCGATTATCGAAAAATGCAGTGCAGTTGGTTTGGTACCTTCATATAAGGGAAACGCAGTAGGAATGTAAATATATGACATGTACTGTATACCAAAACTGCACAAACCTCCTTACAAATTTAGATACACTGCTAATTCTAGCAACTGCTCAACTACAAGTTTGTCTAGAAATATGACGCCAGCCCTCATGGCGGTAGAGGAACACATTGCAAAATATTGTGAAACTGTTCTGAACAGGAATGATGTTAATTTATTTTGGTCTATAAAAAATTCAGGGGATGTGATTGACAAAATAAAATCTAGAAATTTTCAAGCCAATACGATTTCTTCATACAACTTTTCAAATATGTACACCACGCTTCCTCACGACAAGATTAATGATCAAATGTCCAAAAACATTAAATGGTGATATAATCGATAGGGGAAAACTTATATTTGTACATCTGAATCAAAGGGTTTCTTTTCCGCAACAGAATACAAATCATTCAAATTATGGATATGTAGCGACCTGTGTAGTACCTTGTCCTTCCTCTTGGACAACATTCATGTAAGATTTTGTGAGAATCTGTACAAGGATGTTGTAGGGATTCCTATGGGTAAAAATTGTGCGCCTCTTGTTGAAGATTATTTTTATACACATATGAAAAAGAATTTATGCAAAATCTCCTGAAGCAAAGAAAACATGATGATGTGAAATGCTTCATTAGTACTTCTAGGTACCTGGATGACAAATATGATATTCTTACTATCGATAATCCTGTTTTCGAAAAATGTAAAGGTGCTATTTTTCCACAAGAATTGACTCTAACCAAGGCAAACGTTACAGACACAGAAACACCATTTTTGAACCCAAATACCAAAATAGTCAATAGAGAAATCCATACAAGTGTGTATGACAAACGAGATGATTTTGGATTCAACATAGTCAATTTCCCCTGGCTTGACGGTGATGTCCCTAGATTACCATAATACGGTATCTTCATTTCACAGCTCATCCGGTATGTTAAAGCATGTACTGATATTTTGGAGTTTCATAATAGAAAGGACTAGGTGCGCTACCCGCTTATATCGGCCCTATAATTTTGATGAAAAATGCGTTTGATGAACTATTTATAGCTATTCTCTGTAAGCATTCGAACATTTATGAAGGACGCATGACAATGCATGTCTCAGATTTTGATGAAAGGAGTAGGTTCGGTAACCATGGAATTCGGCCCTGTCGTACTTTTGAATGAAATTTTGTATGTTAAATAACTGATGTCTGCAGTTTCTAAAACTGTTTTCTTTTTTCAAATATCTTAAAAATTGACGAAAATATGTGGAATCGTTTGAGGCATGGTATAGCCTATTGAGCGACGTACTGAGCCTAAAAATATCTCATAAAATCGCCCTATCAAACTTAGTTTCTGGTCCTGTAGTTATAGTAGCACTCATTATGATAGTAGTTACGAGAAATCAAGAACAATTAAACTGTATAAAAGTTATTCTCAAAATCTGTAGACACTGAAAAAAAAATTCTCGATTTTCTGATTTCTAAAGAGAGCTGTAGAGCAAGTGACCATATTTCGCCGTATTTTTCGTACATTTCTTTGAATATCTCAAAACTTGGAGGCCAATTCAATAATTGCTTTTGCTAGAATTAAATCTAACTCCATTCTGGATTGAAAAACTACAAAAAGATTTTATTTTAAGCAATTCATTGTTTCCCGATAAAACGTCAAAATATTTCGTTTCCATGTTTTCGGGGGTGACCATATTTCGCCGTTTTCGTTGATATGTATCTTATTTACACACAAACGGACAAAACATTTTATTTTATTTCATCAATTAGCTAAATATGTTGCCATGGTAACCAGCCTTTTTAACACTATCAGACACTACTAATGAGCTTATTTAATATTTTACGTCCTAATCTTTAGAGTGCATAAAAAATCTTCCATTAATGTCGTATATAGACCAAATTATAGAGCTTCAAATTAGCGCAATTTTGCCAATTTCTCAACTTTAAAGGCCTTTGCCATGGTAACCAAATGACCTAGAAATGAAATATTTCTCAAATTTTCCTTTATTCATCGGTCCCTTCTTATGTGTGGAATTTCATGAAAATTGGAGACCATGACCATTGTTTAAATGGTGACAGAGAATTGCTATCAATTATCACTTTTTGCAATGTTGAATGTTTGAGAAAATACGACGTCATAACTCGGAGCCCTCGTAACGTCACGCGCGTGATGCATGACGTCATATTCTGACGTCATTTGCCCTGAATGACGCAGAACAAAGGAAAATCATCGTATCATACAAATCTTTAAAATTCATCTATTATTCAGGCCTCGCCCTAGATATTTTTTATTCAAATTTAAAGGCCGATAAGAAATCCATCGATTGGTACAAAAACTATCCGCAAGGCCTGGATCGATACTTAATTTCTTCATTTTCCATCGAAATTTCGCTCATTTACTGATATTTTCAATGATTTCAACCTTTTTAGACGTTTTTAGCGATGTATTTTTCAGTATATGACTGTGAAATCAAAATAAGCTTTCAGGATATGGATTCACCATACATTTGACATTTTATAAACTAGAATATTATGGATATATGAACAGCTTTGTAAATAGGGCCGATATAGCAGGTTACCGCACCTGCTTCTTTACATATTACAAAGAAACTTTTAGGTCAAGGTTTTCGCTGTCACAAACTAGTAAAAACTTTCTGGAAATTTTACAAAAATTATGATCATCTTCTTATGAAATTCGGACCCATACAAGCAACATAGTATATAAGATTAGGTATTTCACAACCTGCATTTTCTGGTGACATAATTAACAAAATAAGAATGAGTTAAAGAAGATCCTGACGATAATCTCAACAGCACTCACAATAGAGCACCAAATTGAGCATCGACGGATCCTTAGTAAGCTAGAGGTGGGATCAGGTGCCCGGGAGGAGTAAGCATCCCCTGTTGGCTAGCCGCATCCGCTGTCGATGTTCATGCACGAAAATAAAAATATATAAAATACATGCATTGCACTGTCAGAGGTTATATCTATATAGAAAGTGCTATGGCGACCATATCAGGAAAAAATATTGAAAACACTTACCGTCAATCCCCTCGCGGGAAACTTTTTTACGAGCTCCACACGGCAAAGGGCATAAGTGTGACACAAATCAGTTAAAGAAGATCCTGATAACCTCAACAGCACTCACAACAGAGCACCAAAAGAAGAAGGATCAAAGGTATACAGCATAGCTATGGAAAATGCGCCAGAGTCATCAAACGATTTTTACACCGTGGATATGATCCTAATGTCACCAGACGGACATTAAGCTTGGTACTTGACCAATCTAAAGTCTTGTACTAGCGCAATCTTAAGACTTGCACTCTGACTGACTGTGACGACGGGACCCCATGACGGGCCCCGACCACCTGTCCCCTCTGAATGTCAGTCGGACTTCTCAGGTGATAACAAATATGAGCTCTCTACAGCCGGCAGAGCACGAACTGTATTACGCACGTCCTCTTTTTATATCAATTTACATAATCATTTGTGTTGCTTGGACCCCTGTGTTTTGCGGTCTTGTTTGTGTGTGGTCATCTAACAGTGAGGGTGTTGTTTTACACCATAATTGTGTGTTCTTCGAGACCTCTGGGAGGGTTGTGCGCACGTAATCCAGGATAACCACACCGTCTGCTATTTACGTGGCAGATGGCCGTCCAAAGTCGGCACCGGTTGCCCATTGGTGTCGTTGGTTAATGTGTGGTCTTTTATGTTCCATGTTTCTATGGTGTGAGTTGGTTTCCTTGTCCCTTTTGCGTCACTTTTTGTGGGTGTCTGTTCTTAGTTGTTTGCATTGGGTGTTTTGGGGTTTTGCTGTGGGTGCTGCAACCTAGTGTTGTTGGAGATCCCCTCCTTTCTTCAACGCATTAGAAAATTTCTGTTATTATTTTTTTTTTCAATTTCTAAATCATTGGTCCTGTAGCATAATATCCTAGCCATCCTACCACGTTTTTCGGTACATTTTTGGGCATCATAACTTTCACACTATTTGGCTATATTACAAATTTTAGATTGAGGATCACTGACGAGGGTTTAGTACCCGAAACGTGCTTGTCTGGTCCATGCTGTAAATTTATCTGCTCTAAAATGATGACAATGAACTAAACAATTTATAATAAATACGTCAAAATTTGATTCATTAATGAATAATCTATAATTAATATACAGATCGATAATACCGCCGATGAGTACGGAAATTAAGCTGCACAATATTACATCAATAAATTAATATACAAATAAATTTGTTAGTTTAAAGTTCGTTCGTATTAACTTAAATGTGAAGGATTTTTTTTTTCGTTCACTACAATTGACCAAATTTAGAAACTTGTTCATACAATGTCATGTGTTTACAGGTAAAACATAACATTGAGAGCCACCTGTGGACTTTTCGTCACATATGGTGAACAAACAAAGATATCACATTGCAACTGAAATAAAGGTACACAAATCAAACATCCTGTTTCATAAACGCATTTTATTATAAATGAAACACCTAACTTACAAAGGAACACAATCATATTCAAAGTAATGAGGCTGTTCAGCTGAATCAGATACTTTGTTGAAGTCAGAGATCGAATAACAAAGAGTAAGAAGGTATGATTTGTTTATACTTATGATACATTAAGCAGACTTTGTTCAAATTGTATAATTCTTCCAACAGCATCTATTGTGCAATAAAGATCAGTTTACATTAAAAGTATATGATTTCTGACAGGGAGCAGTACAACGAATTGAAAAGAACTCGAAAATCAAACGCGTGTATAACTTAGGAAGTTTTAAAAAGTATGCTAAGAGTTGAAAATAAGGCTCTCGGAACTCGAAATTAAAGAAAGTCATGCATTTTCTTAAGTATTTTGTAAATATCATTAATATAGAGATAATGCATCATAGCGGCAGAATGGTGGATAGGTACTGATTTTTGTCATTTTGGTGAGTGAATTGAAAACGCGAAAATAGGTGTTCGCAATAGATTGAACCTTTCTCAAAAGGCCTTCATGGAAGGTTATAAACATAAAGAGTATCTAATCTATTTCATATTTTGACAACAGCTTAATGTTAGAAATATCGACTAGATCATCAGTAATCGACAGAATGACAAGACTTCACTGGTAAAATTAATATGGGCTGCTTATTAAAAGTACTTTGGCTGGAAGCATCACTGATGAGAATTTGATATTCGAAACACGTGTCTGGTGCATGAAAATTGGTTAAAATTTTCATCAAGAAGGTATGGAGTTCCCTTCCAAATTACTTCTATTTAGATATAAAAAAATGCAATTCTGATCATGTTTATATCCTTATCTTCAGTTCAAACCGCGAAAATTTGTACTTGCAGAACTAAAGACACCCTGTTTGTATAAATATCCCGAAATTGGATACTTACAAAAACAATTGTCATACGATAGTTTTATACCTTACATGTACAAGAAATGAAAAGTACTACACTGCTCAAAAAAATTAAAGGAGCGATTTTTCCCTTGTAATATGACGGTACATAGCTTGCAAAATCTTGCAAAACTAAAAGTGCAATATTTTTCTTTGAGAGGAGCTAGGCATGCTAAATGGACAATACATTGTTGTTGTATTTAATCAGAACGATTCACAATTCATTTAGAATTGAAAAAAAATACCTGTAACCTTCTGTTACGTTTGACCCGTTAGATTTTGAACAAGTACCTTTTAAACAGTTCATATATGAAATACAAGAAGGGTACTTTATGTCATGATCCATATTTGTCATTTATACATTTCTTCGTGCTAACCTTTTTTTCTCATATTATTCCTAGCATGCATTTGGACTATATAGATGCTATTACAGCAAATTAGAATTTTAGACATTAATAGAGTGCATAAAATTACATTGGAACACATAAAGAGAAAGACTTAAAGTATAGGGAGCTTGTCTTGAATAAATTTTCCTGAAAGTTGTACTATCAATCAATACATCATTCTTAATCAAGGCTTGATTAACTCCAAGATTAGGATTGTGAAGTTAGGGTCAAAGACGACAATTCAAGTTAAAAATGTTTTTTTTTTCAAAGAAGGTTGAAATTTGAAAATTTTATCGTCGTGTCGACCTTGACCTTTGACCTTTTCATTCCAAAACCATTAAATGTACACAGTCAATTATGTCTCACATGGGATGCATATGAAATGAACGTCATGTTTTCATATGAAACTGGGATTTTGGTTTTATGTGAACTGTGAACCTATGGGGTTTCATTAGAATTCCCTGACTTCTGGGTAATCGGAAAATGTGGGTGGGTTATGCGTACGTATATTAAATCCGGAAAACTACACCATATGCCTGCGTGGCAGATGGCCGTCCAAAGTCGGCATCGGTTGTCCATTGGTCTCGTTGGTTTATGTATGGTCGATTGTTTCATATTTCTTTGGTGTGAGTTGCTGTTCCTTTTCCCTTTTGCGACTTTTTCTGTAAGTATCTGCCTTGTGTTATTGCATTGCGTGATTTGTTGTTTTACTGTGGGTGTTCTACCGAGTGATAATGAAGATCCCCTCCTTTCTTTCACGTACAATTTATTTCAATTTCACCTAAGAGTAATACTTTACATGAATTTCACATGATTTTTTGTGTGACAATCTTGCAATATTGATTTTACTTGAAATTTATTCCAGAAACTGCACATTAATTTCATTTAAAAACTTCATTAAAATATCATGTTCATGCTTGTTTCGTGTAAATTTCATATGAACTTTTATGTAAATTTTATATTAATTTCAGAGGAATTTTATACGAGGCACAATTGGCTGTGTAAACCTCAACTTAGCTGAAACATTTCTTGCAACTTTTATAATGATAGGTGCATTTCTTGCTCTTTCATCATCAGGGTCCTTTAAACTTGACCTTTGACCTTTTAAACTCAAAATTAACAAGTGTCATTCTTCACTCACTGGTAATATCTCTGATAAATGTCATGAAAATAGGTAAAATACAATTTCTAAACTAATCCCGAAACCAATTTCAAATATCAGAGACCATAACCTTGACCTTTGATCACAAAATAGAAAGTATCATCTTTGTCGCAACGAAATTGTTTCTGACAAATTTCGTGATGATAGGTGAAATACATGCTAAGACCCATTTTCAAATACTGTAAAACGAGAATATTTAGCGCTCGATTTATTTTAGAGCCATTAGCGCAAAGGCATGGTTGCGCTAAATTAAGTAGTGCGCTAAAATTTTCAGATGCAACATCAAATTTCAATATAAAGAAATCATTCGACATTTTATTCAAAGTGCATTACACCGTGTCCACGGCTTGGTATATCCGGCAACGCTTGTTGTTTTTATAGCCAATTAGATAATTGGATTAACGCTAGCGCTTGGGTAGATAATGATAGTACACGCGCCGTGATTAACATGTACATTTGTACTGGGTAGATCATGATTGTCTACGTGTCGTAATAACCAATCATGAAATATAAATAAGAGTCGGACGAGATTATTCTTTAACAAAAAAAAACAAAAAAAAAAAACAAAAAAAAAACCACAACAAAAACTGAAGTTGTCTTTAATCAGAACAAATTTTCATTCCAACCAATCAGATAAAAAATTGTAGTCCTACCTAAATGCAGGAATAGACGTTCATATGTATTATTTCTAACGAGAAGACTAATACTCTCTCTCTCTCTCTCTCGCTTATATTTAGATGGCGTAACATTTGTGTGAAATCACAGTACTTTATAACACAAGGTACATATACGGTAAAAAAGGAGATCTATAAAGAAAAATACAAGCATACGAATAGGCAATTCAATTGTCCAATACACGTGCCGGCATGAAGTCAATACCTCTATGTATATCGCTGTGAACATGTACATTAGATGCGCAGTCTTAAAAAGAATTTATCTATACACAACGTGAATAAAATCGGGATGTTAGCGCCATTGCCGTAAGATTATTTGTTATGCCAAGTTGAAAAATTGTGACGATATATATTCATTCATGTTACATTCAGAACAGCGTTATTTTCTTTTATCACTTTAAATTGAATTGATAATTAGTTCGTATTACCAACGATCGTCCGAACATGAGACATGGCAGATATTTTTTTGTCTGACGTTACAAAAAATGACGATTCATCGACGGCAATTTGCTACCGGCGATGTCTGAGAAACAAAGTCCTAAAGTCACTGTGCCCTAATTTTATTGACCAGATGGTGTCAATGCGCTAAATTAAGTTTGCGCCAAAAGGTTTTCATCCCTCATTGCGCTAAAATATGTTTGCGCTAAATATTCTCGTTTTACAGTACCAGAGTCTCATGACCTTTACTTCGATTTTTGACCCAACAAAATCACTAGAGGTCACTAATGACTCATTAGAAACATTGCTGGCACGTTTCATTATCGTAGGTGCAATAACGCTGTAATATGATCCGTATAACATTATAAGTCACCATATTCATATGACCTTGACTTTTTGAACCCAAATTAACCAGGGGATATCCTTGACTCATGGTGAGTAGATGTATGAAGTTCCATTGCACTAGCACTTTTCATATTTGAATCATTGTCCGAAAACTATTTTGACGCCTGTCCGCCAGTCTTATACGGATGGTATTTCTCTGATCGATAAGCTTCTTTTTCAACAAAGATTTAGATTTTCATCATCAGATCTATATATCAAAGTATCTAACTTATCATAAGTTGAAATCGCTTTATATGATTTTATTTTCAAGTCTAAATCGCTTTATCACGCACATGTACGTGTTTGAAATCTTAAAACTGTATTTACTGTTCGAAATCTTAATGTTCCTTAACCCTTCTTCTTAACTAAGACGTAGTATTTTTACTTTGTTATTGAACGCATGAAATAAATAATGTACCGATACATGTGTGTTAATATGTTTAAGTAAAGATTACCCATCTTTCCATCGTCATGGTAATGAAGTAAGTCACTCTCGCTTTATGGGAATTACCAGCGCGTACATGAAAAAGGTATTTATAAAGGGAATATGTATCACAGTAACTAGGTAATGACAATCGGACGATATAAAGTGAACTGACCTTATATATAATCGCTAATTTATAGCAACTGAATTAATTTTACATAACTGTTTTCCGAGGTCTGTGTGCTTAAATATACGCAAACGGTGAGCAGAAATGACCTTGAATAATTTTGATAGTGCATGAAAGTAAATTTATTTTCATCAGTCGAGTTTTCTTACATAAAACATATCAGTTAAAATATTTTCACATCAAAATGCCTCACCGTTAGTCAAAAGATCGAAGACCGTAATTTTTTGTCTAATGCATATTTTAGAAACGACAGACGCGAGGACAAACCCTACGTTTCTTGAAAATCGACCTCGTTGATTACAAAAGGCACGTTTTACCTGTTAAGACGATGTCATCATCATTTATAATAACGTCGATATCCTCGGTAAGGGAGCCCCAGGAGAGCAAAAAATATCTCAGACAAGATATGAAGCCATCGAAAATGGTATTAATATGATAACTTCTAATCTTTAGTTGAAATTAAGAAATTCATGAAAAGGCCCTTACATTTATGTTGATATTCTCTTATTTACTAAAAGATTAAATATACCAAGAGGTAAATTTGCATATACATGTATCTCGTAACAAAACCAGAAAATTAGCATATATAAATCAAGATAATCATCACTGATTTGCAGAAAGCTCCTTTTTATGATTTTTATGACCTTAGTTAAAGAAGAATACCTCTAATACTTCATGTGGTTAAAGTTTAAAACTGTATTTTAGATAAGATAATTTTATGTTCCAGGTTGTCCTCCAAGTTGAAGCGAAATGATACTGGCAGTAGTCTGTATTTTTCTGATAGCGGTAGTCACGGATGCAAGATGGAATTGCTGTGATTACCGCTTTACGAGATACAATGACGATGGAAAATTCAATATGGTGTTTTTTGACAGACATTCTCTTAGATGCGGAAGAAATGGTATGAGGCAATTTAAATTAGACAGAGGTCCAGGCAATATTCGTTTTGAATATGAATGCTGTAGACTACCCAGAAGACAGGGAACCCATACTTTTCAGACAGTCTATACATATGACGGAAATGGTAACCTTATATACCTTGACCGCCAAACAGTGTCCTGTGGAAATAATGGCATTATCTCCGGCTTCAATCTCCTAAGAAACCCTCGCGGAGACCACGTCCGATTCAACGTTATTTGTAACCAATACAAGAAATTATCATGTCTTTTAATGCGATACACTCCGTATAATCCTGATGGCGGTGGAGATTCTATCTATTTGGACCGTCACAGGGTGAAATGCTCTTCAGGCTACTTCTTGAACAGTTGGGGACTCAAACGTTCAGGAGACGGTAAACAGATTCGGATTGCCTACAGATGCTGCCGTCCGTACTAGGTATCCTAAATGAAGCATTGGAAAATGACACAAAGATAAAACCTTTCTTTCTACATCCACCATGGAAATGGGTAATATTCTCCTTCTTCGTGTTAACAATTAGAATCAATAAATCTTTGAATTATATTACCGTCAATATCTTGTCTGTCTATTTATCGACTTTGATACGTTTTATTAATTATTTGATTAACTTTGAAGTTCATGTTCAAATTACCAGTGCAATACTTAAATTAGAGGATTCCTTCACTACAAAGTTGGCCATTACGAATCTTGACAAACCTCGCATATACTGGGGACCGTATAAATCACGATGAATATAAAGCTTTGAAAATGGTACAAATTTAAGATTGAGTTTTAGTTTCAATAAACTTTAATAGGTTTCTAAGTCTCATCGTGTTTATAGTTGTTTATGCGCGCTAATATACAATTATTGACTGGGAATGAGGGCAATATATGATTTGTTGGACCTGAAGATAAAATATTGCCCGAGGCCGAAGGCCGAGGGCTATATTTTGTCTGCAGGTCCAACAAATCATATATTGCCCGAATTCCCAGTCAATAATTGTTTTGTTATACTTAACATCAATACTGCAGCAACGAATCGATTAGCCCGGCATGTTTACGTTCATTTTCTTCTATAAGAGAAAGAGCGCGGTAAAATAGGTAGAGCTAATAGCGTCATCAATGACGTGACGTCACAAACGATGTACCGTTTATCGGTCAATATTTTTTGAAATATTGCCCTAGGGCCAATATTGTTAAAAATATTGACCGCTTGGTCAAATATTCGAATTTATAGGCATTTTTCCTATGGGGATTTTATATAGAGATACTGACAAGGGTATAACAAATTATAATATATTTCAAAAATGTGGAAGAGTATTTACCAGACATTTTGTTCATGTTCACGGACTTCGCATTTCGGAAACCGCACTTGGAAGGGACTATGTATAAAAAGTAAATTGTAAATGGTATCGGAATGAACTACTGTCCGCGCGGTTCACTTCGGAAACTGGATAAACGAGATTTATATAACTTTGTAATGCAACAATTGAAATCAAATCTATATCATTAAATACATCTCGTAAATTTTGGTAAATGTTATATGGTCGAGGGTTCATGCAATCATATTATACAGACAAAATTAATTTAACTTAATAAAATTAGTTTTAGATAGGGCGTTTTCACTGTTAAATTTCAGCGTGACGTCGCCGAGTTTAACATTGAAATTATGGGGAGCGTCACGACGTCAAGGGAAAATTAGCATGGGAAATGGCCCATCTAAAACTTGTTTTGTCTATATAATTTGATTGGGTGTACTCACTATTATATAACATACACCAAACTTTACGACGACTAAGCGAGATCTATTGAATGGTATCAACTTCATTCAAATGTAGTCAAAATCGCGCTTATTCAGTTTCTAAAGTGAGCAGCTCGGACAGTAAGAATACATTGTGTGAGAATTTGTTTATCTATATGTGATAATATACATATGCAAAGCTTTCAAGTTTCGTTTCGTCTATTCAGTGTTCTGATTATACTTTTCTAATTGCACCTGATTACTTTAATATGACCCCTTAATGCTTCCGGCCAAACCAGAAAACCTTGTTGAAGTGACAAGCGAGATGTAAAATGAAGATGAAGATGTTGTTCATCAGGAACTTTGAATTAATAGTCAATTCAAGCGTCACATTCAAGTGGATTAACCCTTTTTTGAACAGTACTTATTTTAAATAAACTCTGAATTTAATAAAAGAGAACTAAAATAAGTAACATTTGTTATATGAATTGTTAAAATTATCTTTAAATTCACAGTGCATCATTGATATATCTGTCATAAATTATCCCACAGTTTCCACGATGCAAATATGGCGACATTTCCTGTTTTTCGAGTAACACTGGTCTCTACAAGATGGACTTTCATTTCTACAAGATTTTTCGTCGAGTTCGGAATCAAATACACATTTTGCTCTGGTACCGGTTAGTGTCACCAGCAGTGTACCAAGGAGTAAAAACGCAAGACTGTTTCCATTCTGAGGGAAATAAAGACCATTTGGGTCTTTACTTTTCAAACTGGATATTCTTTAATCAAAGAAAATCAGGAGAGCTGGATCAAGTTTTATGAATTAAATTCTAAAGAGGAAACCTAAAGATATACCGCCCAAAAAGGGGTTTACTGAATGGATACTAATAAAAGAAGATATAATGAGCACTGTAAAATTATATTCTTAATTCAAATGTACACGAAACCTTGCTTTACTATAATTGTAATTATACTGTTTTTTTTTTTTTTTTTTGATGAATTGAAATTCCAACATTTCATAAGAAGTAAATTCATAGGAGGATGTACTGAAGTGTCGGAGAGCTTATTGCCATTTAAACAATTTGTTTTGGTTCTTTATCAATTTGATATGATATTTCATTTTGTAATTTTCAATTCATCTCCCTTGTGTTTTTACTAAATTTCATTTTTATTGCATTTTCTGACATATATAGCAACACATATAGTCATTACAGCACATTCATACCTTCCACGCTCCTTTCACACACATAAATATAAGTAAAAAGTACATTTCTTTTCTGCTCGCAGAATGATTTAAAGTTACTTTCTAGCAAGATTTGCACTGAAAATATGTGCAATTATCATGATTAATATGAATCAAGGCAAAGCCTTTTTGTACGAGCGGAAAGAAAATAGATATGATTATATAACATAAAAAAATCTTTCTTTTTTATTTTGACTATGACGGTTTACCTTATCTTGCAAAACTTTCTGTTTGATGATTGCCAAAAAGAGGTAGTATAAGGCGAGTGGAAACAAGGAAGCATTGATAAACATTTTAATGGGGGGGGCTTAAAATATAGTTCTTTAGAAATATGGTTCTTTATAGTTCATTTTTATTTTGTAAGAATAATGTTTAGGCTAGCTGAAAATAAATTACTTAAGAACAAAAGAAAAAACAAACATATTCCGACTTCTGACAGTACGAAACCACCCGAGACGAGAAAAGCAATCAGAGCGAAACGTCTCGTTTAAAACCGGAAATGTCGGATTTCCCGTGGTTACGCCGCCTTGTTGATGCTTTATCGTTACCTGATTTACGAAAAATATTTTCAATGAATTTAACTTATAAACAAAAATTGAGTATAACATATACGTCTACTTGGAGTCGAAAAAAAACATCTAAATGGCAATATCAAGCGTCTCCGCAGCAACTCTGTCTGCGAGGGGACGAAAGTTTTTGAAAGCATAGTAGTACATTCTCATTCTTTGATTCAGCATATTTTCTCAATAAGATATGTATACATACGCGTTACCATAAGGGCGAGCTTCGCTCTCTATAATTAGCTGTAATATGCGATTACGAATATCCTGATTACAATCTCAACATCACTTACAATTGAGCACCAAATTAAGCATCGATGGAAACATAGCAAGCTCGAGGTGAGACAAGGTGCCCGGGAGGAGTAAGCATCCCTTGTTTGGCTGACCGCACCCGTCGTCGATATCCACGCACGAAACTTAAAACAATATCTCCAAAACATGCACTGACTGAGGTTACACAGCCAATTGTGCCGCACATGAAATTCATGTGAAATGTATATAAACTTTACATAAAAGTTCACATGAATTTTATTTGAAACGAGCACGAACATGAAATTTACGTGAAATTTCTTAAATGAAATTCATGTGAAGTTTCTGACAGACATTTTATATGAATTGAATTTCTCATGGTGGTCACAAAGAAAAATTCATGTAAATTCATGTGAAGTAAATTTATGTGAAATTCATGTGAAAAATATTTAACATCAATCTTATGTGAAATTTATATGAATTTCACATGAATTTACATGATGCTCATTTCATATGAATTCCATGTGAGGCACAATTGGCTATGTATGTCTATATAGAAAGTGCTATGGCGACCATGTCAGGGAAAGTCAAAAACAGAGATGTACCATGTCCTTTATTTTGTAATCATGTGGATATTCATCATTTCCTTTACAAAATTTATTATAAGGACATCTTCATATACATGGTAAATGTAAGGTTTATGTCACTGATAAGCCAAGGGACCAGCTTGAACATAGGAAAGGGATACATCGTGAAGAACCCTATGGAGTAGCTGTACTTGTGAACGGGGAGAACCCTATGGAGTATCTCTACTTGTGAACGGGGAATTCAAGGCTATTATGGAAAGTCAAATATACTGCTTGAATTATGGTTCACATAAAATATGAATTTTGCAGATGTGGAGATGGTAAAGTTATCAGGAAAATGCGATCGTTGCAAAGGAGTAAAAGCTACTAATATTAGACATTTTTCACCTTGACGAACTTCGCACTTCGAACTTCGTTGTTCGCACTTCGAACATTGAAGAATCAGTGGAGTAGCTGCCATTTACGTATGAACTCATAAGCGGAGTCATCAACCTATTGATTAATATACTCAGTGGAATTGAAATATTGCAAGTCCTGTACTACTGGAGTGTTTTTGGCAACACAATCATAAATTTAAAGTACGAAGTTCGAAGTACGAAGTGCGAAGTTCGTCACAGTGAAAAATATCGATTTTCTCTATGGCCTCTATCTCTGTCCATATACCTTGCGACTTCATACAAAAAGATTTCCCATAAGTTGTGCCTATGTTTTTTATATTGATTTATTAATGTCACGTGCTTGTTAACGAAAATAGATTTCATTCAAAAATATCATAGAAATTAAAGAAGGTTAACATCTTAGCACCATCATGATATTTTAAACATTTTATTTGGATATGCTACTGAGTCGAACCTACAGGACATTCGTGTTGAGCCGATAATCGATTAGCGGCGTGTTGAAGTCATCCGATTTCGATAATCGATTTAAAAGTAAAATAATCGATAGCGGGAAAATGAAAGGGGTGGGGAGACTAAAATCAGAGGAAATTCTGTCTGCTGGTTAAAACTTTATTACTATAGAAAAGAGTGTTGCTCTAGATATTGTAGAGAGAAAGGATCTAGTAGCATGGCGATCCCTGATAAATTAGAGATAAAACTTTGAAAACAAACAATTTATTGCAATCTCTAAGGACTACATATTTCCGACGGACCGACGATGACAGTATTGTCTTCATCAATCCCAGATTTTTTTTAAGTTGAAACTGTTTTAATATTTGATTGAGATTTGGTGAGTATTACTGTCTGAATTTTGATTATTCTGATAAACAGTCGCACATGTGCCCCCCCCCCCCCCCCCCCATTCCACACCAGACGATAAGTAAAAATGATCGTATGTTCGTTTTTGTATTATTTTTCATACATCATTTTTAAATGAAACTACTGTAAGTAGAAGACCCTTGATTGCTTTGATAAAGTTTGATTGTTTAAGGTAAGTAAATGTAATTAAAACACATATAGCTGCTTTGTTGGTGAGCTATGAATGAAACATGCATATTTTATTTGGATGGTCAGAAACGTATGAAACGTATGTTTTATTTCGATGAAAGAATTTTGATTATTGAATTTTTAGAAACATGTTGTGACCGATCATAATCGGATGCACCAACATATTCTTACTTATTATCGATGATGATTCTGAACCGATTTCCCACCACTACAGGACATTTGGTGCCACGCACTATCTGCATAATGCAGATTCAAGAAATATAATCAGAGGGCGCTACTGAAATGAATTTTGTCCGTGTCAACAATTACTTTGGATTTAAGCATCACGGATGAGGATTTAATATCCGATGCACGTGTCTTGTGCATGAGAAATTAGTTTGAAATTTTCTTTTAAAACTTTCTAATGAGAAATTAAATTTATGCAATGATGGAATTTCTGATGGAACAAGGTCAGTTGAATGAAGCGGATGCTCAATCAAAGTAGAACTGCCCTTAAGTGGACGAATTATTCCACCGCGGGATTTGTTTTATAAAGGGAACCATTTATGACGCAACCTTCAGTTGTTCAAATTGAAACACTCGTTTGGGATTGAATGCTTTGATATGAAAATCTTACTATGCTGCTTTCATGACTTCATAAAAAAAATATTATTCTGGTTATGAAGTTCAATCCTACTTATAATACATAGGCCCAAAGTTAAAGTTATAGCCACAAGGTCAATAGTCATCATACCAAAATGTAGTTCTCTTTGTGGTAAATATGTCTTTAAAATGTCAGAGGCCTACCATTTATACCTGTAGTATGAAATAAATCTGTTCTCAAATCATAAGCAATAGTGCAAAGGCCAAAAGTTAAGGTCAAGGTCACAAGGTTAAAAGTCATGGTAACCAAATGAAGTACATGTACTCCTTATGTCGAATTCGTGTATGAAATATCAAAAGACTACCATTGATGGTATGAACAACTTTTCAACCTTATTTGCAACATAAACTTTAAGTCAAGGTCAAGGTCAAAAGTCATGATACCAAACTGTATTACTCTCTCTCTCACGAATGTGTGTATGAAATATGGAAGGCCTACCATTGATAGTATAAAAGAAATCTACTTTCAAAACTTCTTTACCTAAAATGTTATGTATGGTGTAGGTCAAGGTAAAAAGTTCAAAAGTCATGGTACCAAAATGTAGTACTCTTTATGGTAAATGTGTGTATGAATTATGAAAGGCCTCACAATATTAGACTTTTTAGACTGTAACGAACTTCGCATTTCGAACTTCGCACTTTTATTTCATACGTTGGTTGCCGAAAAAAGCGAGCAAGTTGTACAGGAAGTCCAATATACCATTCCATTGAGTATACTAATCAAAATGTAGATGACTCCGCTAATGAGTTTATACGCGAACGGCAGCTTCGCCACTTTTTCTTCAATGTTCGAAGTGCGAAGTACGAAGTTCGAAGTGCGAAGTTCGTCACGATGAAAAATGTCTATTATAATAGTATACAAGAAATTTGCTTTCAAATCTTCTTAACCGAACAGGCATACGACAGACGTACGGGTAGACAGATGTACAGATGTACAAGGTGATTCCCTGTTGTTTCATCAGGAAAATGCTCCTGTTCACAATTCTTTCTCTTTCATGGCTGCCATTCATGATTGTAGCTTCAATTATACTTCCACAAACTTCGTTTGTGGTGGTATAATTGAAGCTACAATCATGAATTAAATGACAGCCATGACAGTGAAAGAATTGTGAACAGGAGCATTGTCCTGATGGAACAACACACCTTTACCTAGTGAGCTTTACGCGAGGCTTAAGTTTGATCTTTTCTTGTCATTGTGTCAGAAGTGAAGCATAGTATGTGCCATTGATTGTTTGTACTTTTTGAGATAATCTATCGGAATAATACCTTCTGCATCCCAGAAAACAAAGGCTCACAACATATCAGTCAGCCCTCGTATCATTAAACTTGCTAGAAATGTTTCTTGTGTGTCACAGATGATTATTCTAGGATCAAAAGGATGCATTTCATACCATACACAATTATTTAGTTATTCAGAGAAATAAAATTTTGCAACTCATTTTTGTATCGTTGATGTATTTTTGGCGATTGCTAAGCAAAATCCGGTCTATGAAATGGCGAAGTCCGTCAGTGCGTCAACATTTTGGTTAAAGTGATACGTTTAAGTCCGATGAGAGAAAACTGCTTGGAGCAGCAACTTGAATCTTGCATTGGTGATAGATCATGATGAGACAAATCAAAGTCAACAACAAAATTAGACCTAGTGACCTTGACCTTGGAGTTTGACCTACTTAAAAATAAACCATGGCTATATCTAATGAACTATAGAGGATATGGCTTTGATATTTCACGTGGAGAATCCTCACAAACAGACCTTTCATTTGGTATCATGACTTTTGACCTTGAAAATGGAGTTTGACCTACTTTTAAAAAAATTCAATCTGGGCATTATCGCATATCGTATATCTCTTGTACTATAAAGGGGTAGGGTTTTGATATTTCACATGTGGAGTTCCTCATTACCAGCTCTTTCATTTTGATATCAAGACTTTTAACCAAGTGACCTTGACCTCTGACCTAGTTTAAACTGTAAGTGGTAGGGTTTTGATATTTCACTTAAAGATTCCTAATGACCAGACCTTTCATTCGATTTCATGACTTTTGACCTAGGCATTGACCTTCGACCTTCTTATGAAATATACGGCATAGGGTTTTGATGTTTCACATATAGTTTCATCCTTCCCAGATCTTTCATTTGATATCATAATGTTTGACTAGTGACATTGACATTGACCTTTGACCTCCTTTTAAACTTTCAGAGGTTGTGATATTTCACATATAGATTCCTTATGACAAAAAATTTCATTTGCTATCATGACTTTTGACCAAGCGACCTTGACCGTTGACATACTTTTAACCAATAAGAGGAAAGCTTTTGATATTTCACATAAATATTCCTCCTGACCAGATCCGTCACTTGATGACTTTTGAACTAGTGACCTTGACGTTGACCTTTGACCTTCTTTTAAAGTATAAGAGGTAGGGTTTTGATATTTCACATAAAGATTCCTCTTTTATTTTATAAGAGCTGTTGAGAATATCACATTTGAAGTAGATATATTTTTTGTATGAATAAAGCACAGGGATTTCCCAGTTGCTCTATTTACTATGTGAGGAGTGATATACTAAGTATGATAATGAAAGATTCGTTTTAACACAGACCATCTGACCAGGAAAACTGAGTAAAGCAGAGAAGACTTGGTGTGACAGAGACAACGTGATTTGGACATCTGATAGCAAAAGTGTAACATAAACAATCAAATAATGTATATATATATATATATATATATATATATATATATAAAAGAGTTGATGTCAAGGTGTCAGATAGTCTCTGCTGACCATGAATACCTCATAGATGAAAACATGTGTATGCATGGTTATATAATAATAATAGCATATAGTCTTCAAAATGAATACTGAATGAATGCTTGTTCATAATGCTAAAGGATGCATGAAACAACTCGTCAGATCTGTTCGAAATCTAGATATTGACGGGTTATACTAAAGCAAAGATTTCTAAAATCTGTATTTACGATGCTTGTTATTTATACATAAAGAACAAGGTGCGTTAATCCTTCAAATTTATCCTACAATTTTGAGGAAGAAAATGTTTTTATTAAGGTATAATTATTTGAGAAAGGAGGGGATCCCCAACAACATTCGGTTGCAGCACCCGCAGCAAAACTTTAAAACACCCAATGCAAAAAAAAACAAAACACACAGAGCAGACTTCCACAGAAAGGGGGATGGGACAAGGAACACAACTCACACCATAGAAAGATGACACATAAAAGACCACACATAAACCAACAAGACCAATTGGCAACCAGTGCCGACTTAGGACGGACATCTGCCATGCAAGTAGCAGACGGTGTGGTTATCCTAGATTACGTGCACACAACCCTCCTACTATTCCGATTACCCAGAGGTCTCGAAGAATGTACAACTGTCACAATGGTGAATTTACAACCTCCTCAATGTTTGATGACCACTCACAAACCAGACCGCAAAACGCAGGGGCCCAATCAACACAGATGAATATGTGTTAATGGATATAAAAAGAAGGCGTGCGTAACACAGTCCTTGCTCTGCCGGCTGTAGCTAGCTTAATTATGTATTTTATCACCCGAGGAGTCCGACTGACATTCAGATAGGACAGGTTGTCGGGGCCCTGTCTTCTCTAAAGAGATTTGGACAGGTTCCGTGGGGGAGTCCCTTTATCACAGTGAGTCATAGTGCAATATTTTAGAATGCGCTGGTACAAGACTGTAGATTGGTCAAGTATCAAACCTAGTGTCCGTCTGTTGACCATTTAATGTGATGTACAATACATGTATGTATGGAAACTGTCACATGATTATGAACCTTTATTGTGTCACTTCCATGATGTATGTCGTCATATTCTGATGTCATTTGCATTGGATAACCAATAATTAGCTCAACCGGCCTCAGACCAGTCGATCGTATGCGATACCAGATCGTCCTGCATCTATCCGTCTGTCCGTCCATGCACAATTCTTGTGCTCGCAACTCCTATAAAACCATATAAGATAAAAAGTTAATTCTTTTCGCATCCTACTTGATATGTGGTCTAGTTGTGCACCTGACATTTGATTTAAGCTCCTGGCCCCCATGGTCTTAGAAAATGGGCGTGGTTATGAAAATCTATGAAATAAATGATTGATACTTAATTCTTATTGCAATTTGATTGGTCTGTGGTCTAATTGTGCACCAGATATTTTGTTTCAGCCCCTGACCCCCAGGGTTTTAGAAAATGGGTGTGGTCATTTTTTCCAATATAACTCTATGTAATCTTGTGCTCGCAACTCCTCTGACTCTTTAAATGATGGAGATTTAATTCCTTTTGGAATATGATGGGTCTGTGGTCTAGTTGTGCACCTGATACTTTGTTTGGGCCCCTGATCCCCAGGGTTGGGTGTGGTAATTTTCTCCCGTATAACTCTATGTAATCATGTGTTTGCAACTCCTTTGACGCCATAAATGATGGATAATTAATTCTTTTTGCAATTTGATTTGTCTGTTGTCTAGTTGTTCACCTGATATTTTATTTTAACCCCTGACCCCCAAGGTCTTAGAAAATGGGTGTGGTCATTTTCTCCGATATAACTATGTAATCTTCTGCTCGCAACTCCTCTGACACTATACATGACGGACACTTAATTTTTCTTTTGCAATATGATGGGTCTGTGGTCTAGCTATGCACATGATCCTTTGTTTGATCCCCTGACCCCCAAGATCTTAAAAAATGCGTGTGGTCATTTTCTCCCGTATAACTCTATGTAATCTTGTGTTCGCAACTCCTTTGACACTATGAATGATGGATACTTAGTTCTTTTTGCATTTTGATTTGTCTGTAGTTTAGTTGTTTACCTGATATTTTGCTTGAGCCCCTGACCCCAGGGTCTTAGAAAATGGGTGTGGTCATTTTATCCAATATAACTATGTAATCTTCTGCTCGCAACTCCTCTGACACTATAAATGATGGATACTTAATCTTTTTTTTATTTTGCAATATAAAGAGTAGCATTCCTTTGCCCTGCAGGATAATCAATGTCCCGTATATGCTGTATTCAAGCAAAATCAGTGAGTATCTTCCTCTTGATAAATGCAATCAGTGTATGAAGTTTGGTTGAAATCAAATCAAAACTGCTCCCTTTAGGCTGAATACAAGGATTTTTACCTTATCTAGTCTTTGACCGGTGACCCTAAAAATCCATAGGTTTTTAAGCTATCAGTTATATGAAATCTGGATAAGATCCAATCAAAACTGCACCCTCTAGGCTGCGTAAAAAGATTTTGACCTTTTCTAATCCTTTAGCTTTGACCTATGACCTTGAAACTCAATAGTGTTCTTACTCTTGTCATACGCTTTCGACGTATGAAGTTAGGATACGATCCAATCAAAGCTGCTCCCTTTAGGCTGTATGCACGAATTTTTACCTTTACCAATTTGTGACCTATGACCTTGGAAATCAATAGGATATTTCTTCGAGTCATAATCAATCAGTGTATATGAAGTTTGATATAAAAAACTATCAAAACTGCTAAAAATTTTTAGGCTATGTACTAGAATTTTAACCTTTCCCAATCTGTGACCTTGACTTACGACCTTGAAATTCCACAGGGTTCTTCCACTTGTCATAAGCTATCAGTGTATGAAGTCTGGATTTTGACCTTTTCCCATCTGTAAACTAGACCTATGATCTTGAAAATCCAATCTGTGACTTTGACTTATAACCATGAAAATCCATAGGGTTCCTCCTCTTGTCATGAACTATCAGTGTATGATATCTGGATTAGATCCAATCCAAGCTGTACCCTCAAGGCTGTATATAAGGACTGTTTACTAGAATTTTAACCTCTTACAATCTTTGACCTAGACCTATGACCTTGAAAATCAATAGCGTTCTTTCACTTGTAACAATCTATCAGATGAGTGTATGAAGTATGGTAAAAATCCAAACAAACTTCCTCTTGTCATAAGCTATCAGTAAATTAAAGCTGTGTAAAATCAAATCAAAACTGCCCCCTTTAAACTGAATACAAGGATTTTGACCTTTTCCAATCTTTGACCCATGACCTTGAAAATCAATCTGTGACTTTGACCTATAACATTGAAGATCCATGGGGTTCTCCCTCTTGTCATAAGCTATCAGTGTATGAATTCTGTATAAGATCCAATCAAAACTGTACCCTCTAGGCTGTTTACTAGGATTTTGACCTTTGCCAATCTGTGGTCATGACCTATGACCTTGAAAATCAATGGGGTTCTTCCTCTTGTCATCTGTGTATGTTTGAGACAATATCCGATGATGATTGTTATCTCTCATTATCAACATTATGATCAATATGAAGATTAAATACCTCTTTTTCTTAAGTTTCTGGTAGAGTCTTGTGTAAATTATTTTCTCAAAATATAGCAATAGAGTAAAATGTCTTAATGTCATAAAAAAGTTACACACAATAGCTAAAGATAGAACTAACGCAAATTTGCCCCTAACAGGACCAAAATACCCCCTGCAGCAATCTCCTTTGAAAAGTTGATATTGTATCAAGGTAAAGCTTCAATTATGACCTTGTCCTTAGACCTTACTTCAAAGTCATGACACACCCTTATGTCCTGAGGATCATTTCTGTGAAATAATATAGAAATCCATCAACAGGGGGAGGAGTTATGCTCTAGACAATGTTTGACTAATGATGTCTATTGTGACGTTGACCTTATATAAAGGTCATGACATACTCTTAGGTCCAAAAAAGCATTTCTGTTTTGAATGTAATTGATATCCATTCACAGGGGAGGAGTATAATATTTATGTCTTTTGTGACCTTGACCTATGACATTGGTTCAAGGCCCTAAAGAATATTTGTGAAAAATTGAAATCCATGCACAGGGGGAGGAATTATGATCTGGACAAGGTTTAAGTAATTGTGTCTATTGTATTCTTGACCTTTGACCTTCTTGGTTCGAAGTCATGACACACCCTTATGTCCTAAGAAACATTTCTGTAAAATATTATTGAAATCCATCCACAAGGGGGAGAGTTATGCTCTGGACAAATATATACAAACGGTGTCTTAAAGACCTTGACCTCTGAGCTATGGCCTTGGTTCAAGGTCATGACACACCCTTATCCTCTAAGGTACATTTCTGTGATATTTTACTGGAATCCATCCACAGGGGGATGAGTTTTTCTCTGGTCAAGGTTTTACTAATGATGTCTATTGTGAAATTGACCTTTAACATATGACCTTGGTTCAAGGTCATGACACACCCTTATGTTCTAAAGAACATTGCCGTGAAATATTATTAAAATCCATCCACAGGGGAGGAGTTATTCTCCGGACAAGGTTTTACTAATGATGTCTATTGTGAAATTGACCTTTGACCTATGACCTTGGTTCACTGTCATTACACACCCTTAGGTCCTAAGAAACATTTCTGTGAAATATTATTGAAATCCATCCACAAGGGGGGGGGGTATGCTATGGACAAGTATGTAAAAATGATGTCTTTAGTGACCTTGACCTCTGATCTATGGCCTTGGTTCAAAGTCACGACACATCCTTATCCTCTAAGGGACATTTCCGTGATATATTATTGAAATCCATCCACAAGGGGATGGGTAATTCTCTGGTCAAGGTTTTACTAAATGTGTCTATTGTGACTTTGCCCTTTAACCTATGACCTTGGTTCAAGGTCATGGCACACCCTAAGATTCTAAAGAACATTTCTGTGAAATATTATTGAAATCCATCCACACGGGGAGGAGTTATGCTCTGTTCAATGTTTTACTATTGATGGCTTTTGTGACCTTGACCTTTGACCTATGACCTTGGTTCACAGTCATTACACACCCTCAGGCCATATAGAACATTTGTGTGAAATATTATTGAAATCCATCCAAAGGGGAGGAGTTATGCTCAGGACATGGGTTTACTTATTATACATATTGTGACCTTGACCATTGACCTATGACCTTGGTTCAAGGTCATGACATACCTTTACGTCCTAAGGAACATTTCTGTGTAATATTATTGAAATCCATCCACAAGGGGAGGATTTATTCCTTGGACAAGCTTTTACTAATGATGTCTATTGGGACCTTGACCTTTGACCTATAAGCTTTGTTCAAGGTCATGACATACCCTTAGGTCCTGAAAAACATTTCTGTGATATATTATTGAAATCAATCCAAAGGGGGAGGAGTTATTCTCCGGACAAGGTTTTACTAATGATGTCTATTGCGAAATTGACCTTTGACCTTGGTTCAAGGTCATGACACACCCTTATGTCCTAAGCAACATTTCTGTGAAATATTATTAAAATCAATCCTCAGGGGGGAGGAATTATTCTCTGGACAAGGTTTTACTAATGATATCTTTAGGGACCATGACCTTTGACCTTGGTTCAAGGTCATGACACATCCTTATGCCCTAAGAATCATTTCTGTGAAATATGATTGAAATCAATCCATACGGGGAGGATTTACTCTCCGGTCAAGGTTTTACTAATTGTGTCTATTTTGACTTTGACCTTTGACCTATGAACTTCGTTCAAAGTCATGACAAACCCCTAGGGCCTAAGTAACATCTCTGTGAAATATAATTGAAATCCATTCACAGGGGGAGGAGTTATACTCTGTACAATGTTTAACTATTGATGGCTATTTTGACCTTGACCTTTGACCTATAACCTTGGTTCACGGTCATGACACACCTTTAGGCCCTTTAGAACATTTTCTGTGAAAAATTATTGAAATCCATCCACAGAGGAGGAGTTATGCTACGGACAAGATTTTACGATTGATGGCTATTTGACATTGACTTTTGACCTATAACCTTGGTTCATGGTTTTGACACACCCTTAGGTTTCTGTGAAATATTATTGAAATCCATTAATGGGGGGAGGAATTATACTGTGTACAATGTTTTACTATTAATGGCTATTGTAACCTTGACCTTTGGCCTATGACCTAGCTTCAAGATCATAGCACACCCTTATGTCCAGGGAACATTTCTGTGAAATATTACTGAAATCCATCCACAGGGGGAGGAGTTATGTTCCGGACGAGGTTTGATTGACGGACTGACAGGGTGATTCTTACATACCCCCAAACTTAATAAATGTCAGCGTTACAATATTTCAGGATCTTGATATCAAAACATCAATTTTTGCGCTTGTCGGAAAATGTAGAAACAAAGCTATTACAAACATTTTTTTTTACTTTTGATTTCAGAGAAACATTATTATTACACATAATAGATATAAAAATACAATTTTCCTGAATTTTATCAAACATCTTTACATTCACAAACCATTGAAATGAGAAAACATTTACCAACAACAAAATAAGAGTTATCTCTCTTTCAATATAACATCAATATTATAAAGATTTACGTGAAAGTTCAAGTTATGTATTATTTTTCTCAAATTCCCGTAAAATGCAAAACAACATATATGAAATAGTTTTATTTTATAATTTGTCACTGAAAAAAATCAACTATAAAAAATAATACTATAAACACTATATACAAGTGAATCAAATCTTGAGGTTTTCAGGAAACACTGATGTCCATTTCTGTAGTTCTCAGAAAACCTATGTGATGCCAAAAACACACACTGTGTACAGATATTGAATGATTCTTGGAAACAGGGGAAATATTCAAGAAATGAAAATCTGGTTAAAATCTTCTTACTTAGAAATTTATGAAAATGAGAAAACAAGAACTAATAAATGCATTAGAGTTACCTCTCTTTGTCCACAAGATTAACATTGTAAAGTTAAGTTCAGACAATCATGTAAAATTCCTGTGAAATACAAAATAACATTATACAAATCAAATTGTTTCGTATTACATTTTGCAATTTAAGAAATTCATCAATAAATAATACTATAAACACTATATACAAGTGACTTAATTCTTGAGGTTTTCAGGAAACCTTGATGTCCATTTCTGTAGTTCTCAGAAAATCTATATGAAGTCAAAAACACACACTGTGTACAGATATGGAATGATTCTTGGAAACAGGGAAAATATTCAACAAATGAAAATATGATTTGACATCTTCTTTCTTAGAATTGAAGGATTAAGTGTGAAAAGTAGCATATGAATGTTGTCATACCATGGATGAAAAATTTACTAGTATAATGGGCATAAAGGATCTAATACTGTGACCACACATACAAGGAATACTTACCTGGAATATTTGTGTCTTTAAACATGGAATTTTGTGAGCATTAAACCATTTTAGTCAATATTCACAAGAGATAATTTTGGATAATAGTTACCTGATTTTCATTTGTGCTGAATTTTTCTTTACATTGATGCTGAGCATTTATAATATGTGATAACATAATACATTGAATTCTCACCTGATTGTTATAATGTGGACTGCACCATGATACGTTAATACAAGGAACATTTACTGTGTGACCTGTGGTGGCCATACTCTGGTGAAGTAGAAGTGAATATACCTACCATATTTATCCACACTATCCTGTGCTACTCATGTCTATAATCTTCTGTACAGTATTGCATTTCCATCATCATCATACTGTGTGACCTGTGTTGGCCATACTCTGGTGAAGTAGAACACATACTCACGATCCTGTGTTACATTGAAGTCAGGAGACGACCGGATCTTTGTCATGGATTCATCATCAACATTTGTGGATAATAGTTCAACATTAAATCTATGTTGTATGTTTAGTACAGACAGTATAAACTGTTGCCATTGTGATGATGACATATTTACTTCGTCTAACTTTACCTTCTCTATATGTACCATGTCAGCAGACAGACCCAGTCCTCTGTCACCCAGGGTCACCTCCACCAGCCTTAACTTACATAGTGATGTCATGTCTGTCAGCATTGGAGGACAAACATCATCATCAAGGTCAGTATTTATTTTTACACCTTCTAGGTATAAAGTTTTAAGTGAGGGTATACAGATAGGGGACACTGACCTTTCAGTGCTAGAATAATCAATACAGACCATGTCAAGTGAACTTGTTAGATGTTTTTTATACAGAAAGTTATTTAGTACTGTGTTAGTAACACCAAGTTCTCTGTCAGTAGGTACCTCCCATAAGTACAGTGACCTTATGTCTACTACGTGGGGATCAGACAGGACGTCCCTAGTCTCCCTCACTGTCTCTATCTCACTGTTCTCAGTCAGAAAAACATCTGATACATGGAACGTCACTGGGCTGTCTGTCTGTCTGTCCTGTAACTCCCTATACCAACTTACCTCTAGTTTGTACAGTTCCTTCACCGCACTGTTACCCCCCAGTGGATATTCTCTGTAACTACATATCTCAGTGTCACTGTCTGTCAGGCGTACAACACGCTGTGATATAACACAACCCAGGGACGGACACATACCACATATAAACATTATAACATTAGACAACTCCATGATGACCTTGACACTGGACAGATGTTTACAGAATGAGTCACCTACCTCTTTGTTTGTTACAATGTAGATTACAGCCAGGACCTCTTGTATAGATTGATGAAAGAAATCAACACTTACATTTTTTGTTGTAAGACTGTGTGCTTCCTTCTGACTGATCAATCCAACATCTAGTGCAAACTGTAATTCTCTCACACCTATTTCTTTTTCTAATTTTCTTTTCTGAAATACTAAGTTTGTTTCATTAGATAACAGACCTTTATATGCTACTTTTCCTAATTTTAACAGTACAGAACTACAATTCTCAATGTGATCATAAACAGACAAAATTTGAGGTAATTCAACTTTTTCTGTTTTGTCATGTTCTATTTCAATTTTATGTTTTTCATTTGCCCTCTCTATTAACATGTTTAACATCTCAACATATAAGCTTGTTTTACTGTCCCCCACCTGTTTCTTCTCATACCATATCTGTACACATACTACAGCTAACAAAGGTATCTGCATGAAGGATTCCAAACTTTTATCTTTTAAATATTTCAGTATTCTGTCCTTTGTTTCTGTATATTCTGGTGTTTTCTGTTTCAACTTATAATGATTTACAAGTACATTCTTTATAACCTTTTTCATTCCATTCTTACTTAAACCAAGAATTTCTATAACTCTTTCGTCACTGTGCTGTGATTTCTTTAACAATAATGGAAACACCCATGGTCGCATTGTTATGAAGCACGTTACACTACCTGATACGTCAATCTTTGGCATCCCATTTTTACTGTTCGAAGTTAATTCATCAAGTCCATCCAAGATGATAAGACTTTTATATTCATCCGATGATAATACTTGACGTATGGCATCATGGCAGCCCTTGTCACTCTCAAACGCATCCTGGCAGATCATATCTACAACTGAAACTAGATTTGGAACATTGCGAAACTTCATCAGAAATACAAAGTCAAATATCTTCAGTTCATTTTCCCACTTATCAAATTCTGTGTGTCCTTTTCTTTCCTTTGTTTTACCATTACACCATTTCCGTAATAGCCATAAACAGTAAGTTGTTTTACCGCGCGCGGCATCTCCTAACATGTAAATCTTTCTGACGTATTTACCGCCTTTTTGAAATATGAGATCTGGGCTTTTGACTTCCCTAGTGTTAGGTAACTCGTCGATCGAACTAAATGAATCAGAATCATCAGTGTATGTAGGTGAATCAGAATCATCAGTGTATGTAGGTGAATCAGAATCATCAGTGTATGTAGGTGAATCAGAATCATCAGTTTCTGTAGGTGAATCAGAATCATCAGTGTTTGTAGGTGAATCAGAATAATCAGTGTCAGTGTCTAATGTAAATTCTCCCTTGTTTTGTGATGAATCATTCCCCTTCGTATCATACTCCTCATCTTCCCGAATGACCACTGAGGCATATAACAGCTCTATTTGTAGTTTTTTTCTTCTGTCCTGTAGAGGGGAAAGTTGGATGGAACGGGTTAACTTGTCATTGATTTCCATTAGCCGTTCCTTCATTTTCCTTACACCTGCATCTTCATCTAGAATTATAAAACAAGAGCTTTTAAGATAAGGCATAAAATCTGCCATGAAAAGTCGAAACTTCAAAATAATCTGTACTTTTATCTTGACTAGCATTATGTAATTTGAAAGGACAGCGCAAAAGAAATAATTGTATGATTTCAGGGCTTAATCAGGCCTTTATCTTAAGAACTCCATTCTATTGATTCTATATTCTGACTTTGTAATTATGAGAACATACTTGATGGATATGATTTATACAAATATCTTAAAGTAGTCTGGGATGTATCACTGGGTTGGGTGCAGCACCCCCCCCCCCCTGGATCCTCCAAAACATGCCTAACTTTGAAGCATTTTTTGCGCTCTTTCAGATAAAATATTGTCTCATGGAAATTTCCATTGCAAAAGTTGTTTTTTTTGGGGGGGGGAACATGTTTTTTAGTCAAAAATCACCGAAAAATAGGAAAAAAAATTATAACTTTTAAATGGATGATGTTTTTAAAAATTGAAAAGTGTGAATATATAGTATTTTAGATGCTCTTGTAGATGAAATAAAATGCAAGTTCCAATTCCTATATTTTCTGTGTGTTTTGGGGTAAAAAACTCGAATTTTCCCCAAAATTCACAGAAATTGAGGAAATTTTAATTTATTCCTGCTTCTCAGCTCCTCAATATTGCATATGATCGTTCAGTGATGATTTAAAAAACATTTTTAAAGTCTCCTCTTTCAAATGACATATATTTTATAATCTTATTTTTTTTGCAAATCCTCGAAGTTAATTCTTTTATACAGAAAACTGTATTTTCAATTAGAAGTCTTATATTTCTGTATATTTATTTAAAGAACCCTTATTTATTATGAAAGCAATGATTGAAAGCGATTTTCTAGTGTAACTTTTCACACTCTTTCAGATTATATATGTTTTACTAACATTTCATTTAAAATCAAACTGTTTTTGAGGGAAAAACGTATTTTTTCATTGAAAAATAGCTGATTTCTGGAGAATATTTATAGAATCTATAGAACTTCTTGAAATGATAGCAGGAATGTATTTTGAACTGGAATTATTTAGGTTCACTCATAAATTACATGTATGAAACATAAAAGGTATTATAATTTCTACTTAATTTTGGGGCAAAATGCCTGTTTCTTGTCTAAGAATAACAGTTTCTGGAAAAATTCTATTAATTCATTTTCTTTGCTAAAACTATACATTTAAAGCTATTATCATAATAGACAGTAATCATCTTGTAAGATGATTGTGAAATTAAATGTAATAATTCATTAAAACCATCATTTTGGGGTAAAATATGCATTTTTTATGAGAAAATAAGTACTAGCTCTTTTAATTTGCCTAAATTGATATGTTTTAGCTTTGATATTATGCTGTTACTTATTATAAATGAATTGGAATGTCATTTAATATCTGAAATTTAATTTATATCTCATTTTGGGGCAAAATACCTAATTTATGTGCAAAATTCACTTATTTCTTTGAATATTTTTTTTTATTTATATCTTTTTATTTAATCAAAGCTGGAGAGATTTCATATTATTGGATGGCATAAATGTGATCAAGTTTAATGAGGTAGAAAAGATTTCTTTGATTATCTTGCTATTTTGGGTGGAAAATCTCATCTCTTATTTAAAAATCGCTAATTTCTGGAAAATCCTAATTACTATGAAATAAGTCGTTTTTATTTATAATCAAAAGTGTTCCTGTGTATATCATAGTTTGTCCTTGTAAGTCATATGCATTTGAAATATCCTCTGTTAATCTAATTGGTATTTTGGGGCAAAAAATATATTTTATATGAATATATAGCCTATATTAAGAAACTTACTATAGTCTCATATTTTAAACTATGATTACTATCCTCTGTATTTCCTATAAAATTTCTTAGTTTGTCTTAACTTAGTTATTTTCTTATTCTTATCTTGTGAAATGTTACTATGTTTTGGTAAAAAAAATTAATAAAGATGGAAAAACAAGCATTTAACACAAAAATGTAATAAAACATATTTCGCGGTTATATATTGCTAGATATTTTAGGATAAAAGCTTGCCTTTATTTGTGTCCTAATGTTTCTGTATTTTACCCCAAATATAACAATATTACACAAAATTGAAGTGAGATGATAAATAACTTAAGAAAGAATAAACAGTTATTGTCAAAATCGTAAAGAGGTAGACGCAAAAGTTCTCAATTCCTCAATTCCACGTACATGTTCTCACAATTCATATATAATTACCTGGTAAAACTATATCAATTGATAGAAAAGAACAGGTAGCTTTTTCCTCACGGCGATGACACTTGGCCACTGAAGCATTACATTGTCAATAATGTCGAAGGGTTCCAACTCTCTACCTTCTTGAAGAAAATTCAAAACCAATTTACATGCACCAGACACGTGTTTCGAATATTAAATTCTCATCAGTGATGCTTTCAGCGGAGCCACCAAAAATAATTTCAGTAGCGCCCTCTTTAATTTTTTGAAGTAAGATTTTTACATTTACATTGCAGAGAGCGCGCGGCTCCAAATTTCCTGTAGGGTCGATTCAGTAGCATATCAATATAAATGTTCAAAATTGCATTGGAGGGATGGTGCTTAGATGTTAAACTCCTTTAATGTTGATGATATTTATCGGTAAAATGGCTAGTTTCCGAAGTAGCAAAAAATATACATATATGATGTCACATTGATAAAAGGCCAAAACAAAGCTTCTTTCAGGTGACAGAGCTGGAAAGAAGTAATTACTACACTTGACAAACATCAGGCCACGGGGAACGATTTTAACTGCTCCACACTGCAACGTGAAATAAGTGTCGATATTAAGAATGTAGCTTTTTCCTCACGGCGATGACACTTGGCCACTGAAGCATTACATTGTCAATAATGTCGAAGGGTTCCAACTCTCTACCTTCTTGAAGAAAATTCCAAACCAATTTACATGCACCAGACACGTGTTTCGAATATCAAATTCTCATCAGTGATGCTTTCAGCGGAACCACCAAAAATAATTTCAGTAGCGCGCTCTTTAATTTTTTGAAGTTAGATTTTTACATTTACATTACAGAGAGCGCAAGTCAATTACATGTAACGGGTATTCAAATCGTACGTTTACCAATTTATTGGTAAATACAATGCTTTTCTATCGATTTTAGAATATCAAAGAGCTGATTTATATGCAAGTTTAAGATTTGTTAAAAAGCGCATTTGATTCTCGAGCACAAATGTTGTGCCATATAACATGTTCATATATTCATTTATTATCTGATAATAAATTAATCTAAATATAAAGTATGATCGAATGCGAAGGAAGTTAAGTTCTCTTTATTTCGTAAACTACATACTGTAGATGAAGGTGTAGATGATTTTAATTAGATTGGAGAAAATGGACAGACGATTTCCACAATTTTCATTTTCACATGTCTTGAATGATATGAATGAACATGTACCTTAATGGTCAAATGATCGATAAGGCAATACTTTGTTTATTTCTTGTTTTACATTTTCGGCATCTTCTCGAGACAAGTCTACGAAATAGATTACGTACACTTGTCTCCAAAAAGTCTTCGAGTTGTACAAGTAAGCATGAATTCATCATAATTTTTCATCAGTCATTTAGTTTATCTTTGTTTGTTAATAAGGATTATTTTTCCAAATTGAATCGATAAATTTCTAATTCACAGGGGTTTGTCACGCATCCCGATTGCCAAATTTACTATGGATTATCTATTATGAATAGAGCACCCGGGAAGCGTGATAAATCCCTGTGCTCTAAATCTTGCTAGACACATGACAATAACAAAAAATAAAGTAGAAAAGACGGACGGACAGAAATATCTTCACGCGCCAATTATGGATATGCTAGTATTTCCTTATCGTGCATGCATGAATTCAATCTGGGTTATTCGGACCGACTTCTAAAGGGTAGGTTTATTTTCATTTCATAAATTATTCAAACATAAATACCTTAAACTGATCATTATAATTTGCAGTTTTATTAACGAAAATAATTAGATCAGATTCATAGGAAATATATTTCAAAATTTTGACTTTGGTCGCATTACTTAGCCATTGAAACCGGAAGATTTTTGAAAAAGAGAGAAAAGAAAGAATTTGTTTTATTTGCTCGGAAACAGTTGAAGACGGATTTCACTTTATTTTGCAATGTCCTGTAGATATACGAAAGAAATTCATTAAACCATATTTTTGGAAGAAAACTTCTTGTTTTAAATGTGTTCACTTACTTTCATCAACAAATGTGAAAACACCTAGGAATTTAGGAAAATATTTAGCAAGTGCCTATTAACTCCGACTCTCATCGTTGAAGACTTGTATATTTTTATAATTATGCTTTATCATGTTTGTATATATCCGTTATCCGTGTACTTATATGTATTATATGTATGGATTAAGTTTCAATTAAGTATCAAGAAAATTTTTGGACACCGATATTCGCTTCAATAATAAAGAAATTGATTTTTTTTCAGAATTAACGAACAGAAAATCATTTAAAATGTCAATAACATTGTGAATAAAAAAGAATCTCCGAAGGATTGAATTTTATTAAGGATATATACATCGACTATTTCCTTGATGTAATTACTCGAAAACTCAAGCCTTGAAATAAGCTTAAAACAATTTTTCTTTGTTTTGGCGATGTCTTATTTGATCTTATAGAAGTATCCATAAGCGACTACAGAATAAAAAAGGAAATTCTTTCTTGTCCTTTTTCTGGGTTTCATTCTTTTTTTCTTTCAAATGAACCCTTAAAGCAGGCAATTTTGAAGAATTTTGTAGTAACATTACTACAACTAATATACAGGAACAAAAACAAGACTTCACATCAGTATACTATTATGTATTAGTCAGTATTTAATAATACATCCATATGTACATGTAGTAACATTACTACATGTCTGAAGCTTTCTCTAAAAATATGAAGAAAGTACTATGACAACAAAACACAAAACAAGACCATGTAGTAACATTACTACAAGTAGATATATACAGACATGTACATACTTTCTAAATAACAATAAAGTGACTTTCAGACTCTCGTAGTAATGTTACTACAAGGCTATAATACAGAAAACAAGACCATGTAGTAACATTACTACAAGTAGATATATACAGACATGTACATACTTTCTAAATAACAATAAAAGTAACTTTCAGACTCTCGTAGTAATGTTACTACAAGGCTATAATACAGAAAACAAGACCATGTAGTAACATTACTACAAGTAGATATATACAGACATGTACATACTTTCTAAATAACAATAAAGTAACTTTCAGACTCTCGTAGTAATGTTACTACAAGGCTATAATACAGAAAACAAGACCATGTAGTAACATTACTACAAGTAGATATATACAGACATGTACATACTTTCTAAATAACAATAAAAGTAACTTTCAGACTCTCGTAGTAATGTTACTACAAGGCTATAATACAGAAAACAAGACCATGTAGTAATATTACTACAAGTAGATATATACAGACATGTACATACTTTCTAAATTACAATAAAGTAACTTTCAGACTCTCGTAGTAATGTTACTACAAGGCTGTAATACAGAAAACAAGACCATGTAGTAACATTACTACAAGTATATATATACAAACATACTTTCCAAATTACAATTAAGGAACTTTCAAACTCTCGTAGTAATGTTACTACAAGGCTATAATACAGAAAACAAGACCATGTAGTAACATTACTACAAGTATATATATATATACAAACATACTTTCCAAATTACAATCAAGTAACTTTCATACTCTCGTAGTAATGTTACTACAAGGCATACAGAAAACAAGACCATGTAGTAACATTACTACAAGTAGATATTTACAAACATACTTTCAAAATTACAATAAATGAAATTTCATACTCTCGTAGTAATGTTACTACAAGGCTATAATACAGAAAACAAGACCATGTAGTAACATAACTTAAAGTAGATATATACAAACATACTTTCCAAATTACAATAAAGGAACTTTCAAACACTCGTAGTAATGTTACTACAAGGCTATAATACAGAAAGAAATACCATGTAGTAACATTTCTACAAGTACATGTATATATTTATACAAACATACTTTCCAAATTACAATAAAGGAACTTTCAAACACTCGTAGTAATGTTACTACAAGGCTATAATACAGAAAGAAATACCATGTAGTAACATTACTACAAGTACATGTATATATATATACATTGTATATACAAACATACTTTCCAAATTACAATAAAGCAACTTTCATACTCTCGTAGTAATGTTACTACAAGGCTATAATACAGAAAGAAAAACAATGTAGTAACATTACTACAAGTATATATATATATACAAACATACTTTCCAAATTACAATCAAGTAACTTTCATACTCTCGTAGTAATGTTACTACAAGGCATACAGAAAACAAGACCATGTAGTAACATTACTACAAGTAGATATATACATACATACATTCCAAATTACACAATAAAGAAACATTCAAACTCTCGTAGTAATGTTACTACAAGAATATAATACAGAAAACAAGACAATGAAGTAACATTTATATATAATTACAATAAAGGAACTTTCATACTCGTAGTAATGTTACTACAAGGCTATAATACAGAAAACAAGACAATGAAGTAACATTTATATATAATTACAATAAAGGAACTTTCATACTGGTAGTAATGTTACTACAAGGCTATAATACAGAAAACAAGACAATGTAGTAACATTACTACAAGTAGATATATACATACATACTTTTCAAATTACAATAAAGGAACTTTCAATCTCTAAAAGAAATGTTACTACAAAGCTACATCGCAGGAAATAAGACCATGTAATACAGAAAGAAAAACAATGTAGTAACATTACTACAAGTATATATATATATACAAACATACTTTCCAAATTACAATCAAGTAACTTTCATACTCTCGTAGTAATGTTACTACAAGGCATACAGAAAACAAGACCATGTAGTAACATTACTACAAGTAGATATATACATACATACATTCCAAATTACACAATAAAGAAACATTCAAACTCTCGTAGTAATGTTACTACAAGAATATAATACAGAAAACAAGACAATGAAGTAACATTTATATATAATTACAATAAAGGAACTTTCATACTCGTAGTAATGTTACTACAAGGCTATAATACAGAAAACAAGACAATGAAGTAACATTTATATATAATTACAATAAAGGAACTTTCATACTGGTAGTAATGTTACTACAAGGCTATAATACAGAAAACAAGACAATGTAGTAACATTACTACAAGTAGATATATACATACATACTTTTCAAATTACAATAAAGGAACTTTCAATCTCTAAAAGAAATGTTACTATAAAGCTATATCGCAGGAAATAAGACCATGTAGTAACATTACTACAAGTAGATATATACATACATTCTTTCCAAATTACAATAAAGGAACTTTCAGGCTATCAAACCAATGTTACCACAAAGCTATATTGCAAAAATAATACCATGTAGTAACATTACTACAAGTAGATATATACATACATACTTTCCAAATTAAAATAAAGGAAATTTCAATCTCTCGAAGCAATGTTACTACAAGGCTATATTACAGAAAACAAGACCATGTAGTATCATTACCACAAGTAGATATTTATCTACATACAATGATACTTTTTAAATTACAATAAACATAAACAAATATTAAAAATACATATGGCAAATTAAGTATGAGAAATATGGCAGATTATTCTCCCATAAATAACAAAAGTTTACTTTTATTAAACTTAGGGGAGTAATCTCCTATAAATAATCGTTTGAAAAGTACACGTGACAAATGAATTAGTAAGAAAATTGAAAGAGCATTTCGATCAGAAATAACAAAATTATTCTTTTATGGAACTTTCCCTAGAAATGATCATTTGAAAAATACATCATACATGTGACAAATGAAGCGTGAGAAACTTCGAGTAGCATTCTCCGGATATATCAAAGTGATTCTTGTATGGAACATGGGTGACCATTCCCCTAGAAATTTTGGCTTTGAAACATAATGAAAAATATACATCACAGCTATAGTATTATAACATTTGGAGGAGATGATGCTTTTATGAAACTTAAGGGAACATTCCCTTTGAAATGATTGTTTTGAAAATATGAAATACACAAGACAAATGGAATATGGAGAAATTTGGAGAAGTTTCAATCTGATACTTTTATTAATTTCATGCGAATATTCCCCTATATTCGTTGTTTTCAAAACTTCATGACTGTAACAAATCATAAAATACTTCACAGATGCTGTTAGGTAAAACCTCGAGGAATATTACTAAATAAAGTCTGCGTTTGTGAAACACGAATGCCCCTTGTGGCATCTTTGTTAGCATAAACTTCATTTTCTGTTAAGTACATGTATGTGAAAGTCAACAATTTTGGTATCAATTGAAAGGTCTTGTCACAAGGAATACACATGTGAAATATGAAAGCATTATCACTTAGCATTCAAAAATTATGCCCAATGTTAAAGTTTTTGAAAAGTAGGTCAAAGGTCAAGGTCAAGGTCATGGGGTCAAAACTTTTGGTATCAATGGAAAGGTCTTGCCACAAGAAACACACATGAGAAATATTAAAGCTATATCACTTACCATTCAAAAGTCATGCCCAATGTTAAAGTTTTTAAAAAGTAGGTGAAAGGTCAAGGTCATAACGTAAAAATTTTTGGTATCAATGGAATGGTCTTGGCACAAGAAATACACATGTGAAATATACAAGCTTTATCACCTTCCAGTCAAGAGTTACATGTATGCCCAATGTTAAAGTTTTTGAAAAGTCTGTCAAAGGTCAAGGTCATGAGGTCAAAAATTTTGGTATCAATGGAAAGGTCTTGTCGCAAGGAATACACATGTGAAATATGAATGCTCCATCACCTTCCATTCAATAGATATGCCCAATAATAAAGTTTTTTCGGACAAACAGACAGACAGACAGACAAACAGACGGATAGGCCAAAAACTATATACCCCCAAATCTGATTCATGGGGACATGAAAATAACAATAAAACTTTGAGGAACTGCTGTTACAGCGACCCCACTGAAACTTGACAATGGTTTTGTATTGCTAATAAATTGATGTCACAATATGAATGTGTTCTTCTTTTATTCAGTAATCGGTGTTCTCTGTTTTTGGTTTCAGAGAAAATGTATTAGCAAATTAGAGTTTCTGGCAGACATATTGGATGACCAAAAAGTTAATAAACATAATCTAATTAAAAGAAAAGGATTACTTCCTTTTACCAAGAATGGTAAATACCATGAACCAGTTAATGACAAACATTGACCAGTCATTCACAGCTCTTGGTACATGTAGCCATATTTGATACATAAAACAAATGTACACGACAGAGGATCTTCGGCACTTTTCTCCTCTTATATCATACGATATTATGTTTAGGTGTTGCAATGGAGAGGAGAAGAATGTGTCTGCAAATAATTGGAACTCTGGCAGCCATATTTGTTGAGTGCTCATAAGTCCTTTAATACATTATAAAGTTTTATGAGCAAATCATGTAGAAAACGTTGCATATTTGCCATCTCAAAAATTATTGAATCACAAACTGTTTATCTTAATAAACATGAGGATTTGGTGTATAATTACCTGTTGCTTATCTATTTTCACCTCTGTTATCATAGTTATCCTATTCGTTTTATCACTGGTTTTCATCATCCAAGTTTTTTCTAATTATGTTTACCTAGAAATTTGAAAGAATATTAGTTGCAAAACGATCATAATTTTCCAGTGGGCTGAAAACGTGAGTATCACTATATGCTATTTATCTACTTTCAAGATCAATGTCTTGGTGTCATTCTTTTTGCTTCCCATGAGGAGTCTTGACTAAAGGTAGAAAATGCAAAAGGCCCAATTTCTACAAGGTTATGAAAAAGAATCAATTCTGTAGACAGACTGACACAAAGATACATGAACAATCAAAATGTGGTGTTCCTATAAACTTTTGTTTCTAAGGACGTACATGTAAATACATAACATTAAGTCAGGGGCTTTTCAAAATGATTTTATAAGCCCTGAATGCTATGACAAAGATGAGAACAGTCTGTTCATATCATCACAAGTACAACTGGTTATACCTTTGACCTCATACCTTGAAAATCAAGGAGTTTATACCTCTTTTCGTTTTATCATTTACATTAATTGTAAGTTAACAAGCTCTATACATATATGTAAAGATATATCTAATAGTTAGTTCTAATACCATTCAATTGGGTGTAGGGACTGACAAACGGATACTGTCATAACCTAATGAGTCTATTATCTGAAAACAGTATGTATTAAAATATCACAACCTTGTTCTTTTTAGTTGACGAGATGGAAAACAAAGCTTTTTGAAAGCTAAATACTGGTTCAAATATGACGTTAAATAAAGATTATAGTTTATACTTTATATAGTTTAGGATATTTTTCATCAATGAGAAATCATACACTAAAACTTTACCAGATTGGCAGACAGGCTTTTAAAATCTATATACCGGAAAAACATGAAAATCTTATCAAAAACCAAACTGAATCGAATTTTGTCAAATACATGTATTTGTATACTCACAATGACTCCACATACGGTAAGGTTGTTTTGGTATCACTTTTCATTTGTTTTCCACTTTAATATGATGCAATTATAATCATCTCCCCAATAATGTCATTTTCATCTGTAAGATGTCGTTTGTTCACTTTTAATTTATGTCTTTTCTCTGCTGAAAAAATGATGATTGAATACATGGTAAAAATGAATACATATATCTTTAAACCGCTAACAAAAAAAGAGAGAGAGAAAATAACGCTCTTCCCCTAAGGCACGGTCCATTTGATATTCTGGGGGGGGGGGGGCTTGGGTTTTTTTTTGAAAAAAATAATTTTGCTCTCAATTTTGATGAAAAAAATAAATTTGCTTATGGTGTGACAGAAAAAAATAATCTTGCTCTTACAAATAATCTGAATTTGAAGAATTACCATAAAATTTCGCTAAAATTCTCGAAAATTTTCCGGCTCGCTTCGCTCGCCGCAGTTTTCAAATTGTATAAAAAATTTTTGGCTCGCTTCGCTCGCCATACTTTTCTATCATATTATTATTTACTAATAGCAAAGTTCATATATTTGAAGATATCAAAAGTTATATATGTTTGTGAATGAAGCATAACTTAAATATATTATCAATATTTATATATTGCTATTAATACATGTTGCATTTATCCCATTATATATACAAATGTGCTATACAGTCTAATTTTATGTTCCTGTAAGCTTGGAAGAAGAACTTCAGTTATTCACAAATCTACAATTCTTAGTAACATTTTAAAATTTGTCTAGGAAACCTTCCCCTCAGACCCTCTTATACATGTTATATACATAATGTACCTTATATAAAATATTGAGAATTGTTTTGTAAAAATTTTTTATCTCTGTTTAAAAGTGAATTGAATACTTGCATAAAAATAAACTAATATATCTATATTTAGAGTTCTGAGTAAAAATATGAATAATTTCTAGTGATAAAACACAAACATTCTTAATATGCGCATCACTTTGTTGAAAAAAAATTCCTTGCTCCAACTTTGCAAGAAAGAAATAATTTTGCCCCGGTCCGGGACGAAAAAAATAATCTTGCTCCGACAAAAAACCCAAGCCCCCCCCCCCCCCCCCTGAATATCAAATGGACCATGCCTAATACATGTTTAATTCAAAGAGGTATAGCAATTTTTATTTGCTTATTTTTTTATGTTGGTCAAATTACTCATGGTAAAGTTCTTGTCATAACGCCTTTTGTTAAACAGGTCTCGACCACCTAACGGCCAAATCCGAGAAAATTGCAAAATATTTTTGATAGCTCTGATAACGCATAACTGGCAATTAATGTGTCAATTTACAACTTCTGATCATCCGATTTCTGCCTAGCCGTACGCCTGGTCAGTTTGCAGATAAATGAACGGCGGTGCATCTAACCTCAGTATACATATTGCATGTAAAATGAAAACTGTCCTAAAGGGATGAATTATACCCCCGCTGAATACTTTTTCTGAGCAGATCCATTTTATGACCTGACCTGACATTAAATTTTTCAAATAGATATTCTCTAATATAAAGTAATCATTCAGGGTTAAGGTCACTATATCAAATAAAATGCTTAGTTTGTTAAATGTTTTGTAATATATATAAGAAAGTCTTATGAGATGAGCGATGACAAGATTCAACATTTAAGATACATTAAAAAATCTAAGTCAAAGGGCAATAACTCTGGTAGAACCTTTTTTGCTTTTTCTTTTCTTCATGCACATATAAATGATTTTTTATTGTGTAAAGCATCATTGAAATCCATCTATCGGTAATGGTTTGGGAGGAGTTGCAATGACAAGGTTTGACTTTAAAAATGCATGAAAATGAAAATGCATGAAAAATCTAGGTCCAAGGACCATAACTCAGGTCTTATTTTTTCGACAGCAATCCCCTTTCTTCATGCACATCTGTCATTGTGTAAAGTTTCAATGAAATCCATCTAATGGTTTGGGAGGAGTTGTGATGACAAGATTTGACATTGAAAGTGCATGAATGAAACGATATTTTGGACGATGAATCAATTCCTTTATCATGCGAATCATTAGAATTCGATGTAGACATGACGTCTTTTAATTATGTATGAGGATTTTTGTAGCAAATCTTGGATGACCAAAATACCTGATAAAAAAAAAACTAAAAACTCAAAGCTGCTCGTCAATTAATCTGGAACGTGGTATTTGTATTTAATTATAACCATAACGGAAAAGGAGTTCTAAAATCTACTAAGTATAAGTAAAACAAAAAGGAAAAAAAGATGAAGGTCAGATATATTATGCGACAAAGTAAAGGTTAATAAACGAATTTATTAATTAATTAGTTGCATGCAATCAGGAGACGCTGACTGAGACTCCCTGGGCACCTGGTCTCACTTAGGAATTTTATTAATTCCGAGGTTCGCAACTGTTCCTATTGAAAATCTAATGATTTTGCCTTACCTTCTCGATTTTGAGACTGAGTCTGAATAACTGATCGTCACTTCTTTAATGTTTATTATTAGATAAATAAATAAACAAATATCAAAATGATTATTTTAAAGTTTAAGACTGTAACAACAATATAAAAAGGTGGTAAATAACTAGATGTTGCGTTTAAACTCGTTTGTGTATCTTACTATCTCTTTGTGTGACCATATACTAACTTTTTAGCTTTTTTGCAATCTGACACTTCGTGGAAAATTTAACAAATGAGAAAAGGCATCTAAAATTATGTTTCATATTTTCCCAATTTACGAGAATATTCCGCTATTTTTTCTCGATTTAATAGGCCTGGTCCCTGTCCTAAGAACCTTGAATATTTCAGCACACAACATTCGCTTCATAATTCCTTGTATTAAGAATAAAACCATCGAACATAATAAATGTTATCAAATTGTGAAGCAATAAATTAATCTGACAGATTGACTTTTTGGAATCTATAACTTCTTAATTATTTTTATGAACATATGCACATATCACGGAATACGGTCCAGATAGTCACCCCCCCCCCCCCTTGAATCTTGACAAAATTGTGAATTTTAATATAATTAAACCTAAAATTAATTAATGGTTATCCTCCTGGACTTTTTTTCTCAAGATCCGAAGCATAAAATCTTAGTAGTTACTAGTTCCCTATTGACGTGATTAAATTGGCTACAAAAGATTTCCAAAGGGAAAATCGTTATATGTTAGTTATCAACGATGATGAAAAATGTATTACAATTAAGGGACAAACCATGGATTTCCACATAACAGAAATGACATCAAACGCGGGACCGGTATAAAAAGAAAACAACTATACTAAAATGAATTTGATAATAGTACTAACCTTACATTTCTTGGCTGGAGCAATGTTCTCTGATCCTTCACTCTCTCTAAATATTCAAATTTAGCACTCCTGAAAGCGTGTGTAATCTAGCCTCGCTGTAAAAGATTCTGATTTAGCATCTGGTTGTCATTATAAACCACCAGTAACTAGATTTAATCTACGTTGCCTTATCATGTTTATGCTTGCATTCCCTGTATAATCTATGCAGAGATGTCAGGTTGAACTGGTTTACCCTTTTCTCAGTTTATGTTAACAAAATGAATCAAGTAAATTTTTAATTCTTTTTATTTAAAAACATATTCTGGGCCATATTATAATACAATAGATATTATTGATATTACCTTGACATTAATTCTGGTCCACGTTGCCAATTTATTTGTTCTTAAATGATGCTATTCAATTTGAAGACGTTTACATTAATTCATTTCATACTATCATTCTTCTTGCCCCCCACTCCTTTGGTTGTACCCTAAAAAGATCAATGATAGCATAAGCACAAAATGATGTTAAAGCAAAGGGAATAAAAAAAAAAGAAATGGAGGCCTAGAAGTAAAGAAAAAAGCTACGGTTTTAAATTATGCTCAAAATATTTGAACATGCCATTCCCTAGAATTTAGAAAAAAAAAATATTAAAAAAACTCCGGTTCGCATCGCTCCCGTTTTTCTTCTTCTTCTTTTTTTTTAAATGAAAAAATAAAATTTTGATTTTATGTTATCAGTGATCTATACACTTATTCATTAATTTCCTAAATTGTCAGGCTTATTACACTCACATATTGTGTTGGGCGCCCTCGAAATAACTTTCACAAAAATATTATACTCTTGTTATGTTGATTTTAGAGATAAAGTACATTACACATAATATATTTCATGGAAAAATTTTTACGAAAATCAGTTGAAATGGCATATTTTGTTGCCGATTTTCCTATAGAACATGTACTGTTTACATCCGCCTTAGCTGGTTTTTGTCTGAGCTAGCGGGATCCAGCGTATTTGGTAATATGGGCGGAGCTTATCTGGGAATTGGCGATAGGCGATTTACTGATAATGTTGTGGGTTATCACTTGATCACTGGGTGCTACCTTATTATGTCATTGTGTATATAAAGAGAGTTGAAACAAAAGAATAAACAACAGAAAAGGAGATAACAGAACGAAAGGCAAATGAAAAGAAAAAAAATTAATAATAAAAACAATCATTAGAAAGAAAAAGAAAAACTGAAAAAAAAAAGTTTTTTCAACATTTTCTACTGGCGCATTGATGTTAGTATATAGTACTGGTATCCAATCTGCTGCTAATTGCTATTTCATAAACAGAAATTCCAGAATCAAATTTAATCCACTTTCAGACCTGTCTTAGTTATTTTTTCCGAACTTAATTGTCCAAAACAAGAGTTTTAAAATCTGAATCTCAAGTAAAAAATTATTCTACGAAGACTTTATGAAGTATAATTTTGATTAAGATTTAATCAATTTTAACGAACATGCTTAAAGGAAAATAAATTATCCTGTAATCGAATCTACTCGCATCTCATATCATTAGCACGACGTGATGATATTAAAGGACTTACGAAAGATTGATGACATCAAACTTTACTTGAACAAATGTCTTGTAAATATAAAGAAATAAATTCGGGAAAAAATTAGACATGCCTGAAAATAGTTAAAACGATTCTTTTAAGTACAAAATGGGATCAATGCGTCAGTAGAAAATATTTCTTTCTTGTTTCTGTTTTTTTTTTTATCTTTTTGTCTTTCTTATGACTATATCTTTTTAAAATTGTTCACTCATTTTGTCTTTTCTTTTGCCATCCGTTCTTATTCTCCATGTCTATCGTTTTTTCTTTGGTTTCAATACATTACATCTTTTCAATTTTGCCAACTCTCCTTGCATACACAATATCATGATAAGGTATCGGCCAGTGATTAAGTGATAACCACTACATTATTATCAGTAATTAAACGTGGAATCGCTTCGAAGATTTTATCTGGTACATAACGATTTTCCATTCTATAAAAGATGTACAACTGAAATACGTCATGCGTTTGAACTTCCTTTCCCCTTTCTGAAATTTATAAAAATGAAATTGCTTTATATTTTGTGCATATACAGGTCATATTATGATTATGATAATAAAATCCCTTTGTCTTATATGGCTCAAGTTGAAAAATAAAAAGAGCAGATTTTTTAATGAATAAAATATAAAAGATTATAAATTATTATCAATTTGAATACATTTATTCACATAAACTGAAAACGGTAAACGAATTTAAACTGACATCTCCTGCATGTGAACCCCCCTCATCTGAAATCAAGCGTCCCGCTCACTGCAACGTAGATTAAATCTAGGCCAGTGTTTCTCTCGGGTTATAATGAATACCAGATGTTTTCCAGTGGGGTTAAATTGCACACGCTTACAGGAGTGGTTTAAAATTTGAATGTTGAGAGGGAGTGAGTGAGGGATCAGCGAACATTGCTCCAGCCAAGAAATGTAAGGTAAATACTATTTTCATATTCATTTGAGTAAAGATGTTTCCTTTTTATACCTATCAAATCGTATGATAGGACAAGATTTTATATTTAAATGGGTCTTGTTTCACCCCCTCTTTCCTCTGTAGATGTGTACTCATTACATTAGCAGTTTCAGATCGTTTCCGATACTGTACATGTATATGGAAATCCATGTTTTGCTCCTTGTAATAATTTTCCGTCATCGTCGGAAAACACAACCAGTTTTACGTAGATGCAGTGGGTTTTCGAGAATGATTTAGTATCTTCGAGGGGGGGGGGGGTGTTCGCTGGTACTGTTGTGTAGCCAAATCAATCATGCCAATAGGGAACTGGTAACTACTAAGATTTCATACTCGGATCTTGAGAAAAAAGTCCAGGAGGATTACCATTAATTTTTGGATTACTTATATTAAAATTCACAACTTTGCCAAAATTCATTCAAGGGGGGGGGGGGGGGTATGTGCATATATGTTCATAAAAGTATCAAGAAGTTATAGATTCCTATTAGTCTACCTGTCAGATAAATAAGTTGCTCCACAATGTGATAACATTTATTCTGTTCGATGGTTTTATTCTTAGTCCGAGGAATACTATAGCATTTTATAAGAGGAAGCGAATGATAAGGATGTTCAAATATTCAGGGCTCTCACACCTACTTTTAGGAATGGGACCAGTGCCTTTGAAATGGAGAAAAATACAGGAATTTTCTCGTAAATTGGGAAAATATTTAAAATAATTTTGAATGCCTTTTCAATTGAAAATTGGAATCTTAATCTCATTTTGTTGAATTTTCTATGCAGGGTCAGATTGGAAAAAGCGAAAAAGTTAGTATTTGGGATTTTTTTTCATTTCGTCACACAAAGTTAGATTGTATGCTTACATAAACAAGTTTAAACGCAATAATTAGTTATTTACCACCTTGTTATATTGTTGTATAATTCTTTTAAACTTTAAAATTATCATTTTGATATTTGTTTCTCTATATATTTATCTAATTAATTCACTCTTTTGAATTGATGCAGTTGGTTTTCGAGAATGATTTAATATCTTCGGGGGGGAGGGGGGTTCGCTGGTACTGTTGTGTAGCCAAATCAATCATGCCAATAGGGTACTGGTAACTACTAAGATTTTATACTCGGATCTTGAGAAAAAAGTCCAGGAGGATTACCATTAATTTTTGGATTACTTATATTTAAATTCACAACTTTGCCAAAATTCATTCAATGGGGGGGGGGGGATATGTGCATATATGTTCATAAAAGTATCAAGAAGTTATAGATTCCTATTAGTCTACCTGTCAGATATATTAGTTGCTTCACAATGTGAAGCATTGTGAAGCATAATCTTTAACTTCTTTGGCGCTCCAATGACTTTTTTTTATTTTTTTTTTACTTTGATTTCACTGATGAATGCCAATGGCCGAAACGTTTGGAAAAATAAAGGAATGAATTTAATGTTCATTCTTTTATTTATCTTTTTTTGTTTCACACTGAAAAACTTTACCGCATAATACTTCTTTTTCCTTTTTGTTTAACTTTTACTTAGTAGATTTTAAAACTCCTCTTTCCGTTATGGTTATAACTAAATACAAATAATGCGTTCCAGCCTAATTGACAAGCAGCATTGAGTTTTTAGTTCATCGGTATTTTGGTCATCCCAGATAATGCTGCAAAACTTCTCATAATTAATTAAAATATGTCATGTTCTATCGTCTTATTGTGACGCCACTTTCCTTTTATTTTACATACTTTATGTGTACTGAGATAACCCATAGGTGGTTATCTGCAAAATAACCAGGCGTGCGGCTAGGCAGAAATCGGATGAACTTGTAAACTGATACTTTAATTGCCTGTTACACATTATCAGAGCTATCGAAAATATCTTGCAACTTTCTCGGATTTGGTCATTAGGGGGTCGAGAATTTATTACATCTTTATTTTATTTATTTATTTATTTTTGTGTCGCCTGCGAAGCATATCGACACTTAGGGATCACTTTGTCCGTCGTCCGTCTGTCCGTCCGTCAGTCCGTCTGTCTGTCTGTCACACTTTGGGTGTCACAGCCCATAACTTTTGATTGGTAAGAGATAGGGCTTTGATATTTCACATGTGTATTCCTTGTGACAAGACCTTTCTACACATGCCATAATTTTTGACCTAGTGACCTTGACCTAGATATTTGACCTACTTTTCAAAAAAATTAAGAATGGATATATCTTTTGATTGGGAAGGGTTAGGACTTTGATATTTGACACATGCAATCCTTGTGGCAAGACTTTTCTACACATACCATAATTTTTGAACTTGTGACCTTGACCTAGATATTTGACCTACTTTTGAAAAAAGATAAGATTCATTATATCTTTTGATTGGTAAGTGATAGGGCTTTGATATTTCATATGTGTATTCCTTGTGATAAGACCTTTCTACACAGACCATAATCTTTGACCTTGTGACCTTGACCTAGATATTTGACCTACTTTTCAAGAAAAGTCAAATTGGCTATATCTTTTGATTGGTAGGTGATAGGGCTTTGCTATTTCACATGTATTTTCCTCGTAACAATGCATTTCTACACATACCGGAATTTTTTACCTTTTGACCTTGATCTAAATATTTGACCTTCTTTTCTAAGAAATAAAGGTTGTATATATATTTTTATTGGTAAGTGATAGGTCTTTAATATTTCTTTTGATGAGACCTTTTCATTACCAATTTTTACATAATGATCTTGGCCTAGATGATTGACACTATTTTCTGAAAATTTGAGAATGACCATATCTTTTAATTTGTAATTAAGAGGTCTGATATTTCAAATGAATTTCATTTGAAAAAACTTTTCTACTGTTGCCAATAATTTTGATCCACTTTCTAGAATTATAATCAAGCCGCTTCGCAGGCGACACAAGCATTCCTTGGATTGCTATTTTTTTTTTTTTGCACACTGCTTTTGTACTTCAATTCTGTTCAACAAAATGCGGTATGGCAAGAACTTTACCATGAATGATTTGACCAACATCTAGAATAAATAAATAAAATGGGTTATACATGTACCTCTTTGACTTAAACAAGGTTTTATTCTTTTTTCTCTCTCTTTGTTAGTGGTATAAAATTTATGTATTCATTTTTACCATGTATTCCATCATTATTTTTTCAGCAGAGAAAAGACATAAATCAAATGTGAACAAACGACATCTTATGGATGAAAATTACATTATTTGGAGAGATGATTATGATTGCATCATACTAAAATGGAAAACAAATGAAAAGAAATACCAAAACAACCTGACATTATGTGGAGTCATTGTGAGTATACAAATAAATGTATTTGGAGAAATTCGATTCAGTTTGGTTTGTGATCATGTTTTCATGTTTTCCTGGTATATATATTAAATGTATGGCTGCCATCTGGTTAAGCTTTCTCGGTGAAGCAAAATATCCAAAACTGTATACATTAAAAACATAATACTATAATAATATAATACCATAATCTTTATTTAAAGTCAGTCCCTACACCCAATATGGATGGTACTAGAACTAACTAAGCCTTTTAACTTACAATTCATGTAAATGATAAAACGACAAGATATAAAGTCAAAGGTACAACCAGTTGTACTTGTGATAATATGGACAGACTATTCTCATCTTTGTCACAGCCTCCTGGGCTTAAAAAATCATTTTGGAAAGCCTCTGACTGTAGGTTATGTATTTAGATTTCGTCCCTAGAAACAAATGTTTATAGGAACACCACATTTGGATTGTTCATGTATCTCTGCGTCGGTCTATCTGTCTATAGAGTTGATTATTTTTCATAACCTTGTAGAAATTGCTACCTTTGGTCAAGATAAATAACATATAGTGATACTCACCTTAATTTTCAGCCCACTGGAAAATTATGATCGTTTTGCAACTAATATTCTTTCAAATTTCTAGGTCAACATATTTAGGAAAAACTTGGATGATGAAAACCAGTGATAAAACGAATAGGATAGCCATGATAACTGATATGAAATGGACAAGACAAAACTAGATAAACAAAAGGTAACTATCCACCAAATCCTCATGTTTATTAAGATAAACAGTTTGTGATTCAATAATTTTTGAGATGGCAAATATGCAACATTTTTTTTACATAATTTGCTCATAAAACTTTATTATGTATTTAAGGACTTTTGAGCACTCAACAAATATGGCTGCCAGAGTTCCAATTATTTGCAGACACATTCTTCTCCTCTCCATTGCAACACCTAAACATAATATCGTATGATATTAGAGGAGAAAAATGCCGAAGATCCTCTGTCGTGTACATTTGTTTTATGTATCAAATGTGGCTACATGTACCAAGAGCTGTGAATGACTGGTCAATGTTTGTCATTAACTGGTTCATGGGATTTACCATTCTTGGAAAAAGGAAGTAATCCTTTTCTTCTAATTAGATTATGTTTATTATCTTATTGGTCATCCAATATGTCTGCCAGAAACTCTAATTTGCTAATACATTTTCTCTGAAACTAAAAACAGGGAACACTGATCATTGAATAAAAGAAGAACACATTCATATTGTGACATCAATTTATTAGCAATACAAAACCATTGTCAAGTTTCAATGAGGTCGCTGTAACAGCAGTTCCTCAAAGTTTTATTGTTATTTTTATGCCCCGGAATCACAGATTGGGGGGTATATAGTTTTTGGCCTGTCCGTCTGTAAGTCTGTCTGTCTGTTAGTCTGTTTGTCTGAAAAACTTTAGTATTGGGCATATCTTTTGAATGGAAGGTGATGGAGCATTCATATTTCACATGTGTATTCCTTGTGACAAGACCTTTCCATTGATACCAAAATCAGGGACCTCATGACCTTGCCCTTGACATTTGCCCTACTTTTCAAAAACTTTAACATTGGGCATAACTTTTGAATGGAAGGTGATAGAGCTTTCATATTTCACATGTGTATTCATTGTGACAAGACCTTTCCATTGATACCACAATTTTTTACCTCATGACCTTGACCTTGGACATACTTTTCAAAAACTTTCACATTGGACATAACTTTTGAATCAAAAGTGATACGGCTTTTATATTTCTCATGTGTGTTCCTTGTGACAAGACCTTTCCACGATACCAAAAGTTTTGACCTCTTGACCTTGACCTTTGACCTACTTTTCAAAAACCTTAATATTGGGAATAACATTGTAATGGTAAGTGATAGGACTTTCATATTTCACATGTGTATTCCATGTGACAAGACCTTTCCACTGATACCAAAAGTTTTGACCTCATGACCTTGACTTTTGACCTACTTTTCAAAACATTTAACATTGGGCATAACTTTTGAATGCTAAGTGATAGGGCTTTCATATTTCATATGTGTATTCCTTGTGACAAGACCATTGATACCAAAATTGTCGACCTTTCACATACTTAACAGAAAATGAAGTTTGTGCTAACAAAGATGCCACCGGGGGTATTCGTGTTTCACAAACACAGGCTTTATTTAGTAATATTCCTCGAGGTTTTACCTAACAGCATCTGTGAAGTATTTTGTAATTTGTTACAGTCATGAAGTTTTGAAAACAACAAATATAGGGGAATATTCCCATGAAATTGATAAAAGTATCAGATTGAAACTATAATTTTCCTTCAAATTTCTCCATATTCCATTTGTCATGTGTATTTCATATTTTCAAAACAATCATTTCAAAGGGAATGTTCCCTCAAGTTTCATAAAAGCATCATCTCCTCCAAATATTATAATACTATAGCTGTGATGTATATTTTTCATTATGTTTCAAAGCCAAAATTTCTAGGGGAATGGTCACCCATGTTCCATACAAGAATCACTTTGATATATTCGGAGAATGTTACTCAAAGTTTCTCACACTTCGTTTGTCACATGTATGTTGTATTTTTCAAATGATCATTTCTAGGGAAAGTTCCATAAAAGAATCATTTTGTTATTTCTGATCGAAATGCTCCTTCAATTTTCTTATTAATTCATTTGTCATGTGTATTTTTCAAACGATTATTTAAGTTTAATAAAAGTAAACTTTTGTTATTTCTGGGAGAATAATCTTCCAAAGTTCTCATACTTTATTTGCCATATGTACTTTTTATATTTTTTTCATGTTTATTGTGATGTGGAAAGTATCATTGATGTAGGTAAATATCTATTTGTGGTAATGTTACTACATGGTCTTGTTTTCTGTAATATAGCCTTGTAGTAACATTGCTTTGAGAGATTGAAATTTCCTTTATTTTAATTTGGAAAGTATGTACAGTATGTATATATCTACTTGTAGTAATGTTACTACATGGTCTTCTTTCTGCAATATAGCTTTGTAGTAACATTGCTTTGATAGATTGAAAGTTCCTTTATTGTAATTTGAAAAGTATGTATGTATATATCTACTTGTAGTAATGTTACTACATTGTCTTGTTTTCTGTGTTATAGCCTTGTAGTAACATTACTACGAGTATGAAAGTTCCTTTATTGTAATTATTTATAAATGTTACTTCATTGTCTTGTTTTCTGTATTATAGCCTTGTAGAAACATTACTACGAGCATGAAAGTTTCTTATTGTAATTATATGTAAATGTTCCTTCAGTGTCTTGTTTTCTGTATTATAGCCTTGTAGTAACATTACTACGATTTATTGTAGTTATGTATAATTGTTACTTCATTGTCTGTTTTCTGTATTATATTGTTGTAGTTACATTACTACGAGAGTTTGAATGTTCCTTTATTGTGTAATTTGGAATGTATGTATGTATATATCTACTTGTAGTAATGTTACTAGATGGTCTTGTTTTCTGTATGCCTTGTAGTAACATTACTACGAGAGTTTGAAAGTTACTTGATTGTAATTTGGAAAGTATGTTTGTATACCTATATAAACCTGTAGTAATGTTACTACATGGTCTTGTTTTCTGTATTATAGCCTTGTAGTAACATTACTACGAGAGTTTGAAAGTCCCTTTATTGTAATTTGGAAAGTATGTTTGTATATATATACTTGTGGTAATGTTACTACATGGTCTTGTTTTCTGTATTATAGCCTTGTAGTAACATTACTACGAGAGTATGAAAATAACTTTATTGTAATTTTTAAAGTATGTTTGTAAATATCTACTTGTAGTAATGTTACTACATGGTCTTGTTTTCTGTATTATAGCCTTGTAGTAACATTACTACGAGAGTATGAAAGTTGCTTTATTGTAATTTGGAAAGTATCTTTGTAAATACAAATGTATCTACTTGTAGTAATGTTACTACATGGTCTTGTTTTCCGTATTATAGCCTTTTAGTAACATTACTACGAGAGTCTGAAAGTTACTTTATTGTAATTTAGAAAGTATGTACATGTCTGTATATATCTACTTGTAGTAATGTTACTACATGGTCTTGTTTTCTGTATTATAGCCTTGTAGTAACATTACTACGAGAGTCTGAAAGTTACTTTTATTGTTATTTAGAAAGTATGTACATGTCTGTATATATCTACTTGTAGTAATGTTACTACATGGTCTTGTTTTCTGTATTATAGCCTTGTAGTAACATTACTACGAGAGTCTGAAAGTTACTTTATTGTTATTTAGAAAGTATGTACATGTCTGTATATATCTACTTGTGGTAATGTTACTACATGGTCTTGTTTTCTGTATTATAGCCTTGTAGTAACATTACTACGAGAGTCTGAAAGTCACATTATTGTTATTTAGAAAGTATGTACATGTCTGTATATATCTACTTGTAGTAATGTTACTACATGGTCTTGTTTTCTGTATTATAGCCTTGTAGTAACATTACTACGAGAGTCTGAAAGTTACTTTATTGTTATTTAGAAAGTATGTACATGTCTGTATATATCTACTTGTAGTAATGTTACTACATGGTCTTTTTTTCTGTATTATAGCCTTGTAGTAACATTACTACGAGAGTCTGAAAGTTACTTTATTGTTATTTAGAAAGTATGTACATGTCTGTATATATCTACTTGTAGTAATGTTACTACATGGTCTTGTTTTCTGTATTATAGCCTTGTAGTAACATTACTTCGAGAGTCTGAAAGTCACTTTATTGTTATTTAGAAAGTATGTACATGTCTGTATATATCTACTTGTAGTAATGTTACTACATGGTCTTGTTTTCTGTATTATAGCCTTGTAGTAACATTACTACGAGAGTCTGAAAGTTACTTTATTGTTATTTAGAAAGTATGTACATGTCTGTATATATCTACTTGTAGTAATGTTACTACATGGTCTTGTTTTCTGTATGCCTTGTAGTAACATTACTACGAGAGTCTGAAAGTTACTTTTATTGTTATTTAGAAAGTATGTACATGTCTGTATATATCTACTTGTAGTAATGTTACTACATGGTCTTGTTTTCTGTATTATAGCCTTGTAGTAACATTACTACGAGAGTCTGAAAGTCACTTTATTGTTATTTAGAAAGTATGTACATGTCTGTATATATCTACTTGTAGTAATGTTACTACATGGTCTTGTTTTCTGTATTATAGCCTTGTAGTAACATTACTACGAGAGTCTGAAAGTTACTTTTATTGTTATTTAGAAAGTATGTACATGTCTGTATATATCTACTTGTAGTAATGTTACTACATGGTCTTGTTTTGTGTTTTGTTGTCATAGTACTTTCTTCATATTTTTAGAGAAAGCTTCAGACATGTAGTAATGTTACTACATGTACATATGGATGTATTATTAAATACTGACAAATACATAATAGTATACTGATGTGAAGTCCTTACACATGAATGTTAATTCGTTGTTTTTCATTAAATTTTGACTTTTATTGTTTTTGTTCCTGTATATTAGTTGTAGTAATGTTACTACAAAATTCTTCAAAATTGCCTGCTTTAAGGGTTCATTTGGAAGAAAAAAAGAATGAAACCCAGAAAAAGGACATGAAAGAATTTCCTTTTTTATTCTGTAGTCGCTTCCATATTCCTTTTGTGCCTTGCTTTACGGTACAGAAATGTATAAAGCCACTCAGATTACTACGCATAACTGATCAAGTATTGTAACCACAAGGAAAAAGTTATCGGTACTTTCTACCAATTATTAAAGTAGTACGAAGTAATTTTAAAGGAATTGTGACAACATGTTGGAGGAATTCAGGTAAAAATTCGTCTACTGATTAAAGAGATTTGCAATAAATAGAAAATACAGAAAAAATACCGTAAAACCAGAAATTTTCGCGAGTATCAAATTTCGCGATGTCATGGTAAAATAGGGTATCTTTATTTTCGCGAGTACAATTTTTCGCGTTTCCGAAATTACAAATAAATATGTACATATGACCTCACTGTTTTGTACCTTCCACTATTGAAGTTTTAGTTATTTCTATCTTAAGAATATAGTCTCCATTTACTTCGGGATATGTGAAGAATGACACATGAACAGTAAAACCAAAATGGCACTTACATACCAATTGATGTTATACCTTATCAAACACAATTTTTCGCGATTCCAAATCACTCGCGAATATAGCGAAAATTAGTTTCTCGCGAAAAATTCTGGTTATACGGTAGTCATAATTTGAAATATAAGACTTTCAATAGTAAGTTTCTTGATAAAGGCTATATATTTATATAAAACATATTTTTGCCCAAAAATACCAATTATATTATCAGAGGATGTAGATAATAATGACACATTTCATATTAATAAGGAATTTCCAGAAATCATCGATTTTTATATAAAAATTGAGATTTTCCATCCAAAACAGCAAGATTATCAATGAAATCTCTTCTAACTCATTTTACTTGATCACTTTTATGCCATCCAATTATATAAACTTCTCCAGATTTAATTAAATAAAAAATATAAATTTAAAACAATTTTCACAGAAATAAGTGAACTTTGCACATAAATTAGGTTATTTGCCCCAAAATACCAATTTTATTAATAGAGATATTTCAAATGCATGTGACTTACAAGGACAACTATGAAATACACAGAAACACTTTTGAATATAAATAATAACGACTAATTTAATAGTAATAAGGAATTTATAGAAATTAGCGATTTTTCAATAAGAGTTGAGATTTCCCACCCGAATCACATTTATGCCATCCAATCATATGAAACCTCTCCAGCTTTGATTTCAAAAAATATATATTAAAAAAAAATTAAAGAATTAAGTGAATTTTGCACATGGATGAGGTTTTTTTGCCCCAAAATGAGATAAAAATTAAATTTCAGATATTAAATGACATTCCCATCCATTTATAATAAGTAAAAGCAGAATATCAATGCTAAAACATATCAATTTTGGCAAATTAAAAGAACTAGTACTTATTTGCTCAAAATATGTGGTTTTTCGCATAAAAAAGGCATATTTTACCCAAAAATGATGGTTATAATAAATTATTACATTTAATTTCACAAACAATCATCTTACAAGATGATTACTGTCTATTATGATAATAGCTTTAAATGTATAGTTTTAGCAAAGAAAATGAATTAAAAGAATTTTTTCAGAAATTTGTTATTTTTTGACAAGAAACAGACATTTTGCCCAAAAATTAAGTAGAAAATATACCTTTTATGTTTCATACATGTAATTTATGAGTGAACCTAAATAATTCCAGTTCAAAAAACATTCCTGCTATCATTTCAAGAAGTTCTATAGATTCTATAAACATTCTCCAGAAATCAGCTATTTTTAAATGAAAAAATACGTTCCCCCCCCCCAAAAAAAACAGTTTGATTTTAAATGAAATGTTAGTAAAACATATATAATCTGAAAGAGTGCGAAACTTTACACTAGAAAATAACTTTCAATCATTGCTTTCATAATAAATAAGGGTTCTTTAAATAAATATACAGAAATCTGAGTTTTCTAATTGAAAATACAGTTTTCTGGATAAAAGAATTAATTTCGAGGATTTTACAAAATAATAGGAATATAAAATGTATGTCATTTGAATGAGGAGACTTTAAAGATGTTTTTAAATCATCACTGAACGATCATATGCAATATTGAGGAGCTGATAAGCGGGAACAAATTAAAATTTCCTCAAATTTCTGTGAATTTTGGCAAGGTTTTTACCCCAAAACACACAGAAAAAATAGGAATTGGAACATGCAACTTATTTCATCTGACAAAGCATCTGAAATACTATATATTCACACTTTTCAATTTTTAAAAACATCAACCATATAAAAGTTATAATTTTTTCCTATTTTCAGTTATTTTTGACTAAAAAACGTTTTTCCCTAAAAACACCACTTTTGCAATGGAAATTTCCATGAGACATTTTTTTATCTGAAAGAGAGTTAAAAATGCTACAAAGTTAGGCCGGTTTTGGAGGATCAAGGGGGTTGCACCCAACCCAATGATACATCCCAGACTAAAGTGTATCACACAGTGAGATTTTATCATTTTCAACAACAATATCCGTGAATTGTGCAGAATAAAGAAATAATATGGGACTCATTATCAAAAGCATGTACAAAATAAGAATAGACAATAATATTATCATTAAAGAAATCACATGATCATCTAAATGATTGCAGAATGATTTGTAGTTATAACAGTGTTTTAGGAGCAAGATTGTGTAACAGTTATTGCAAAGTTCGAAATATATTGATTTAAGGAATCATTGTAATTTTATTTTTGGTTGATCGAGGTATCAGCACCAAAAATTGAGGGAAAACTGCATCGTGCGCATAGCGAACAATCAAAAATATTAAAATGATTTCTTATCATTTCATTTAGACTAAGTTGTGTTTCAACGTTTATTTGCAGCTTAGAAATTGTGTTGCCAATGACGTTACTTATGACGTTGCTGAGTGCGTACTTCCGGTTTGGGCTGATAAAGGTATCAACACAATTTTTCGGCTTCTTTTCTTAGGAATGTCAACGGAAATTAAATATTTTTAGTATCATTAAGATAGCCATTACAATATAAAAGAAAAGTTCACTTGGCAAAGAAATTAGCAAGTGCAGTTTTTTTTTTCACACATGTTACATGTATCTAGTTCAAACGAAAATGCCTATATCAGAGATACAAAAATACAATTGTCGTTCAGTAAACGCCAGACATTAATGCAGTGTAACTGGTCTCCTAGATGTAGACAAGGCATGTAAATAGCAGTCACTTAGAATCAATTTTACCCAAAATACATGTACTTTGCGTAAAATGGAATACAGGATATTTTCTTTTATTGCATAAAATCTTAAATCCTGGCATTCAGTGTACAATTATCACTTCATTGGCAAGACGAAATAACAGTAAGGCACAGTCCATTTGATATTCTTGTTGGGGGCTTTTTGATAAGAAGATTAATGGTGTGTGAGATAAAAATTATCCTGCTCTTACAATTAGTACATTGTAATCTAAATTTAAAGAATTATCTTTTGCTAAAAATTCCTGAAAATTTTCCGTTTCGCTTCGTTTGACGCTGTTTCAAATTGATAAACAATATTTTGGCTCCTATCAAAATATTATTTCTCTCATGGCAAAGTTCATATTTGAAATATTTCAAAAGAATTCATGTTATGGAAACAAGAGCCCAAGGGGGCACAATGCTCACCTAATACCCATGCACACTCTTAACCTACCGGCATTGCATTATGATATTGTGAGTGCCAGAACTTGAACCCATAACCCTTGGTCTATCGATATATGCACATAAATTATTTTTTAAAAATTCAAAAAATTCAAAAATATAAAACTTAGCCATAAAATATATATCATAGCATTAAGCGACTTAAATATGACAAATACACAGTGAATAAGTGTGCAAAACAGAAAAATATGAAAATGGAGGGGGGCCAAAAATGAAATTAAAGATATTCAGATGATTTAAAAGTGCATAAAAAGCTGACAAAATGGAAAAAGTGAAAAAGGAAGAAAAGCAATTTTAGAGTACCGATGCCATTGGACTTGAACCCACAATCCCTGGGTCCATGTGCACAGTAAATATATCTATTCATATTTTTATAAAGTCATGAAAATTCCAAAAAAGAAGATTATAGCATGTAATGTATATCAAATCAAATAGTAACTTTAATATGACAAAAAAAAATTATAGAGTTAGTCAAAGAAACAGTTCAAAAATGAGCATTTCAGAATAAGATGTCTTAAACACGTCAAAAATTTGACTTTTAGCTGAAACGAAAAACAACAGCATTTGTAAAGACATCTTTCTAGATCATCCAGATGCTTTCCGTTTGTCTTTATGTGCTTCTGTTCTGAAGGAGTTTGTCAAAGGAGGGTACCCCCTGTGACCTACTTTTGCTTGTGGTGGCGCCACCTAATAACGGAACCGGACGAAAAACTACAACACTTGGAGGGGACCACGAGTACTTAATTTCTTCCAAGTTTCATCAAAATCCCTTCAGTGGTTCTGGATAAGATGCACAATTTCAAAAGAAAAAAATCATGAAAAATCATGTAAATCAACCAAAATCAATATAAAACCACTGAAAGCCTTAAATGTGACAAATATGTAGAAATTAAGGGCATAAAACCACATTTTTTGGAGTTATTCAAAGAGACAGTTAAAAAATGAGCATTTCTGAAGAAGTCCAAAAAGACGTCAAAAACGCGTTAAAAATTTGACCTGTGGTGGCGCCACCTGATGACGGAACCGGACGAAAAACAACAACACTTGTAGGGGGCCATGAGTACTTCATTCCTACCACGTTTAGTCAAAATCACTTCAGTGCTTCTTGAGAAGTCAAAAATGTGAACAGTTTACGACGGACAGACGACGGACAGACGACGGACAGACAACGGACGCCACACTATGACAAAAGCTCACTTGCGCTTTGCTCAGGTGAGCTAAAATGGCTTCCTTAAAGGCTTGAATATATCATCATCAATATCATGTATGACCATATACAATTCTAAGTTTGAACATTTGACCCTCCCCTCAGATCGTCTTACTTTTTTCCTTATATGAATACTGCGCACTGAGGATTATATTTTAAAATTCTTAATCTCTCATTATAAATTTCTGAATAGAATTCAAGAACATGTAATATTTTAGAGATTTGAGTAAAAATAAAGATTTTCTATTGATAAAACACAAAAAATCTTCTGATACTGCACATCACTTGTTAAAAACAAGAGGCCCGAGGAGGCCACATCACTTACCTATGTTGCAGACATAAGAACAATAGTTGAGGACCTTCACATTTGCTTCCTGTAAGGTTTCGTGAAATTCTGTAAAACTGTTGAAGAGTAGATGTCGAAAATGTGACAGCCAATAAGAGCCCTCAATGGCCATATTTGTTTACCAATCGGGACAAAAACACAAACTTTGTAGAGGACCTTGAGAAATTGCTTCCTGTAAGGTTTTTGGAAACTCTATGGAGCAGTTGCAGAGAAGACGTCACAAATGTGTAAGCTAATCAGAACCCTCGGCAGCCCTATTTCATTGACCGATCGGCACGAAAAACAAAAACATGATAGAGGACCTCCATTTCTTACTTTCTATAAGGTTTCGTGAAATTCTGTGCAACGATTGAAGAAAAGATGTGGAAAATGCGTCAGCCAATCAAAGCCCTCGGCGGCCGATCGGCACGAAAAACACAAACTTGGTAGAGGACCTTAAGTAGCCGCTTCATGTAAGGTTTCGTCAAATTCTGTGTGGATGTTGCAGAGGAAAATGCGACAGCCAATCAGAAGCCTTGGTGGCCATATTTGTTGACCGATTGGCACGAAAAACACAAACGTGGTAGAGGACCTTGAGTAGTTGCTTTCTGTAAAGTTTTGTGAAATTCTTTGCAGCAGTTGAAGAAGGGATGTCAAAAATGCGAAAGCCAATCAGAGCCCTTGGCGGCCATATTTGTTGACCGATTGACACAAAAAACACAAACTTTGTAGGGGACCTTGAGTACTTGCTTCCTGTAAGGTTTATTGAAATTCTGTGCAGCAGTTGTAGAGGAGTATAAACAAGAGCCCCAGGGGGCACAACGCTCACCTGATACCCATGCACGCTCTAACTGACATACTGACATTGAATACTGATAGTGCCAGTACCAGGATTTTAGCCCACAACCTTTCTAAAAAGATTTTTGCCGGATGCAGAGAAGTGTTTTTTTTTTTTCAGACAACCTTTAAAGGTACAAAAAAGAAAAAAATAGTCACATTTCAAAACAATAACTTTTTTACTGATTTGAAAAAAAAAACGGATAAAGTGGTCCAACGTCATATGCCCAGCTAGTATAGTTCAATTATGCAACATCAAAAATAAAATTATATTGTAAAATTCCACATAAATGTGCAGCAGAAAAAGAATAAAACAATGAAATGATTTCACAAATTAAGTTTATTTAAAATTGAACACAAAACCTTTCATTATTGATAGCTAGCATGCCAGAAATTATAAAGCCTGTGTTTGTGAAACGAGAATGCCCCCGGCGGCATCTTTGTTAGTATAAACACCATTTTCTGTTAAGTATGTGAGAGGTCAGGGTCAGCGTAATATTGGTATCAATGGAAAGATCTTGTCACAAGGAATACACATGTACAATATGAAAGCCCTATCACTATAACCATTCAATAGTTATGCCCAATGTTAAAGTTTTTGAGAAGTACGTGAAAGGTCAAGGTTATGGTCATGAGGTCAAAAATTTTGGTAAATACACATGTGAAATATGAAACCTGTATCACCAGCTTCCATTCAAAAGTTATGCCCAATGTTAAAGTTTTTTGGAAAACAGACAGACAAACAGACAGACGGACAGGCCAAAAACTTTATGCTCCCGAATCTTTTATTCCAGGGGCATAAAAAACTAAGATTTTTCGGGTTTGCCTTTATTCACTGAAATCTATGAATTATGCTTTTGAATAGTATTGATTTCATCTCAAATACATGAAACGTACAGTTAAAATCGTTTTGATCCAATATTCATCAATTCAAGTGAGTTGTGCAGAAATTGTGCCAGTTTGTTTGTTTTCCAAAAAAGCAGTGTATGTTGTATCAAACCTCATGACCCAGTGAAGCCACTTGAACAAATAATTTTAAGTAAATATGCTGAAATGCGACGCTTCTTGCCTATGCATATTTCAACAGGCGAGAAGGAGCGTCGCATTTCAGCATACGCTGTTCAACAACTCAAGTGGTTTCTCTAAGGTTTCGCAGTTTGAAACAAATTAAAAGGCCCATGAAATTGTTAAGCTTGTCCAACTAGCAGACCTACGACATCGTTATTTACTATTAACTAATTGTTTTACCTCATCATAGGTCTGTTACACGGGCAAGTTGTTAGCAGAGAGAGTTCATGAAATGTATCGGTTGCATTGGATTTGCCGACAAGAAGTTATTTGGTCTGATAAAAACTCATTATGTATCTATTATTTGAACAGATAAAAATTCCCAAATGTCTTAACACAGGATCCTGTCGTTTTATGAGAGAAAATGTTTTATTATTCACAACCTCAGGCCTCTGTGTTCCTCTTAGAAATATTATACATACAAGATGACGAACACAGTGGCTTAAGGTTGTGAATAATAATTTATTTTCTCTATTAAAACAACAGCTTCTGTGGTCCAACATTTCATTGGAAGATTTCAGGAACTCTGAACGGAATTATTTATTTTCAAGAATTTCAGATATTAAATGTCCTATGCATTCTCAAAATCCAGAGGAAGAGATTACTCATTAGACGTTTCTTCAAGAAATCAGTCAGTAAATTACTTCATCTAAGAGAGTCTAAGACAGAGGAAATTCGAGCAAACTTTATACATGATAACAAGTATATGCAAGTGTTCCAAGTACATGAATGATAACCATTATGAACGTTGTTCATAGCTCAAACCATACTCGCTGCTTTAACATACCTACATGTAATTCCGTCATCAGGAAGAACTCATTCTTCATACGTACAGTCACAGAGTGGAACGAACTGGATAACCATCAAGTGCTGTCTAGGACTGTGGAAGGCTTTAGATTCAGCCTGAAGCGCGATTAAGTAAGTTTATGCGCTCTCTCATTCCGTTGATCACAAGCCAGTATTGGTAATTCAACGTACCCATACAGATACAGATACAGATTATGAAAGTGTTCCAAGTATAAAAATCTATTCCGTTTGCACTGTATCTCCTGAAATATATCGCAGTACTGCTTTGCGGTTTGTATTGCAATGAAGCGCCTAGCGGAATACGATGCGCCTTGGGGACGAAGATGAATTAATGCATATCTAGGTCATTGTCCTGTCAAATAGTTCCGATTATTTTCTTATTATTTTCAACAATTGGTGGAAAATACACACAATGTTTATCTTCAATTGTCTTCCCGTGATTGTTTACTAGATAGATGAAATAAAATTTTGAATATAGTTTTAAAGTGTGTGAGACATCTACATGTGTGGAAGAATACGTGTGAAAATGGGTCCTCAGATCATAAAATTCGAATAATTCCGGTCCGGAACCAGGTGCATGGCTTTGAAAAAATATTAAAAAAAGTTGTGTACTTTTAATCTTTACGGCATTTTTTTTTTTTGGTGATTCAAATAAAATTTCTTCATTCAAAAGTAGTATCAATGTGTATAACCCGGTGCGATTTGAGAATTTCTTTTCTTTTTTGGTAAGAAAACATACATTATACCTATGTACAATCTTAAAAAATATTCCTTAAAAATCCAAAAGTTCTTTCACTTGTAGGGTACCATGCATGAGTACCTCATACCTACAAATTGTCATGACAATCTGAAGAGTGGTTATAGAAAAGAAGCAGAAAATGTATGAAAATCACCCCCCCCCCCCTTCCTTTTTACATAAGAAAAAAATTCATAAAAAATCAAAAAAATAAAATTTAAGCATAAAATACATATCAAAGCATTAAGTAAGTTAAATATGATAAATATGTAGTAAATGAGTGTGTAAAATCATACACTTATTGAGTTATTTAAAGAAAAAGTGCAAAAATGTGCATTTCTGACTAAGTCCGAAAAGACGTCAAAAACGCGTCAAAAATTAGTTGTCGGATTTTAACGAAATGAACAAACTTGAATCATACATCCTTCTAGATCACATAGATACAATTAGTTTTTCAATCCATTTAGTGGAACTGGAGAAGAAGATTTTTGAAGAGGGGTACCCTCCGGGGCCTATTTGACCCCGCCCTGGATCCACCCCTGAAGGGATCGAGCCGAAATGAACAAACTTGGTAGAGGACCTTTAGTACTTCATGCATACCAAGTTTCATCAAAATCCCTTCAGCCGTTCTTGAGAAGAAGTTGAAAATGTTAAAAGTTTACGACGGACGGACGGACGGACGACGGACGACGGACGACGGACGCCGGACGCCACACTATGACAATAGCTCACTTGAGCCTTTGGCTCAGGTGAGCTAATAAAAAGGGGAAAAAATTTTGTTGGGGTCCCGCCGGGGTTTGAAGCCACTCCCCATGGGTCCATTGGGCATGGAAAACATACATTATACCTATGTACAATCTTAAAAAATATTCCTTAAAAATCCAAAAGTGGATATCTGGACAAAATTCTTTCACTTGTAGGGTACCATGCATGAGTACCTCATACCTACAAATTGTCATGACAATCTGAAGAGTGGTTATAGAAAAGAAGCAGAAAATGTATGAAAATCACCCCCCCCCCCCCCCTTCCTTTTTACATAAGAAAAAAATTCATAAAAAATCAAAAAAATAAAATTTAAGCATAAAATACATATCAAAGCATTAAGTAAGTTAAATATGATAAATATGTAGTAAATGAGTGTGTAAAATCATACACTTATTGAGTTATTTAAAGAAAAAGTGCAAAAATGTGCATTTCTGACTAAGTCCGAAAAGACGTCAAAAACGCGTCAAAAATTAGTTGTCGGATTTTAACGAAATGAACAAACTTGAATCATACATCCTTCTAGATCACATAGATACAATTAGTTTTTCAATCCATTCAGTGGAACTGGAGAAGAAGATTTTTGAAGAGGGGTACCCTCCGGGGCCTATTTGACCCCGCCCTGGATCCACCCCTGAAGGGATCGAGCCGAAATGAACAAACTTGGTAGAGGACCTTTAGTACTTCATGCATACCAAGTTTCATCAAAATCCCTTCAGCCGTTCTTGAGAAGAAGTTGAAAATGTTAAAAGTTTACGACGGACGGACGGACGGACGACGGACGACGGACGACGGACGACGGACGCCACACTATGACAATAGCTCACTTGAGCCTTTGGCTCAGGTGAGCTAATAAAAAGGGGAAAAAATTTTGTTGGGGTCCCGCCGGGGTTTGAAGCCACTCCCCATGGGTCCATTGGGCATGGAAAACATACATTATACCTATGTACAATCTTAAAAAATATTCCTTAAAAATCCAAAAGTGGATATCTGGGCAAAATTCTTTCACTTGTAGGGTACCATGCATGAGTACCTCATACCTACAAATTGTCATGACAATCTGAAGAGTGGTTATAGAAAAGAAGCAGAAAATGTATGAAAATCACCCCCCCCCCCCCTTCCTTTTTACATAAGAAAAAAATTCATAAAAAATCAAAAAAATAAAATTTAAGCATAAAATACATATCAAAGCATTAAGTAAGTTAAATATGATAAATATGTAGTAAATGAGTGTGTAAAATCATACACTTATTGAGTTATTTAAAGAAAAAGTGCAAAAATGTGCATTTCTGACTAAGTCCGAAAAGACGTCAAAAACGCGTCAAAAATTAGTTGTCGGATTTTAACGAAATGAACAAACTTGAATCATACATCCTTCTAGATCACATAGATACAATTAGTTTTTCAATCCATTCAGTGGAACTGGAGAAGAAGATTTTTGAAGAGGGGTACCCTCCGGGGCCTATTTGACCCCGCCCTGGATCCACCCCTGAAGGGATCGAGCCGAAATGAACAAACTTGGTAGAGGACCTTTAGTACTTCATGCATACCAAGTTTCATCAAAATCCCTTCAGCCGTTCTTGAGAAGAAGTTGAAAATGTTAAAAGTTTACGACGGACGGACGGACGGACGGACGGACGACGGACGACGGACGACGGACGCCGGACGCCACACTATGACAATAGCTCACTTGAGCCTTTGGCTCAGATGAGCTAAAAATGTGACAGCCAATCAGAGCTCTTGGAGGCCAAATTTCTTTACCTATCGGCACGAATAACACAAACTTGGTAGAGGTTCTTAAGTGTTTGCTTCCTGTAAAGTTCCGTGAAATCATGTGCAGTGGCTGAAGAGATGTCGAAAATGTAAAAAGTTTGCGCCGGACGGACGGACGAGGAACGGAGTGTTATAACAATAGCGCACTTCAGCTTCGCTCAGGTGAGCTAAAAACGTTCTTGCTCCAACTTTGCAAGAAAAGAATAATTTGTTTCCTGTGCAGAGCGAAAAAATAAATAACTTGCTGCAACAAATAACACAAGCCCCCCCCCCCTCCCCAGAATATCAAATGGACCGTGCCTAAGTTAGCATAAAATGGCTACATTTTATTTGGTAAGGGGGGATTTATTTGGTAAGCACAGAAATGGCTTGATTGTCCGAAATGTAAATGTATCAATAACCATATCTATGTAATGCATTACCCTGCCTTGAAGGTACCTTCCCATATGGGATACTTTGTTTGATGTCTGCAATCTGTTTAGCTTGTTCCTCTATTTTAATGCCATGGTCATCTATCCGTCTGTAATTTTCATTTATCTGTCTTCCATGAGCATCTATCTGTCTTCCATGAGCATCTATCTGTCCTCCATGAGCATCTATTTGTCTTCCATGAGTATCTATTTGTCTTCCATGAGCATCTATCTGTCCTCCATGAGCATCTATCTGTCTTCCATGAGTATCTATCTGTCTGCCTTGAACATCTATCAGTCTGCTACGTTCATCTATCTGTCTTCCATGATCATCTATCTGTCTTCCATGAGCATCTATCTGTCTACCATGAGCATCTATCTGTCTTCCATGATCATTTATCTGTCTACCATGAGCATCTATCTGTCTTCCATGATCATCTATCTGTCTTCCATGATCATCCATCTGTCTTCCATGAGCATCTATCTGTCTACCATGAGCATCTATCTGTCTTCCATGAGCATCTATCTGTCTGCTTTGTTCTGAAAAGTTTCAGTAGACATTACAGTTGGCTAGAAATGAATGTCTAGGATTTTCTAATAATATACTATCTCTGTATAACCGTTTTACTTTAAATGTCCAGAAATCACATGTGGGACGGAAACATACAGTCACATAGGGTTGCACGGATATCTGCATCACTATATAGATACAACCAGCCATTTTTTGGCTGAGGTATAAGTAAGACACCTCCATTTTCATTGAAAAAAGGTCAAACTCTAAGGTCAAGGTCCTAAGATAAAAAAGTTTGGAACCAACACAAATGCCTTGCTATAAAGATGTGAAATATGACAGCTCTATCACTTACCATTTAGAAGTCATTGACCCTGAATCACCAATAACATGGGCATCAAAAATCTTTTTAGTCATTTTCAATTAAGTAAAATTATGATAAAGACTTGTGCATTTTTTAAAAGAAAGGATTACCTGATATCTTCTCTGTTCTGGAGTCAAATTCTTGTTTTATTTGCTTTATCTTCCGATCGTGCTCTCCTGAAAACAATACTGTATATTATCATGATTATAAAGGAAAGTAATGTACTCATGTGCTCTGCTGAAGTTAGCTAAGTTGAGCAGTGGCATCCACTTCCTGTTAATACTGTACACGACAATTCGAAATAGATCTTATTCATACCATAATCATTCTGAATAAAAAAAAACTTTGTCAGACCAGCCTTAAAGATATAATGTCATGTAAAAATACTAAAATCAGTAAAACGTGGAAATAAAAGCATTAGTTCTATCCAATCAATCTCTTTTTCAAATAGAATTTAGAACATGAGCACAAATCTACACTGAAAAAAGGTTTTGTGCAGGTAGTATATGTGCAGAAAGTATATGTCATTGAGTAGAGCAGAAAAAAATCGAAAGAAATGAAGAAATGTTATGATCGCTGAGCAATATAAGGCCCCTACCGGCGGCATATATTTATGTCCTGCAACTCTGCCTATATATTACTCTTCAATATTATATAACTAGGATGTAACGTCGATTCTGACTGGCAGCCACACGAGTCATTATTTTCCGATAATGAACGCTGACGGAAGATAATGACTCGCTGTGGTATTTGTCCTGATTTCAGTATTATCGAAAAAAAAATTATTTATGTTGTTAGATATTGAAGGTTTAGATATACTTTTCACAAAAAATGCAATTAATTGTTGAATTTTTGATTAAAGATTATGTGTATATAATGAGTCATTATTTTAATCATATATAGTTTAACTATTCCTTATAAAGTATAACAAATAAGGACTTGACCTCGGTCATTATGTCATAATAATGCCATAATGACATCGACCAAGTCCATATCTGTATAATAAAACATGGGTTTTAATTAAACTTACTGTCTGTGCAGCTCAGTTCTGAGGTTTATCTGCTCTATTGATTCGAAAAATAGGTCAAGCGTGATAAAAGTCGAACATGCTCTGTAACTATCCAAGACTAAGCTGATTTTCAAAGGAGTAGGTGCGGTAACCTGTCATTTCGGCCCTGTTTTCAAAGTTGTGTAAATATCCATAATATTCTAGTTTATAGAATATCAAATGTATGGTGAGTCCAAATCATGAAAGTTTTTTTTAATTTCACAGTCCTATACTGAATAATAGTTAATACGTTGCTCATAACGTCTAAAAACGCTGAAATCATTGAAAATATCAATAAATGAGCGATACATAATTACGATACAATATTATGAAATCAAGTGGTAATCCTGGCATTGCCCATGAATATTTTTGTGACAATCGATAGATTTTTGATCGGCCTTTTAAATTGCATCAAAAAATTCGTGGGCGAGACCTGGAGCATAGATGAATTTTGAAGATTTGTGTGTAAAACACGATGCTTTTCCTGAGTTTTGCGTCATTCAGGGTAAATGACGTCAAAACATGACGTCAAACATCACACGCGTGACATTACGAGGGCTTAAAATTATGACGCTGTATTTTCTCAACATTCAACTTTGCAAAACGTGATAATTAATAATTCGTTTATCAAAAATATTTTTTATCTAAATTATACGGCCGATATGAGGGGTTAGCGCACCTAGTCCTTTCATCTGATTATCTCTATTTGTTGCAGAAAAAAGTTCGGAAAACTGACAAAGACTGAATTTGTGCAAGTCATCAATGGGAATAACTCCTCGAAAAATAGGTCAAGCATTACGAAAGTTGAACTTGCTCTGTTACTATCTATTCAAGAATAAGCTGTGTATCATATTTCACCTGAATATCTTTATTTGTTGCAGAAAAACGTCCGGAAAACGGACAAAAACTGAATTTTCCAAGTCATCAAGGGGCATAACTCCTCGAAAAATAGGTCAAGCGTGACGAAAGTCAAACTTGCTCTGTAACTATCCAAGACCAAGCTGTTTATTAAATTTCATCTGAATTTATCCATCCGTTGCAGGAAAAAGCCTTTAAAACTGATATTCGGACAGAGAAGGCAGACGGAGGAACAGACCGAGAGGAAACTAAGAGTTCCCTTCGGCTTTGTATAATGCATGCATGTATTCTCAATACAATGTATAGACATAAAAAAAACTATTTAGGAAGATGAACTTCATCAAAATGGAAAATACTAAAACAGCCAAGGGATTGACTTTTATGATAATCTGTACTAGAACTTTCTAAAGGCAATTAAAAATGCACGGATGTAAGGCAAGCCTGACAAACAGACAACACCCTTTTTCTGCGACCATAAGTTAATGGCTCAATAAAAATACAGGGTATATAGCCATGATTATTAGACGATAGACCAATCATAATGAAGAAAAAATAACATTTCTATCCCTTATATTTTCAGAGGAGTTGTGTACCAAAAACGATATTTAACTTATATTATGACCACACCCTTTTTATAAGACCCGGGATCAAGGGTTCAAACGAAATATTAGGCGAAAAACCAGGTCATAGACCATTCAAAATGCAAAAAGAATTACACTTCTATCATTCTTAGTTTCAGAGGAGTCCTGTCCATTAAAATTGTTTACGGATGCCGAACAGCGGACGGACAGACAGACGGACGGACAAAGGGCAATAGCATAAACTTGACTGGTTTTTATTTTTACCAGACTAGATCTGAAATAATGGTGACAAAAGAAAGGTTTCATCATAAGAAGTACACATGTAAAATATCAAAGTCCTAATAGCTACCAATTAAAAGATATTATCAATATTAATTTTTGAAAAAAGGTCAAGTATCTAGGTCAAGGTCACTTGGTAAAAAACATGGTAAGTGTAGAAAGGTAGTGTTACGGGAAATATCAAAGTTACTTACTAATCAAAAGATATACATGAAGCCAATCCGAATTTGTTCTTGAAAAAAAGGTCAAAAATCTAGGTCAAGGTCGGTCACTAGATCAAAAAGTATCTTACAGAAAATACACATGTGAATATAAAACTCTTATCAATTACCAATCAAAAGATATAGCCAATCTGTATTTTTTTAAGTATGTCAAATATCTAGGTCAAGGTCACTACATGTATGTCAAAAATTATGATAAATGTAGAAAGGTCTTGTCAGAAGAAAAATACATGAATGTTTAACGCTTTTCATGAAAAATATAATATCACCAAACAATGTGCCATTTAGCTGTAATGACGTCATGAAGTGACGTCATTTTGACGTTATTGATGAAATATGACGAAAATTGCTGGGAATTTTGTCTTTTGTCGTAGAATTCAATGTGGCAGCATGCGTTTACTGAGATAAAACGTTTACGACTAAAGGATATTATGATTATCTTTCACATATAAAATTTCCATCATAGTAAATGCATGCGGCCATTGCTAATTTAATAGAAATATTGAGTTTATGCATCATTTACGCCGAATATGACCTATTTTGGTGTTTTCAAAGGGCTAAAAGGTGTTGATAAAAGCAATGTTTACAAAAAGTAGATTCGTGACTCAGTAGAGAACGTTTCAAAATGTCAAATAATGCTTAAAAATTCTATGAAGTACAATGTTCAAAATTTATCAAAATAAGGACCAATATCAGGCTTCGTGGCCCTACCCCTTTGAAACCCTATCACTAACCATTCTAAAGTTATAGGATGTGACAGCCAAAGTGTGACAGACAAGACAGACAGACAGACAGCTAGATGGACAAAGTGATACCTAAGTGTCGCTATGCTTCACAAGCGACACAAAATATAGGTCAAACTCCGAGGTCAAGGTCACTAGGTTAAAAGTCAAAATAAAGGGACTGGTCATAAGTCTACCCTAGCTTCGTTCATGATAATTCAATTTAAAGCAGCCCATGTTAAAGGTTTGTCCATGCAATTAACGATGCTGACTATCAGGCTACGACAATAGCTCCCGCACATTTGTCATGGCTTATATATGTCAAAAGCACTGGTATGATGATAATTTTTTTCAATAATAGTCAACGCAAAGAAACGATATTGTATATCGCTATAATTTGTGACTCTCTTATCTAGTGCACTTATATTATGAAAACATACCAGTTGTGTCATCTAAATCTGATATTTTTCTTTTAGACGACTCTGCTTTTCGGTAAAACGATTCTCCTTGTTTTGTAACTTCTGTAGCAATCTGGCTTATGCTTCCCTCCAACTGGTTCACATTTTCCTCTATCCGGTTCACATTTTCCTCCATTCGGTTCACATTTTTCTCTACATATTCAACACTATTGTTTGTTTTCTCCAGATCCTTCTCTACCTCAGATACTCTCTACAAAAAATAAATGCTAGATTGTCAATATTGAAATGCACAATACATGTGCATTAAAATGGTTTCTCATTTTTTTCAAGAAGGTAAAGAGTTGGATCACTTCCATTATTCTCCAATAACATGAATTAATGGGAAAAAAAGTGGCAATCCTGAAAGATACAATGTACATGTAAGGGAGTCCCCTAAACTTCACGAAGAAAAGATAAGTTTTCTCTTTAATACAAACAATGACAACTTATAATCATTAAATTACCGATGACAATTGCTTGTTAGCCTCACCGTTGCTTGCAACGGCTATGCCCTCGGAGACAATAAGTTAACCCTAGCATCATTGTAAATATTGACCTTATCGAAAGTTGATTAGTCTATAATACATACCTCCTCTACTTTTTGTAATGTGACAATTACTTTATTCAGCTCTTCTAATTCATATCTATTCATCACTCGAGTCTCAAGATCTTGTATCATTTTGACTGTGTCTGTATGCACTGTAGCTAGTGAAACAATATTAGCCAGATCAAGTATCGCTGTTTTAACATCACTCCAGTAACCATTGTACGTTGGTTCATCTAAAGTGGCACTGCTAGCATGGATCAGTTTATTTCTTATATCGCGTATCTTGTCTATGTGGGTCATGTTGATTCCTGCACCCTGGCAAATATTTTTTATGACCAGACAGCACAAAGTTATGTCCATAACATTTGTCGTTATACCAGGGATTGCATCAAACTTACACGGACAGTCCCCTCCCACTGAGCATTTTCCTCTACATGGCGATAGATTTCTTTTATAAAGAAGATCCCATTGTGAACGGTACATTGGAGTATCACGGCTTGTAATAAGTCTACAACAACATTTCTTAGCCATGATGTGGTACAGGTCATGTTTGTTCTTCTCCAGGAAGTCTTGTATATCCGGGGATCCTTGTTTTTTAAAAAAATCATCTATGACGTGTCTGAGTGTGAACGGACAGACGTTCAGTACTAACAGACACGTCCGTCCATACCGGGCTTCATCAAAGTGAGACATGCTGGGAACAGATTAATGCTACAGTCAGGTCATATAACAAGACATCCACAACAACAGCCAAAGATTGATTTTTATCCTGTGAGAGAATGGATTTGAATCATTCACAACATACACAATCCTTCTTTCAAAGCAGTACCAATTATATAATCTTGATGTCACGGCACTTGATTCTTTTTAAGCTTACGTTTCAGTCAATCAGTGTACTGTAGTTTTTTTTTCATCCATAACAGCTATTTATAACGATGTGTCTCAAGGATTACTTGAAGAGTTGTGCTTACATATGTACGCATATATCCGAACTGAAACGAAATACGACATTTTCACGATTACTTTCTTCCATTCCTTTAACTTTGCCTGACAGCTGAAATTAAAAATTCCTCTATGTGTTATGGATACGGACATTCGTCCCTATTTTCCTTTATATAAAGTTCGCCCTTTTTGACTTTGAACGAGGCGTAATTACACCTATACACAGGACAGGTTGACTATAATCCTTTTAAAACATTTGAATATTTCTCAACTGATTGTCAATTTATTATGGAACTTAAAGAACCATAACTTTACATGACGGCTTATTGTTGATTCTCATCCTTGCATACAGCTTTTTTTAAATGATTATTATTAACTTCAAACAGTACAATACAAAAGCAAACAATACTTTACAAACAAATGCACTGTATCGCAGTGTCAAATTCTATACAACCTTTGAAATCAATTTTAAAACCACGCTTAAAAGGTCAAAGTCACAAACGAGTGCGCACATATATAGACAGATAGATCGTGACTATAGACATGATATAGTTTTGGCCAGTGAACAGTAGAACGTAACCACTAGGTTCTAGATATCAAAATTAATATATCTCCATGATCATACCAGAGCACAGTCCAACCATCCTTTACCTTTCCTGTGCATTAAGTTTTATATATTGGTGTTATCGACAAGATAACCGACATACAAGAGGACATCTCAAACTTTATCTTGATCGAGGCTTGACAATGATATCAACAAATAACAAAACCATACTTGTTAATTTTATTATTTAATGCTTCTATTTTCATACCATGCATGACAACTGCCGAGCAAATGTAATTTTAGAATCAAAACTTTTAAAGCGCGAAAAGAAATGTAAACTGATTAGCAATTTCGAACAAACGTGCTTAACTTTCCATTTGTTTTTCAAACCCGAAGTGAGACCAGGTGTCCGGGGAGAGTCAGTGTCTCATTTACGCATTTTACCTGGAGAATAAGATGAAATAGATTTTTTTGCAATATATATATAGATCAATTTATCATAATTATGTTGTTTCTTAATTTATGTATTTTATTTCATGCCGGGGCTTGCAATCGTTCCAATGGTAATTTTCACGATTTGGCCCTGCCTTCTCGACTGTGAGACTGAATAACTGTTAGGTACTTCTTTGGTGTTTATCAATTCACTCTGCTTATCTAGATCTTTGATTTTTTTCTTTATTTCTTATAAATTTTTCCTCTCTCAGAAGATTTTGATGTATTTCAATAGAAAACTCATGGGTTATTTATTTCGTGAGCCTTTTAGATTCCCAAGGAAAAAAGGTTGCAGAGAAAGACTCATCTATTTAACATTAAAATTGTATTTTGATTGATAGTTTGGTTCGACCATTTGCATAAACTGTAGTATTTCACTGTCAGATTTCGAACCAAAAAAAATTAAAAAAGGTTTTTTTTATGTCATTCCATTTGAAGTCATGATTTGTAATATTTTTCTGGAAAGTTGAATTGTTGAGAATACATCATTTTATTTGCAATGAAAATACAAGTATTTCGAGGGATTTTTATCTCCAATTTTCGAGGTTTTATCTTTTCTAAACCTTAATTGTTAATCAACATGTTAATTTTTTGTATCGATTATTTCCCTTATGTCATGGTTTATATGTGTACAACAGATAAATGTAACTTTCGTTTCATTTGAAACAAAGCAATATGAGTATACCGACTGCTATAAAGTTAGAACCTGTGGATGTGATATCAATAATAGGCTGGCGTCGGTGATGCATACCTGGTGTTAACATCTACCTGTTACAATCAACTTGTTCAAACAATGTAATACACTCAAATAGGTGATATTACTGATAAGTGGGATATAAATATTAAAGTAGAAGTTCACATTGATAATGTAGAGTGCACATAAAATCCTATCAAAATTGGAGGTCATTTTACCTATCAAGCGATTTGACTATATGGTTTATGGTAAAGCGACCTTTTTTCATAAAAAGGAGCTTACTTATTGAGTTTTATCAACATACCTTACAACGAGCTAAGTTAATTCTTAAATTTAAAGAGGTGTCGTTAAGCAAATATCGCGATCAGATTTGGGAAAATAAGGTAAAACATCGTGAACAATTAAAACGAAATATCTATCATTTCAACCCCTTTTATTCCTACATTTAGCTATTATTGTACAGAAAATCCTTGTAGCTCATGTATTTGTTACAATGTATATAAACATAATTGTTACAAAGGTAGAACATTTTCTTCTCTCTCAAAACGAAGCAATTTTATGCAAATTTCAGAGAAATATGGAAAATTCGTGTCAGAATTTTTTTTCTGAAGCCCCGAGACTGAATTTCGTTTCTTTTGTTTATCATATCGAAATGTTTTCGATGACGAGCTTATAAAAAATATAAAAAAAATGTGTAAATACTTTTATGTATTATGTGTCTTGTTTGCCTACGTGTTTGCAACCGCTTTACAGTCAGCACAGGAAAATTCACTTTGGCTTTATTTAAACTGTTTCGCATAAAGTACTATTGAGGAGGATAAAAATATCCGAAACACGTGTCTAGTACAACAAAATTGGTACTATAGAACATAATTATATTTCAATATTGGCCATTTTAGCCGGTGTATAATAATGGGTTACTTACTTGATGAACTCCCACATTCATTAGGACTACATATTCTAGAGTTAAGCAAATTCAAGGTATATATCGAAGGGAAAATTTAAATCAAACTTTAATTAAGACGAGAATGATTTTGTCAGAAAAGCGTCTACCAAAATATCCATATTCAGTCCTTCGTCAGTAAATTGGGTTAACAATGTGGACATCTTGGATCTCTTTTCTCTGCTGACTTGTCAAGAAATACATATATATGCACAGCAGATATGATTCGTGATTGAACCATATGCTTTTTTCAAACTATTTAAAGTTATGATCTATAACATTGATTCCCTGTACACGATTAGATAGAATATTTGAATTGATGAAATGCATGATTCTGTTTCGAGTTAATTGTTGGCTCCCATTCTTAAGTTTGAATAGTATCTTATCCTATATTATTTTAAAACTAACATGTTTGTTTCTTTTTTCTTGGTTTATATGATTTGTATGTGAGCTTGACTTTGTTTGATGCAATCATGATTCTGTATCTTGTGTAAATGCAACACACAAATGTACCTTTTCTCCAATTCTAATGAAACAATATGAGTTTACCGACTACTGTGAAGTGAGAACGTGTGAATATGATATTTTTCATGGGACCTTACCATGTACACATAAAATGAACTGTTACGTTATCTAGTGTTAATCAAAATATGATATCAATAATAGGCTGGCGTCGGAATACCTGGTGTTTACATCTACCTGTTGCAATCAACTTGTTCAAACAATGTAATACACTGAAATAGGTGATATCACTGATAAGTGGGATATGAATATCAAAGTAGAAGTTCAGATTGATAATGTAAAGTGCACATAAAATCCTATCAATATTTGAGGTCATTTTACCTATCAAGCGATTTGATAATTACCTGACAGATTGATGAAACGTCTTTATTTCTATGGTTTATGGTAAAGCGACCCTTTTTCATCAAAAGGAGCTGACTTATTGAGTTTAATTATCAACATATCTTACACCGAGCTGAGTTAAGTCTTAAATTTAAGCTTTAATCTTTTAAAAGAGCTGTCTTAAAGCAAATATCGTGACCAGATTTGGTTAAAGGATTAGGTGCGCTAACCCCTCATTTCGGTCCTATAATTTCGACTAGAAATATTTTTGATAAACGACTTATTAATTATAACTTTTTTGCAAAGTTGAAGGTTTGAGAAAATACCGCATTATAATTTGAGCCCTCGTAACGTCACCCGCGTGATGTATGACGTCATGTTTTGACGTCATTTACCCTGAATGTCGCAAAACTCAGTAAAACCATCGTATTTTACATACAAATCTTCAAAATTCACCTATGCTCCAGGCCTCGCCCACGAATTTTTTTATGCAAATTAAAAAGCCGATCAGAAATCCATCGATTGACACAAAAATGTTTATGGGCAAGGCCTGGGTTGCCACTTGATTTCATAGTTTTGTATCGAAGTATCGCTCATTTATAGATATTTTCAATGATTTCAGCGTTTAAGACGTTTTGAGCGACTTATTATTCAGAATAGGACTGTGAATTAAAAAAAAAAAGCTTTCATGATTTGGACTCACCATACATTTGACATTTTATAAACTAGAATACACTATGGTGTCCCACTCACAAGAATGTTGGATGATATTCTGTCATAGGCTATTTGAACCATCCAACCAAAAATTGTACTCTGTGTCTACCGAAATGGAAGTTACCGGATGTGACAGTTCTACCGAATTGAAGCGACGGGTATAAGAAGGAGATGCTTACTCTTCCTGGGCACCTGGTCTCACTCCAATATCGGGTGTTCGGTTCTTTTCACGCTGTGGAGGTTTTTGTTTGTTTGCTTTGGTTTCTGTTTTATCCTGATTTTGTATGCCTTTGGTTTCTGATTTTCTGAATTATCGATTTTGTGCTGTATACAGGGATATGGTCATTATCCATATTTTTCATAATGGATATATAAACAACTTTAAAAATAGGGCCGCACCTACTCCTTAGGTAGCATCGTGAACAATTAAAACGAAATATCTATCATTGCAACATCTTTTCTTCCAACATTTAGCTCTCTTCGTATAGGAAATCTTTGTAGCTCATGTATTTGTTATATATATATAATTGTTACAATGGTAGAATATTTTCTTCTTTCTCGAAATGAAGCAATTTTATGCAAATTTCTGTGAAATATGGAAAATTCGTGTCAGAATTTTTACTGAAGCTCCGAGACTGAATTTCATTTCTTTTTGCTTAATTATCATATCTAAGGCAAATCATAGAATGTTTTCGATCGAACTTATAAAAAAAAATTAAAAATGTGTAAATATTTTTATGTTAATTGTTATTTCACGAAGAAGATTTCTTACATTAAGATTTGGTCGAACACATGTTACAGTTTCCATCAAAACGTACCTTTTAGCGGGTGTATACATATGGGTTACTTACTTAAGGAACTCCCACATTTATTAACACTTCATATTCTACAGTTCAGCAAATTCAAGATATATATCGAAGAGAAAAAAAGCAGAAAAGAGTGTTTTGTCTACTGTTGACAACGGAAACGATCGTATGTCAGAGATAGAAGCCTAGAATTCTGACGCGTCGCTATCATTCTAATGCGCTCCGAATAAAGTAAAATGTATGCAAAAAAGTACAAAAATTATGATAGAAAAAAATAATAATGTTAGTGCGCGTATCCAAGTTCATATTATTCATTATTTACTATCACACTTGATTTTAAGAAGTCCAAGATGCGATAAAAACAGTAAAACTTTACTTAAAACGAGAATGATTTTGTCAGCAAAGCGTCATCCAAAAAATCCATATTCAGACCTTCGTCAGTAAATTGGGTTAACAACGTGGACCTCTTGGATCTTTTTTTCTGCCGACTTGTCATGAAATACATATATGACGGCCGTCAAGCGAAAACCACCCTTATCTGTCTATGACGTCAAAATGAGAAATCGGACTGTAAAGACGACGTCAACATTTCGCGTATTTTTCGCGTTACTTGTTGCGATAACTTTTCAATCACGCGGACGTCAACGTCATCAATAAAGCCTATGCCACAGAATGTTATATATAGTATGTTACTATTTTGACTTTAACAGTACGTTATGAAATCCTTTTCTAGAAATTAAAAAGTTATAAAACAAGGATTTCTTTTCTCAATTTTTTATTTCAGTCAGCGTGACCATGCAACATCTGGACGCGTAAGCGCTTAGGGAGAAAACATTTTCAATTAAACTTTTAGAGAGAAAGAGAGAGACGTATGTTTTCATATTTCCTCTTCTTCCTCATATTTTTTTTTCATCTTCTAGTACTTAACATCAATTGTTGTGGGTCATGTATTATTTTAGTTTTACATTATGTGTAGGTACACATGTACTTAGTAATGTTGTATTATGATTTCATAATGGTTCTTTCTAGATTTTACTATGTCATGTTTATTTCATTAGAGAATATTCCAGTATGTTCTTTGTTACATCATTATCATCACATGACTGTGATTTCTAGAATTTACTCTATTGTTGATCATTTGTTATGAGTCATTGTTCTAGAAGCTTCTGGTAAATTCATTGGTATTAAGTATAAATACCTCTGAGGAACTGTGTTGAAGGGGCATTCGTACACATTCGTAGACACGATTCATTCATCTATTCTGATATACTGGGACACTTTATTTGTTGAGACTTTAATCCATTTAACAACGTCACAGATCTTTCGAGAACGTTTGTGATTACCGGAAACCATACATTCGATAGACTTTGTGGACCGTAACGGACACTTTGATCCGGACATTGTATTGTAAGTTGTAATCATTTGAAATATATATATATTGTACATAATTAAACTTGTAAATTTATATTCTGTCTTTGTCAGATTTTTGCTGGCGTTTTGGGGTATTCTGACCCATAACAGAATTGGGGGCTCGTCCGGGATAGTAATCTCTGCATATTTGCACTTTACCGTAACTTGTTTTTGAAAAAAGAAAATATTTTTCTCAATAATTTGTTTTTGCCAGCAGAAATCAATCATGGTATTTTCGGTCACTGAATTTTTGAAATCGCCGACTGTAGATGAGTTCGAATCATTGAAGAAAGATGATTTGATTGGTTTAGGTCTACACTTGAAGTTAGATGTAAAATCTTCTATGAGAAAACAAGAAATTAGAAATATTGTGGCTGAAGAGCTTTTAGCTAAGGAAATCTTCATACGATTTTCCTGTTGAACCTGTTTCAAGCGAAACCAAAATGTCAAAATATGAGTTTGAATTAGAGAAAATGAAAATACAATTACAATTTGAAAAAGAAGAAAAAGAAAGACAATTTCAAATTGAAAAAGAAGAAAAAGAAAGACAATTTGAAAAAGAAGAAAAAGAAAGACATTTACAATTTGAAAGAGAAAAAGAAGAAAGAGAGAAACAGGAACGTATGCACGAGAAAGAACTCCAGTTTGAGTTAGAAAAGTTAAAATTAGAGAAAAGCACTAAGGAAAATCCTGTTCCTTCGCTTGTCAAGTCTGAATTCGACGCCGCCAAAAACATCCGATTAGTACCAAAATTTCAAGAAAAGTCCGTGGACAAATATTTTCCACATTTTGAGAAAATCGCGGCCAATCTGAAGTGGCCACGTGATTTTTGGCCAACTTTGTTACAAAGCGTACTTATTGGCAAAGCGGCTGAAGTGTACTCGGCGCTCAGTATTGCTGAGAGTTCAGACTATGACAAGGTCAAGGACACGATTTTGAGAGCATATCAGTTAGTACCTGAGGCGTACAGACAAAAGTTTAGAAAGTACAAAAGTTTGAAATTCAAACATATGTTGAATTTGCTCGAGAAAAAGAAGATTTATTTGATCAGTGGTTTCGATCTAAGAAAATTCCCAATTCATTTGACAATTTGCGTCAAATAATTCTGATAGAAGAGTTCAAAGAGTGTGTACATCAAGATTTGAGAACTCATTTGGAAGACAAAAATGTTAAAACTCTTGAAGAAGCCGCTGTTTTGTCTGATACGTATGCTCTCACTCATAAGAAAAATTTTGTGTCAAAAACTCAATCTAGCGATAGCGCAAAAACTTCAGATTTTCCAAAGAAAAATTTACAAGAGTCTCAGTCGTCCATTAGTTCCCAGTCACCATCTCAAGGTGGTTCTACGTCCGGTCCTATGTCCGAGCGTTCTGAAGCATCCCCAGGGGTGGGGTCGCTTCCTACATGCAATTATTGTAAGAAAAAAGGTCATGTTATTGGTGAGTGTTTGAAGCTTAAGAAGAAAAAAGAACTTAAGTCACAGGCCTGTGCGTCTGTTAGAAATGATAGAAAAGCCTTAGATTCGATTTGTTCTGACACTCCTGAGATTCAGGGTTCTAAGTCCAGTTCTGATGATTTTGTGGAGGATCATTATAAGCCCTTTTTGTCACAGGGATTTGTTTCACTCAGTGATTCTAGCGAAGCGTTGCCTGTTCAGATTTTGAGAGATACTGGTGCTGCCCAGACTTTATTATTAGAGGGTTCATTGTCTTTGTCTGAGCACACTTTTACTGGTAGGTCAGTTTTATTACAGGGTGTGGAGCTAGGCGTCATTGATGTTCCCCTTCATAAAATTTATTTGAAGTCAGACTTAATTACTGGACCTGTTCTCGTAGGTGTTCGACCTACTCTTCCCGTTCAAGGCGTTTCCTTGTTGCTTGGCAACGATTTAGCTGGCGGCAAAGTTGTAGCCGATCCGATTGTTTGTGAAAAAATCACGTCCGATGTCGTGTCCGATGATGAAGACGACGACTTGTACCCAGCCTGCGCAGTTACCAGGGCGATGGCCAGGAACAGACTGAAAGAGGCTGAGCGTACTCCTGCACTTAACGAGGACCATCCCTCCAAAAATATAGACCTTTCTGACACATTCATGTCTACTATTGATGACAGCGTACCTGAGACGTCAGTACCACTTCATATTGACAAGTCTCCCACAGTACCTGGTGATGATTCCCATCCGCCATTAGACAGAGATACAGATGCCTTAAGCCGTGAGCAGCTCCTCTCCGAGCAAACAAAAGATCCGGAGATCATCCGACTAAGCAAGAGGGCCCTTCCCCGAGCAGAAGCGGACAAAGTCGGAGAGTGCTTCTACATACAAGATGGCATCCTTATGCGGAAATGGAGACCACCCGATGCACCCCCTAATGACGTGTGGTGGGTCGTTCTCCAGATAGTGGTTCCAGTAGCGGATCGCGGGGACATCATGAGTTTAGCTCACGACACACCCATGGCAGGTCATTTAGGTGTCAATAAGACTTATAATAGGATTTTAAGTCACTTTTACTGGCCTAAGTTGAGAAAAGATGTGTCTGAGTTTTGTAAGTCTTGTCATAGTTGTCAGATGGTAGGTAAACCCAATCAAGTTATACCACCTGCTCCCCTCCAACCCATTCCAGCCTTTGAGGAACCTTTTAGTAGGGTGTTAGTTGATTGTGTAGGTCCTTTGCCTAGGACTAGGTCAGGGAATCAGTACTTACTGACAATTATGTGTACTTCGACTAGGTTTCCTGAAGCCATACCTCTTAGGAATATTAAGGCAAATACCATAGTTAAGGCCCTTACAAAGTTTTTCAGTTTCGTAGGTGCTCCCAAGGCTATTCAGTCAGATCAGGGTTCGAATTTTATGTCAGGATTGTTTCAGCAGGTTATGCCTGAGCTAGGTATCAGGCAGTATCAGTCTTCTGCGTACCATCCTGAGTCCCAGGGGGCACTTGAACGCTTTCATCAAACCCTTAAAACTATGATGAAAACATATTGTCACCAGTATGAAAAAGACTGGGATGAAGGGGTTCACCTCGTGTTGTTTGCGGCACGAGAAGCGGTTCAGGAGTCCCTGGGGTTCAGTCCCTTTGAGCTAGTTTTTGGGCATACGGTCAGAGGGCCATTGAAGTTATTAAAGGAAAAATGGTTGACTGAGACTAGCGATTTGAATCTCTTGGACTACGTGTCTAATTTCAAAGAGAAATTATATAATGCTTGCAAATTGGCTCAAGAAAATCTCAAAACCTCACAAATGAAAATGAAAACATGGTATGACAACGATGCTAGAAACAGAGTTTTTAAACCAGGCGATAAAGTTCTTGTATTTTTGCCTATCCCTGGTCATCCTTTGCAAGCTAGATATTTCGGTCCTTATGAGATTGAGAGTAAAATTAGTGATGTTAACTAAGTGGTTAAGACACCAGGTCGGCGAAAAAAAAAAGAGTGTGTCATGTTAACATGTTGAAAGATTATTTTGATAGAAGTGACCGAAATTTTGTAAAACCAGTTTCCACCATGGCCAATGTAAATACATTTAAAAATTGTGTTGAACCGGAATGTAATGAAGAGACTGTTGAAAAAGACTTCGCTCAAAGTGTCCGTTTAAAGAATTCTGAAATTCTAACAAGTCCGGAAGTGAAACTCGGACATCTGACCGTGCATCAAAAAGAGGAAGTACACCAATTAATGCGGGAATATACGACCATCTTTCCGGACGTTCCAAAAAAGACAAATGCGTCTCATCATGACGTCATTGTAGGTGATGCGTCACCTAGCAAACAGCATCCCTATCAGTTAAACCCGATAAAACTTCAATACATGCGGAAAGAAATTCAATACATGCTTGAAAATGACATTATTGAACCCAGCAATAGTGATTGGAGTTCCCCATGTATTCTTGTTCCGAAGCCAGACGGAACTTACCGATTGTGTACGGACTTTAGAAAAGTCAATTCAGTCACCAAAACTGACTCTTATTCGATCCCAAGAATCGATGACTGTATCGATAAAATTGGCAGTGCAAAATTTGTCAGTAAATTTGACTTGCTTAAAGGCTATTGGCAGGTCCCGCTTACCGAGAGAGCCAGAGAAATATCGGCATTTGCGACTCCAGATGGGCTATACCAATATAAAGTAATGCCCTTTGGTATGAAAAACGCACCAGCCACATTCCAGAGGATGATTCATTCGCTCCTAAATAATCTCGAAGGATGCGAGGCGTACATCGATGACGTCATCATCTACAGCGACACCTGGGATGATCATCTCCGAATCATGCGTACCTTCTTCGACATACTGGCGAAAGCAAACCTCACAGTGAACCTTTTGTCATGCGACTGTAGAATATTTGGGTCACAAAGTAGGTCAAGGTTTTGTTACTCCTATCATGGCCAAGGTGGAAGCTATTTCAAAGTTCCCGGTTCCTACCAAGAAGAAAGAAATAATGAGATTTTTGGGAATGGCAGGATTTTACAGAAAATTTTGTCCAAATTTCTCGTCAGTTGTTGGTCCACTTACCAATCTGTTACAAAAGAAAGTGAATTTTGCATGGACCAATGACTGTGACGAATCTTTTAAGAAAATCAAATGTGTTCTTATGAATAGTCCTGTCCTGTCAGCTCCAAATTTTGATAAGCAATTTAAGCTTACTGTTGATGCCAGTGACGTAGGAATCGGGGCTGCTTTGTTTCAAGAAAATGATGATGGTGTAGATAGAGTTGTTTGTTATTTTTCAAAGAAATTGACGAAATGTCAAAAGAATTACTCTACTATTGAAAAAGAGTATCTTGCATTATTGTTAGCTTTACAACATTTTGATGTTTATTTGAATGTTAATTTACATCCCATTCTTGTGTATACTGACCACAACCCTCTCACATTTTTGCACAAAATGTCAAACAAGAATCAAAGACTTACAAGGTGGAGTTTATTGTTGCAAGAGTGCAATATCATTATTAACCATATCAAGGGCAAAGACAATGTGATTGCAGATGCACTATCGAGAGTTTCATGAGTGATTTTTGCAGAATTTACCAGCTAAGTTTTCACTGACATTCAAACTTTTTTTTAAGGGGGGAGGTGTTGTGGGTCATGTATTATTTTAGTTTTACATTATGTGTAGGTACACATGTACTTAGTAATGTTGTATTATGATTTCATAATGGTTCTTTCTAGATTTTACTATGTCATGTTTATTTCATTAGAGAATATTCCAGTATGTTCTTTGTTACATCATTATCATCACATGACTGTGATTTCTAGAATTTACTCTATTGTTGATCATTTGTTATGAGTCATTGTTCTAGAAGCTTCTGGTAAATTCATTGGTATTAAGTATAAATACCTCTGAGGAACTGTGTTGAAGGGGCATTCGTACACATTCGTAGACACGATTCATTCATCTATTCTGATATACTGGGACACTTTATTTGTTGAGACTTTAATCCATTTAACAACGTCACAGATCTTTCGAGAACGTTTGTGATTACCGGAAACCATACATTCGATAGACTTTGTGGACCGTAACGGACACTTTGATCCGGACATTGTATTGTAAGTTGTAATCATTTGAAATATATATATTTTGTACATAATTAAACTTGTAAATTTATATTCTGTCTTTGTCTGATTTTTGCTGGCGTTTTGGGGTATTCTGACCCATAACACAATTATAACTTGCGGGCCCCAAACTGCCTAGGATATATTTGATCCGCAATTTATAGTATTAAGTTTTCAAAAAAATATGGTAGAGCGGTTATCAGTCTCATAAATATCCTCCTAAAGACTGATTGACACAAATTTCATCAATCGTTCACAGAAGGAAAAAACAAAGCGTTTTGATTACAAAGAGAGTAAGCAAGATACTACACAGAGAAATAAATGAACATATAGCAGTAAGAAACCTAAAATCCGTATCATGTCTTCAGAATTGATAGAGGCATCATACTACATTAAGCGGTTGAAGTAATAAACAAATGGAGGCATAAAAATAAAAATTTAGATTTATAGTATACTTTACATTACAGGCGCGAATCTAGGTGGGGGGGGGGGGTTAACATGCTTAAGGAGGTCAGGTATATTCAATGAAAATATACATTTTTTTTTCTGTTGTTGCATTGATATATATATGGGTTTTTTTTTTTCAAATCGTAGACTGAACCACCATCCCCTTTTGATGGGTTGAGGACCGAAATAAAATATATGCCCATGAATTAGCTCTACTAGGATTTGATTTCATTATACACGAAGAAGGTGGATAAGAGGGAGAGATATTGAGATTAATTTAATTTATTGTATATCTATATTACTTTAAAACAAGTCTCAATTTTTCTAATGTGCGTGAAAAAAATGAGGCCACATCAAGTGGCGACCTCTATAATACCGGCTATGCATATGGGTATTCAATTGTCGCCGACGATTATCGCGGAGAGGAATTTTTATAGCTGCTGTGTTTTTCTTCCTTTCTATGTATATTTTTCAGGGGGGGGGGGGTATATTAATAATTTACATAAAATTAAGATATGAAAAATAACCATAAATATATGATTTGGATTTTCTCCGACTTTGTGCACTTCACCACGGAAATTATAAAACATGCAAATCCGCATACCCCCTCCCTTAAATAAAAATTGAAGACCCATCAACTAAAAGTGTAGCAATTAAATGAAGTAAAGCAAAGAACTACTCCCCACAAAATTCTTTTATTCATTCTTTACTTACAAAATAAAAATATGAATTTAATAAGTTTTGAAGCATAAACATATGAGAAATAAAAATGCAATTATTGATAAATGGAAAAGATAACCTTGAAATATTAGGTTATGGAGACACTTTTGAACTTTTCGTATATGGAGGGAATGAGAAAATGTTTTGAGATAATAAAAAAAGGTGACTCATGACAGAAATAAGCAAAACAATGCGGGTCGTGCATCTTAACGGCGACCTCACTTGACCAGCGCATCCTTAATACTTGCACGCTGACTGACTGTGACGACGGGACTCCATGACGGGCCCTGTCCAAACCTCTTTAGAGAAGACAGGGCCCCGACCACCTGTCCTCTCTGAATGTCAGTCTGACTCCTCGGGTGATAACATACATTAGCTCGCTACAGCCGGCAGAGCACAGGTCGTATTACGCATGCCCTCTTTTTATATCAATTTACATATTCATCTGTGTTGCTTGGGCCCCTGCGTCTTGCGGTCTTGTTTGTGTGTGGTCATCTGACAGTGAGGAGGTTGTTTTACACCACAATTGTACGTTCTTAGAGACCTCTTGGTAATCGGAATAGTGGGAGGGTTGTGCGCACGTAATCCAGGATAACCACACCGTCTGCTACTGACGAGGCAGATGGCCGTCCTAAGTCGGCACCGTTTGCCCATTGGTCTCGTTGGTTTATGTGTAGTCATTTGTGTTTTATGTTTTTCTGTGATTTGACGTTCATTGTACTACTGCGTCTCTTTCTGTGCGTGTCATTTTTGTGTTTTACAGTGGGTGTTTTGGGAGGTTGCTGTTGATGCTGCAACTAGGTGTTGTTGGAGATCCCCTCCTTTCTTTTGAATCTGTGTGCAGTGAAGGATACATGTGATAATTAAGGAAGAAATGAGAAGAAAATGAAAATTCCAGCGCGGATCTAGAGAAGGAACGGGGGGTTCAGAGGTCAGGCTACCCTGGATTTAGCCAACCTGATTATCTTATCTATAATCAATTTGAAATTATTTTTCTCAAAATCATACGCTGCTCCCCTGATGGACCCCCCCCCTCCCACCATTTGGAAAAATTCTAGATCCTAGTGTCGTTTTCTGTTGAAATGAACAACAATGCAAAATGGTGAAGATAGAAAAAATATTACGACAAGCAAATATGCAAATCTTACGTATTTACAAAAAGAAGTTACGTATGATGAATGTTCGATATTGTTTTTAATTTTAAAGTTATATTTAGTTCCCTACCGACAACGCCGAAGGGGACTCTTAGTTTCCTCTCTGTATGTCCGTCAGTCCATCTGTCTAATTTTCAGTTTCCGGACTTTTTTCTGCTACAAATAGAGATATTCAGGTGAAATTTGATACACAGCTTAGTCTTCGATGATTACAGAGCGAGTTGGACTTACGTCACGCTTGATCTTTTTTCCGAGGAGTTATGCCCCTTGATGACTTTTTTGTCAGTCGTCCTGACTTTTTTTCCGGAAACAAACTGAGATATTTAGATAAAATTTGATACGCAGCTTAGTAATGGATACTTGCAGAGCAATTTTGACTTTCATTACGCTTAACCTATTTTCCGAAGAGTTATGCCTCTTGATAAAACCTCTGCAGTTTTCTTATTTCTGAAGTGAGCTGCATGGATACTTAGTTTGAATTCATGTTAAATTGAAGAGTTCTAGGCAGAGTTGCAGGACATGTATTTATGCCGGTAGCGCACCTATATCGCTCAGCGATCATAATTTTATTCATTCGAAAGTTTCGTTTCAAAACAAATTGAAATTGATAGAAAAATATATAGAGAGAGACTGAATATAAATGTTGTGAGATTATAACTATTTTAAAGTATTATTTGGATAGAATATATGAAAAGATAAAGGCAAGAATACTTATTTTTTCCCGAAAATTTTATAACAGTTACTTAGATACAGGATTCCGGCGAATCGTTGCTGTTTAAGCTAAAAAGCAGCATCTAGATCCGGTATATTATTTGTGTTTTTCAACATTTCTTATGCGAAATAACATTTTCTAATCTTGATTATATTGCCGAAGTACGGGTATCAAAATCATGCATTATAGCAAGAAGTTATGATGCGAGATCCAGGTACAATGTATCTACATCAAAGTATTCAATTTCTGGTATTCGTGAAATATACATACATAGAAGGTCAATATATCATCAACAGAAATAGATGTTATAGTAGAGAATAATGTTCATTTATCTGTACCTGTTATGCACACTGAATTGTAAGATCGTCGTGCCATAAACTTTGGCGTCGTCAGATTTTTTTCTAAAATGTCGCGTAACGTCATGCCAACGTTTTCAAAGAAGGTTTACTGCATTTATTTGTATCATATACATACATATCATATATCATTTTGTTCAGGATGAAATGTACTATTGTAATTCGTTGAAAAATAAAATTGCCATATTTTTCACTTAAAGGCCCGGTCACACTGCGCTTTACGGCTTGATCACGGCCAAAACACGTTCAAAAAAGGTCACCCGTGAAGCAGACGTTGTTGTGCGCTTTTAAGACGCGCTACAGACGATTTGTAGACGTGCTAGGACGCGGTAAAAAATCTGAACGGCGTTGGACGCGGAAAGAAGTTTTGAACTGCTCAACATTTTATACCGCGGACAACCACGGACAGTGTACGTGGTAAAGACGTGCAACGCACGCGAAACACACGTGATAATCCGTGTTCCGGCAGTGACTTGAAGAAGACGCGGTAAGACGCGAAAGCTTAAGCGGTCTATCACGGTCAGAGCAGTGCCATTGCACGGGTGTTCTGCGTTGGTATCACGGGTAAAAGCGTGTGTATAACGTCTTGTCACGAACGAGTTTAGTTTTAGACGTGGTTGGACGTTGTTAGCCGTGCTAAGGCAGTGTTTCAGCAGTGGAACAGCCGCCGGCGGTCAAACCCCGTACAAAGCACAGTCATTGCAAAAATTACCACTTACAACCACGTCCAGCAAAATTTTGAACGTGATCTGGACGTGGAGTGCAGTGTGACCGGGGCTTTAGGGTGGTTTTCGCTTGACGGCCGTCATATATGCACAGCAATTGTGATTCTCTGAGATGTTACTATTGAAAGGGACGTGCTGCAATTTGTGTATTAACACTCTTGACGTCACAATGCATAAGATCTAAAGAAACATGCCGCGACGGCTGCTCTAGCCTGCAAACTGAACTAGCGGCGAGATGAATTTTAAAGTCACCCTTTTATCTAGAAAAAAAAACATTTCAAAGAACAAGAATGACAGACAACTATGGTGTATATATATATATATAGAATAAATGTCATAAATTGTGTTTTGCTACGGGTATACAACACGCAGCAAGTGCATTTATCGCATGAAACGCGCTGACGCACATTACATGTACGATAAATGCACTTGCTATGTGTTGCATATTCGTAACAAAACATAATTAAGACACTTGTTCTCAATGTATAGCCGGTGATGACTCTATTTGATTGACACATTTTTGACTTCTCCATTGAGTTAAAGAAGATCCTTACGATAATCTCAATAGCACTACAGAGCACCATATTGAGCATCGACGGACCCCTAGCAAGTTAGAGGTGGGATCAGGTGCCCGGGAGGAGTAAGCATCCCCTGTTGGCTAGCCGCTCCCTATAACTTGAACCACCAGTTTTGGGCTTAATATTAAAATTTTAAACGGAAAGATTCATACAAGTGTATATGACAAAAGAGATAATTTTGGATTCAGCATAGTAAATTTTCACTGGCTTGACGGCATTGTTCCAAGACTACCGCCATACGGCATTTACATATAACTGCTCATCCGGTACGCTAGAGCATGTACTTTTATTTTGGATTTTCATAGTAGAAAGTTACAAATTACGAAGAAACTTTAGGCCAAGGTTTCCGCTTTCACAAGCTACTAGTAGTAAGACTTTCTGGATATTTTACAAACATTATTGTCAACTTCTTAAATTCGGATCTATACAAGCAACGTAGTACATAATTTTGGGTATTACATAATCTTCCTTTTATGGTGATATGATAAACAAAATTAGAAGGATCAAAAGTAGACAGTATAATCATCCAAAATGCGTCAGAATCATCAAACCCCTTTTATACCGTGGATATGATCCAAATGTCACTAGACGGACACTAAGCTTGATACTAGACCAATCTACAGTCTTTTAACAGCGCATTCTTAAGGCTTGCACTCTGACTGTGACGACAAGACTCCATGATGGACCCTGTCCAGAACTCTTTAGAGAAGACAGGGCCCCGACCACCTATCTTCTTTGAATGTCAGGCGGACTCCTCGGACATTCATGAGCTCGCTACAGCCGGCAGAGCACGGACTGTATTACGTAGTCAATCTTTTTATATCAATTAACATATTCATATTTGTTGCTTTGGCCCCTGCGTTTTGCGGTTTTGTTAGAACGTGGTCATCTAAGAGTATTAAGGAGGTTTTTTTACACCATAATTGTAAGTTCTACGGAACCTCGAGGTAATCTGATAAGTGAGAGGGTTGTGCGAACGTAATCCAGTATAACCACGTCATTTGGTACTTGAGTTGCAAATGGCCGTCCGGTTGCCCATTGTTCTCGTTGATTTATGTGTAGTCTTCTGTGTTTGATATTTATATGTCGTATGTCTCTTTTTGGTCTCTTTGTGTCCTCGTCTTTGTGTTTTCGCATCGGGTGTTTTGGGGTTTTGCTGTTGGTGCAGCAACGGGGTCTGGTTTGATGAGCGATGTGGCCTATAGGTTTGCTTTGTGACATCTTCTTAAGATGGATCTGCCTAGCTCAGGATATCTATTCAATCTCATATACAAGATATGTACACATACATGTATATGAAAGAAAGTTCTAGAAATGAAAATAATGTGCATTAGAGACTGACCTAGACACAGTGTATCCCGCTGCCCTACCCGTTCCTGAGTATATAGGACCCACTATAAAACACCAAGTTGTGTTTCACTTGCCATGATTAGTAAAGGAATTTGACTGTGACAGTGACTTTGTACGAGGGGTGGATGAGAATCCGCCGGTTATTGATGTATCATAGGGGAAATTATGACTTTTCATATAATTTGTATTTTTCATTATCTGTTTTCATGTATTTTATTTCTATGTGTTTTTTCCTTCACGTCTTTAATTCGTTAAGACAATTAACGTTTATACACAAGGATACCCTATGGTCATTGAAGTGTTATCAATGTCTACAGCTGTGGGACTTCATATTGCGTAATTAATCCGTCTTTACAATTTGTATATTCTTTACATCAAAAGGGACAGAGTGTTATGTCAACGTACAAAACCTATTGATACGAGGGCGTTCAAAAAGTTCATTTTTATTCGTATGCGAATGAAATTTTCTAGAAATGATAGGGATGCATTCAAAAAGATAAAACAAAATATATCAGGTTAAAATAATTTACTAAAAAGGCAAAATCGACACCTTTATACATGAAGGGTAGAGGTTACGGAACAGTGAATTTTCATTTGTTAAAATGAACCTATCCGTCACGCTATAAGAAAGAATACTCGACAATCAATTAAACTTTCGATATAATTGAAACTATTATTTGTCAACTTTTAGCAAAATCGGACTATATTTAAGAATTTTATGAGGATTTATGCATTAATAAAACAAACCAAAAATTGATGATGTCTTTACGGAGCTCAATACAGTGATTCAGTTTTAAATTTCGTTTGAATAAAACAGATGGAGACTTAAAAGCTGATAGACGCATCTTCAGTAAGGCGGCCAAGCCGGATTTGCACGTGCGGCGTAAAAAGGAAAATGTGAGTCCGCGAATGCATGACGCACTTATATGTACGCCTCCGAATTTTGGTCCTTTTCCGAAAGCTCTAGACAGCACAATTTTTTATTTCAGCAAATAAAATATCGTCGAACTTTTGCTTTTAGCTTTATATTTTACCCTCAATTAGTTTATTTTAGACAAACCTGACATTTTAATTACTAAATCTATGATTGAAGTTGGCTAAATTTTCCCGGGAAAAAATGCCTCAAAAAGTGGAAAATAAAAATGAGGTACCAAAAAATGGTCCATCACAGATTTTTATAATATTTTCAAAAAATGACATTTACATCGGCATCTTTCAAATAAAGAAAAATTACAGAACCACTTTTTCATATATTGAAATAATTTAATTTCCGTTTGAAATCAGCTGGTGTTAGCTTCGTTTCGGCATGCGCAGAATTACGATTTTGCACCCAATACACATTGAACGTGTGTCACATTGTAAACATGAATGAATTACTTTATTCGGAGTTTAAAGTATTTTGTGTATGAAAAAGAATAACTGTTGGATGATTTTTATCTCGTGAACTCATTTCTAACCTTGGATTTGCAATTAAGAAAAGATTAATGAAGGTTTTAAGCTGTTTTTGTCCAACCCGACTTCACGAAGGCCGATGTCAGTGCAGTGCCAGTGTCGGTGTGATGTAAACTTGATGACGCAAAAACACGGTACGACTTGTGTACTTCACATACATGTACTTTCTTCAGTTCAGCTGTTTGTTTATATAGTGAAATGGATACTAGGCCGATGCCTCGATGACGAAATTAATCTAGGAACCATTGAAAACACCGACTTTTTCCTCAAGCTCAAGGTAAATAAAATAAACAAAATTGTAAACAAATATTTTTTTGTCTTTCCCGTTCTCTCTCTCACACATACATGCACACACTTTACTAATACTACCAAGATTTGTAATAATTTTCAATCACTAAACTGATGAGTATATTAAGTTGGTTTATGTGCCTTTATTTTGACCAACCAAGCCTAGCCCCTTCCCCCCCCCCCCCCTCCCCCAACTCATTGGGCCCTAATCCATATTTTCTAAATTAAAAAAAAATTACACTTTGTCATTCACAAGTATACATGACATTATAAATTTATTTTTTATTTATTCAGAATATAAAGTGAAAAGAGAAATGAAATTGATGGGGGGGGGGGGGGGGGTTACTCACATTTACATTCACACATATACATATAAAATGCAAAATGCAACATGGGTAACATGGGTAATTTGAACTATGAATTTCTAGATAGATAATATATTATAATATTTGATTATCTTGTAGTTCAAGTCATTAAAAATAATTTTCCATGAATTCCATTGGTTGAGTGTTGAATTTATCAATACTATTCTTTCCAGTGATAAATTTATGATTGCTTAATGAATAACATAATTATACAATCAAATAGTTATAAAGGATTAATAAAATTTAAGTACAATTTATGAATCATTTTGAATTTTTTAGTTTATGACTATGCATTAGGGAAATTGTATTGAAATAAACAAATAAATAAATGAGTAAATAATAAATGAATGACTTAAAACTAATTGAAAATGTATTACTTTTTCAGGTCAAACTTGTTAGAAGAAATCTTGCTGTCTGAAAATCACCCAATGGCTTATTATATGGAAGGCATGCATTTAAAAGGAATCATTGATTGGAAATTGTGTACTACAGTATATTGATATCATATTATACATTGAATTGGTTTGAAGATTGTGCATATTGTCATCATATTCTTCTTTGTGAATTGTGAGTGTGCAAAAATACCATACAAATGGATTATTCACAGAAGATGGAAGAGTTCAAGACCTGTCAACATTTCAGAAAACAATTAACAAGATTTATGACTGTGAATCTTATTGGACAATGGCAGATATAGTGAGATGATGAAATAAATATTTTTTTTGAGAATTCTTGCAGAGGATGAATTGGTCCATTAAATTTCTTCTTCGTGACATAGGAATTTAAATTCAACTGTCATGGATCATGGGCACATCAAATTATAATATTTATTTCTTTTGTAATGACTATCTGGAGTAAAAAAGTAAATATAGGCTTCCTTGCAAAAAAAAATCACATATTTGTATCTTTTGTTTTCCAATTATTGAAAGGTCCTGCGCATTAAACAGAACAAAATTGGAATTTTTATATGTATTTTTCTCGGATACAATGAGTATATTTCAGATTGTGGATGTACTGTCTGGCATATCCAAGAAAATGTCATTTTTTCCTTATGCGTGGCAGTTTTGAACTTGATCAGAAGAAATTAGGAAGGTCGCTGGAAAAATCTTCGGTCTGTTGAATTCTGGTGATATTTTTTACCATTCAAATGTTTGCTCATCAAAAGGTTAAAACAACCTTTCCTTCTAGAATGGTAAATTCGAATTTATGTTCTGCTTTGTGAATTTCTGATGTCGAAGCGTTCGGTCGATTGATGATTTCTCCAAAATATTGTCGAAACTGTGCAGCATGTCGGGGAACATAAATGAGGTACAAAAAATGGTCCCTCTCCGATTTTCATAAAATTTGAGAATTGAACACTTGGATATATTCTCCACAACATATAAAAAAATTACAGAACCACTTTTATAATTTTTTTTTAAAACGATCCCCCTGTTTGCGAGGAAGGGGGCATGGAAGTCGAACGTTAAGAGTACTGCTGTCATTTTGTCAGCTGATTTTCGACAAATTTACCGAATAAAACATCACATCTTGGGTATATTTAGAGACATAAAATCTTAAAGAGTTTGTTTAATCTTTTAAAATTCGATGCCATCAATTCATATCGCTGTTATTAGCATTTTTCTGCTGTGAATGTGTTTCGAAAAAATGCTTAGTAACGGCGACGCGAACTTCGTTCGATATTAATGCGCCGTTCTTAGCAACGGTTGCCGTCACGCGCATATCTGGCTTGGCCGCCCTACTGTCTTGATTTGGACCAAATACATCAATAATAATGTTGTTAATACAGAAGAATATATTTTTATGATAAATAGATACGTAAACACGCGAATTTGGTTGGAGTTGAACAAAAAAGTAAACAAAAATAAGTAAAGTGAAGATGTTTCCCCTTTAACGATGACCTGACTTTGAATTATCTTAAGATGAAAGCACATTATGATATAAAGGTAGAAATTCACAAGAAAATAGAACATGTCTTCCTTACAAAATGTATCAACATTCACGACAAGATATTTAAGTACCAGTCTTCGTAAGAATCATGCAAAAAGTGATACACCCTTTGTCACAGATTTTCAAAATTTCTATGTCATGCTGTTGATTATGTTGAGTTATGATCAAATTCAAAATTCATTTCATCAATGTGCCCCCCGTTGCTAAGATACAGAGGCTACTCAGTTACAGGGTCACTGCGATAGAAAACGATGATTTGATACATGTGAAATTACAATAGTTTGAGGTCCTAAAAGAAGCTGTTCTTAATTGAAATTAAAATTGAAACTTAATTAAGACTATAAAGTAAGAGTCTAGTTTCATACTTAAAAAGCAATTTTTCATACAATATTCATATTTTAAGTTTGTTTCTAGGAGATAAGTTCCCTAGCTAGCAACAGAGATTTGCTCAACACATGAAAATACAAGTATTTTAATTCAAAAAATAAATATCCTTCCTCGATGCTTTTGAAATTATTTTATCAACAAGAAATAAAACAACAATAACACAACAAAATATGAAAAAATCACCAGATACACATGGGTTAGATTTCTGACAATTTGAGGCTAAAAATTGATTATTTTTAATTTTTCTCAAAAATGCACATTTTTCTCTTTTCGATATAACTTGTTCCTTTCATCTTTTGTTTGATGATTGATAATAAAATTGAATATGAGAAGAAAGCTATTTAGCTCAGAAAGATATTCAAGTTATATGATTCTGTAACAAAAGCAAAAATATCTTAGCAACGAAATGTATTCCTTGGCAACCGTTCAGAAATTGTCCAATATTTTGCTTCAATAGATATCTAATTGATATCTGAGTCAGAACAATGCAGAATTATGGACAAATCTGATTAGCCAAACCTCTGACAAAATATTTTGTACAGTCATGATATGAAACATGCAGAAACCCCATAGCAACCACCTTAATCCCATAGCAACTGTTCGATTTAAATTTTATTTCCGTGGTTCATGTATTTTTTCAGAATAAAGAGCACAAGACAATCTTACTTTGTTGCAGCAAACTACAGATACAATTCACAAACTTTCATAAATGAGTTTTAGGGGTTTGATAATTGAACAGCTGTAGTTCTGAATACCATAGAAACGATTTTAATATTCCGTAGCAACCATTGCATTTGTCTCATTTACTGAGTTACAAAGCAGTTCTATGTAACATGTCTGCTAATATGTCTGAAAGAAAGTATAACTTTGTCATGTGTAATGATGGACGAGGTACTAGTACATGTTTGTGCATATTTAATGGCATATCTTCCTTATTTAATGTATCCATGACAACATAAATACCCTTTAAGCCCTTGAAATCAAAGATATTAAAGGGAGCATATACATCTGCATATACTATAGTTGTTAATCTGTTGTTAATCTGTTTTTTTTTTTTTGTAAAAGCTCTATCCTTTATGGTTCAAGGGATACGACCAAGGTTGGAGTATTTGAATAGAGTTTTAAAAGTACATGTAGGCCAAAGTCAAGGTCACAAGTTCAGTATGGCGTGGCTTCAGTAGTGGCGCTTAGGGTATATCATGACCTCCCCGAACTTTCGTCCTGGCGAGTTAAATTCATTAAACAAAGCTAATGCAAAATAAGTCACATTTCGAAGTTTTTCTGTATCTTGATATCACAAACGTTTCAGTAGCCTCCCTTAGACGAGAATTTCTAAGAAATTTCCATGCTGAAGATTTCTTATCTTCATAACTTAAAATATCTTGATGGTGTGATCTTGTAATGAGACCATACTGGGCAAGTCAATCAAGTGGCGTACGTGGCTCAAAGGTGGAGCCCTCAATTAGCATACGGAATGACCCTGGTTCGAGTCTGTAGTGTAGGAGGGTGTATTTTCAGTATTTCATTTGAATTTTTGCATTACTCACATACATTAGCATACATGTACGTTTACAAGTAAAGGATGGCTGCAAAATAGCTTCAAAATTCTTAAAATTTTGAACGGTGCCCTCCTAATATTGTCTTTGATATCTTACTTATTTTAGAAAATAATAATAATTTTTATTCAAAAAACATCCTAAAACATGACACATGTGACATAACCTGAATTTTCACCTATTATGAAACTTGGGTGTAACCAATTAAACATTTTTTGACAATACTTGAAATTCCAGGGGCTTCTTGCAAAGATTTCTTCTATTTCCATGAAACCATACTTAAATCCAATCCAATCCCAGCCACCCCTCCCCCTTTCCCTTATTCTGTGTAGTATATATAGGGAATCCGCAGGAAATCGTTGTAGTTTATTGAAGGGGGCTGTAGCATTTTGATGGTAGTATGAAAAAAATAAAGCCTGTGTTTGTGAAATACGAATGCTCCAGGTGGCATCTTTGTTAGTATAAACACTATTTTCTGTTAAGTACATGTATGTGAAAGGTCAAGGTCAGGGTTACTAGGTTAAAAGGTCAAAGGTCAAGGTCACGAGGTCAATACATGTGAAATATGAAAGCTCTATCACTTACCATTCAAAAGTTATACCCAATGTTAAAGTTTTTGAAAAGTAGGTCAAAGGTCAAGGTCAAGGTCACGAGGTAAAACAAATTTTTTATCAATGGAAAGGTCTTGTCACAAGGAATACACATGTGAAATATGAAAGCCCTATCACTTACCATTCAAAAGTTATGCCCAATGTTAAAGTTTTTGAAAAGTAGGTCAAAGGTCAAGGTCAAGGTCACGAGGTCAACACTTTTGAAATCAATGGAAAGGTCTTGTCACAAGGAATACACATGTGAAATATGAAAGCCCTATCATTTCCCATTCAAAAGTTATGTCCAATGTTAAAGTTTTTCTGACAAACAGACAGACAGACAGACGGACAGGCCGAAAACTATATGCCCCCGAATCTTTGATTCCGGGGGCATAAAAAGAATCCTTACTACAAGTTCCTTTATTTGAATGAATTAATGGCCAAAACTGGTTAAAAGTCAATACATTGAAAAAACCAAGTAGGTTGAGCGGAAACAGAAATTATGTCTTTGGCCAACTAGAAATGTATTTCAAAATTTGAAGGTCATGATTTATATAATAAGTGTCTTATTTTGTGTGTTTATGCAGAAATAAATTACAATGGCTGATGCATTTATTTTGATATAATGCGCGTTAGCGCATTATATCAAATAAATGCATCAGCCATTGTAACTTATTTCTGCATAGACACACAAAATTAGACACTTATTCTATATATATGCGCTTTCAAAGCCAAAAATAGAACAAAGAAAGCTCCCAATTCTATTTTTAAAGGGAATCGGTCCACCAATGTGGAGGGGAGTTAATTTTAGAAAGGAACAGCGGGAGTGTCCCCATGGCAACGTCACGCTTATTCAGTGCCACTGAAATGTCATAAATCAAGGCATTGTGATATATCAAGTATTACAAATTAGAAATTTTACAATGGAATAATAGCCAAATATGACCAAATAACTTGTTTATTACGCTCTACTGTAGATGTTGACTGTTTGGAACTAGTTTTATTTGCGGAATGTATTCCCATTTCTGTTATCCGTTTGAGTCAGTTGCAGCGCGGTGAAATCACGAAATGTTGACAGCGTTAGTTTATGGATTTTTCTTATACTGTGTACTGTTTATATGTGGACTATTTCGAAATTATCACAAACAACGCTGAATGTGACAAGAAATCTTCATTCGAAATATTCCGTTGAGTGTAGGATGTGACATCAATCGACAGAGAGCTATTGTAGCTGCACCTGCCTCTGTCGCTTGTTGTTGATGTCGTATTCTGTAATCGTCAAGACACAGTTGCTGAAAGAGGTGAGGACTTAGTGGGGATGATTTTAGTATTGAATTCGTCTTTTTATAAAATGTTATCCCTACTTTCTACATTGCATAGGAAAGATTTTTAAAATAGTTGATATTCAATTCAAATTCATCCGCTATGTTGGGCGTGATGACATCACATTGTCATTTATACGGAAATCAATAACAATCGTCCTGAGCGCTTATCTCAGGCAATTACAGTGGCTGTGCATATACAAAATCTCAAGATCAAATTGCTATGTCAAGATTAAAAGTTGAAATTAGATCCTCTTATTTTGTTGTATTTCCATGCCAAAATATAATATGACTTTGTACAATATAGATCACCTCTACATAGTTCTTTCAAGGTCGATCAAAACTGAATGTCAAGGACATTACTCGAGATCAGCTGGTCCACTTATATTGCACCTCCATGGTAATTTACTTTTTAAAACTTGAAAGTAATAAAGATAAACTTAATCATTAAAACCGATGGGTACTTTATGTCTCGATATCTTAGAAACGTAGGTACGCCTATTGTTCACATTTTACGCGAGACATTGAAGCCCGTTCTCTGTTGACTCGCTTCATTAAAAAGTGTGTATTAAAGAGAAAAGCGCTATACGTATTCATTTTTATATATTCTTAATGTTTCTATACAAACAACCTTGAATAACTTTCAGTGACCTTTGATAATGAGATCACATCATTGGGGGATCCAGGAATTTGTTCTCAGGGGGGGGGGTGTCCTAAAGTCCCGAAATTTTGAAGAGCAAAACAAAAAGAACTTGATTAATTCAGTTCTGTCTCTAATTATACAAATGTAAATAAAATAGAGGACTGGCGATCTTTAGCGAGCAAAAAAACTTGATCGAAATTTCACATCATAGTACTTGATTATTGATTGTCAGTTCTAATATGTAAATAAAACAAATGGCAAGCGATAGCAAGCCAGTGGATTTTTTCCGAGGATTTGAATAAAATTCGCTATTCCCGTCTTTTTCAGTTTCATTACTCTTAGTGCTCCTGTTTGTTGACACATGGGTTGTATATATACGAAAGTGCAGCATCATCTGAAAAGAACGTACATGTATGTAATTAATTCTGGCAAGCGGAAACGAGCCAGAGAAAATTTTTGAAATGCTGACAGCAAAATATTATCAAAATGAAAGATTTCCAATACAAATTCACATTATAGTTTTTAAATATTATGACAACAAAAGGGAAATCGGGACCTAATCTTAACAGATATGTATATTTATGAAAATAAAACTAAAAAAATTCATGGGGGTCCGGAACCCCCCCCCCCCCCCCTTCTAAATCCGTGATTGCACATCCTAGCTGTGTTGTCTCTCGAGTATATCCAAATGAAAACTGCCCTGAAAGGATGAATTATACCTCCGTGGCATAATTTTTTTTATGAGCAGATCCGATTTATAATACGGATATCCTCTCATATAAGGTCATCATTTAGTGTTTTGGTCGCTACATGTATATCCGATAAGATGCTTACATATGTAGTATATTAAATGTTAAATTTTTTATGCTATATATATGATATCCTCCTGAGATGTGCAATGACAATCGAAGTCCAAGGGTAATGTCTCTGGTAAAAACTTTTCAGCTGCAATCCTCTATCTTCGTGCACATCTACAGTACTGTCATGATCATCATGATCTTTCATTGTGTAAATATTTATTGAAATCCGTCGAATTGTTTTGGGAGGAAATGCAATGGCAAGGTTTGACATCGAAAATGCATGAACAATCTAAGTGCAAGGGCCATAACTCAGGTCTAGCCTTTTCGACAGCAATCTACTTTCTTCATCATGATGTGTCATATCCATCCATTAGTTTTGGAGGAGTTGCCAAGATAAGCTTTCGCCTACGATGGACGGCCATGGCGAATCCAGCACAACTATTTATATTCTACTACATCCTAATTGTGTAAAATATTATTAAATTCTGAGGAATGGCTAAGGAGATATGAGTTCAGGCGCATGGACAGACGATGATATAATTCCATTTTTTATTTATTTATTTTATTTTATTTTTATTTTTTTTTTTTGCGGAGAGCATATGATTTCTTTAAGGACCTTTTAACTGTCTGAAAAATCCTTATCTTCAACACACAATGTAACTCTAATTAGTTATGATATCGAATTTTTTTTTTTGGGGGGGGGGTTGTCTTCAGGATGGGTTGGGTTAGGAGGCGTTGTTCTTTTTGCCTCATTTACCTTATAAGTATGACTTTACAGAACTTCCCTGTCATCCTCGGCTTAGTCTCTGCGTTAACCGTCCAAAGCTTATCATACAGATTTTATTTATTTTTCCGAGTGTTGGAATAAAATTAAATGAGCTCTGATATTAAATAATCATAATCTGGCTCTGAAAATATGAACATGATGAAAAACATTTTGATTTGACTCACAGAATTTTAAGTTCCCTACGCAGTTGTTAGTCCCGTGCTCTCAGGTTGAAACCCTCCCCCCCCCCCCCCCTAAAAACGCACCCACGTTGAACCCACTCCCCTCCCAACAAAAAAAAAAAAGAAAGCCCAGACAGTTTAATATTATCTTCTGTATCTCACTGACGTCTTTACTGAATCTTCATTATTTCAACATGTCCATAGCAATTCAAACTTCGTCTATGTAAAGTAAATGGAAAATGAAAGTAGACCTAAATCTGCAGCTGGCTTACTATTCAATATTGTTTTACAATGCAAATTGTGTCGCAATGGCGTAGCTCTGCTTGAAAAAGTGGAGGGGGACAACATCCCAAAATTTCTAACAAGCAAAAAAAAAAAAGAAAAAAAAAGGGGGGGGGGGGGTCGGGGGGGGGGGGGGAAGAGGAAGAGATTAAAAAATAAATATTGGGTTTTCATGTTCTGTATGCACAAATTTTAACATTTCTGGTGCAATTCTAGATTTTAAGTACATGAATAAATGGCTGGCGAGCGGTAGCGAGCCAGGAATTTTTTTAAGCAAAATATTGACTAATCAGAAAATACTGTCTGTGTCCTCTATCATTAACATATACATGCAATGATATTCTATATTGTTTGAGTTAAAGGTATTTTGCAGTTTTTTTATATCTGTATGACCAAAAATTACGTCAAAAAGTGGGGGGCACAAACATACTTATGCCCCCCCCCACTTTCAAAAGTGTGGGGGGCACGTGCCCCCCCTGCCCCCCCCTTGTCCTACGCCAGTGGTGTCGGATATCTTTACTTTGGGATAAAACAAAGTTGAAAAGCTATAACCGCAGCTACATATTCACCCGTGGTTACGTCAAGTAAGTTATTTTTGTAAGAGTTATCTTTCTTGACATTGCGATTTTATCGAGACAAGGGTAACTTTAGGGAGAATTATCTCGAAAACCAGTTTCTTTGCATCTGGTGAATTTTTCATATGTTGTAAATGGTGATATCATGTTTTTAATAATACATATGTTTTTGCATATCCATCGAGGAAGGATATTTTTTGAAGGACTTGAAAATTTTGAATTTGTATAGAAATGATAGGGAAAAAGAAAGATGCAGTGTGAAGTTCTGGTTCACGTAGGAAGAAAACGGGTGAATGGATTCAATTTTCCTTTTTCACTGATGAATATCTATGAATAGGCAAATGATATATAAAAAATGGTTACAATCTGTTGACCTCGATGTATCCCCCTTATATAGGGTTTTGCATGATTCTTACGTAGACTGGTACTTAAATATTTTGAACATATGAGGGGTGTTTTATTTCTTTAAAAAGTCAAATTTATGCTGGAGGTCTGCATGACAACGTCGTTACTTTTTGTTGGCTGCTCCGTGACCCAGAACCTTTTGTTGTTCAAAAGGGATTTAAAAGGTTCTTATCGACCAATCGTAATGAAAATTCGTACATGTATTCAAAATTATAAGAATTACAAGGAAATCAATATTGCTTTCATCAAATGTTTTGATTCGTTCCTTAAATTATGCTGTCCATGAATTTTCGGAACAGCCCTCGCATGTTTGTTTCCTTTGTTACCTTATTTGTTCGTCTCTATATATCGACTCACACATGTCATCAGTGGCGGATTTAGAGGGGGCCCAGGGGGCCCGGGCCCCCCCCCCCCTTTTTCACCCAAAGTTATTGATTCAGAATACTCTTTTTATGCTTAATTTCATTACTTTTGGGGAAATTTTCGGCTCGCTTCGCTCGCCACACTTAATTTTTCATTAGCTGTCTATTTTTCGTCTTCACTTTGTCTTGAACTTTCTTTGTCATCGTGTTTGAACGGATTCATATGTCATAAACATATACAAAATTCTAAATGAAATTAACACTTGAATAATTACCAAATGCTTCATTTTCATGGGCCGATCTAACCAGTTTAGACAGGTGGATAGTGGGGTTGCAATGCCCTAATCTTCCCAACCTTCCCCAATTGGTTTAATAAAAATAGAGGATGGAAAATGAGAGAGATATTGTAATCTTATGACAAAATGTAACCATCTATTCCAAAAATTTCCCGGCTCGCTCCGCTCGCCAATTTAGAATAATATATATACATTGTACATGTATGGATGACTGAACCTACGCTCGCCAGTATACCTATAAACTGAAGTAAACGTATCAAGAAACTCTATCTTCAGTTTGTGGAGGTCTTTTTTTTTTTTTCGTCTTCGACCTTTTTCTTTTTTTTTTTTTTTTTGCTTGTCAGTTTTTCTTTGAACAATTTTCTTCGAGCTGAAACTTTGGGCCCCCCTTTTCTGAAATCCTAGATCCGCCACTGGTCATTTCATGTTTAATCCTCTAATTTAATCTTATATGCTTAAATTTGAAAAGAAATCTTTAGTTCGGAGGTCAGACATTTAACTAACAACATCCGTCTTGCCTTTTGTTAAAGTTTGATTCTGAAACTGCTTATTTTATATCGCATCTTGGACCTTTCAATATCCATCGTTGACGTATGTAATAAATCACGGAAACTAGAATTCATATCGCTGAGTATACTTAACGCCTTTATTTGTACTTTCTTCGGAGCGCTTCGGGATTACGTCCAGCGACGCTCCAACAATTTAGGCTCCTGTCGACGTCAGTCAGACGACGTTAGGCGAACTTTCCGTGGTGACTGGGATTGTGACCTTGACCTTTGACCTTTGTTCAAGGTTATGACACACCCTTGGATGCTAAGGAACATTTCTGTAAAATACTATTGAAATCCACTCACAGGGGGAGGAATCAAGCTCTGGACAAGGTTTTACTAATTGTGTCTATTGTGACATTGATCTTTGACCTTGGTTCAAGGTCACGACACACCTTTAGGTCATAAGGAACATTTCTGTGAAATATTATTGAAATCCATTCACAGGGGCAGGAATCATGCTCAGGACAAGGTTTTATTAATGATGTCTATTGTGACCTTGACCTTCGATCTTGATTCAAGGTCATTACACACATAGAGCGAAGAGTTACGCTCTGGACAAGGTTTTGATAATGATGTCTATTGTGACCTTGACCTTTGACCTGGATCCAAAGTTGTGACATACCTTTATGTCATAAGGAACATTTTTTGTGAACTTTTATTGAAATCCATCCACAGAGTGGAGGAGTTATGCTCCAGACAAGGTTTTACTAATTATGTCTTTAGTGACCTTGACCTTTGACCTATGATCTTGGTTCAAGGTTATGACACACCCTTAAGTACTAAGGAACATTTCTGTAAAATACTATTGAAATCCATCCACAGGGGGAGGAGTTAAGCTCCAGACAAGGTTTTACTAATTATGTCTTTTGTGAACTTAACTTTTGACCTTGGTTCAAGGTCATGACACACCCTTAGGTCACAAGGAACATTTCTGTTAAATATTAGTGAAATCCATTCACAGGGGCAGGAATTATGCTTGGGACAAGCTTTTATTATAGATGTCCTTTGTGACCTTGACCTTTTTGACCTATGACCTTGATTCAAGGTCATTACACACCCTTATATCCTAAGGAACATTTCTGTTAAATAACACTGAAATCTATCTACAAGGGAAGGAGTTATGCTGTATGATGAACAGACAGACGGAAGACGATAGACAGGTGATTCCTATACCCTCCCCCCCCCCCCATTCGTTTTCGGGTGGTATAAGAATATATTTTCCTGAATTTTATTAAATATCTCATCAATTGTTCATAAAAATGAGAAAACAGTACTATAAATTTAATAATAGTTATATCTCTTTCACTACAAGATTGATATTGTAAAGTTTTATGTGAAAATTCAAGTTATGCATTATTTTTCTCAAATTCCTGTAAAATGCAAAATAACATATATGAAATATTTTCATATTATATTTTGTTCCTGAAAAAATCAGTACGAAAGCCGAATAGTATCAAACAAAAAATTAAATTTATCTCGTTATTACGAGAAAAGATCTCGTTATTACGAGAAAAGATCTCGTTATAACGAGATAATTTTCTCGTTATAACGAGATAATTTTCTCGTTATTACGAGAAAAGATCTCGTTATTACGGGATAATTATCGCGTTATTACGAGAAAATTATCTCGTAATTACGAGAAAAGATCTCGTTATTACGAGATAATTATCGCGTTATTACGAGAAAAGATCTCGTTATTACGAGATAATTATCGCGTTATTACGAGAAAATTATCTCGTAATTACGAGAAAAGATCTCGTTATTACGAGAAAATTATCTCGTAATTACGAGAAAAGATCTCGTTATTACGAGATAATTATCGCGTTATTACGAGAAAAGATCTCGTTATTACGAGATAATTATCGCGTTATTACGAGAAAAGATCTCGTTATTACGAGATAATTATCGCGTTATTACGAGAAAATAATCTCGTAATTACGAGAAAAGATCTCGTTATTACGAGATAATTTTCTCGTTATTACGAGATAATTATCGCGTTATTACGAGAAAAGATAGAGACTTCATATTTGGCATGCTTACTCTACAAACCCTTTCAGATGACACCAAGGTCGATGACCTTGTGACCTTGACTATAACCTTTAGTCTAAAAATAGCCATTTTGGACTTCGCTGCCGCCGGGGACATCAGTGTTTCACAAACACATCTTGTTAGCGATTTGAAAGCAATTATGTGTGTTAAAATTAAATAAGTAATCACTTAAATAATTTTTCGGGGGATGGAGGATATGTATGGAGCGCCGTTTTAACATATTCAATTATTTGAAAAAACCTTCAATTATTTGAAGATATCTTCAAAATGAATTAAAGATATCTTCAAATGAATTAAAGATATCTTCAAATGATTTGAAGATATCTTCAAATGATTTGAAGATATTTTCAAATGAATTAAAGATATCTTCAAATGGTACTATTTGAAGATATCTTCAAATGATTTGAAGATATCTTCAAATGATTTGAAGATATCTTCAAATCATTTGAATATATCTTCAAATGAATTGAAGATATCTTCAAATGAATTGAAAATATCTTCAAATGAATTAAAGATATCTTTAAATAGTTGAAGATATCTTTAATTCATTTTAAGATATCTTTAATTCATTTGAAGATATCTTCAAATAATTGAATATATGTTAAAACGGTGTTCCAGAGCATAATTTGATTTGAAGATATCTTTAAATGAATTAAAGATATCTTCAAATGGTACTATTTGTAGATATCTTTAAATGAACAAACCCATAGATTTCATTCTTTTTTTCAGTGTCGAAATACTTATTATTATTTTCTCAGAATGTGCTAACAATTGAATAATTTCCTTGTTATTGAATCCTATTCGGAAACAAGTTCTAATGAACTGGTTCAATTCAAACATGTTTAAACTCTAAAAAATGCATATAAATAAATCATGCTTTATTCATACATATTCACCTAATAACTAAGTCGTAATAACGCATTAATTATCTCGTAATAACGAGATCTTTTCTCGTTATAACGAGAAAATTATCTCGTTATAACGCGATAATTATCTCGTAATAACGAGATCTTTTCTCGTTATAACGAGAAAATTATCTCGTAATAACGCGATCTTTTCTCGTAATTACGAGATAATTTTCTCGTAATAACGAGATCTTTTCTCGTAATTACGAGATAATTTTCTCGTAATAACGAGATCTTTTCTCGTAATTACGAGATAATTTTCTCGTAATAACGCGATAATTATCTCGTAATAACGAGATCTTTTCTCGTAATAACGCGATAATTATCTCGTAATAACGAGATCTTTTCTCGTAATTACGAGATCATTTTCTCGTAATAACGCGATAATTATCTCGTAATAATGATATCATTTCTCGTAATAACGAGAAAATTATCTCGTTATAACGAGATCTTTTCTCGTAATAACGAGATCTTTTCTCGTAATAACGAGATAAATTTAATTTTTTGTTTGACACTATTCGGCTTTCGTAAATCAGCAATAGATAATACTATAAACAATATATACATTCAAGAGATTCAATCCTTGAGGTTTTCAAGAAACCTTGATGTCCATTTCTTTAGTTCTCAGAGAATCTATGTGAAGTCAAATACACACACTGTGTACAGATATGGAATGATTCCAGGAAACAGGGGAAATTTTCAGAAAACGAAAATCTGTTTGACATCTTCATACTTAGAGTTAGATAGTTTATTACTAAGTGCAATCATTTGTGAAAATGAAAAAAAAAACAGTCACCAACAATTAACTAAGAGTTATCTCTCTCTGTCCACAGTATTAAAATTGTAAAGAGCATAAGCTTTCTTATGTGTTAGTTCAAAATCAGACAACCATACACATTATTTTCTCAAATTCCTGTAAAATTCAAAATAACAATATACATATCAAATATTCTTATATTATATATTGTTATTAAAAACAACAGTAAATAATATTATACACACTATATACAAGTGAATCAATTCTAGAGGTTTTCAGAAAACCAAGATGTCCATTTCTGTAGTTCTCAGAAAACCTATATGAAGTGAAAAACACACACTGTGTCAGATATGGAATGATTCTTGGAAACAGGGGAAATCTTCAACAAATGAAAATATGCTTGAAATCTTCTTTCTTAGAATTGAAGGATTTAGTGTGAAAAGTAGCATATGAATGTTGTCATACCATGGATGAAAATTTTACTATTATTATAATAATGGGCATAAAGGATCTAATACTGTGACCACACATACAAGGAATACTTACCTGGAATATTTGTGTTTAAACCTGGAATTTTTGTGGCTTTAAACCATTTTAGTCAATATCTACATGAAATTATGTTGGATAATAGTTACCTGATTTTTACTTGTGCCGAATTTTCCTCTACATTGATGCTGAGCAGTTATAATAAGTGATAAAATAATACATTAAATCTGACATGATTGTTACATGTATAATGTGGACTGTACCATGATACGTTAATACAAGGAACATTTACTGTGTGACCTGTGGTGGCCATAATCTGTTATTGATGGGTGATAACATAAAACATTAAATCTGACCTGATCGTTATAATGTGGACTGTACCATGATACGTTAATACAAGGAACATTTACTGTGTGACCTGTGGTGGCCATACTCTGGTGAAGTAGAAGTGAATATACACCCATCATATTTATCCACACCATCCTGTGTTACTCATGTCTATAATCTTCTGTACAGTATTTCATGTCCATCATCATCATACTGTGTGACCTGTGATGGCCATACTCTGGTGATGTAGAACTCATACCTACCAAGCAAACCCACACCATCCTGTATTACATTGAAGTCAGGAGACGACCAGATCTTTGTCATGGATTCATCATCAATATTTGTGTCACGTAGTTCAACATTAAATCTATGTTGTATGTTTAGTACAGACAGTATAAACTGTTGCCATTGTGATGATGACATATTTACATCCCATAACGTTACCTTCTCTATATGTACCATGTCAGCAGATAGACCCAGTCCTCTGTCATCCAGGGTCACCCCCACCAGCCATAACACACGTAGTGATGTCATGTCTGTCAGCAGTGGAGGAGAAACATCATCATCAAGGTCAGTATTTATTTTTACATTATGTAGGTATAAAGTTCTAAGTGAGGGTATACAGATAGGGGACACTGACCTATCAGTGTTATAACCATTAATATAGACCATGTCAAGAGAACTTGTTAGTTGTTTGTTATACAGAAAATAATTTAGTTCTGTGTTAGAAACACCACATTCTATGTCAGTAGGTACCCTCAATAAGAACAGTGACCTTATGTCTACATGGGGATCAGACAGGATGTCCCTAGTCCCCCTCACTGTCTCTATGTCACTGTAATCATCCAGATAAACATCTGATACATGGAACGTCACTGGGCTGTCTGTCTGTCTGTCCTGTAACTCCCTGTGCCAACTTACCTGTAGTTTGTACAGTTCCTCCACTGTACTGTTACCTAGTACGGCAGGTGATTCTCTGTATTTACAGATCTTTGTGTTACTGTCTGTCACACTTACAACACGCTGTGATATAACACTACCCAGGGACGGACACATATCACATATAAACATGATAACATTAGACAACTCCATGATGACCTTGACACTGGACAGATGTTTACAGAATGAGTCACCTACCTCTTTGTTTGTTACAATGTAGATTGCAGCCAGGAACTCTTGTATAGATTTATGAAAGAAATGAACACTTACATTCTTTGTTGTAAGACTGTGTGCTTCCTTCTGACTGATCAATCCAACATCTAGTGCAAACTGTAATTCTCTCACACCTATTTCTTTTTCTAATTTTCTTTTCTGAAATACTAAGTTGGTTTCATTAGATAACAGACCTTCATATGCTACTTTTCCTAATTTGAACAGTACAGAACTACAATTCTCAATGTTACCATAAACAGACAAAATTTGAGGTAATTCAACATTTTCTGTTTTGTCATGTTCTATTTCAATTTTATGTTTTTCATTCGCCCTCTCTATTAACATGTTTAACATCTCAGCATAGAAGCTTGTTATACTGTCCCCCACCTGTTTCCCATTATACCATATCTGTACACATACTACAGCTAACAAGGGAATCTGCATGAATGATTTCAAACTTTTGTTTTTCAAAGATTTCAGTATTCTGTCCTTTGTTTCTGTATATTTTGGTGTTTTCTCTTTCAACTTACAATGATTCACAAGTACATTCTTTATAACCTTTTTCATTCCATTCTTACTTAAACCAAGAATTTCTATAACTATGTCACTGTGTTGTGGTTTCTTTAACAGTAATGGAAACACCCATGGTCGCATTGTTATGAAGCTCGTTACACTACCTGACACGTCAATCCTTGGCATCCTATTTTTACTGTTTGAGTTCAATTCATCTAGTCCATCCAAGATGATAAGACTTTTGTATTCATCCGATGATAATACGTGACGTATGGCATCATGGCAGCCCCTGTCACTCTCAAACGCGTCCTGGCAGATCATTTCTACAACTGAAACTAGATTTAGATCATTAACATTGCGAAACTTCATCAGAAAAACAAAGTCAAATTTCCTCAGTTCTTGTTCCCACTTATCAAAACCTGTGTGTCCTTTTCTTTCCTTTGTCTTAACATTACACCATTTCCGTAATAGCCATAAACAGTAAGTTGTTTTACCGTGCGCGGCATCTCCTAACATGTAAATCTTTCTGACGTATTTACCGCCTTTTTGAAATATGAGATCTGGGCTTGTGACTTCCATAGTGTTAGGCAACTCATAGATCGAGCTAGATGAATCAGAATCATCAGTGTATGTAGATGAATCAGAATCATCAGTGTCTGTAGATGAATCAGAATCATCAGTGTCTTCTTTATCATTCCCCTTTGCGACATACTTCTCATTTTCCCGAATGACCACCGAGGCATATAACAGCTCTATAGGTAGTTCCTCCTCTGTGTCCTGTAGAGGGGAAAGTTGGATGAACCGGGTTAAGTTGTCAATGATTTCCATTAGCCGTTCTTTCATTTTCCTGACACCTGCATCTTCATCTAAGATAAAAAAAAATAGATAGACTTTGTTATTATATATTATTTTATATCTCGATAGATGATCTATAAAACAGATTTTATAATTATATATTATCATTGTACATCTCGATAGATGACATATTCAAATATCTTAAAGTGTATCACACAGCGGCATTTCTTCTCTCTGTGAATTATAAAAGAATTCAGACGTCATATGAAACTGAGTCAGGGAGAAATCATTTCAGAAGCCGGCAATTTAATATACTGATCGCTTTGCACTTCTGACCATGGTGTATCGGAATATCTTTGCATTTATCATGCTAAATATGGAAATAAGAGGTAATCTGATGAACAATTCTGAGATGACCCCCTGGCTTTTCCTATAGCATAAAGCGGGGGACCGTCTCAGGATTCTGAATTGACTGAAACGAGCAGCTGCCTCGAGTTTGCGCGCCTTTTTCATATACACAATGTGTATCCTTTTGATTGTTTATATTAAATGTTTCCATCTAATGCCAAACATTTTAACGTTAAATAGATTTGACTGTGAATGTTTTGGGGAGCAATAATTAATTCAGGAAAGAATGGAAGACAAGTAAGAAAGTAGATTGAGGGGAGGGAAGCTGTCACATGTATAACATGTATCAAAATATTCCACATTTAGACTCTATTCACTCATGAGTAATTACAGGTCTTTTTTTATCTGAATTCTTTCAACAAATTGATGCTATGCATCAATATTTTCTTGTTTTTATTTGGTAAGGGGGAATACCTTGCACAATAATTCTAACTCTAAAGAACAAAGGATTTATTTGTGAAGTAAAGAATTGAATTGATTGTTCCAAAAGTAGGTCAAGAATATAACCAGAAGTCCCTGACGAAACTGTTGCCCTCCTGGTTGTTTTGTTTTATTCGCTCATTGACAAGTGAATAGATACATGTACATATACATATAATAACAATATCCATTTTATTTTAAACCAAAAACCATAGCCAGCAGGCGCTCTTAACAAATTATAGGTAGAACAACGAAATAACAAATCCATTAGACTGCAATTAGAGTATCACTCATATAATTTTTAATATCCGAGATAAAAGGATTTTAAAAAATAATGCCATAGATTTTCCTAGATCCTAGGGGTCAGGGGCTGCTAGCTCAAATAAAGTATCAATGACACAATAAGACTAGAGATCCATTTTATTAAATAAACAACTTAGTTTCCATCATTAATAGCTTTAGAAGAGTTGAGAGCACAACTACATACGAGAAAATGACCACACCCGTTTTCTAAGACCCAGGGGGTCAGGGGCTCAAACAAAATATCACATGCACAATTAGACCACAGACTCATCATATTGTAAAAAGAATGAAGTCTGCATCATTTATAGTGTCAGAGGAGTTGCGAGCACAAGATTACATAGAGTTACATAGGAGAAAATACCCAGAGTTATATAGAAAATGTCCACACCCATTTTTGAAGACCCTGGGGGTCAGGGGCTCAAACAAAATATCAGGTGCACAACTAGACCCACACCCATCATATTACAAAGAGAATTAAGTATCCATCATTTATAGTGTCAGAGGAGTTGCGAGCACAAGATTACATAGATATATATGAGAAAATGACCACGCCCATTTTCTGGAACCCTTAGGGTCAGGGCTCAAACAAAATGTCAGTTGCACAACTAGACCACAGACCAAGTTGCAAGCACAAGAATTGTTTACGGACGGACAGACAAACGGACAGACGCCGGAGTATCGCATAGGCTCGACTGGTCTATGACCAATAGAGCTAAAAAATAATGTTCATATACATGTAGGTTAGTATTTTATAATAAGGACAAATGATTTTTTTTCTTTGTAAAGAATTGAAATGTTGCCAAAAAGAGATGCCAAATTATTTTTATAACACTTGACAACTCTAAAGATAAATATTGTACACCGCGGCGACAGCTTAAAGACATAGCACTATGACAATATCTAACTTGAAGACTTTGAATTCAGTTAGTGAAAATATGAATGTATCAATAACCACATGTATGTCATATATTACCCTGTCTAGGGGGAACTTTGCCATATGGAACTCTTTGTTTAATGTCTGCAATCTGTTTCGCATGTTCATCTATCTGTCTGCCATGACCATCTATCTGTCTGCCATGATCATCTATCTGTCTGCCATGGTCATCTATCTGTCTGCCATGACCATCTATCTGTCTGCCATGATCGTCTATCTGTCTGTCATGGTCATCTATCTGTCTTCTATGTTCTGAAAAAGGGTAAAACTGTCAGTTGTTACCAACACAGCTGGTCAGAAATAAATGTTTACAAAGGATGTGCTCTAATTGTTTTTAATATAGTATAATTTATATCAAGCGCCGATCCAGAGTGAGGGGGGGTCCACCCCTCCCCCTTGAATTTTCGAAGCATAGCTAACTTTTTTTATTTTATATTCTAATTCACATATTTTATGAGATTAAGTTTGTAATATATCATAATATATATATATAACATAAATTTGTATTAGAAATCTTTTATTTTTATGATTTTTTCAACTAGAAGTCTCTGACGAGACTGAAGCTCTCCTGGATGTTTAGTTAAATTCATCTAAGTGACACAATTATTTTCTAAGACCCAAGGGTCAGGGGCTAAAAAAGTATATCAGATGCACAAGCATAACATTAGGCATAACTCTAATATAGTCTAAACATAATGCAAAAAAATTATCAGTAATACTTTCTAAACCAGAAGTCTCTGACCAGACTGTAGCTCTCCTGGTTGTTTCGTTTTTTTTATTTGTTTTTTATTTACTCATTGACAAGTGAATAAGATACATACACATAAATATCAATTTCCATTTTTTAAGACCATAGGGAGCAATCATTCTAACAAATTCAAGTAGCACAACAAAACACTGTAACTAGAATATCACTCATATAATTCATAATATCCAAGATAAAGTATCTAAAAAAAGAATGCCATTCCCATTTCCCAAGATCACAGGGGGCAGGGACTGCTAGCTCAATTGTACTAACAATGACCTAACAAAACTGAAAGATCCATCTCAGGGGTCTAGAATTCCCATTCCCGTTGCCCGGGGCAAGTGGAAAGTTGGGTCGGGAAAGTGCAAAGCAGGTTTTCACTTGCCCGTGGGCAAGTAGATTAGGCCAAGTAAAAATAAAAAGTTGGTTCTCAGGCTAATTCTTTTTTAAATCATATGCGACAGGCAGGTTTTATTTTTCATTAAACATTTTCAGAACAACTACAAATTGGAATGTGTTGACATCTTTTATGCTAGTAATTTGTTTCCTCAACGTGTGATTGACATTTCAAGTCTTCGCGAAAGTTTATATTTTTTACAGGACAATTGGTCTGGTAAGTTTCAAAAATTTACCAGACCGTACCAAATTTTACCAGACCACATATTATTTGAAGCAAAATAACGCAAAAGAACATATCTTTCCCCCTTTTTAATGTCAAATTTTGGGTATCTTTTCCGGACAGTATGTCCTATTTCCGGATTTTTTCACCGGCCAAATTCCGGTGGTCCGGTGACATTTGGAAAGACTGCATTTCTGTCCAGTTTTATTACTTCAATTTGTACCCATTGAATGACCGCTTGAAATCACATGAAAATTTATTGCAAAACTCGTTAATCGGCAGACGAATTTTTACCTGAATTCCTCCAACATGTTCTCACAATTCCTTTAAAATTACCTCAAACTACTTCATCAATTGGTAGAAAGTAACATTTTCCTTGCGGTTACAACACTTGACCAGTCATGTGTAGTATTCTAAGTACTTTTCACACATTTCTGTACCGTAAAGCAACGCACAAAAGGAATATGGCTACTTCTTTAAGATCAAATAATACATCGCAAAAACAAAGAAAAAATGTTTTAACCCTAGGTTTACACTATGTTCCCGGCGACCACGGCAGTCACGGCGGCCAAAAACGTAGCACACCGTATGATTTTTGGCAGTTTTTATCTTGGTATTCAAGTTCTGTTAGGTCTCGTTACGTTTTCGCACGGTCTATCAAGGTATCCTTGACACGCCGCGGCTCCTGAATCCCGGAGACCTGACGGCGTACTACGTTTCAACCTACGGCTTGTTACGGACGTTTGTACGTTTCCTCACGACCTGTCACGTTCTGATAAGGTCTGTCACGGTTTGTTACGATCCAATCAAGTTCGCCACGACTACCAAGTTCTGTCAAGGCCCACTACGATTAACCGGGAACAGGAGACTCAAAAAGCTGCATAAAAGGGTTTGGTTTGTTATACTTCTTGTGTGACCGTGCGTGCCGTGCCAGGCCGTAGTAGAACTTGAAATAAACCGTAACAAGCCGGGACGTACCGTGTCGAAACGGCTAACACTTCCTTAGCTCGCCGTATGAAACCGTAGCTCACCTTGATAAAACGTGCATCTGCCCTGAAGCAGCCGCAGCTAAACGTGGCAGACCGTAAATCAACTTCGCTAGGATCGTAATTTGTTGAGTCATACTTTTGCTTCCCGTTCCGCTACGGACACTGTCCCAAGTTTTGTCACGGTCTGTAACGTTCTGTCACGCTGCGTTGCGTTCGACCCGTTTTGCTACAGTTTCTAAAGTAGCCCATCTGCACCGTGGGCTGCCGTGACAAATGTTTTGACAGTTTAAACATTTGCCCCGTCAGCCCCGGCAACCACGGCTAGTTACGATTGTCGATCCCGTTCCCCTACATTGTCTCACGGTCACCACGTTTCGTCCACGGTGGCTTGAAACTTGGCCGCCGGGAACATAGTGTAAACGGGGGGTAAGCGTATTTCAAGGCTTGAGTTTTCGTGTAATTTCATCAAGGACATAAGTCTATGTATGTCCTATCAAAGTTCGATTCTCAGGGGATTTTTTATTGACAATTACAACGTATGATTTTCTGTTCGTTAATTTTGAAAAAAAAATCATTTTTTAAAACATTTTTCTTGATACTTTATTGAAACTTATTCATTGACTGTTCAGCCATACATATAATACATATAAGTATACGGAGAACGGACATATATAAACATGATAAGCATAATTATACATGTAAGTATAAAACATACAAGGGTCGGAGTTTATAGGCACTTACTAAATATTTTCCTAAACTCCTAAGCGTTTTCACATTTGTTGATGAAAGTAATTGAACTAATTTAAAACAAGAAGCTTTCTTTCAAAAATATGCTTCAACAAATTTCTTTCGTAGATCTACAGGACCTCGCAAATAAAGTGAATTTCGTCTTTAACTGTTTCTCGGTAAATAAAACAAATTCTTTCTCTTTCTCTATTTAAAAAATCTTCCTATTTCAATGGTTAAGTTATGCGATGAAAGTCTTAATATTGAAATATATTTCCTATGAATTTGACCTAGTGATTTTCATTATTAAAACTGCAAATTATAATGATAAGTAAGGTGTTTATGTTTGAATGATTTATAAAATAAATTGAAATAAACCTGCCCCTTAGAAGTCTGTCCAAATAATCCAGATTTAATTCACGCATGCACGAATGAAAAGATACTAGCACGTACGTACGTAAAACAACATTAATTTTATAATTAGCATGTGAAGCTATTTCTGTCCGTCCGTCTTGTCTACTTTTTTTTTTTTGTCATTGTCATGTGTCTAGCATGGCACATTTTTGTAAGATTTAGAGCACATGGATTTATCATGCTTCCTTGTTGCTCTATTTATGATAGATAAATGAATCCATAATAAATTTAGCAACCGGGAAGCGTGATAAATCCCTGTGATTTAGAGATTTATCTATTCAATTTGGAAGAATTATCCTTATTAACAAACAAAAATAAACTAAATGACTGATGAAAAATTATGATGAATTTATGCTTTACTTGTAAAACTCGAAGACTCCCGAAGTTGCATCTTTTGTACGTAATCTATTTCATACACGTCTCGAGAAGAGATGCAGAAGATGTAAAATAAGAAATGAACAAAGTATTGCCCTATCAATCTTTTGACCGTTCAAGTACATGTTCATTTAGAACAATGAAAATTGTGGAATCGTCTGTCAATTTTCGAAACTTGACAATCAAATTAATTCCCTCCAATCTAATTGAAATTCAGCTCTCTTTACTAGTATTTTGTAAACTACATCTTTGTAGTTTACGAAATTTTTATAAAGAGAGCTGAATTCCCTCTGCATTTGATCATACTTTATGTTTAGATGAATTTATTATCAGATTAATAGCGAGCGGAGCTCGCTGCAAAGGCCCAAAGGGCCTTTGCGAGCGAAGCTCGCCCTTATGGTAACGCGTATACACATATCTTATTGAGAAAATATGCTGAATCAAAGAATGAGAATGTACTACTATGCTTTCAAAAACTTTCGTCCCCTCGCAGACAGAGTTGCTGCGGAGATGCTGGATATTGCCATTTAAATTTTTTTTTCGACTCCAAGTAGACGTATATGTTATGCTCAATTTTTGTTTATAAGTTAAATTTATTGAAAATATTTTTCGTAAATCAGGTAACGATAAAGCATCAACAAGGCGGCGTAACCACGGGAAATCCGACATTTCCGGTTTTAAACGAGACGTTTCGCTCTGATTGCTTTTCTCGTCTCGGTGGTTTTGTACTGTCAGAAGTCGGAATATGTTTGTTTTTTCTTTTGTTCTTAAGTAATTTATTTTCAGCTAGCCTAAACATTATTCTTACAAAATAAAAATGAATTATAAAGAACCATATTTTTTAAGAACTATATTTTTTAAGCCCCCCCCCCTTAAAATGTTCATCTGCTGGTCGAGATCAAGTTTACAAATGCTTCCGTGTTTCCACTCGCCTTATACTACTTTTTTGGCAATCATCAAATAGAAGGTTTTGTAAGATAATATAAACCATCATAGTCAAAATGAAAAAGAAAGATCTTTTTTTATTTTATATAATCATATCTATTTTCTCTCCGCTCGCACAAAAAGGCTTTGCCTTGATTCATATTATAATTTATAAATAAATATATGAACATGTTATATTGCACAACTTATGTAAGCGAGAATCAAATACGCTTTCAACAAATAATGAAATTGCATATTAATGAGCTCTTTGATATTCTAAAATCTACAGAAAAGAATTGTACTTATCAATGAATTGGTAAACGTACAATCTGAATACCCGTTATATGTAATGCCTCAGTGGTTACATGTCATCGCCGTGAGGTAAAGCTATCGGTACTTTTCTATCAATTGATATAGTTTTACCAGGTAATTATATATGAATTGTGAGAACATGTTCGTGGAATTGAGGAACTTTTGCGTCTACCTATTTACGATTTTGACAATAATGGACGAATGCAAACTCTCAAGTACATGTACATTTAGATAAGATAAGATATGAGTGGACGTTAGAGATTTAAATCCCAGGCGCAAAACAAGAATACAAAATAATGTCATAGAGAAAATTAATATTATATATGAATGAAATAGAACACTTTATTGAACCCTTTGGATGAGCTGAGCAATTGTCAAGAAACGTAAGAATTTTGCGTATCTGCCTGGCCATGTACCGGGTAAGCTGTCATTTACGCGTTGCTGATACCGTCATGTTGGCCTTAGCTGAACATTTTTCCCCCTTCATTCAGATTTCTTTTTAATCTCTTACTTCTACCGGTAAGACAGGGTTTTGATTTATTCTGATTTCTGAAGAATCAAGCACTCAATTTTAGCTAGATATGCCACATTTTAACATGGCCTTTATAATAAATTACAGTATAGTCCTTTCCTTCTCTGCATCATGTACATGAAATATTTGATGGGCAAGTGATTCGATTAATTGGGCAAGTAAATTTTATGTCATGAGTTGCCCGTGGCAATTAAGTTTTGAAAAAAATTCTAGACCCCTGCATCTTATTGCATTAAGAATTACAACAACTCTCATTCATTAATAGCTTTGAAAGGTTGAAAGCACAATTATATAGGAAAAATGACCACACCTATTTTCTAAGACCTTGGGGATCAGGGGCTCAAACAAAATATCAGATGCACAACAAGAACACAAACCAATCATATTGCAAAAAGAATGAAGCCTCAATCATTTATAGTGTCAGAGGAGTTGCGAGTGCAAGATTACATACAGTTATATACTAGGAGAAAATGACCACACCTATTTCCTAAGACCCTGGGGCTCAAACAAAATATTAGTGCACAACAAGACCAGTAACAGACCAATCATATTGCAAAAAGAATGAAGTTTCCATTATTTATAGTGCTAGAGGAGTTGCGAGCACAGGATTACATAGACTTATATAGGAGAAAATGACCACACCCATTTTCTAAGACCCTGGGGGTCAGGGACTCAAACAAAATATCAGGTGCAAAACAAGACCACAGACTCATCATATTGCAAAAAGAATGAAGTCTCTATCATTTATACTGTCAGAGAAGTTGCGAGCTCAAGATTACATAGAGTTATATAGGAAAATGACCACACCCATTTTATAACACCCTGGGGTCAGGGGCTCAAACAAAATATCAGGTGCACAGCTACACTATGAACCCATAATATTGCAAAAAGAATGAAGTATCTATTATTTATAGTGTCAGAGGAATTGGAACACTAGATTTACATAGAGTTATATAGGAGAAAATGACCACATCCATTTTCTAAGACCCTGGGGGTCACGGGCTCAAACAAAATATCAAGTGCACATCTAGACTACAGACCCATCGTATTATAGAAAGAATGAATTCTCTACCATTTATAGTGTCAGAGGAGTTGCGAGCACAAGATTACATAGAGTTATATAGGAGAAAATGACCACACCTATTTTCTAAGACCCTAGGGGTCAGGGGCTCAAACAAAATATCAGGTGCACACCAAGACCACAGACCCATCATACTGCAAAAAGAATGAAGTCTCTATCATTTATAGTGTTAGAGGAGTTGCAAGCACAAGATTACGTAGAGTTATATACATGTAGGAGAAAATGACCACACAAATTTTCCAAGACCCTGGAGGTCAGGGGCTCAAACAAAATGTCAGGTGCACAACTAGACCACAGACCCCTAATATTGCAAAAAGAATCATATGATACAAAGACTTTCTCTTAGGGGCTTTTCACTTCCATTCAGAATCAGTGAGACATCATCTGCATACAAAGATATTAAAGACGAAAAGTCTAAAAGATTCCTTGCATGCTTTAAACCTGAATTTATAATTCAAAATTTGCCTGACCCCCCCCCCTTCCTCAAAAAACACAATCTGTTGTAAATTGTTGTAAAATACATGTACAGTACATACAAATCTTCTGACAAAACTTTATATGAAATTTGTGTTTTGTGTAAAAATAAAGTCCATGATTCGTCTTAAGTGATGAAGTCAATTTGTATGTGCGCATGTATAAAGTTTTGAAATATGGATTGTTGCAATAAGAAACATGGAGTTTCTGTGCAGAGGTTTCATAGAAGTCGATAATGTGTTGGCCAGTGAAAAACACAAACTTGGTAGAGGGCATTGAGTTCTTACTTCCTATGAAGTTTCATGAAATTCTGTACAGTGGTTTCAGAGAAGAAATGTGTCAGCAAATTAGGGCCTGTGGCGGCCATCTTGGATTTCCGATTGCCTCAAAAAACACAAACTTGGTAGAGGGCACTGAGTACTTGCTTCCTGTGAAGTTTCATGAAATTCTGTGCAGCGATTTCGGAAAAGAAGTCGAAAATGCGTCAGCCAATCAGAGCCTGTGGCAGTCATCTTAGATTTCTGATCGGCTCGAAAAACACAAACTTGATAGAGGGCATTGAGTTCTTGCATCCTGTGAAGTTTTGAGATATTCTGTGCAGCGGTTTCAGAGGAGAAGTCGGAAATGTGTCAGCCAAATCAGGGCCTGTGGCGGCCATCTTGAATTTCCGATCGGCTCAAAAAACACAAACTTGGTAGAGGGCATTGAGTTCTTGCTACCTGTGAAGTTTAGTGAAATTATGGGCCGCGGTTTCAGAAGTTAAATTTCAAAATGTGTCAGCCAATCAGAGCCTGTGGCGGCCATTTTGGATTTTCAATCGGTTTGAAAAATACAAACGTGGTACATTTGTAGAAGGCAGTGAGTTCTTGCTTCCTGTTAAGTTTCGAGAGATTCTGTGCAGCAGTTTCAGAGGAGAAGTCAATAATGTGTCATTAATCAGAGCCTGTGGCGGCCATCTTAGATTTCCAATCGACTCAAAAAACACAAACTTGGTAGAGGGCATTGAGTACTTACTTCCTGTGAAGTTTCATGAAATTCTGTACAGTGGTTATAGAGGAAAAGTCATAAATGTGTCAGCCATTCAGAGCCTGTGGCGGCCATCTTGGATTTCCGATCGGCTCAAAAAACACAAACTTGGTAGAGGACATTGAGTACTTGCTTGCTGTGAAGTTTCATGAAATTCTGTGCAGCGGTTTCAGAGGAGAAGTCGAAAATGTGTCAGCCAATCAGAGCCTGTGGCGGATATCTTGGATTTCTGATCGGCTCGAAAAACACAAACTTGGTAGAGGGCATTGAGCACTTGCTTCCTGAGAAGTTTTGTGAAATTCTGTGCAGTTTCAGAAGAGAAGTCGAAAATGTTAAGAAGTTAGCGACAGACGACGGACGACAGACGCCGCACTATGACAAAAGCTCACTTGAGCTACGCTCAGGTGAGCTAAAAAGACATGAATAGTGGATTTTATTCCTATTCTCGGAAAAAAAATTCTGGCTCGCTATCGCTCCCCAATTTTGTATTTACATATTAGAACTGACAATCAATAATCAAGTACTATCTTCATGATCACAGTATGATGTGAAAATTTAAGATTTTAAGCTTTTTGCTCGCTATTGCTCTCCAGTCCTGTCTTGTTTATAATTCGAAACAGAACTGACAATCATCAATCAATAACTTCATTTTCTTGCGTGTGTGTGTGGTTTTTTTTTTTTTTTTCGTTTTTTTTTTTCTCTTCATCAAATTTGGACTTTAGGACCCCCCCTGGATCCCCCAATGTATATGATTTTGAAAATTTGACTTTTCTAAATAATATAATTATGTTCATGCGCATATAAATTCAAGGATATGATTTTAAGAATGATTTGCTTTTGGCATATCTCCAATACTATATCTTTTAAATTAGATAACATGGGCGGATCCAGGAATTTTTTTCAGGGGGGGTCCTAAAGTCCGAATTTTTTGAAGAGCAAAAAAAAAAAACACCGCAAACGCAAGAAAATAAGTTATTGATTGATGATTGTCAGTTCTGTCTCTAATTATTAATAAAACAGGTGACTGGAGAGCAATGGGGAGCAAACAGCTTAAAATTTTTAATTTTCACATCATAGTCATTGATTGAATTGATTGTCAGTTCTAATATGTTAATAAAACAAATGGCAAGCGATAGCGAGCCAGCGAAATTTTTTTCCAAGAATTGGAACACTATTCGTGTCTTTTTCAGTTTCTTTAGTGCCCTTAGTACAGATAATACTTACTGGGGCTCAGATTGTTGGGCGAGCATTTGCCCGGGCTGTGCAACAAGAGATCCGAATGAGTCAGGAGGCAGCTTAGCAAGCAGGGGGAGGAAGACAAGGTACTAGAAGGGCAGCTACGGACTCTCTCACTGGAATGACTTTACAGGTAAAAACGCTCTCATTGGTTTGTCTGAAATGATTTATTCCAATAGGCCACTTGCCGAAATTCATAATGGCTGACAAAATGAGGAAAAATGTCCGAGGTAGGCAATTTAAGCGCACTTTATCATCGTTTTATCACTATGGAATTGATGTTGACTCCGACATTTTGTGCTTTCTAACAAGATTGGAAAATGGTCTATTGAAGAAAGCCAAAATGTTATATTATCTCATTTTCAGTGGTCAAATTTGATTACGACTTTGAATTAAGAAACAAATCTAGATATTTCTTTTTTTGTGTCGCCTGCGAAGTATAGGGATCAGTTTAAAGATTGTCCATTGTCTGTTTGACCGTCTGTACGTCAAAATTTGTGATGTCGGTCTTAGGATGTGTAAAATGCAAGTCAACTGCGGTAATGTGAAAGTCATCTATTTACATACATTCAGAGGATTAACACAGCATTCACATGAATCATCCAACAATCTTTAAGTCTAGATTTTTGTGATACTTTCTTTCAGGAAGTATCGTACTGTTATGGTAACTACTTCAAAGTATGCACATTGAGATAATGCAGGGCTTGAAATTCATAGAAATTCCAAAGGAGCCATACGGGCTCCTAGTTCTGGAATTCAAGAAGCCCGTACCAAAAATCAAGGAGCCCGTATATTTTCAAGTTTCTTTTCTATTAATTACATAAGATAATTGTTGAAACTTGAAAGCTTTTAATGTGAAAGACCATCTTTGACAGCAGTTTAAACACAACATTGGAGTAAATCATTTGGGTCCAAAAAAAAGCGCTGACAATGTTTTTACTTAGCCTAAAATATATGAGCGCCTCCCCCTCCCAAAAAACCTGAACAAATCCAGACGAATCTTTTTTAAATGTCAGTTGCATTAGAAGCTTTCTATATCGCCCTCCGACTTGTCAATAAAACGACGGTCCGTGCAATATATTGTGTGTTTGTTGATTAAGATCCATCACTATATTCAAGCATATTAAAAACATGAACATTGACCAATTTGGGTATCGGAAGTTTGTTACTTTTTCAACATTGCAACTTTCAACATTGAAAAAGTAAATGATTTCTGATGTTAGCTTCTTATTCAATACTCGCCTAAATCTGAAGTTGGTTATAATTTGATATTTATTCATTTGCGTGAGCGAGACATCCTCTTTCTTAAATTATCTTGAAAAAAAACCCGACAATTATTTATAATCTGATGACAAAGACAGCGAGGTCGGGTATTATGATAAATAATAAGACGGATAAAAATTAAAATGTAATAAAATCTGATACAGCGTACATGTATTTCTATTTCCGATTTCCCGTCACGCTGAATTTAACGTGGCTCGCGGCTTTGCTGTCGTCATCTGTTCATGCGTTCGTAAATTGAGCCTTTAGTGTAAGTTTTGTGTACTTTCAGTCAGTTACGTCATAGTAAAAAAAGAGCGACGTTACTGCATTTGTTTTGACGGGGAAGTTAGTTGTGGTTGCAAAATGTCAATTCAATCAAATCTGAATGCTTTACTGTGAAGATAAACATGATAAAGGAACTTATTTACGTTTACGTTTTTCATATTTTATTCAGACTGGAAAAAATTATATTTAATAAGAGATAAACTAAAGAAAGAAAATCAGTCCTTTACAAACTAACATATAAAATTCGGGTCTCTCTCCACCTTCTCGTACATGTATATGTAAGATAATGTAATAAGTAAATAAAAAATGAAACAAATTTATTATAGATTGATATGTAAATAGTTTGATATGATACACAAGAACGAATGAAGTCCGGCTTGGAACCACCGTCGCGAATGAAGAAGGGGAGAATGAGCTACAAATTTAATTAAAGAAAAGTTGTCGAGTGTTGTTGGAGATTCGTGACGTATTTCTTTCGCATTTGTGTGCATTCTTGCCATGTGTGTGCCGTATTTGTCTGCATTAGATCGATGCGAATGTTTTAAACTATTTAAAATTTCGGTGTCTGATTTATCATTAGGCTCACTTCATGGCGCATTCGTGATGCATTCTTCTTCATTCGTGGCTCGTTTTTCTTGCATTCGTGTGTATTCATCTAAAAAATTTAGTTAGGAATGAGACTCGAATGTGAAACGATTGCGCCACGAATGAGCCACGACCTAGGGGAAATCACGACGACTGAGATGAAAAAAGCACAAGCCCCAATCTGCCACGACGGCATTACGAATTTTACACGATGATGCCACGAATGTGACACAAATTAATTTCGTTCATGTTTAATAATCAAGTTAAAAAAAACTACATAAAACATTGTTATAACTTAAATTATTTCTCTTATCCCTAAACTATTTTTTTACCATAATTCGTAAAGAAAGGGAGGGAATAAGTCTAAATTTGCTGCATAAAAATAAAGATAAAAAAAAAAACCTGTTATTGTTTTTAAATAAATAAAGAATAATCATACAAAACATAAATTGTCGTGAAAAATTGTGTCAGACTCGCGTCTATTATACTTGAGTATCATTAAGCTAGCTGCGTCCGTCTGACAAATAAAATTATATCAACTTTGCAAATGGAAAATAAATTAATTCAGTCAGAGAAAGGGAAAGCGAAAAAAAAAGCATTCTCATTATTCTATTATGAAGGATTTATGAAGAATTTATCTCCCACAGTAAATGGGTATCGAGAGAAAGTTTAGCAAAACACGGGTACGTTTTCTATTCATCTAATTCAACGAGATCAAACTTCGATTTAAAAAAAATCAGCGCTCAACCCACCCAACACCCCTCTTCCACCCTTTTGAGCGTGAACCACAGATATCCTGAATGAATTCTCGATGTTTTTGGGGAATGTTATCCGTACTCTGGAGGGAGGGGGGATTTAAGACCTTTTACTAACAAAGGGGAAATTATTTACTACTGTGAAATGATCAAAACCAAACTTTTACACCGAATTTTTAACTGGAACAGATTGATTCTTTGTCATTGAAGCATTTCTTTTAACTCTTCAGAGCGTGTTAAATCATATGCCAAATACTTGCGGGGATTTTTTTTTAGCAAAGTAGCTTGGTATAATGGGGAATTTTTTCTCCATTTTAAGGAAAAAAACATACTATTTAGTGGGGGACGGGGCCGAATTTCGGCCTCATTTTAGGTCGATCGAGTGCCCTGTTATCACATATTTGTTGTTTTGTGTTTTTGATTAACACCAATGACATTATAAAAGCTATGACTTTCACACATTAAAACTGGAAAATCGTGTGTGTGAGTATAGAACTCACGGATTGAAAGTTGCGTATATCCTCTCTGATGTGGCCTAATCTTTCATAAGAAACTTTGGTTTCTTGCAAAAAAAGAGAAGTTGAGAAAGATTGACCAAACTGTTTCAAAAGTGGTCTCATACTGCTCCATTTGCATCTATTTTTCGCAATATTTTCCGGGGGAGGCCATCCTGACAACATCCCACTGCGGAAGGGGATATCGCCGCACCTAACCCCCACCTCGGCGCTTAGCGTCCCCCCACCGTGACTCCATTAAAACTATCGTATCAGCTTGGGAATCTTGCAAGCGAGCTGACACCTACATTGATGCTCATTCTGCTGACGGTGATGTTAATATTTTGCATCATTTACTAGAAGAAATACCTAAGTTCATCAAATGTTGAAGAAATGCGTTGTTTCTGTTGAAGATGTGAAGAAAAACAATCAGAAAATAGCAAACAAGTACAAGCATATCAAAAACTATGTAGAACTTGTAGAGGAAATGGTTCTTTCCAAGGCACATTAAGCGAGTCCTTGACATCTAGTGGTCTAAACTTTTAACATATACGCATTAATTTACGTACCGTAGAGGGGGAGGGGAAGGCTTTCTAGCTGTTTTGAAGGGTAAAGTAACAAAAACTGAACAAGTGGCTACACGCCTTAGTTCATTTTATGACTAAAGTTTTGTCTGTTTCGATTTACATATATTACATGTATTTAGGGTTATGTAGGCAAAAATTGATTTCAATGTGACTCAAAATTTGGTTCAAGAAAACTACGAAACTCTCGTTATAACGATTATATATATACAAATGTATATGACAAGAATTCATGTCAATTTTACCTTTAACACGAAGTTTTAATTATTAATCACATAAAGGAAATTAAAACAGTAAAATGCAATGACACAGAATGTTATCTTTTTCTAATGATAACGAAGGGGTGCTTCAAAACGTTCGACGTAATGAAGTGACGTCAAGTGCTACTTTTCATCGTTTTCAGTGACGTTCGGTGCAATGGAATATTATTTAAAAAATAATGACACTGTTAACATCTATATATTTATACATCAATCGATTTGTCTTATCTTGAACTTCATTGAGGTGAAATTTTATTACTTTCGACCTTAAGATATGAAATCTATTGGCAATTGTACTTAGTTTAGTGCATTCCCAAAATGACATTTTCATACAAAAAAATGTGTAAAAACAGCTATAAAATTATTTCTTGTCCTTGAAATTCAACAAAATTCACATAGAAATAATTAATGTAATATATGTTCAAGAATATGAACTCCACGCGATATCAGCGTCATTAGTTTTTCATAAATAAGGGATAAAACACTCGATTTACAGAGTTCGATAAAAGACGTCACCATGGTAACTTCAAAATATCACAGCGTCTATAAATTGCGGTCGATTTCAATCCAACCATCACATGAGAAACTCAAAACATTCCTCTATACATGGTGAAATTTTGAGGGTAGGTAAACAAGCTACTTTGGAAACGCCGCGAGCCACCTTAAATAACACATGCCGGTCCACGCGATCTAGCGATTACATGTATGAGATGCATGTGGACGTTTTCATGTAACGTCATGGTCGTCATTTGTTGGTCACTCGATAGATACAGACAACACAACGCGTGTCATAAATGCAAATTATAGATTGACGTGCGCCGTAGAAGCCATAAACGTTTTCATCTCAGTTAAATTTAAAGCTTGAGGGGGGGGGGGGGGGGGGGGGGCTACGTGACGTTTTATGTCTTGGGTTGAATACAGCGGAGGCTATTTAACCAGATGTGCGTCAAATTTACGCCAAGGTGTACACACGTTTTCGGAAAAAAAATGCATGGCGGTCGCTGAATAGGCATGGGTAGAACACTGGTCATTTTTCCTACTCGCCAAACGGGCGAGTTCAGACGAAAATCTAATCGCCCGGCGGCACTTTCACTCGCCATTGGCGAACGGGCGAGTGGGAATTTCAAGCCCTGTAATGCCGCTTTGCACCTCAAAATATAGTGCTGTGTCTAGTTCAGGAATTTGCTGTCTACTACATACAAAATGCAAGAACAAGAATATTCTCCATTTTTAAAACAGTTTAAATTTCATATAGAATAAATTCACCATACAATATTAACTATATAATTCTTGTTTTCAAAACACAATGGTGGCGTAGTAATACAATGACAATGTTAGGAAAGATAACTCAAAAAATTGCATTAAAGTTATAGAGTTGTCTCTTATGTCAACACTGAGGATAGATAAACATAGTTTGTGTTGTTTATAGAGATATTATAAGCTTCACATATGTATCCTGTGTTAAAAAATAGTCATCATTGCCTTACGATAAAATTATTCAACATTTTGATATCTGCTGACAGTAAATTTTGTGTAGATCTAGAAGTATCTTTCAGGACCTTCAGTCCTTTGATTTTAAGTGTTCGTAAGATATTGATTTATATTTTCAGGAAGCCAAACAAATACTGAACTTAAATGAAATCTCTGATGTTGAGGCGCTGCAGAAAAACTACAACCACCTTTTTGAAGTGAACGAAAAATCCAAAGGAGGAAGTCTGTATATACAATCAAAGGTATTCACTTAAGGATTGTTTTTCAGCTTTTGCGCTTTATCGGTGTGTATTGGCAGTAGGGAATGGAAACAAAATATGTAAAGCACGAAGTGCTTTTCATGAATTTTGTTTCCATTCCCTACTGCCAATACACACTGATAAAGCGCAAAAGCTGAAAAACAATGCTTATATTTACATTTTACGTGTTAATCAAGTTTGTTTCTGTCCCTTTTCATCCCGTTTCTTTATATTGAATTGTCACCGCGGAGGGTGAACGTCACTTGACGTAACAGCAAACGAACTTTCGATGTTTTTTGCTAGCTTCGAAGTAGTACCTTCTGTATGGAAACATTGTAAAAAAATAAGAAATTGAATTTTGTTTATGGTTGTATTTTGAACATGTCCATCAAAACTGAAGAAAAAATAAATCGTACATAATCGCGATTTTTGTCCCACATGATAAAGACCAAGCGGATGGTTAGTCTGGAAAATGTCACAGATATTGGAAGGAAAACATTTGAAAACTGACTGCAACACACTGTTCATTTGTTTATAAACCTAGACTGTGAAATAAATCGGTACCATTAGTCAAACTTCTGTAAAATTTCTCTGTTTCTTCTGGAAGTATTTAGAATAATGCAAAATTTGAGTACAGCCGTGCAAAACTATACAAATACACGAAATTTTCATGACCTACCTCAACATGGCACAACATTCGCTGATACGAAATATTTCTGATCTGTACTGACTGTATAATTCCATAAGAAGCAAAAATTAATTCACTGTTGATAAATGACACAAGTGGAGCAAATCATCATCCTAAATATTGAATATTTGTTCCACTAATGTCTGAATTCGCTCATCCAAACATGGCACCATTCCGTAGACGACAGGGTCGTCCTTGAATTTCGTCTGGTGTGACGCGTGATCGACTTACTATGTCACAATTCTTGGAAGTGTACATGTGGGTGACCTAGATTTTGACCCATTTAATCACTGGGGGTAGACGGCATCGATTGATAATGGAATTTTGAATCTGTGTTGAAGCAGTAAATAGAATGGGCATTTTATGGGAAATACATCCGCATTTGTTAAAATGTCACGTGATAGGCTCTTGCGATTATCGAAAAATGCAGTGAAGTTGGTTTGGTACCTTCATATAAGGGAAACGCAGTAGGAATGTAAATATATGGAAATATATGTACTTATTACCATATAACCAGAAATTTTCGCAAGATACTAATTTTCGCTATATCTGCGAGTGATTTAGAATCATGAAAAATTATTCTCGCCAAAAAGTGTGTTTGATATAATACATTATAAAATGGTACATATCCGTTACATTTGATCATAATGTACATATTTCATTTTTCACTTTTCTTGGTAAAACGTGAAGTTAATTGAGTGTATCCTATCATAAAAGTGACTAAAACTTTATTCATTAAAGGTACAATACAGTAACATCATATGTACATATTTGTTTTTAATTTAGGAATTTTGAAAATAAAGACAACCTATTTTACCATAAAATTGCAAAATTTGATATTCATAAACATTTCTGGTTATACAGTATAATAAATGGGCAGCCAAAAGACATATTACACTTCAGTCCCCAAATTTACAATTTTCCGAACAAAATATTACACTTATAACAAGAAACAGGCAGGCAGGACTGGCTCTGTCATTTGACTCTGGCATCTGTCATCTGGATCTGTCATCAGGCTCTGGCATCTGGCTCTGTCATTTGGCTCTGGCTCTGTCATTTGCTGACACTATGTTTATCTGTTACAGGTTGTACGTGCCAAAGAAAGAATAGAGACAGAATTAGAGCAGCAGGGAATCAATGTACAACAGTCAACTCAAACACCTGACAGTGATATAAATACATCACAGGACACAAACTCTGATAGTAATACAGAATCACATAGAAGACAGTCATGATTATCGTTCACAGTTTTTCGTATATACAAGTAATATTCTTTTTTTTATGACCTTAGAATCTAAGATTCAGGGGAATTGAATTGAATTATTTGGCAATTAATGTCTTTCACTAAACTTCAACAAGGGAAATAACGTTTGAATGCACACAAATTAGAATAGTATGCATCAGCCCATTCAAATTTCGCATGTGGATTCCTTAAGATCTGTCTATATTTTATGACTTCTCCAACTTGAACTTGTTTCATGTTCTATTTTAAAGGAAACTTAGGGACTATGTATGATAAGAACTAACATGTATCTAACCCTCACCCCACCCCCTTCCAAAAAATGATAAGGGTCTAGATATAGGAAAAAAGGAGGTATACAAATTTTTATTTTGAAATATTCAGTAATGACCATAATATTGCGGAATTTAAAAAATTAAATCTCCTTATGCCTCTTTTGTTAAAACTCAATACTGTATAAGTAGAATCATTCGCTGGTACTTTCTTTCGGGGTTTTAGAATAGTAAACAATTTCGTGTGGACAATTATTCGCGAATCCGCCCCTCATCAATGTACATTTTTATGCCCCCACTTCGAAGAAGAGGGGACCTATAGGTTTGCCGCTGTCGGTTGGTCGGTCCGTCGGTCTGTCGGTCGGTCCGCGACATCAGTTTCCGTTCAATATCTCTGGAATGGATTCACATATTGAAATGAAATTTTGTATGCAGACACATCAAACAAAAATCTAGGTCAAGTTCATATTTGGGTCCGATCAAAAAAAAATTTGACAGAGTTATGCCCCTTGCATTTCGAAAAATACCAAAATTTCAGGGTTTCCGTTCATTATCTCTTGAATGGAGTTACATATTGAAATGAAATTTTGTATACAGACACATCAAATAAAAATCCAGGTCAAGAACGTATTAAGGTTCGATCGAAAAAATTTTGACAGAGTTATGCCCCTTGCACTTCGAAAAATACCAAAATTTCAGGGTTTCTGTTCAATATCTCTTGAGTGGAGTTACATATTGAAAGGAAATTTTGTATACAGTCACATCAAATGAAAATCTAGGTCAAGTATATATTTGGGTCCGATCAACAAAATTTGGACAGAGTAATGCCCCTTGCACTTCGAAAAATACCAAAATTTTCAGGGTATCCGTTCAAGATCTCTTGAGTGGAGTTACATATAGAAATGAAATTTTGTATACAGACACATCAAATGAAAATCTAGGTCAAGTTCATATTTAGGTCCGATCAAAAAAATTTGGACAGAGTTATGCCCCTGGCACTTTGAAAAATACCAAAACTTCAGGGTTTCTGTTCAATATCTCTTGAGTGGAGTTACATATTGAAATGAAACTGTTACTTTATACCCCCATAGGTTGTATCAATGCAAGTATAAAGTTGTGACGGACTTTAATCACAGAAGGGGTAGGGGGCATTAATGTTTTACAAACATGACTTTTAACTTGTTAAACAACTAACGATACGTCTTTACATTTGACACGGTGCGAAGGGCTGTAGTGTAGTTGTAATAATCGCTAGAAATGGAAGTCCATGAAATTGCATCATTCCTAAAATTAACTCTTCGCGCTGGTCTGTTGAAAAGGACGAGGGCTTTCACGGACAATTCCCTTGCTTAGAATTTCAATATCTTTGAATGGTCTAGATACAATCGCACAGAAATAAGATGCATGTATTGTATACTAGTAAGTAGATACGTATGTTGTATGATATTCAACGCTATTGACACTAGTCTGTCGACCGGGAAAGAAGATCTCAACGGATCTAAATATACAGAAAAATAGAAATAATGTTTAAATATTTTAACCATGTTACGGCAATAACATTTTTACGTATATATATCAACCGGACTTGCTAGTTTCAAAACTCTCGGTCGTCTGTACATACCGTTACTTTTTATGTTGTGTACATTGTATATACAGACTTGATTTAGAATAGCACTCCCCTGACAGTAATTGTTTAATTACAATACAGGTTATATCTAATTGTTAATTTAAAACAAACAATCTAATCATTGTCAGAAAGATAATAGGACACATTCATTACGCGCCAGAGAGACATCATATTTATTTTTTACCAATAGACGCAACGTTTGTACACGCAGTAGAAACCTGCCGAAGAAAATGCCATCGTTTTATCTAGTGCTATATGTGCTATATGTTTTTGACAAAAATTATGTACATTTATTACGCTTAAACATGACACAGTTTTATGATCATAACTATTTACAGATAATCCTTCTTCGAATTATGTCTTTGGTATTTTGATTCCCGGAGACAAACTTTCGCGGTACGAGAATGACCGCGAAAGTAGCGAAGGTTAATACACAGCGAATGATTCTACGTATACAGTACATTGTAGGTGGCGTTAGTGGAATGAATCAGAGCTGCGCACCCCAAATTAAAAATTATGTTTTTAAACGTCTTTGACTGCGAATGTATGCGTTAGATTTGCCTGAAAATTTAAATTTATACAAATGAGAATGAAAACTTTCATATGAAAAGAAAGATTTTGCATTGTAAAATTTTGTAGAAATAATTTATTTTCAGGGACAGTGTACCTTTAACGATGTTAAGATTATCTCAAATTATTTCATTGGACCTTAATCATTTACTGCTTCAGCTATCCAAAGAACCAGAATGCATCATGAATTTAAATAGGAAAGGTTGGATTTAGAGTTAAAAATAAGCCCTTTTCATACATTTCAGACTTGGGAATGTTAAAAGGGGTGGGGGGTATCAACATTAGTGTCTTGCAAACTTCTTAATGGACTTTTTAGTCTCCTACCGGCTCACTAGATGGGACATATAGTTTCCACGCCGTTTGTTCGTCCGTCTGTCTGTCTGTCACACTTTAGTTTTTCAGACTTTTTAGCTCAGCTGAGCAAAGCTCAAGTGCTATTGTCAAAGTGCACCGTCCGGCGTCCGGCGTCCGTCCGTCGTAAACTTTTCAACATTTTCGACTTCTTCTCCAGAACCACTGAAAAGATTTTCATGAAACTTGGTAGGAATGAAGTACTCATGGTCCCCTACAAGTGTTGTTGTTTTTTGTCCGGATCCATCAACAGGTGGCGCCACCACAGGCAAAAGTAGGTCAAGGGGGTACCCTCCTTTGACAAACTTCTTCTTCAGAACGGAAGCACGTATCGACAAACCGAAAGCATCAGGATGATCTAGATAGATGTCTTAAGAAGTGTTGTTATTTTTGGTTCCACTCGGAAGTCAAATTTTTGACGCGTTTTTGACGTCTTTTCGGACTTTGTCAGAAATGCACATTTTTGCACTATTTCTTTAAATAACTCAATAAGTGTATGATTTTACACATTCATTTAGTGCATATTTATCATATTTAAGTTACTAAATGCTTTGATAAGTATTTTATTCTAAAATTTAATTTTTTTGATTTTTTATTAATTTTTAGCTCACCTCGACGAAGTTGAGATGAGCTTATGCTATAACCCCGGCGTCCGCGTCCCCGTCCCTGTCCCCGTCCGCGTCCACGTCCGGTTAAAGTTTTTGGGGTAACTCAGTATCTGACAAAGTACTGATGGTACAGTAACCAAACTTGCACCAGTGATTCATCTTGGGATGCAGAGGTGAACCCATGCATCAGATGCAGCATCTGACCTACACTTTCCGGTTGAATGACTTTGTCAATGTCTGGTTAAAGTTTTTGGGGTAACTCAGTATCTGACAAAGTACTGATGCTACAGTAACCAAACTTGCACAAGTGATTCATCTTGGGATGCTGAGGTGAACCCATGCATCAGATGCAGCATCTGACCTACATTTTCCGGTTGAATGACTTTGTCATATCTGGTTAAAGTTTTTGGGGTAGTTCAGTATCTGACAAAGTACTGATGGTACAGTAGCCAAACTTGCACAAGTGATTCATCTTGGGATGCTGAGGTGAACCTATGCATCCGATGCAGCATCTGACCTACTTTTTCCGCTTGAGTGATTTTGCCTTATAAGGCCAATATTGAGCAAAGTATAAGTGCTACATGTACCAAACTTGCATATTGGATGTATCTTTGATCAAACTTTCATAAAATGACCTTGACCTACTTTTTCCACTTGAGTGATTTTGTCTTTAAAGACCAATATTGAGCAAAGTATAAGTGCTACCTGTACCAAACTTGCATATTGGATGTATCTTTGATTTAACTTTCATAAAATGACCTTGACCTACTTTTTCTGCTTGAGTGATTTTGCCTTTAAAGGCCAATATTGAGCAAAGTTTAAGTGCTACATGTACCAAACTTGCATATAAGATGTATCTTTGATCATATTTTCATAATATGACCTTGACCTACTTTTCCGCTTGAGTGATTTTGCCTTTGAAGGCCAATATTGAGCAAAGAATAAGTGTTACATGTACCAAACTTGCATATTGGATGTATCTTTGATCAAACTTTCATAAAATGACCTTGACCTACTTTTTTCCACTTGAGTGATTTTCTTAATATACATGTACTTAGAGATATGTTTAAATTGAACTTTGCTGCCGCAAGGTGAGCTTCGTAATCTTTGATTACACTATGTTTTTCTTATGTGAATAGGAAGGGGGGGGGTGATTTTCATACATATTCAACTTCTTCTCCAAAACCACTAAACAGATTTTCATGAAACTTGGTAGGAACAGAGAACTCTTGGTCCCCTACAAGTGTTGTTGTTTTTCGTCCGGATCCATCAACAGGTGGCACCACCACAGGCAAAAGTAGGTTACAGGGGGTACCCTCCTTTGACAAACTTCTTCTTCAGAATGGAAGCAGGTATCGACAAACCGAAAGCATCAGGATGATCTAGATAGATGTCTTAAGAAGTGTTGTTATTTTTGGTTCCACTCGGAAGTCAAATTTTTGACGCGTTTTTGACGTTTTTTCGGACTTTGTCAGAAATGCACATTTTTGCACTATTTCTTTAAATAACTCAATAAGTGTATGATTTTACACATTCATTTACTGCACATTTATCACATTTAAGTTACTAAATGCTTTGATATGTATTTTATACTGAAATTTTAATTTTTTTGATTTTTTATGAATAATTTTCTTATGTGAAAAGGAAAAGGGGGGGGGGGTGATTTTCATACATATTCAACTTCTTCTCCAGAACTGCTGAACAGATTTTAATGGGTATTTTTTCAATCATGAATAGATATGTTTACTGTGAACATGGACCCAAGTCTTGTGGGTTCAAGTTCTGGTACCCTGGTAACTTTAGTTTCGTATAAGTTGGTACATGTTCATGTATGCAAGAGTTGTCTTTCTTTAATATTGATATATGTTTTTGAGGCTTAAATTTTTGGATTATCCATTCATTTGAATGTTATATATTTTAAATTTTTATATAAGTATGGAAAAGAAAACTAAATAATTTTAAAAAGACGAATAAGTATTTTCAAATTTATCTTGTGAAGGCTTAGATGTACAACTTTGAAATTACAATATTGAGAGCAGCTCAAAATATTAATGTAAGAACAGATCAATGTTATCAATGACACAGTGAAAGCAGGGAAGATGGGCTGTTATTTTGCTTTAGCTTCAGTATAACTATCTCTCTCGGGTTACTTAGATTACTCAAGAAGAAGGGGGGGGGTATGATTTTCATACATATTCAACTTCTTCTCCAGAGCCGCTGAACAGATTTTCGTTAAACTTGGTAGGAATAAAGTAATCATGGTCCCCTACATGTATTGTTGTTTTTAGCTCACCTGAGCGAAGCTCAAGTGAGCTATTGTCATAGCGCGTCTTCCGTCCATCGGCCGTCCGTCCGACGTAAAATTTTAACATTTTCGATATCTTTTCTGCAACCGCTGCACAGAATTTCATGAAACTTCACAGGAAGCAAGTACTCAATGCCCTCTATCAAGTTTGTGTTTTTCAAGCCGATCGGAAATCCAAGATGGCCGCCACAGGCTCTGATTGGCTGACTCATTTTCGACTTCTCTTCTGAAACTGCGTCACAGAATTTCATGAAACTTTACAGGAAGCAAGTACTCAATGCCCTCTACCAAGTTTGTGTTTTTCGAGCCGATCGGAAATCCAAGTTGGCTGCCACAGGCTCTGATTGGCTGACACATTTTTGACTTCTCCTCTGAAACCGCTGCACAGAATTTCATGAAACTTCACAGGAAGCAAGTACTCAATGCCCTCTACCAAGTTTGTGTTTTTGGAGCCGATTTGAAATCTAAGATGGCCGCCACAGGCTCTAATTGGCTGACACATTCTCGACTTCTCCTCTGAAACTGCTGCACAGAATTTCATGAAACTTCACGGGAATTAAGTACTCAATGCCCTCTACCAAACTCGTGTTTTTCCAGCCAATCGGAAATCCAAGGTGGCAACCACAGGCTCTGATTGGCTGACACATTTTCGACTTCTCTTCTATAACCACTGCACAGAATTTCATGATACTTCACAGGAAGCAAGTACTCAATGCCCTCTACCAAGTTTGTGTTTTTCGAGCAAATCGGAAATCCAAGATGGCCGCCACAGGCTCTGATTGGCTGACACATTTTCGACTTCTCCTCTCAAACGACTGCATAGAATTTCACAAAACTTCACAGGAAGAAAGTACTGATTGCTCTCTACCAAGTTTGTGTTTTTCGAGCCTATCGGAAATTCAAGATGGCCGCCACAGGCTCTGATTGGCTGACACATTTTCAACTTCTCCTCTGAAACCGCTTCACAGAATTTCTTGAAACTTCACAGGACGCAAGTACTCATTGCCCTCTACTAAGTTTGTGTTTTTTTAGCCGATTGGAAATCCAAGATGTCCTCTTTAGGCTCTATTTGAATGACACATTTTTGACTTATCCTCTTAAACTACTGCACAGAATGTTACCAAACTTTACAGGATGTAACTTGTACACCTTGTCATTCTCAAAGCTTCACTAAAAGCAATTTCCTTCAGGTCTTGACTTTGATTGAAAACATACATACAGTCTCCTCAGGTGAGGGATGTGGCCCCCTTGGGCCTCTTGTTTTTCAAATCTGTTTAGCATTTGTAGGATGCTGAATCCATGACAAGCATGAAGATGGTTTCTTCACAGATTCTTCACAAATAAGATCAGCCATTTCAGAGCCTGTGATTGGCTTAGCCCAAATTTGGCATCCAAATACACATAACCTCAGACAGTGCATGTTTTGTAGATATTGTTTCTATTTTCGTGCGTGCGGCTGGACAAATAGAGGTATCCTTGCTCCTCCCGGGCACTTGGTCCAAACTCTGGCTCGCTAGGGGTCTGTTGGTGCTTAATTGGGTGCTCTATTATGAGTGCTGTTGGGATTGTCGTTGGAATCATCTTGATCTCATTTATGTACAGAATCCTTGTGATCAGACCATTCATTTGTGACCTTGACTTTTGACCTAGGCTTGATGTTTGACCTTTTTTCCAAACACATAGACCTAAGTTATATTTTTCACCATAATGGATAGAGCTTCCATATTTCACTCATAAATTATTAACAACAGTGAAACCCTGCCTTTTCCTTAGTGACCGTGACCTTGACCTTATTTTTGGTAACTTTTTCAAAACTTTAAATATGACTTTATCTCTTAAACCATAAGCAAACTATTTTTGATATTTGGCCGGATTGCAAAGCAATTCCGGTCTATAGGTTGACGATGTCCGTCCGACCGTCCGTCCGTCCGTCTGTCCATCTGCCGTCAACATTTTGGTTAAAGTTTCTGGTTGAGGCAAAATCTAAGGAACTATATGCAGTAGAAACTTTATATTATACATGAAGGTTGCCCATGACAAGACCTTTCAATTTATGCCGTAACATTTGACCCAGTGACCTTGACCTTGGACTTTGACAAAGTTAAAGATTTTGGTTAAAGTTCCTGGTTCAAGCAAAATCTATGGAACTGTATGCAGTAGAAACTTTATATTATACATTTAGGTTGCCCATGATGAGACTTTTCAATTTATGCCATAACATTGGACCTAGTGACCTTGACCTTGGACTTTGACCTAGTTAAAGATTTTGGTTAAAGTTTCTGGTTTAAGCAAAATCTAAGGAACTGTATGCAGTAGAAACCTTATATTATACATTTAGGTTGCCCATGATGAGACCTTTCAATTAATGTCGAAACATTGGACCTAGTGACTTTGACCTTGGACTTTGACCTAGTTAAAGATTTTGGTTAATATTCCTGGTTTAAGCAAAATCTAAGGAACTGTATGCAGTAGAAACTTTATATTATACATTTAGGTTGCCCATGATGAGACCTTTCAATTTATGCCGTAAAATTTGACCCAGTGACCTTGAACTTAGACCTAGTTAAAGATTTTGGTTAAAGTTCTTGGTTTAAGCAAAATCTAAGGAACTGTATGCAGTAAACCTTATATTATACATTTAGGTTGCCCATGACGAGACCTTTCAATTTTTGCCGTGACATTGGACCTAGTGACCTTGACCTTGGACTTTGACCTAGTTAAAGACTTTGGTTAAAGTTCCTGGTTTAAGCAAAATCTAAGGAACTGTATACAGTAGAAACTTTATATTATACATGTAGGTTGCCTCTGACAAGATCTCTCAATGTATGCTGTAATATTTGACTTAGTGACCTTGACCCAGTTGGTGACAAAAACTTACTTTGCAATCCGGCCATACCGTCTTTAGCGGTGTTTTATTTACATTAAGATTATATATTACAAGAACCTGCAAGGGAGAATGTGACCTTTTATTTTACAGTGACCTTGACCTTAAAATTATCTTTACCTCTTGATAAGAAGGGGAAGTGCTTTAATATATCACTGGTAGACTACTTACACAGTAACAATTAGTACGGTAGATAAAGTATATATCAACTAAAACTAGTGCTTTGCAATCTTGTCATACCGCCTTTAGCGCATCGTCGGAAACCCACAGCCTTTTGCCCTTCCATTATAGGTCGTGTACGCTAATGTAAAGGAATTCTTGTTTTAATGCGTCATAAGGTTATATATAGTAACCAATGAAATAGTCGGTTTGAAAAGTATCTGCTCTTTTGTGTTCGAGGGATTTTGTAAGGCTTGTTCTGATTGGCTGCTAGAATTGCTTCGGAATGCAAGGGTTTCCAAATAAACTGTCTCACGGTATCTTACGTAGTAGAACGGAGAAGATGGAGTGGGTTTCCGACGATGCCTTTAGCGGTGTAGGCTTTATTTCATACAATATAATTGTTTTATGCAGTGTTAAAACTTACTGTATCTTTGTTATATACTGTGCCATAGTTGGCCAGATTGCAAAGCAATTCCGGTCTATAGATTGACGATGTCCGTCCGTCCGTCTGTCTGTCCGTCCGTCCATCTGCCGTCAACATTTTGGTTAAAGTTTCTGGTTGAGGCAAAATCTAAGTAACTATATGCAGTAGAAACTCTATATTATACATGAAGCTAGCCCATGACAAGACCTTTCAATTTATGCATTAACATTTGACCTAGTGACCTTGACCTTGGACTTTGACCTAGTTAAAGATTTTGGTTAAAGTTTCTGGTTGGGGCAAAATCTAAGTAACTAGATACAGTAGAAACTTTATATTATACATGAAGCTTGCCCAAGACAAGACCTTTCAATTTATGCATTAACATTTGACCTAGTGACCTTGACCTTGGACTTTGACCTAGTTAAAGATTTTGGTTAAAGTTTCTGGTTGAGGCAAAATCTAAGTAACTATATGCAGTAGAAACTCTATATTATACATGAAGCTTGCCCATGACAAGACCTTTCAATTTATACCATAATATTTGACCTAGTGACCTTGACCTTGGACTTTGACCTAGTTAAAGATTTTGGTTTAAGTTTCTGGTTGAGGCAAAATCTTAGTAACTATATGCAGTAGAAACTTTATATTATACATGAAGCTTGCCCAAGACAAGACCTTTCAATTTATGCTGTAACATTTGACCTAGTGACCTTGACCTTCGACTTTGACCTACTCAAAGATTTTGGTTAAAGTTCCTGGTTTAAGCAAAATCTATGGTACTGTATGCAGTAGAAACTTTATATTATAACTTAAGCTCGCCCATGACAAGACCTTCCAATTTATGCCATAACATTTGACCTAGTGACCTTGACCTTGGACTTTGACCTAGTTAAGGATTTTGGTTAAAATTCCTGTTTTAAGCAAAATCTATGGAACTGTATGCAGTAGAAACTTTATTTTATACATGTAGGTTGCCTCTGACAAAACCTTTCAATTTATGCTGTATTATTTGACCTATTGACCTTGACCCAGTTAGTGACAAAAACTTACTTTGCAATCCGGCCATACCGTCGTTAGCGGTGTTTTATTTTATACTGTATCCAGTCTTCGTGAAAACTCACTAGCCTGACCGCCCTGGCTACCAAATATTTCCTCGGGCTACCAAAATTTGCTGCTGAACAAGCCCGACTGGCTAGTGACTTTTACTGAAATGCAGGGTTCTCATTAAGTGTCGACAGCCGGCGATTTCTCGCCTCAAACTTAGAGTAAAATTGGTGCCTTCTTTCGGTAAAAAAATATCCGTCCTGTCTCAATTTCTATCACTCATGGTTAAGTACATTTGTATGAAATGTTTATTTAAAATCTGTTCATTTAAAAATTGTCATGAGGTACATGATAAATATTTCCAAATTGTGCGTTATTAATTCTGATCGGCATGACAGATTATTTTACGGAAACGACTAATCTGCAAGTATAACACGTTCAATAGAACAATTAAATCTCGACTGAACATTGAAATAAATGCTAACAAAAATTTTATAGATATTGACCATGTACCACCAATTTTATCAATGGCCGTCTTTTTAACATGTATGAATGACAACAAATAAGTTCTTATATTTTTATTTATCAGTACATTTTCTGTATGTAAAAAGTGTATGTACCAAGAATTCATTGTAACATTGTGCACGACCGCTGACATCCGCTTTAAAGGATCGGGTCCCTGGTGGTTTAACTTTGTTCGATTTTTATCAATTATGTATAATATGCGTGAATTTTGGCCTACTTAATGGACATATCTATAGAAAATGATGGGTCTTTATAGCGTTTTGATATTAATTTCTTCAATGGCTAGTGAAAATTTTGGTTGGCTAGTAGATTTTGGCACTCAACTAGCCCGAATGGCTAGTGGGCGAAAAAAGTTTTCATGAAGACTGTGTATCAATATTTTATACTGTGCCATAGTTTTATACTGTATCAATATTTTATATTGTGCCATAGTTTTATACTGTATCAATATTTTATACTGTGCCATTGCTTCACAGGATTAAGGAAGAACCTTCCTCTGAGATCCAGTTTCCAGTTCTTGATGAGAATGATGAACTGAATGATGCAGAAAAACTGCTTCAATTAGAAGGTCAGTCCTATATTTAGATTTAATACGTTTGGCCTATTTACCTTGACCTTGAAAGTTTTAAAGGAATTTCATCGTCTTCAAGGTCAAGGTCACAAATGTTTATTTCCTTTAATGATGCATAACAACTGTTTCCGGCATATCAGGTCAGTCATTATCTTTGACTTAATGTACTTCGACAATTTTTAAGGAATTTACATGAGCTTCAAGGTCAAGGTCCCAAAAATGTATTTTCCAGTAATGAGAAATTTTGTTCTTGAATACTTTATCTATTTATTTGCAGGTCTGGATGCCTTTGAAATAACAGTTTAACATGAGCCAGAAGTCGAGTCTAAAATGTTTAAAGGAGGGTGTAAAACTTAAAGTACATGTAGCTGAATCTTTGTTATCAAGGTAGGTCAACACACAAACCATATATTCTTTATTCATCTTTCTGATTAAATACTTTTTAAGTTAATGAATTTAAGACTTAGTTCTTTGCTCTGCGCACTTTTAGGTGTTATATCAAAGAAATCTTTGGCTGTTAAACAAGGCATATCTAAACATGAAGGAGATATAAGGGCGGGGACTTAAGTCGACCTTCTCTATTTGGCAAGTTAGAAGCAGAACTGTTGTTCTCACTAAACATTATGTATTCACTGCAACCCCTTAACTTTTTGCATTTACACAGTACCTTTGAAGTGTGAAGTCCAAAGTCTGAGTTCTCCATGAAAAATATCCTTTATCATCCTTTAACTTCATTGTTGAAGGGGATATAGTAATGACACTGTTCGTGTGTTAATGAGTGTCGTATGTCAAACTTTTGTAAACAACATAGAGGATGTAGTTTATATCTGATCTTGATAAAAATTCATGGACCATCACTTTTTCCTCATAATGGCATAGATACATGTAAGAGCTTCAGACATTTGTAGTTGCGTTACAAAACATGGTTTATAACTGTTTGACTATGGAGACCTCTGTGTATCCAGATAAGTGGAAGGGTTGTGCGCACGTAATCTGGATAACCACACCATTTGCGAATAGGAAATGTCATTTTGCCATTAAGTATTCTCTTTTACCCCAACTCTGACAAGTTTGCCTTGAAATCCCGTCGATTGGGTAAAAAGGGTCACATGAAGACGTGGTGTATCTTATACCGGGTGACTGGCCCTATATTAGACCCCTTGTGACGTCATAAGGTTTCCCTTCAAGTTTTTATCGTGGCGTTAAGATATATTGATGTCCAAACACGTAAAGAAAATTATCAAAATAGGTCATCAGTGAGGTAATTTGGTGCCCAGGTACGGGTTAATACAAGGTCACTATACTTATACCGGACTCAGTTTCCCTCCCTGGTATAAAACCTAGTGACCAGGAATCATACCGTACCAGGACATTAGATGACTAGATAACTTATAATACTTCCCTATGATATAAAATGCTTTTACACCTTTGTTCTTTTTCGATGGGGTTTTTAGCTCACCTGAGCAAAGCTCAAGTGAGCTATTGTCATAGGGTGGCGTCCATCGTCTGTTGTCCATCGTCTGTCGTTTACTTTTTAACATTTTAGACTTCTCCTCTGAAACCAAGGCACAAAATTTCACGAAACCTTACAGAAAGCAAGAAATCAAGGTCCTCTACCAAGTTTGTGTTTGTCATGCCGATCAGTCAGCAAATATGGCCGCCAAGGGCTCTCATTGGTTGACACATTTCTGACTTCTCTGCAACCGCTGCACAGAATTTCATGAAACCTTACAGGGAGCAAGTACTCAAGGTACTCTACCAAGTTTGTGTTTTTTGTGCCGATCGGACAACAAATATGGCCGCCTAGGGCTCTGATTGGCTGACGCATTTTCGATATCTCCTCTGCAACCGCTGTACAGAATTTCCCGAAACTATCCAGGAAGCAAGTACTCAAGGTCCTCAACCAAGTTTGTGTTTTTTGTGCCGATCGGTCTACAAGTATCGGTATGTCTGCCAATGGCTCTGAGTGGCTGACACATTTTGACATCTCCTTTGTAAGTATTCAAGGTCCTTTACCAAGTTTGTGTTTTTTGTGCCGATCGGTCAACAAATATGGCTGTCGAGGGCTCTGATTTGCTGAAGCATTTTCTATTTCTCCTCTGCAATCGCTGCACAGAATTACGTGAAACCTTACACATTTGTTACAGGAAGCCTTACAGGAAGCATTACTCAAAGTCCTCTACCAAGTTTGGGTTTTTTATACCGACCGGACAAAAAATATGGCCGCCCAGGGCTCTGATTGGATAACACATTTTCGATATCTTCTCTGGAACTACTTAATAGAGTTTAACGAAACCTTTCTTGAAGCAAGTATTCAAGGTCCTCTACCAAGTTTGTGTTTTTTGTGCCGATCGGTCAACAAATATGGCTGTCGAGGGCTCTGATTGGCTGAAGCATTTTCTATTTCTCCTCTGCAATCGCTGCACAGAATTACGTGAAACCTTACACATTTGTTACAGGAAGCCTTACAGGAAGCATTACTCAAAGTCCTCTACCAAGTTTGGGTTTTTTATACCGACCGGACAAAAAATATGGCCGCCCAGGGCTCTGATTGGATAACACATTTTCGATATCTTCTCTGGAACTACTTAATAGAGTTTAACGAAACCTTTCTTGAAGCAAGTATTCAAGGTCCTCTACCAAGTTTGTGTTTTTTGTGCCGATCGGTCAACAAATATGGCTGTCGAGGGCTCTGATTGGCTGACGCATTTTCCATTTCTCCTCTGTAAACGCTGCAAAGAATTTCACGAAACCTTACAGGTAGCAGATACTCAAGGTCCTCTGCCTAGTTTGTGCTTTTTGTGCTGAAAGCTCAACAAATATTGCCGTCGAGGGCTCTGATTGGCTGATGCATTTTCTATTTCTCCTCTGTAAACGCTGCACAGAAATTCACGAAACCTTAAAGGAAGCAAGTACTCAGGGTCCTCTACCATGTTTGTGTTTTTCGTGCCAATCAGTCAACAAGTACCGGTATGGCTGTCGATGGCTCTGAGTGGCTGACACATTTTTTGACATCTCCTCCGCAACTGCTGCACAGAATTTCATGAAACGTTACAGAAAGCAGGTACTCATGGTCCTCTACCAAGTTTGTGTGTTTCGTGCTGATCATTTAACAAATATGGCCGCGGAGGGCTCTGATTGGCTGACACATTTTGAACATCTCCTCTAAAACTGCTACACAGAATTTAACGAAACCATACTGAAAGCAAGTACTCAAGGTCCTCTACCAAATTTTCCACTACCATTCTATTCTTTGCAACTCAAATGAGCGATGTGGCCCCTAGGGCCTCTTGTTTTTTTTTTTTTTTGGGGGGGGGGTCTATGATAAAACAATGAAATTAGATTATTTAATATTTTCTGTACACGCAAATATTTGTATATTGAATTCATCATGTTCATAATGAAATGTTTCAGGAAAAAGCGAGGAGTGATGTACTAAGCATATTAAGGAGAGATTGGGTTTTAGCATAGACCACGTGATCAGGGATTCTGAAGGAAGCAGTGAAGACTTTATTTGGCTGAGTTAATGTGATTTAGACATCCATGCTGATGACAGAAGTGTGACATTAACCACCAAAACATTAAAAAAAACTTGATGTCTATATGTCAGATGGTGTGTCTATATGTCAGATGGTGTCTTTATGTCAGATGGTCACTTCTGACCATGAATACATGTACCTCATAGAATTTGTATAACATATAATATCATATCTTCTTCAACATTAATTAATACTTGATTGATGTTTGTTCATAATCAACTAAAGTATGCATGAAAGAACTCATCAGGTCTGCTCAAAATTCACCTATAGATGGATATATTTATACATAGATTTGTGAAACCTGTTTTTATTGTGTTTGTTATCTATAGATAAAGGACTAGGTGCATTAATCCTTCAAATCGGCCCTACAATTTGGACGAGAAAAATGATTTAATCAAATAATGAATTACCACTCATTACGATTTACATTATGTTTGGAAATACTGTGTCATAATTATGAACCCTTGTAGTGTCAGGTCTGTGATGTATGAAGTCATATTCTGACGTCATTTGATCTGGATAACAGAAAGCAATGAAAAAATCATCATATTTTACACACAAATCTTTAAAATTTTAGTACTTGCCAGGCTCCCCCCCCCCAAAAAAAACCTTTTAATGTGAAGTGAAAGGTTGATCAGACGTCTATCAATTTGCAGAAAGTTATAATGGGCGAGGGCTGGCATGCTACTTAATTTCATAGTTTTGTATCCATATATATCGCCCGTTTATTGATACAAACAAATGTATTTCAATGATTTCAATTTTTTAGACATTTCAAATGTCAGACATAGCATTCAATATTGGGCTCTGAAATCAAACCAATATTTTACCATTTCTATTCACAAAACATTTGACATTTTGTAAAACATAGAATAATGAATATCTCAATGTCATAAAAAATAAGGCCGAAATGGCAGGTTACCGTACCTACTCCTTTGGTGAATTTTAATTTATTATATAAAATACTTGACAGTGATACAATTTTGAGGAAAGTAGTATACAGCCCATCTTTCTACCCTTCAGTCTGACATATCTTTGTATTAGAAGTACAGCTATTCCTATTACTCAGACAGGGAGATTCATGATGATAAAACTACGGGCTTTACGAATAAATTGTTATAGTTACATAGGAAAGTCAGAAAAACACCTTATAACCTAAATCTACTGTTGCAAACTAAATCTATTTTTACAGTAGAATATATATCTGAAGTATGACAATTTTGATAATGGCCGATTGCAACAAACAAGAAATACTTCATAATTCAGTGAAATCGAAATGCCTGTATCAAATTGGCAACTAAATAGTGTAAAAAACTGTTCTCAAGTAAATGTTAACCAGCTGATGAACGTTATAAAATTATTTACGTGGGTTTCTATTTTCCATGAATCTGCATGTTCTCAAACTTCCTGATTCTTACACGGAACTGTACTTAAAACAATAGAGAGGTTTAGTTACAAGTGCTTTCAGCGTGTATGTATAACCTACATATACACGTCATCGCTTGACGTAACAATGAAGACATTGTGTATACAGATCTAGAACACGCTATGTAGGAAGGTGTACATGTAGCTTGCTTCATTTCAATCAGTTTGACGTGCAAGAAATGTATATCAAATTTCGTAAAACTTATGATCTTTAGTCTAAACGTGCTTTACAAAAGCGAAAAACATGAAATTCGATAAATTAGTTTGGAAATTTTTATAAACACTACTTGTTCTGTCATTACGTGTAGAGCATCCTTTAGACGTCCATGATATGTAGCTTTAAGTCACATTATGACATTTTATCAAGGACTGTAGGAAGGGATAAACTTGTAACTTGGCCTCTCTATTGCCCTTACTCTGATTCCAGAAGGCAGCCTTCATGTGAAAATACTATTCACAAGACATGAATGTATCGGATTACCTCTAAGGCCCAAGGTGGAAATACTGTTCACAAATGAGTTAAAGAAGATCCTGACGATAATCTCAACAGCACTCACAATAGAGCACCTAATTGTGCATCCACGGACCTCCAGCAAGCTAGAGGTGGAACCAGGTGCCCGGGAGGAGTAAGCATCCCCTGTTGGCTAGCCGCACCCACCATCGATGTTCATGCACTAAAATGAAAATATATTAGATACATGCACTGTCTATTTAGAATGTGCTATGGCGACAATGTCGGGGAAAAATATTCAAAACACTTCGCGGGGAACTTTTTACGAGCTCCTCATGGCAAAGGGCATAAGTGTGACACAAATGCGTTAAAGAAGATCCTGACGATCATTATCTCAAAAGCACTCACAATAGAGCACCAAATTGAGCATCGACGGACCCAAAGCAAGCTAGAGATGTAACCGGGAGGAGTAAGCATCTCCTGTTTGCTAGCCACACACTCCGTTTATGTTCACACACGAAAATGAAAATATATTTTAAAAATACATGCACTGTCTGTGGTTATGTCTATATAGAAAGTGCTATGGCAACAATGTCGGGGAAAAATATTCAAAACACTCGCTGTCAAACCCCTCGCAGGGAAAAGTTTTACGAGCTCCACACGGCAAAGGCCATGAGTGAATATGATGACCCCTCGGGTGGAAATACTGTACACAGGGCATGAATCTATCAGATGACCCCTCAGGTGGAAATACTGTTCACAAGACATGAATGTATCAGATGACCCCTCAGGTGGAAATACTGTTCACAAGACATAATGTATCAGATAGGCCCTCAGGTGGAAATTATGTTCACAAGACATGAATATATCAGGTGATTCCTCAGGTAGAATACTGTTCAAAAGACGTGAATGTATCAGATGAACTCTCAGGTGGAAATACTGTTCACAAGTCATGAATGTATCAGATGGCCCCCTCAGGTAGAATACTATTAAGAGACATGAATATATCAGTTGACCCCTCAGGTGGAAATAATGTTCACAAGACATGAATGTATCAGATGACCGTTCAGTTGGAAATACTGTTCACAAGACATGAATGTATCAGATGGTCACTCAGGTGGAAATAATGTCTCAAGACATGAATATATCAGGTGGTTCCTCGGGTAGAATACTGTTCACAAGAAGTGAATGTATCGGATGACCCCTCAGGTAGAAATACTGTTCACAAGACATGAATGTATCAGATGACCCCCTCAGGTAGAATACTGTTCACAAGACATGAATGTATCAGATGACTCCTCAGGTGAAAATACTGTTCACAAGACATGAACATATCAGATTACCCCTCAGGTAGAATACTGTTCACAAGACATGAATGTATCAGATGACCCCCTCAGGTAGAATACTGTTCAAAAGACATGAATGTATCAGATGACTCCTCATGTAGAATACTGTTCACAAGACATGAAAACATCAGATGACCCCTCAGGTGGAAATACTGTTCACAAGACATGAATATATCAGATTACCCCTCAGGTGGAAATGCTGTTCACAAGACATGAATGAATCAGATGACTCCTCAGGTGGAAAAACTGTTCACAAGACATGGACATATTAGATGACCCCTCTGGTGGAAATACTGTTAAGAGACATGAATATATCAGTTTACCCCTCAGGTTGAAATAATGTTCACAAGACATGAATGTATCAGATGGCCCTTCAGTTGGAAATACTGTTCACAAGACATGAATGTATCAGATGGTCACTCAGGTGGAAATTATGTCTCAAGACATGAATATATCAGGTGGTTCCTCGGGTAAAATACTGTTCACAAGACGTTAATGTATCGGATGACCCCTCATGTGGAAATACTGTTCGCAAGTCATGAATATAACAGATGACCCCCTCAGGTAAAATACTGTTCAAAAGACATGAATGTATCAGATGACCCTTCAGTTGGAAATACTGTACACAAGACATGAATGTATCAGATGACCCCCTCAGGTAGAATATTGTTCAAAAGACATGATTGTATCAGATGACCCCTCAGGTGGGAATACTGTTCACAAGACATGAATGTATCAGATGACACCTCAGGTAGAATACTGATCATAAGACATGAATGTATCAGATGACCCCTCAGGTGGAAATACCGTTCACAAGACATGAATGTATCAGATGACCCCTCAGGTGGAAATAATGTTCACAAGTCATGAATGTATCAGATGATCCCTCATGTAGAATACTGTTCACAAGACATGAATATATCAGATTTCCCCTAAGGTAGAACACAGTTCACAAGACATGAATGTATCAGATGACTCCTCAGGTGGAAATAATGTTCACAAGACATGAATCTATCAGATGACCCCTCAGGTGGAAATACTGTTCACAAGACATGAATCTATCAGATGACCCCTCAGGTGGAAATACTGTTCACAAGACATAATGTATCAGATGACCCCTCAGGTGGAAATACTGTTCACAAGACATGAATGTATCAGATGACCCATTAGGTGGAAATAATGTTCACAAGTCATGAATGTATCACATGATCCCTCATGTAGAATACTGTTCACAAGACATGAATATATCAGATTTCCCCTAAGGTAGAATACAGTTCACAAGACATGAATGTATCAGATGGCCCTCAGGTTGAAATAATGTTTACAAGACATGAATGTATCAGATGACCCCTCAGGTGGAAATACTGTTCACAAGACATGAATGTATCAGATAGGCCCTCAGGTGGAAATACTGTTCACAAGACATGAATGTATCAGATGACCCCTTCAGTTGGAAATACTGTTCACAAGTCATTAATGTATCAGATGATCCCTCATGTAGAATACTGTTCACAAGACATGAATATATCAGATTTCCCCTAAGGTAGAATACAGTTCACAAGACATGAATGTATCAGATGGCCCTCAGGTGGAAATAATGTTCACAAGTCATGAATGTATCAGATTACCCCTCAGGTGGAAATACTGTTCACAAGAAATGAATGTATCAGATGACTCCTAAGGAGGAAATACTGTTCACACAACATGAGTGTATCAGATGACCCCTTCAGTTGGAAATACTGTTAACAAGACATGAATGTATCAGATAGCTCCTCAGGTGGAAATACTGTTCACAAGACATCAATGTATCAGATGAACCCTCAGGTAGAAATACTGTTAACAAGACATGAATGTATCAGATAACTCATCATATGGAAATACTGTTCACAAGACATGAATGTATCAGTTGACTCCTCAGGTGGAAATACTGTTCACAAGTCATGAATGTATAAGTTTACCCCTCAGGTGGAAAAACTTCACACAACATGAATGTACCGGATGACCCCTTCAGGTGGAAATACTGTTCACAAGAAATGAATGTATCAGAATACCCCCTCAGGTGGAAAAACTGTTCACACAACATGAATGTATCAGATAACCCCTCAGGTGGAAAAACTGTTCACACAACATGAATATATCAGATGAACCCTTCAGGTGGAAATACTGTACACAAGAAATGAATGTATCAGATAACCCCTCAGGTGGAAATACTGTTCACACAACATGAATGTATCAGATGACCCCTCAGGTGGAAATACTGTTCACAAGACATGAATGTATCAGATAACCCCTCAGGTGGAAAAACTGTTCACACAACATGAATATATCAGATGACCCCTTCAAGTGGAAATACTGTTAACAAGAAATAAATGTATCAGATGACTCCTCAGGAGGAAGTACTGTTCACACAACATGAATGTATCAGATGACCCCTTTAGGTGGAAATAATGTTCACAAGAATGCTATCTCTATACAAGCACTACTTAAGTTAGACTCACACAAGCACACAGAACACTAACATTCCTTGAGATAATAATATCTGATAATTATTGTGTCCTATAGGTCTTGCACTTAAGTTAGACTCTCACAAACACACAGAACACTAACGTTGCTTGAGATGATAATATCTGATAATGATTGTGTCCTGCAGGTCTTGCACTTCAGTAGGACTCACATAAACGCACAGAACACTAACATTGCCTGAGATTATAACTTCTGATAATGATTCTGTTCTGTATGTCTTGTACTGCAGTTGGACTAACACAAACACACAGAACACTAACATTGTTTGAGATAATAATATTATATAATGATTGTGTAATACAGGTCAATTATGGTAGACTCACACAAACATACAGAACACTAACATTGCTTGAGATAATGATATCTGATAATAAGAGTGTGCTGTAGGTCTGGTTCTAAAGTAAGACTCACACAAAAACACAGAACACTAACATTGCTTGAGATAACAATATTTGATAATGATTGTGTCCTGTAGGTCTGGTATATAAGTTAAACTCACACAAACACACAGAACACTAACATTGCTTGAGATGATAATATCTGATAATGATTGTGTCCTGTAGGTCTTGCACTTCAGTAAGACTCACACAAACACACAGAACACTAACATTGCTTGAGATGATAATACCTGATAATGATTGTATCCTGTAGGTCTTGCACTTCAGTAAGACTCACATAAACGCACAGAGCACTAACATTGCCTGAGATTATAACAATATTTGATAATGATTGTGTCCTGTAGGTCTGGTATATAAGTTAAATTCACACAAACACACAGAACACTAACATTGCTTGAGATGATAATATCTGATAATGATTGTGTCCTGTAGGTCTTGCACTTCAGTAAGACTCACACAAACACACAGAACACTAACATTGCTTGAGATGATAATACCTGATAATGATTGTATCCTGTAGGTCTTGCACTTCAGTAAGACTCACATAAACGCACAGAGCACTAACATTGCCTGAGATTATAACTTCTGATAATGATTGTGTCCTGTAGGTCTGGTACTTAAGTTAGACTATCACAAGAACACTAATATTGCTTGAGATAATGATATCTGATAATAATTCTGTCCTGTATGTCTTGTACTTAAATTAGCCTAACAAAAACACACAGAACACTAACATTTCTTGAGATAATAATATCATATAATGATTGTGTAATATAGGTCTTGTAATTATGGTAGACTCACACAAACATACAAAACACTAACATTGCTTGAGATAATGATATCTGATAATAAGAGTGTGCTGTAGGTCTGGTTCTAAAGTAAGACTCACACAAACACACAGAACACTAACATTGCTTGAGATAACACTATTTGATAATAATTGTATCCTGTAGGTCTGGTATATACCGTAAGTTAAACTCACACAAACACACAGAACACTAACATTGCTTGAGATAATAATATCTGATAATTATTGTGTCTTGTAGGTCTTGTACTTAAGTTAGACTCACACAAACGCACAGAATACTAACATTGCTTAAGATAACAATATTTGATAATGATTGTGTCCTGTAGGTCTGGTATATAAGTTAAACTCACATAAACACACAGAACACTAACATTGCTTGAGATAATAATATCTGATAATGATTGTGTCCTATAGGTCTTGTGCTTAAGACCTTAACCGGAGTATAACTTTTTTGGTACTTTTTCTAATGATGTCTATTTTGACGTTGACCTTTGACATTGGTTCAAGGTCTTGACACACCTTTAGTTCCTACGGAGCATTTCTGTGAAATATAATTGAAATCCTGCAAAAGGGGGAGAGTTATGCTCTGGACAAGGTTTTACTAATGATGTCTACTGTGACCTTGACCTTTGGCCTTGGTTCAAGGTCATGACACATCCTAAGGATCATTTATGTGAAACATAATTGAAATCCATCCACAGGGGGAGGATTTATTCTCCAGTCTAGGTTTTACTAATGATGTCTATTGTGACCTTGACCTTTGACCTATTAGCTTTGTTCAATGCCATGACTCATCCTTTGGTCCTGAGCAACATTTCTGTGAAATATTATTGAAATCCATTCACAGGGGGAGGACTTATGCTCTGTACAAAGTTTTACTAATGATGTCTTTTGTGACCTCTGACCTTGGTTTACGGTCATGACACATCCTTAGGTCCTAAGGAATATTTCTGTAAAATATTATTGAAATCAATTCACAAGGGAGGAGGTTTCCTCTGTAGAAAGTTTCAGTCATGTTGTCTATTGTGACCTGGACCTTTAATCTATGAACTGCGTTCAAGGTCATGACACACTTTTAGGTCCTAAGAAACATTTCTGTGAAATATTATTGAAATCCATCCACAGGGGGAGGAGTTATGCTCCGGACAAGGTTTTAGTAGTAATGATGGATTGTGACTTTGACCTTTGCTTTAGGTCATAATACACCCATTACTCCTAAGGAACATTTCTGTGAAATATAATTAAATCAATCCAAAGGGGAAGAGTTATGCACTGGACAAGGTTTTATTATTGATGTCTATTGTGACAATGACCTTTGAGATTTAAGGTCATGACACACCCTTAGCCCATTAGGAATATTTCTTCGAAATATTATTGAAATCCATTCTTAATGGAGGAGTTGTCCTCCATACAAAGTTTTACTAATGATGTCTATTGTGATCTTGACCTATGACCTTGGTTCAAGGTTAAGTCACACTCTTAGGCCCTAAGGAACATTTCTGTGTAATATTATTGAAAACAATCCACAGGGGGAGGAGTTATGCTCCGGACAAGGTTTAACTTATGATGTCTATTGCAAGTTTGACCTTGGTTCAAGGTCATGACACATCCTTAGCTCCTAAGGAGCATTTCTGTGATGATATAATTGAAATCCATCCAAAGGGGGAAAGAGTTATGCTGGACAGGGTTAAACTAATGATGTCTATTGTGACCTTGACCTTTGACCTTGGTTCAAATTCATGACACAGCCTTAGCTCCTAAGGAACATTTCTGTGAAATACCGGTATAATTGAAATCCATCCAAACTGGGAATAGTTTTGCTCTGGACAAGGTTTTACTAATGTGTAATGTAACCTTGACATTTGACCTTGGTTCAAGGTCATGACACACCCTTAGGTCCTAAGGAACATTTCTGTGAAATATTATTGAAATCCATTCACAGGGGGAGGGGGGGAGTTATTCTCTAGTCAAGGTTTTATTAGTTATGTCTATTGTGACCTCGACCTTTGACCTTGGTTCAAAGTCGTGACACACCTTTAGGTCATAAGGAACATTTCCGCGAAATATTATTGAAATCAATTCACAGGGGTAGGAGTTATGCTCTGTACAATGTTTTACAAATGATGTCTATTATGCCCTTAACCTTGAGCCCTTTGAATTTGGTTCGTCATGACACACCCTTAGCTCCTAACGAAAATTTCTGTGAAATACTATTGAATTCCATCAACAGGGGAGGAGTTGTTCTCTGGTCAAGGTTTAATTTATGATGTCTATTGAGACCTTGACCTTTTACCCATGACCTTGGTTCAAAGTCATGATACACCCTTATGTCTTAGTATCATTTCTGTGAAATATTATTGAAATCCATCCGGGGGGGGGGGAGAGTTATGCTCCAGACAAGGTTTTACTAACGATGTCTATTGTGACTTTGATTTGCACGTAATCCAGGATAATCACACCATTTGCTACTTGCGTGACAAATGGCTGTCCAAAGTCGGCACCGGTTGCCCATTGGTCTCGTTAGCCTATGTGTAGTCTTTTGTGCTTGATGTTTACATGTCGTGTGTCTCTTTTCCGTCTCATGCTGTACATACTCGTTTTTTTGTGTTTTTGCATCGGGTGTTTTGGTGTTTAACTGTTGATGCTGCAACGGGGTCTTGTTGGAGATCTCCTCGGTTTAAGGTCAGGACACATTTGTGTGAAATATAATTTAAATCAATTCAAAGATGGAAGAGTTGTACAAAATTTTACTAATGAAGTATATTGTGACTTTAACCTCTGACATTTGTTCAAGGTCATGACACATATTTAGCTCCTAAGGAGCATTTCTGTGAAATATAATTGAAATCCACAAAATGGGGAAAGAGTTATGACCTGGAAAAGGTTTTACTAATGATGTCTATTGTGACCTTGCCCTTTGACATTGGTTTAAGGTCATGGCACACCCTTAGCTTATAAGGAGCATTTCTGTAAAAATAATTGAAATCCAACCAAAGATGGAAGAGTTAGATGTCTATTGTGACCTTGACCTTGGTTCAAGGTCATGACAAACCCTTAGCTCCGAAGGAACATTTCTGTAAAATATAATGAAAATCTATCTAAGAGGGGAAGAGTTATGCTCTGGTCAAAATTTTACTAATGATGTCTATTGTGACCTTGACCTTTGACCTATGAAATTGGTTCAAGGTCATGACACACCCTTAGCTCCTAAGGAGCATTTCAGTGTAAAGTAATTGAAATCCACCATAATGGGGGAGGAGTTATGCACTGAACAAGGTTTTACTAATGATGTCTACTGTGACCTTGACCTTTGGCCTTGGTTCAAGGCCATGACACAACCTTAGGTCCTAAGGGTTATTTTTGTCAAATATTATTGAAATCCATTCAAAGGGGGAGGAATTATGCTCTGATCATAGTTTTACGAATGGTGTCTATTGTGACCTTCACCTCTGACCTATGACCTTGGTTTACGGTCATGACACACCCTCAGGTCCTAATGAACATTTCTGTGAAATATTATTCAAAACCATTCACAGAGGAGGAGGTATCCTCTGTAAAAAGTTTTAATCACGATGTCTTTTGTGACCTTGACCTATGACTTATGAACTGCTTTCAAGGTCATGACACACCTTTAGGTCCTAAGGAACATTTCCGTGTTCATAATATTAGGGAAATTAATTCACAGGGGGAGATGTTATGCTCCGGAAAAGGTTTTCCTAATGATGTCTATTGTGACCTTAACCTTTGACTTTGGCTCAAGGTCATGACACACCCTTAGCTTCTTAGATGCATTTCTGTGAAATATAATTAAATCGATCCAAAGGGGGAGGAGTTATGCACTGGACAAGGTTTTATTAATGATTTCTATTGTGATCATGACCTTTGACCTATGACATTGGCTTAAGGTCATGACACACCCTATGCTCCTTAGGAACATTTCTGTGAATTATTATTGAAATCCATCCACAGGGGGAGGAGTTATGCTCCGGATAAGATTTACTTATGATGTCTATTGCAACTTTGACCTTGGTTCAAGGTCATGACACATCCTTAGCTACAAGGAACATTTCAGTGATGATATAATTAAAATCCATCCAAAGGGGGGAAGAGTTATGCCCTGGACTAAGTGTTATCGTATGATGTCTATTGTGACATTGACCTTTGTTCAAATTCATGGCACATCCTTAGCTCCAAAGGAACATTTCTATGAACTATTATTGAAATCCATCCTCTGCTCTGGACAAGGTCTTACTACTGTCTACTGTAACCTTGACCTTTAACCTTGGTTCAAGGTCATGAAACACCTTCGGTCCTAAGGAACATTTCTGTGAAATATTATTGAATTCCATCAACAGGGGGAGGAGTTATTATCTAGTCAAGGTTTTACTAATTATGTCTATTGTGTCCTTGACCTTTGACCTTGGTTCAAGGTCATGACACACCCTTAGCTCCTAAGGAGCATTTCTGTGAAATATTATTGAATTCCATCCAAAGGGGGAGGAGTTATTCTCTGGTCAAGGTTTTACTAATGATGTCTATTGTGACCTTGACCTATGACCTTGGTTCAAGATCATGACACATCCTAAGGTCCTAAGGAACATTTCTGTAAAATATTATTGATTCCATCCACAGAGGGAGGAGTTATTCCCTGATCAAGGTTTTACTAATTATGTCTATTGTGACCTTGACCTTTGTTCAAGGTCATGACGCAACCTGGGGTCCTAAGGAACTTTCTATGAAATATTATTGAAATCCATCCTCAGGGGGAGGAGTTCTGCTCCTTACAAGGTTTTAATAATGACGTCTATTGGGACCTTGACCTTGGACCTTGGTTCAAGGTCATGACACACCCTAAGTTCCTAAGGAATATTGCTGTGAAATATTATTGAATTCCATCCATAGGGGGAGATGTCATTCTCTGGTCAAGGTTTTACTAGTGATGTCTATTGTGACCTTGACATTTGACCTTGGTTCAAGGTCATGACACACCTTAAGGTCCTTAGGAACATTTCTGTGAAATATTATTGAAATCCATCCACAGAGGGAGGAGTTATTCCCTGGTCAAGGTTTTACTAGTTATGTCTATTGTGACCTTGACCTTTGACCTTGGTTCAAGGTCATGACGCATCCTGAGGTCCTAAGGAACATTGCTATGAAATATTATTGAAATCCATCCACAGATGGAGGAGTTATTCCCTGGTCAAGGTTTTACTAATTATGTCTATTGTGTCCTTGACCTTTGACCTTGGTTCAAGGTCATGACACACCCTTAGTTCCTATGGAATATTTCTGTGAAATATTACTGAATACAATCCATAGGGGGAAGAGTTATGTTCTGGACAAGGTTTGATGGACAGACAGACAGACAGACAGACAGACAGACAGGGTGATTCCAACATACCCAAGAAACTGAATAAATATCAGTGTTACAATCTTTTGGGTTCTTGATATCAAAATGTCAATTTTTGTATATGTCAGAAAATGTAGAAACAAAGCTATTTCATACATTTTACTTCTGCTTTCAGAGAAACATTATCAATACACATAATAGATAAAAAAGATTACTACAATTTTCCTGAATTTTATTAAATATCTTTACATTCTCTAATCATTGATTGACAACCAAATAAGAGTTATCTCTCTTTCACTATAAGATGTGGAAGTTCAAGTAATGTATTATTTTTCTCAAATTCCTAACATGCAATATTATAACAAATATGAAATATTTTCATATTATATTTTGTCATTGAAAAAAAATCAGCTATAAAGAATAATACTATAAACACTATATACTAATTTAATTCTTGAGGTTTTCAGGAAACCTTGATGTCCATTTCTGTAGTTCTCAGAAAATCTATGTGAAGTCAAATACACACACTGTGTACATATATGGAATGATTCTTGGAAACAGGGGAAAATTTCAGAAAATGAAAATCTGTTTGACATCTTCATACTTAGAATTAAATAGTTTATCACTAAGTGCAATCATTTGTAAAAATGAAAAAAAAACCACAGTCACCAACAATTAACTAAGAGTTATCTCTCCTTGTCCACAGGATTAACATAGTAAAGGGCATAGCTTTCTTATGTGTTAGTTCAAGATCAGACAACCATACACATTATCTTCTCAAATTCCTGTAAAATTCAAAATAACATTATACATATCAAATATTGTTATATTATATACTGTTATTAAAAACAGCAGTAAATAATACTATAAACACTATATACAAGTGAATCAATTCTTGAGATTTTCAGAAAACCATGATGTCCATTTCTGTAGTTCTCAGAAAATCTATATGAAGTCAAAAATACACACTGTGTACAGATATGGAATGATTCTTGGAAACAGGGGAAATATTCAACAAATGAAAATATGCTTGACATCTTCTTTCTTAGAATTCAAAGGATTTAGTGTGAAAAGTAGCATATGAATGTTGTCATACCATGGATTAAAAGTTTACTATTATAATGGGCATAAAGGATCTAATACTGTGACCACACATACAAGGAATACTTACCTGGAATGTTTGTGTCTTTAAACCTGGAAGTTTGGAAGCTTTTAACCAAACTTTTTAGCTGATATTTACAAGAGATTATGTTGGATAATAGTTACCTGATTTTCACTTGTGCTGAACTTTCCTCTACATTGATGCTGAGAAGTTATAATATGTGGTAACATAATACATTAAATCTGACCTGATTGTTATAATGTGGACTGCACCATGATACGTTAATACAAGGAACATTTACTGTGTGACCTGTGGTGGCCATACTCTGGTGAAGTAGAACTCATACATATCTGTATACTTACCCACACCATCCCGTGTTACATTGAAGTCAGGAGACGACCGGATCTTTGTCACGGATTCATCATCAATATTTGTGTCACGTAGTTCAACATTAAATCTATGTTGTATGTTTAGTACAGACAGTATAAACTGTTGCCATTGTGATGATGACATATTTACACCATATAACCTTACTTTCTCTATATGTACCATGTCAGCAGACAGACCCAGTCCTCTGTCACCCAGGGTCACCCCAGCCAGCCATAACTCACGTAGTGATGTCATGTCTGTCAGCAGTGGAGGACAAACATCATCATCAAGGTCAGTATTTATTTCTACATAATATAGGTATAAAGTTTTAAGTGAGGGTATACAGATAGGGGACACTGACCTATCAGTGTTATAACCACTAATATAGACCTTGTCAAGGGAACTTGTTAGATGTTTGTTATAGAGAAAGTTATTTAGTTCTGTGTTAGTAACACCACATTCTATGTCAGTAGGTACCCCCAATAAGTACAGTGACCTTATGTCTATTACATGGGGATCAGACAGGACGTCCCTAGTCCCCCTCACTGTCTCTATGTCACTGTCAAACAACAGACAAACATCTGATACATGGAACGTCACTGGGCTGTCTGTCTGTCTGTCCTGTAATTCCCTGTACCAACTTAACTGTAGTTTGTACAGTTCCTTCACTGTACTGTTACCTCCATATGGGTCAGGTGATTCTCTGTATTTACATATCTCTGTGTCACTGTCTGTCACACTTACAACACGCTGTGATATAACACTACCCAGGGACGGACACATACCACATATAAACATGATAACATTTGACAACTCCAAGATGACCTTGACACTGGACAGATGTTTACAGAATGAGTCACCTACCTCTTTGTTTGTTACAATGTAGATTACAGCCAGGAACTCTTGTATTGATTTATGAAAGAAATGAACACTTACATTTTTTGTTGTTAGACTGCGTGCTTCCTTCTGACTGATCAATCCAACATCTAGTGCAAACTGTAATTCTCTCACACCTATTTCTTTTTCTAATTTTCTTTTCTGAAATACTAAGTTGGTTTCATTAGATAACAGACCTTCATATGCTACTTTCCCCAATTTTAATAGTACAGAACTACAGTTTTCAATGTTATCATAAACAGACAAAATTTGAGGTAATTCAACATTTTCTGTTTTGTCATGTTCTATTTCAATTTTATGTTTTTCATTGGCCCTTTCTATTAACATATTTAACATCTCAGCATAGAAGCTTGTTATACTGTCCCCCACCTGTTTCCCATTATACCATATCTGTACACATACTACAGCTAACAAGGGAATCTGCATGAATGATTTTACGCTTTCAATTTCTATATATTTCAGTACTTTTTCATGTACATCAGTATATTTTGGTGAGCTCTCTTTTAACTTATAATGATTTACAAGTACATTCTCAATAATATTTTCCATTCCAGTTTCACTTAAACCACGAATTTCTATGACTCTGTCACTGTGCTGTGGTTTCTTTAACAATAACGGAAACACCCATGGTCGCATTGTTATGAAGCTCGTTACACTACCTGACACGTCAATCCTTGGCATCCTATTTTTACTGTTTGAGTTCAATTCATCTAGTCCATCCAAGATGATAAGACTTTTGTATTCATCCGATGATAATACATGACGTATGGCATCATGGCAGCCCCTGTCACTCTCAAACGCGTCCTGGCAGATCATTTCTACAACTGAAACTAGATTTAGATCATTAACATTGCGAAACTTCATCAGAAAAACAAAGTCAAATTTCCTCAGTTCTTGTTCCCACTTATCAAACTCTGTGTGTCCTTTTCTTTCCTTTGTCTTACCATTACACCATTTCCGTAATAGCCATAAACAGTAAGTTGTTTTACCGTGCGCGGCATCTCCTAACATGTAAATCTTTCTGACGTATTTACCGTCTTTTTGAAATATGAGATCTGGGCTTGTGACTTCCATAGTGTTAGGCAACTCATCGATCGAGCTAGATGAATCAGAATCATCAGTGTCTGTAGATGAATCAGAATCATCAGTGTATGTAGATGAATCAGAATCATCAGTGTCTTCTTTATCATTCCCCTTTGCGACATACTTCTCATTTTCCCGAATGACCACTGAGGCATATAACAGCTCTATAGGTAGTTCCTCCTCTGTGTCCTGTAGAGGGGAAAGTTGGATGAACCGGGTTAAGTTGTCATTGATTTCCATTAGCCGTTCCTTCATTTTCCTTACACCTGCATCTTCATCTAAAATTATAAAAAAGAGCTGTTAAGATAAGGTGTAAAATCTGCCATGAAAAGTCGAAATTTAAAAATACTCTATACTTTTATCTTGACTAACTTTATGTAAATTGAAAGGACAGCGCACGAGAAATAATCAAATGATTTCAGGGCTAAATCAAGCCCTTAAGAGCTCCTTTCTATTGATTATATATTCTGACTTTGTTATTATGAGAACATCCTTGATGGATATGATTTATACAAATATCTTAAAGTGTATCACACAGTGAGAATAAAGAAATAATATGAAACTCATTATCAAATGCAGTTCAAAATAAGAATAGATAATAATTCAATTTTCATTTTCTGTTATCATTAAAGGAATCACATGATCATCTGAATGATGGCGGAATGATTTGTCCTTATTACACATGTTACAGTGTTTGAGAAGCAAGATTGTATCACAGTTATTTCATAGTTCGAAATATATTGATTTAAGTATCATTAAGATTTTCATTACAATATAAAAGAAAAGGTCACTTTGCAAAGAAATTAGCAAGTGCAGAAATATTTTTTTCACACATGTAACATGTATCTTGTTCAAACGAAAATGCCTATAACAGAGATACAAAAATAAAATTGTCGTTCAGTAGGCATCAGACATAAATGCAGTGTAACTGTTCAACTAGATGCAGAAACGCATTGTATATAGCAGTCACTTAGAATCAATTTTACCCAAAATAAAAGTATTTTGCATAAAATTGAATACCCCCTCATCACCAAATCTGAGCCAACGTGAGACGTAATATAAGCTGTGTAAGTTAAACTTGTTTGTTAAACGTTGTAAAATAAATAAAAATTAAATTAATACATTCAGTGTACAATTATCACTTCACTGGCAAGACAAAATAACAGTAAGGCAAAGTCCATTTGATATTCTTGTTGGGGGCTTGGGGATTTCTTTTCGGAAAAAAATTTTCGCTCTGTGGTTTGATGAAAAAATTAAATTTGCTTATGGTGTGTGAGATAAAAATAATCTTGCTCTTACAATTAGTAATCTGAATTTGAAGAATTACTATTCGCTTAAAATTCCTGAAAATTTTCCAGCTCGCTTCGTTTGCCGCTGTTTCCAATTGATATACAATATTTTGGCTCATAAGTTCATATTTGAAATATTTCAAAAGAAAACATGTTATGTAAACAAGAGCCCCAGGGGGCACAACACTCACCTAATACCCACGCACACTCTGAGCCTACTGGCATTGCATTAAATTATAATAGGGCGAGTGCTAGAATTTGAACCCACAACCCTGGGTCTACTGCTATTTATGCAAATAAATTATTTTTTAAAAATTCAAAAAATTCAAAAATATAAAACTTAGCCATAAAATATATATCACAGCATTAAGAGACTTAAATATCACAAAGACACAGTGAATAAGTGTGCAAAAGAGAAAAAGATGAAAATTGAAGAAAAAAATGGGAGGGTCAAAATGAAATTAAAGGTATAAAGATGATTTAAAAGTGCATTAAAAGCTGACAAAATGGAAAAAGTGAAAAAGGAAGAAAAAAAGTTTTGGAGTGCTGGTGCCACTGAATTAAAACCAACAACCCTTGGGTCCTTGTGCACAGTAAAAATATCTATTTATTTTTTAAAAATTCATGATCAAACTTGATAGAGGAACTAGTCTGAGTACCTGCTTCCTGTAAGGTTTCGTGAAATTCTGTGCAGCGGTTTTAGAGGAGATGTCGAAAATGTGTCAGCCAATCAGAGCTCTTGGCAGCCATATTTGTTGACCGATCGGCATGAAAAACACAAACTTGGTAGAGAACCTTGAGAATTTGCTACCTGTAAAGTTGCATGAAATTATGTGCATCGGTTACAGAGGAAATGTCGAAAATGTAAAAAGTTTACAAAGGACGGACGAAGGTATGAGGAAATTAATTTGTTCAGTACAGAATGGCTTGATTGTCCCAAATATAAATGTATCAATCACCATATCTATGTAATGTATTACCCTGTCTTGAAGGTACCTTCCCATATGGGATACTTTGTTTGATGTCTGCAATCTGTTTAGCTTGTACATCTATTTTAATGCCTTGGTCATCTATCTGTCTGCCATGTTCATCAATCTGTCTGCCATAATCATCTATCTGTCTGCCATAATCATCTATCCGTCTGCCATGTTCATCTATCTGTCTTCCATGAGCATCTATCCGACTGTCATGGTCATACATTTGTTTGCTTTGCTCTGAAAAAGGTTAGAACTTAGAGCTTTCCGTAAACATCGCAGTTGGCTAGAAATGAATGGTTAGGATTTTCTAAGGATGTATTATCTCTGTATTACAGTTTAATATAAGCCTCTCGGCCCACAAATCCTGAACTTCGCGTTGTGTATTTAACTTTAGTCATTTTCATAACTTGAATTTAAAGTCCTGGTAAAGTTTCACCGTTTATTAACATACGAAAGTAACAAGTGCATCATAGCAGTATGAGAATGAAGTGTAACATACAAAATCATGCACAAAGTATATATTAAGAGCATGGGATATTTCACAATCATATGGAAATCGCCATTGGAATTCATGACTAAATTGGAATTCAGATGTATAAACAAAGTTGCCTAACTTAGAACAAATCCTCGCCATTTCGTCTATTGCAACCAGACCTGTGACAGGCGAGCCGTTATAGTTTCTGTTGCTGTCAAGTGACCTAAGAATACCTCGTATTGACAGACCTAGGGTTACACACTGGCGGGAATGGCAATCAATTCTATTACATCAGTTTAACACATGATCGTAAAGTTAACATTTGAAATTAGAGTTATCTTCTCCTAGACGATTGGATTAAATATCCCATAAACAAAATAAATGGAAATTAATCAGAGATCAAAATACTCAATTTGAATAATTATTGTGGGGGAGAGGGCATATGGTTACAATTACTTTAAACAGTTAAATGTCCGGAAATCATATGCGGGATGGACGTATACAGGCACATACGGTTGTACAGATATGTGCATCACTATATATGCATTAGGCATGAGTAAGACACCTCCATTTTCAATGAAAAAAGGTCAAACTTTAAGGTAAAGGTCCCAAGATCAAAACGTTTGGAACCAACACTAGTGCCATGCTACAATACATGTGAAATATGACACATCTAGCACTTACCATTTAGAAGTCATTGTCGAGGTTAAAGTTTTTTTCTGACAAATTGACAGACAATCGGACATGCTAAAACTATATGACCCTGAATCACCATGGTCATTAAACATGTTTTTAGTCATTTTCAAGGAAGTGAAATTATGATAAAGACTTGTACATTTTAAAAAGAATGGATTACCTGATATGTTGTCTGTTCTGGAGTCAAGTTCTTGTTTTATTTGCTTTATCCTCTGATCATGCTCTCCTGTAAACAATACTGTACATTATCATAATTATAAAGGAAAGTTAGGTACAAATTACAATTGCTAAACATCTTATCTATTTATCCTTATATTATCTTTAATATTCTTTTTGTTTCCTTTCTTTTGACATGAAAATATGAAACTTTCAAATTGATCTAATTCAATATATCGGTATTTGAAAAGATTTTTTCTATTGTAGATATCTTAGCAAATATTTCTTTTGACCTTTGAAAATGAGAATTTGACCTTAGATGAGTCAAATATAAAGAACTTCATGAGAGATTGTTTTAACCAAGAGTTGTATTCCTCAAATGAAAACTGAAAATGTCTGGTGTGAAATTGAAATATCAATGGCATTGGGTTACCGGAAATGTGGGAGGGTTGAGCGCACACACGTAATTCGGATAACCATACCATTTCCAACTGTAGTAGCAGATTGCTGTACTACGTCTAAGGGTGAAAGGTGTGCTAAATTTTCTTAACGTGTACACGGAAGGCTGTGAATGAAACAGAAACATTTCAACGCTTCTTTGTATTTCTATTGTAAAAAGTGATTCCCAGTAGTATTTATTTAATTAAACGATTATCGCCGACAATCGATTGTCGGTCGTTGAATGGCCAGCGATGCTACTAATCGATGATGAAAATCAAACTCGATTGTCACCCACGTCGCCGATTTCCGAATTTTCTGGATTTTTCTGTCCGTTTCGGTAGTTTGGTTTTAGAAATTGGGCAATGTGAAAGTCATTGACAGATGCAAGTTCAGGTGCCGGTGACCATCCCGATGACAAAAATAACAACAAAACCTTTACAAACTTATATATATGTACCTCCCTGGAATACTTAGATTATTGATATTGTGGTTCCAACACCAAATTTCCTAATTGAATTTGATGACGTTTAACATGTTTAACATTCCTCTGTCCTGAACCCTTGTTGTGTTATTAATTTGCATGGACTACATTATCACATCTATTGCATTCATTAATAATATAGTCCCCTACCTGCTCAACGGAGGGGACTTATACACGTCATGTAGTTTCCACCCCCTTTGTCTATCCGTCTGTCTGTCAAACTTAAGTTTTCCAGACTTTTTTTCCCTGTCGTTGCAGATATTGATCTCATTTTTGGTATGTGAATTTATCTCAGTGTGATACAGATCAAGTTTGAGTTTGGTTCCGATTGATCTATTTTTACTAGAGTTATGGCCCCTGGACTTAGCAAATTTCATGAAATTCTCAGTTTTCCATACTTTTTTCGCTGTCGTTGCAGATATTGAAATCATTTTTGGTTTGTGAGTTTATCTGAATGTGATACAGATCAACTTCAAGTTTGGCTCCGATTGACCTTTTTCCACAAGAGTTATGGCCCCTGGACTTAGGAACTTTCATGAGATTCTAAGTTTTCCGGACTTTTCTCAGCTGTTGTTGTAGATAGTAAAATAATTTTTTATAAGTGATAACATCTTAGTGTTTTACAGATCAAGTTCAAGTTTGGATCCGATTGACTTATTTCTACAAAAGTTATGGCCCCTGGACTTAGCAAATTTAATGAAATTCTCAGTTTTGCGGACTTTTCTTCCGAGGTATTGCAGATATTGAAATAATTTTTGGTTATGTGAATATATCTTAGTGTGATACAAATCAAGTTTGTGTTTCAAATTTATTGACCCATTTCTACAGGAGTTACGGCCCCTGCACTAATAGCAAATTTCATGAACTTCTCAGTTTCCAGTCTTTTCATGCCTGTTCTTGTAGATATTGAGCTGATTTTTGGTATGCAGATACATGATAGTCTGATAAAGAATAAGTTGAAGTTGGGTTTGATTTATTTGTTCTTACAAAAGGCATGACCTCATAGCAAATTTCATTAAATTTTCCTGTTTTCCAGACCTTTTTCTAAAACACAAATTGAACTTACTTCGATGTTGGATTCATCTTTTGCTGTAAGTACAGGTCAATAAAATTAAGGCAGAGTTGAAGGAAATGGATTAATGCCGGTAGGAGACTTATATCGCTTGCGATTCATAATTTTTTTTTTTTCTTATGATATGAATCAAATTTACTTTCACAATTGCATTTATATCTAATGTTCATAAACATGTGATACCTTAAAATGGAAATGTCTTCATGAGTGTTGTTTTTTGTTTGTTTGTTTGTTTTTTTTTTTTTGGGGGGGGGGGGGGGGGCATATCATGGCATATGAACGTTAATTTGTCTCATCAGTGAATCTTATAACCTGATAGAGTCGATGTAAATCTTTGAGATTATATGCATAAAGTAAAAGTTAATGTAAAACAGTAACAATTAATGATTTGTTGCTAAGGCACGGTCCATTTGATATTCTGGGGGGGGGGGGGGGCTTGGTTTTTTTCGAAAAAAAATAATTTTGCTCTCAATTTAAAAAAAAAATAAATTTGCTTATGATGTGACAGAAAAAAAATAATCTTGCTTTTACAAATAATCTGAATTTGAATAATTACCATAAAATTTCGCTAAAATTCTTGAAAATTTTCCAGCTCGCTTCGCTCGCCGCAGTTTTTAATTTGTATCAACATTTTTTTCGCTCGCCATAGTTTTCTATCAAAACATTATTTACTAATGGCAATGTTCATACATTTGTAGATATCGAAAGTTATACGTGTATGTGAATGAAAAAGGGCTTCCTTAAAAGCTTAAATATATTATCAATAATTATGTATAATTGCTATTAATACATTTTGCATGTATCCCATAGAGTCTAATATTTTATGTTCTTGTAAGCTTGGAAGGAGAACTTCAATTGTTCACCAATTTACAATTCTACATTTAAAATTTGTCCAGGAGACCTTCCCCTCAGAACGTCTAATACATGTTATATACATCATAACATGTACCTTATATAAAATATTGATAACCTCTAATACATGTTATATACATCATAACATGTACCTTATATAAAATATTGAGAATTGTATTGTAAATATCTTTTATCTCTCTGTTTATAAGTGAAATAAATACTTGCATAAAAATAAACTTAGTCTAACATATTAATATTTAGAGTTTTTTGTAAAAATATAAATAATTTCTATTAATTGATAAAACACAAACATTTTTCATATGCGCATCACTTTGCTCCAACTTTTCAAGAAAAAAATAATTTTGCTCCGGTCTGGGGCGAAAAAAAATCTTGCTCCGACAAAAAACCCAAGCACCCCCCCCCACCCCCCCCCCAGAATTTCAAATGGACCGTGCCTAACTGTAATTAATTATCGATGCAAAATTAATAAAATGGAAATATTTGGAATTTTCCGATTGTAATCGATTATGCCCTTCTGATTATTTTCGATCATCGATTATGATTTAGTTTCCGATTGCCCAACACTAATGTCATCAAAGTCGACATAAAAATACAACTTAAGGTATTCAACTCCTAATGCATTTTCAATAATAAATACCAGAAATAAAAATTGTCAATCTCTTAAAAAAGAATGCTGCACATACTATTCCAGCTAAAATTAGGGATGACAATTATCATTCCATAATTATCTCTGTCAACCTGAAGATTCCCAATTATGAAATCATCGGCATTTATCAGGAAATTATGAAAATGTGCATAAATTTTAACCGGAAGTACTCTATTAGGATGCGGAATCCTTAATTATGCTTGACTACCTTAATGAGACATACTGATGCTTCGCTTAACAATAAAACATCTTTTTAAGATTCAAACAAAGCAGGAAACTTTAAATCTATAAATAATCAAACTGTTACAATATTTCTAGACGTGTTTGAAAATTTTCCACAATTCAAAATTACATGTCACAAAAACGTCTGTTGTGTCGACAAGGAGGACACCGGATTCAGTGTTCGAAGGCAATCAGGTACGTGGAGTAAGGGGCAGCTGAGTGACAGGGAATTCTCTCTCAACAACAACAACGGAGGAGGAGGAAAAGAGAGAGATCTCTCTCAACAACAACAACGGAGGAGGAGGAAAAGAGAGAGATAATCGTCTAAATTAATGATGGGGCTTATAAGGGAAATTGAAAGAAGATCTGAAACGATTTTCATCATTTTTAGAATATATTTTGGTGACGTGATAGAATTTTTTTCTAGATTATGATCAAATATGCTTATCATTTGAACATTTTTCCATTAAATCTTTGTATCATATTTCGCAAAATAATGAATATTCTTGATAGAATTTGCATATCTTAGATACATAGATGTTCAATTCACTATGTACACAGGAAGTTGATGTCTCATGGCGTTGGAGAAAACAGTGTAATCAAGAGGGAATGTTATTCATGTAAAAGGAGCTGTAGCATCTATCTGCCGGTGTTATTGTAAGTAATGTTTGTTGTTTTTATAACATGATATATTATTTTTAGCGTTGGAAGTCGCGATTTGTCCGTCGTATCCCATGTAGACGATATATTGGCGAAGTTATGTTGGTAAAATTGATGTCTAGAATTTTTCGATTTTGTTTCATTCCTTGAGAAAATTGTAATATGAACACAGAGGCATGAGGGAGTGAACAATAACTTATTATCTTTATCAAAACGACAGGTTCCTGTGAAGAAATGATCAAAAATTCCTCCATAACATTCACAAAGCATTTAGAAAATATAATCATGTTAAATGTAAAAAACAAAAGCCCTTTCATAACTGAAAAAAAAGCTGTTGTGAACCAAACTATTCATAAAACGTCAGCGTGGTTAATTTTACAATAGAAGTGAGAGTGAGTGTTCGATTATATACCATTGGCCATGTGTTTACGGTCTGATAAAACCTGAATATAACGTTTGGTGAAAATCATGTTTTAGCCTGTCGATACATGTATATCTCACTGAATCTTCATAATGTTGTACAACTTGACATTAACATTAACAAAAACGAACCATGGTTAGGAATTTTTCGACATATCACTCATATTAATTATTATTTATATCATAAAATGACCCCACCCTCACTTCTCGATGAAATTATACTTATTTCTCATACTTACGTAAACAAAATTAAAAAGTTTTGATTAAAGACACTTAAAATGAAATATTTTTCACCTACATATTGGTTGAACTGCTGTTGCAAGTAAAAATTTAGCAGATTACGGCTCTTAACATTGCAGGTCCTTATCTTGTCCTACCTCTATTTTATGACTCACAGAACGAGTGCACTAAATTCATATAAAATTAACATACCAATTTTGCCATCTAAATTTGATATTTTTCTTTTGCATGACTCTGTTGTTTGGTAAAACGATTCTCCTTGTTTTGTAACTTCTGTAGCAATCTGTTCAACACTTTTGTTTGTTTTCTCCAGACCTTTCTCCACCTCAGATACTCTCTACAAAAAATAAATGTTAGGTGTCAATATGGAAATGCACCATATGTCAAATTTTCTTCCAAGTTAGGTATAGACATGATAGAATTAGAACCCTTCCGCATTATTAATATAAACACTTATTTTCTATTGCAGTGTGGACATGGTGGAGCAGTTAAACTTGTTCCCCGTGACACTGTAAGTTTTAAGTGTATTAATTACTTCTTTTCTGCTCTGTAGCCTGAAAGAAGCTTTGTTTTGGAACTTTATCAATTTGGCATCATATCTTCAAAAACTTGTCATTTCATCAGAAAAAAATATTATCGAAACTAAAGGAGGTTAACATCTTAGAACCATATCCCTCCAATGCTATTTTGAACATAGATTTTATTTGGATATCCGATATGCCTCTGAATCTACCCTACAGGAAATTTGGAGCTGTATACACACTGTACTCTCTGTTAAGTAAATACACAAATTTAAATTCTAGAAATAAAACCAGAGGGCGCTACTGACATGCATTTTGGCGCCTTATGAAAAGCATTTTGGCTGGAAGCATCACTGATGAGGATTTGATATCCGAATCATTTTTCTGGTGCATTATCGATTGGTTTGAAATTTTCTTCAAGAAGGTATAGAGTTGGAACCCTTCCGCATTATTTCAACAAGTAATGATACTTATGCATTAAAAATGTTTTGACATTTTTTCTTGAAGAAGGCAAAGAGTCATTGTAGGAAACCCACGGCATCTTCTCCGTTATACTATTGTAAGATACCGTGGGACATTCTACATGTATTGGGAAACCCTTGTGTTCCAAAACGTTCTACCGGTAAGCAAGGAATTTAAGGTACATCGCGGCGTTACGGCACGGAAAATTTTGCGAGAAGACATAGCCTGAAAATTTGTCTACATGAAATATAAGATTTGATCAATCTTTGATATAATTTTCATGTAACTATTTCACGAAGTTTTTCGAGATTTTAAGCCTCAAAGACGGCATTGACGTTCTAATTCGAAAATATGCATTTTCTGAACTAAAATAATTTTAGTCTAGAAAATTGGCCAAGGAGGGTGAAAAGGGAGATCAAAAATATTGTTGCCATAATGAGTATTGTATTTCTACGGATTATTATGTCTCTAAGGGGATATTTGCAATTTTTATCGCCATTTTGCAACTTATTATTCAAAAATCCGCACTCATTCAAAAGGCAAAACACGGCTTGCTTCATTATCATTTTCTCCATTAAGTTGTGGAGGTCCTTAAAGCCCTTCTTACACGTAAAAGTAGAGAATGAGCTGAATTCGAATATATAAAAACATGGATAGGTCTTCTCGGCAGATTTTTTGCAATTAAAGATTGAAAATTTATTTTGCGTGGCTTCGGCGTCAATTTTTCTCGCAACGTCAAAGTCACAGCGTGTTCAGATCGCATATGTCAACATGACGTCAAGGAGTATGCGAAATATTTGATTCTCTGTAACGGTCTTCTTTAAAACATCCAGAAACCTTTTTTTTTTTTTAAGGTAATTAATCAACAATTACATGGGCTGTATTCGAAGTAGACCTTATATCTTAATGTAAAAATAAAATTCTCCGTACATGACATTTTTTTCTTCAAATATTTGAAAACATCATACGGAACAGACGGACGGACATGCTCATTACTATTAAATCCGATATCTTTTGGCGGGGTATACAAAAAATTCCCTCTTGTTTATATGTACATATACTTTATAATATCGGATAAGGGTTGGGGAGGGGCGGTCCATATAACATGTATAAGATATACATTGTGATTTTCATTTCATGCTCGTTTTCTATCATTACGTTCAGCCGCCTCGATTGTCGTGATATATATTAATAAAATGAAATTTCCATTTCTCCGAGTTCAGGAATTCCTCAAGAAGGCAGTACGGTATCTTTTTTTCCATAACAAAAAAAAATTAATAAACAAATGAATAAATAAATAAAATGAAAATCCAAACAAACAAACAACTTGCACATATGTAGTCTAGCTCTTTGGCAAATTTTTAACACTGACCTTGACTCCTAAGTATGACCTTTTTTTTTTCTTTTTTTTTTTTTTTGCTTGTCAGGATTGTTACAGGTAAAAATAAGTATTCTGATCATTAGTTCCTGGAAAATAAATATTCCGGCCGGCCGTGCGTTGAAAATAATCTGACCCGAAAAAATTTGCCAGCCCCCCTCCCCCCTCAGGATCAAATTGGTGTCGTCCCCTTACAAAACAATTCCGGTTCGCTCTGCTTTCTGATATATATACAAATCTTTGTCTTATGTCATAATCGAACTTTCAGACACTATGTATTCCTAAATTCTTAAAGTAAATCACCGCTTTGCATATAATTTAAAAAGTATTGAGAAGATTAATTTTATTTTATAAGGCAGCCCCTCCTCCTTTTCTGTCGGACAACCCCCCTCCCCCCCCCTCCCCCACCCTCGCTTTCCCCGATTGTGCACACTGAGAAACAAGCAAGTAGGAGAGCGAGAAAAAGACTGATCAAAAGTAAAGCCTTCATCAGATCCTATAGAAATTTGGAATTGTATTCATTGTACCTTGTGTCAGAACAAAAGAGAAAACGAATTAAAAGCAGATGGGAAACTTTAAATTTGATTTTTGAAAACTAATCACGACAGCTTTTGAATTTCAATAATTTTTTATCACGATAGAAATATTAAGGATAATTACACTCTTGTATAATCCTGAGATGAAACCAAATACAATACCGTTTAACCTTGTATATTTCATGCATATACAATATTACGTTATCATTATCTATAGAAGATGTCAGCATACAAGTTGTGGTGAATAAAAACAATAAAAAAGCAAAGCCTTCTCCGTCCGACTATATGGTACAATAAAGAAATTAGATAAGGATGGAGGGGGATGGATGAAAGAACATTAATTTCCAACGTAATATTTGAAGAAAAAAACTGCATTCATATATCATTCCCTAGAAATAGTCAAAATATAACCAAACATCCCTCAAAGTTTCCGGTTCTCATTGCAAGCGTGTCTAAATACATTGACTGAATTTAGACACAATGTAAAGTTTATGTTTAAAAATGCTCGCTACGCTTACAAGAAAATATAAGCATTTAAAAAAAAAGCCATTATTTGCGCCCTAACGATATATGTCGCGCAACGTAACGTGACGTTACGATCAAGTAAGGTTTATGACGTCATAGCGTAGATGTGCACATAAAAAAATTCGAGGGTGAAACCTGCGTACACATTTGATTGTGATGAAAGCTTCCCCGCGAGCTACGTTAAGCCAATCACTAGCTAGAACAAGCATTACAATATCCCTCCAACATAGAAGAGCAGAATCTATTCATACCGACTTTTTCATTAGTTTCTATAAATAACTGTATGGCGCATTAAACATGTTAAAACAAGAATTTGTAGGGCAATAGGCTGTGGGTTTCCGATGATGGCAAAGAGTTGGAACACTTCCAAAAAAATAACAACGCCAACGCTGCCAGATACACCCGTTGAGGAATTCATTTCTCATAAATAATTTTGTGAATGTAATTGTGCCAGTTTGAAAAAGTCAAAAATGAATTGACTTTTACACTTTCTCAACATGATCAATTTCGCAATTACGCGACCAGACAAAAAACTTGGCATCTCTGACAGTAAAACAAATGAAAAGTAGTTTCACATTTGAGGTCAAGGTCACGTGGTCAAAATTGGTATCCATGGAAAAGTCTTGCCACATGGAATCCATATGTGAAATATGAAAGCCCTATCACTTAACTATCAAAAGTTATGGCTATAGTTTAAATATTCGAAATTACGTAAAACTCCAAGGTCAAGGTCAAGCAGTAAATAATTTTGGTATCCATGGAAAGGTCTTGTCAAAAGAAAAACATGTGCGAATTATGAAAGCCTTATCACTTACTATTCAGAAGTTATGGCCAAGTTTAAAGTTTTTCAAAAGTAGTTCAAGGTCAAGGTCACAAGGTCAAAAGTTTTGATATCCGTGGAAACGTTTTGTCACAAGGAATACACAGTTGAAATATGAAAGCCCTATCACTTACCAATGGAAAGTTATGGCCATGGTTAAAGTTTTTCAAAAGTAGGTCAAACTCCAAGGTCAAGGTCACAAGGTCAAAAATGTTGGTATCCATGGAAAGGTCTAGTCACAAGGAAGACACATGTGAAATATGAAAGCCCTGTCACTTACCATGCAAAAGTTAATATGGCCAAGATTAAAGTTTTGACAAACAGACAGACAGGCGGACAGACCAAAAACTATACGCCCCCGAATCTTCGATTACAGGGGGCGTAAAAATTATAGAAAGATTTAAAACCCTGCTATTACCAACCCCAAAATAACCTCTACCTTTAACCCCTGACCTTAGAAAATATCCTACACAAATTTGGAGGAGCTTGAGTACTTTCTTCCTGTAAGGTTTTTAGAAATTCTGTGCTGTGGTTTCAGAGAAGATCTCCAAAATGTTTGAAGTTTACACTTGACAATGGGTGACAGACATACTGAATATGATGCTCTAAGAAACTAGCTCACTCGAGCTTTGATCAAGTGAGCTAAAAAGATAGTGAAATCTGCAAAGATTAGCAAACTCACATTTTCAAGATAAATCTCATATAAAAATCGATTCAATTTGATCGATGATAATTGCTCGATGGCAAAACAGTTGTCTGCATGTTGCAACAAGTGCATGGGTTAAACAATTTCTCCTAGGAGATTCAGTGCTCCAAGTAGCATTCAAGATTTGGTTGCCAAAAAGCGACCTTGCTTAAATTTTGGTCGCAATTTCCAAAATTTGGTCGCAATAAGCAAATTTTTGGTCGCTATTTGTGTATGTTTGACTTTCCAGAAACAAAAATCTGTATTTTCTCATCAGTAACAAACTTGTTTAAGTCTATACAGGGAAAGCCTCGCTAGATAACACTGGCAGGACTCGCGCAAGCTATCTTTCGCCAATAGCAAAAGAAGTTTTAAAATGAAGAAAGAAAATTGTACTTGACGAAAGTCCTACATGTACTTTCAAATCACAGCCATTCTAAAGTGTATACGTATATGAAGCCATTCTTGAAAATAAATGCATTCATCGCTGAAAAGATAACTGGATTAAAGCGTTGCGCAAAGTGGACGTTGACAGGGTACATGTGTCAGTAGTCTGCCTCCGCTAGCTATACTTTATCGATTTTATAAAGGTACTTTAAATCTTACTTCACCGAAGCAAATCTGTAATTCGTGTGCATCTGAAAGATTTTTTTATTATCGTAAATTGTAATCGAAGAATGGTCGAAAAAGAATGAACGTGCATTTCTGAGAAAAAAGTTTCTAATTTAAAACTGAGTAACATCCCTGTTCCAACATTACAAAAATAATGTCCACGTAGTTTTCGCCTATAATATTAGACAGTCCTTTAGAAGATCGAAGGTTAGCAGGCAATTGAATATGACTGAGTACTTTTTACCGAACAAATGCCGGTTTCAACATTTTTTTAAAAGGTATCACGTTCCCGCTCGTAGTCTGTCCTCTGAGCGATTAATTATCTATTTTCATTTATTTACGATGGATTATTTATTTTTTTTTTTTTTTGCGTAATACGTATTGGTATCCGCCTTAAGCGTGATCCCACAGAGTGTATTGGGGTTAAATTTTAATTCTTATACATCAGTACAAAATTTGTTTAACTCGGCGCCCGATTTTTTTTATGGTCGCGATTTTGCGAGTTCCTTTAAATTAAGGTCGCAAAACCAAATTTTCAGTCGCAAATGCGACCAATTTAGTCGCAACTTGGAGCACTGCAGATATTAGTTTAATCCTTACATCATTTACATACATGTAATGACCTTTAATACCGAAAGTGTATTAATACTGATCAATAATACAATAATTACCTCCTCCACTTTTTGTAAATTTACAATTACTTTCTTCAGCTCTTCTAATTCATATCTATTCATCACTCGTGTCTCAAGATCTTGTATCATTTTGACTGTGTCTGCATGCACTGTAGGTGAAACCATATTAGCCAGATCAAGTATCGCTGTTTTAACGTCACTCCAGTAACCATTGTACGTTTGTTCATCTAAAGTGGCACTGCTAGCATGGATCAGTTTATTTCTTATATCACGTATCTTGTCTATGTAGGTCATGTTGATTGCGGCACCTTGGCAAATATTTTTTATGACCAGACAGCACAATGTTATGTCCATAACATCTGACGTTATACCAGGGATTGCATCAAACTTACACGGACAGTCCCCTCTCACTGAGCATGTTCCTTTACATGGCGATAGATTTCTTTTATAAAGAAGATCCCACTGTGAACGGTACATCGGAGTTACACAGCTTGGTATAAGTCTACAACAACATTTTTTAGCCATGATGTGGTACAGGTCATGTTTGTTCTTCTCCAGGAAGTCTTGTATATCCGGGGATCCTTGTTTTGTAAAATAATCATCTATGACCTGTCTGAGTGTGAACGGACAGACGTTCAGTACTAACAGACACGTCCGTCCATACCGGGCTTCGTCCAAGTGAGCCATGCTGGAAATAAGATTTACAAATTTCCTTGTTCAACCAGGAATCAAATTAACAGTCACGTGACAAGAAATAAATAATCCGATTGGTGTCCAGTCAGGCCAAGATACCCTCTAAATATCCAATTAATTTGTTTTTTTATCATGAATTATTCACAAACTTATACAATCCCACTATTCAAAGCAGAGCCTATTGTACGATCTTGAACAAGTTGCAACTAGATCCAGTTCAGTAGTTGATGACGTGGCAAATAACTTCCTTGATCTACCTTTTACCTTTCCTTTTAACTTATTCAAGTTTCAGAACTTAGTTTTATGGTCACGTAATTTCTACTTGTAGTCCATTCCTTCTAAAAACCTATCATGCGAAGGTTTATAAACAAATATACCATGCTGGAACGAACATTCCTCTCTTCTACAGTCTTTGTGTGTTACAAAGTTGGAAATCCCCGTTACTAATTATAACGTTACAAGGATTTCGGCCCTTTTCTTGTTCGAACCCGAGATGTTTCGGCCCAGGCATTTCGACCTTTATCTTGTTCGGTCTCCCCTCCCCCTCAAAACCATTTTATCTAGTTTTGTTATAGATATCAGCATATTTTACAAAACTTATTTTCAATATAGTGACAAGCGCGGATCTACGGGGGGGGGGGGGGGGGGGGGGTCGTCCCCTAGGATGTTGGATTATTCCATTTTTTAAAAATTAATTTGTAATCAAACCAAAAATTGGACCAGCCCCCCCCCCTCCCATCCAATTGGCTGGACCCTGCCCCTTGAAAAAAAATAGCAACGCAAACACTGCAAGATAAGCCCGTCGAGGTATTAATTTTTCATAGATAAGAGTCCCCTTAGGTTTCAATAGCATAATGTCAGTGATGTTACCAGTAACTTCGCCGAGTCCAAAACTTTCAACACAAATTGTACATGAACGCATAAGAGCCAGATTATTTATATTAAAGTAATTTCCTATTTTTTTTTTTTTTTTTGGTTACTGTTACCCTCCCAATCATATATCTCTTTTTCCCCCCTCCCGCCCCCTCTCCCCCTTCCCCCCTTCCTCCTACCCCTTCCCCCTCCCTTTGACCCTGTCCAACCCCTCCTTACTGCGAGGGGATGACAAAGCTATTTTCTCAAGGTCATAGGACAAGAGACCCCACGGGGCAACATCGCTCACCTGATTTGCAGACAGAAAATAATATTGGACAACAAGTTTCAGGCCCTTGAGCACTTGGTTCCTGTAAGGTGTCGTGAAATTCTGTGCAGTTTATGTCGAGGAGATGTCGAAAATGTTTTAAAAGTGAACGACGGTCGCGTACTATGACAATAGCTCAGGTGAGCTAATAAAAATGTAACTGCAAGTTTTTTTTTTGTACAAGCGCAGGTGAGTTGAATAGGCACGACGATGACTCTTGGAATATTTGTCCAGTGAGCTAATATGACTTTGAAAAGAAACAAGAAAACGCATGCATAAATTTCTAAAAATAAACTCAGTCACTTTCTTAAGTATTTAAATATATACTAATCTCATTGGTTAATTATTTCGTGGCCACGACTTAGTAAGTCGCGCGCACAAGATAATCAACCAATAGAAACGCAGGATTATGTCGTGGCCACAAGATAGTAACTAGTGGCCACGAGATGATAAAGTCGTGGCCACGAGTTAGTAAGTCGAGGCTACGATCGAGATACTAAGTCATGGCCACGAGTTACTAAGTTGTGGCCACGATATAATAAATCGTGGTCACGAGATAACTATGTCGTGGCCACGATATAATAAATCGTGGTCACGAGATAATTATTCGTGACCACGAGTTAATAAGTCGTGGTCACGAAATAATAAGTCGTGGCCACGAGTTACTAAGTAGTGGACACGGGATAAGAAGTCGTGGCCACGAGATAATAAAAAAGTCGCACATGTCCCCTCTATGCTTCCGTACATTATACAGTTTAGTAAGAAAATTATTTGAGAAGGATGTCAAATTTGAGGCACTTTGAGGGGCCATGCCCCATCTCCATGTCATTAAGGCCGGGCACGAAACGTACATAACTACACAGGGAGCTTGTCGTTCCTTTAAAGAATTATAGTCTACAAAATAATGGTGTTTTCAATGCAGCAATTTTTATGTCGAAAAAACGTACAATGAAATACATAGTAAAATCAATACTAGAATGCAAAGCTGGCACCAATAGTCCAAAATAATTTGATGCCAAATATATATTATATATTAGTTATTAATGTCCATGATTTTCATGGTATTTTGTTCTCCCGCGAAACGATGCTGTGCATCAATAGTTTTCTTGTCTTTTAATGTACTGCTATAACTTTGAGCAGCATGTCTTTGTCCAGATTAAATCAATAATTACAGAAGTAATCAGCTGGGAAATGCAACTTAATACTAAATTCTCTTCAAACCGCTTGTTTTTTTTTTCAAATTTCGGCAATATTGAGCACCTGTTGTGCCCTCAATTTTATTTCGTAAAACTAAAGTAAGATATAACAATTTATTCTCCCTGACTTCCAGCCTATTAAAAGCACGATATCTCGTGAGATTTTCCTTCTTATGGCGCGGAATGTGTGTCAAATTGATCACATTTCTGCCTATAAGTAAAATTATTTTTGCCTAAGCAAAATTCCATTTTGCCCGAGCAAAAATAATTCTGCCTAGGCAGAATTCGATTTTTGCCTAGGCAAATTAATTCTGCCTAGGCAGAAATAGAATTTTGCCTAGGCAAAAATAATTCTGCCTGGGCAAAAATCGAATTATGCTTGGGCAAAAATAATTTTGCATAGGCACAAATCGATTTTTGCCTAAGCAGAATTATTTTTGCTTAGGCAAAATTCGCAAGCGTTCATCTTTTCAACCAATAAAATGCCTCTTGCAAAGCGAATTAATACAGTGCACGCCAAGTGTGTGCGGTGCAGCAATTGTAAACATGGATAGATCCATTTTTCTGAACCATTCATAATATTATAAGAATAATATGTGCATGGATGGATCTAAAATATAGACTTTTTTTATTTTTGGGGGGGGGAGGTCGTCGACCATGGGGAGGGGCAGCCAAATTAGACGTAAAAACTTTGATATATAACTCTTGGCAAATTCTTTGGGGTCCTTCTACCCCTCCTTCTCTCTCTAGGTCAATGGGGGATGGGGGTGAGATCAAGCCATCGGCCATGGGGGGGGGGGCAAATTAAACGTTAAAACGGGAAAAAAATTTTAAAATCACACTAGGCAAATTCCTGGGGTCCTGACCCCTTTAACACCCCTCGGGGAGGGCAACCATATTAAACGTAAAAACGGGGAACACATCACACTTGGCAAATTCCTTTGGGTCTTTCTAGATTCGTGAGGGGGGTTGAGACCAAGACGTTGGCTGTGGGGGGGGGGGTTACCAAATTAGACGTAAAAACGGGGGAAAACATAACTCTTGGCAAATTCTTGACCCCATGCCCGACGTGATATCAAATAGTAGTCAATTTCGATCAAGGATGGGAGGGGGTATAGGCTCCGGTCTGCCATGAGCTACAAGTCATGAAAGGATCTACAATTTTTGTCGGAAAGAGAAGTTTACTTATAAGGTGATATAGTTTGAAATATGTGCGCAAATCCGTTTAGAGTTTCACCTCTGCAGTGCATCACTGCATCTGTGTATCATGTATGGTGATTGGTTAATATGGAGGTTGATATATTCCTTAGCAAAAATACATCCGTTCTTATTCTGCGTAGGCAAAATTAATTTTGCTTAGGCAAAATTAATATTGCCTATGCAAAATTCGAATTAGCCTAGGCAGAAATATTTTTGCATAAGCAAAAATCGAATTTTGCCTAGGCAAAATTATTTTTGCCTAAGCAAAAATCGAATTCTGCCTAGGCAAAAATCGAATTCTGCCCAGGCAAAAATCGAATTCTGAATAGGCAAAAATAATTTTGCCTAGGCAAAAATGTGATAATTTTGACACACATCCCGCGCCATACCTTCTTCTGCTCGGCTTACAAGTTAAAATTGACAACATGGATTATTTAATTCAGATTTTAACCCACTTTAATCGGACTTGATCTTTTCATCAACGCGAGCCTAGTTTAGGCATATATACTTGATTTAATGGGATTTACTCTTAGTATCTATAGTTGATGTCTATACTACATGAATACAGTACGCCTTTAAGGCGAAATTCGGCTCAGAAGAGCGGATGTATGGCCCATAAGCGGAGACCATTTATATGGTCTGAATAGCCAAGTCATTGAAGATTGGCTTTTCTAGTCGGATGTTTTATGGCATGACTAGACCTTTTCAGGCGAAATGTAGCCCAGAGGGCACAGACCATTATATGGTCTAAATAGCCAAGTCAAGGAAGAGCGGCTTTTCTATTTAATGTCCAGAACGGCATGACTTGGCCTGTTTCAGGCAAAATAGGGCCAGGAAGGGGCCAGACCATTTCATGGTCTAAATATCCAAGACAGACTCAGGCCAAAGTTAGTCTAGAAGGGACACAGATTATTCTAAATAGCTTTAAATGATGCGACTACGCCATTTCAAGCGAACGTTGCCCTAGAGGAGAACCAATTTGTTGTCTAAATGGCTTAGACTGATTCAGGCGAAAGCTGGCCCAGAAGGGGCAAGGATATTGTACTTTACGGCCACGTCTATTCAGGCTAAACTATAGGGTCATTTAAATAACGTACACAACGAAGTCATTTTCTTGAGAGAGAGAGAGAGAGAGAGAGAGAGGAGAGAGAGAGAGAGAGAGAGAGAGAGAGAGAGAGAGAGAGTGAGAGAGAGAGAGAGAGGAAGGGCTAGACAAAAAATTCTATGAAAGAATTATTTCGTCTTCTAATACATAGGCTATCATAGCATCTAAAAGACCTAATAACCTAAATAAAGGACGTTGTTCACTTTACTAGTCTGCATTAAATTTCATAATTAAATGGGAAGATCAAAGATAAACTTTTTTCATGACAAGCATGGTAACTATAGTTAAAAATAAAAAACATGTGTTTGTGAAACACGAATGCCCCCGTTGGCATCTTTGTTGGTAAAACAGCTGAAAAGTAGTTCACATTTTGAGGTCAAGGTACACAAGGTTAAATTTGGTATCCATGGAAAGGTCTTGCCATAAGAAAGTCATATGTGAAATATGAAAGCCCTTACCATTATCACTTACCATTCAAAAGTCATAGCTAAAGTTTAGATTTTCAAAAGTAGGTCAGATTCCAACATCAAGGTCATAAGGTACAAAAAGTTTGGTATCCATGGAAAGGTCTTGTCACAAGAAATACACATGTGAAATATGAAAGCCCTATCACTTACCATTCAAAAGTTATGCCCAAGGGAAAATGTTTGCAAAAGTAGGTCAAACTCCAAGGTCAAGGTCACAAGGTCAAAATGTTAGCATCCATGGAAAGCTCTTGTCACAAGAAATACACATGTGAAATATGACAGCGCTATCACTTACCATTCAAAAGTAATGGCCAAGGTTAAAGTTTTTGCGGACAAACAGACAAACAGATAAACAGACAAACAGACAGACAGACAGACGGACGGACAGACCAAAAACTATATGCCCCGAATCTTCGATTACGGGAGCATAAAAATGACTGCATGGGAATCTATCCCCTCGCAGAAGAGCTGATATTTATGGCTCGTTTGCGTTAAATACGCTTACAGATATTAGATAAATCAAGATTTAGAGTTAAACCGTTCTTATTACATGTAATTTACGTTAATAAATTGCATGTCTAAAGGTGTGCTGTAGCGCACATGTTTATATGACTCCACTACAGGTGGACGGTTAGGCACGATCCATTTGATATTCTGGGAGGGGGAGAGACTTGGGTTTTTTTTTCGAAAAAAAAATTTTTGCTCTGAATTTTGATGAAAAAAAAAAAATTTGCTTATGGTGTGACAGAAAAAAATAATTGCTCTTACAAGTAATCTGAATTTGAAGAATAAGCATAAAATTTCCTTTAATTCCTGAAAAAATTTCGGCTCGCTTCGCTCCCCACAATTTTTACTTCATATAGAAGATTTGTGGCTCGCTTCGTTCGCCATAGTTTTCTTCACTCGCCATACAAATGTAGTTTTCTTCTGTAATGGTAAGTTCATATTTGAAAATATCAAAAGTATGCATGTGACTGAAATAAAGGGCTTCCTTCGATGCTTAAATACATTAATTATCAATCTAAATTACTATAGATAGATACATGTTACATGTTACATGACCTTATATACATTTTGCTTACTGAAAATTATATATCATATTGTAAAAATATTTTATCTCTCTCAGTTTAGAAGTGAACAGTATATTACAAGTTTTGCATAAATATAAAGTAATTTACGTAAAAATAAAGAATTTTTATTGAAAGAACACAAACATTCTTAATATACACATCAATTGTTAGAAAAAAAATCTTGCTCCAACTTTGCACGAAAAAAAATCTTTTTTGCTCCGGTCCGGGGCGAAAAAATTAATGATACTCCGACGAAGAACCAAGGCTGCCCCCCCCCCCCCCCCCCCCCCCCCTGAATATCAAATTTCAAAATATGACGACTGAAGTTCTCAATATGTGGAATATTCGAATTGCTAGCATATATTAGCAAACCAAAATTGAAAGTTTTCACTGCGAAAAACATACACTTATATATACGGTACACTTATATATACGGTACACTTATATGCACATGTTTTATGAATCTGTGCAAAGCAGGTTGATTTGCGCCAGATATTTCAGTTAACTGCATGACCACATTCTATTCACAATCTGATTATATAACAATTGATTAAGTGGGCTTTCTTGTTGAAAAGCAACACATTTTTCGCATGAACAAAGATTATAATCGTGTAATAAGTATCTTAATCGGAAATGAACATATTTCCACTTACTGCAGGAGAGTATCAACCGATTAGCAGGATATTCGTATATATGTAGTCCCTTGCGTTGCGACAACCCTATCTGGTTCGAATCCAGGTCATGGCAATAACTATAATATTATAAACGACGTTTTCTTGAACGCGTAGACATTAAAGCAGTTATTTTATATAAATATATATATATATATATATATATATATATATATATATATATATATATATATATATATATATATATATATATATATATATATATATATATATATAAAAAGCACAGGAAAAAAATAAACAACAACGTTAAGTATTCAGAAAATGTCGGATCGGCCCAAAGGCTAATGCATGTCTCTCGCAGAAAAAAGATATAAAGAGCACTTTTGTGCTCTTTATATATATATATAGTATATATATATATATATATATATATATATATATATATATATATATATATATATATATATATATATATATATATATATATATAAAAGCACAAAAAAAGGTACAAGCGACCACGACACTAAACGTGTTTAAAACCAGCGGAAGGGACAGCATATCCCTTGAGCCTTTTTTTGTGCTTTTATATCTTTTTATTCCAAGCGACGTGCATTCGCCCTTTGTTGGGCTGATCCGACATTGTCTGAATAGTGAACGTGGTTGTTTTCCACCTCTTTTGTGCTTTCTATATATATATATATATATGTAAAAGCACAAAAAAAAGGTACAAGCGACCACGACACTAAACGTGTTTAAACCCAGCGGAAGGGACAGTACACCCCTTGAGCCCTCTGGATACACGAATATGTACTTGTATCTAGACGGAACAAGGGACAGTACGTCCCTCATTCCGTTCGGACACAAGTACATAAAAAAAAAACATACACACACTCTCATGCTAGTCAGAACCTGTACTATACTGAAGCTCGAAAGGCTATAACTAGTAGCCAGGTAGGTAATATTCTCAATTCATGAACCAAAGCAGACCCCGCGAGGGGCGAGACCAGGTGCCTAGGTAGAGTCAGCGTCTCCTGTTATATATATATTTATTATATATATGTATATATAGAAAGCACAAAAGGGGTGAAAACAACCACGTTCACTATTCAGACAATGTCGGATCAGCCCAACAGAGGGCGAATGCACGTGGCTTGGAAAAAAAGATATAAAAGCACAAGAGAGGTTCAAGCGACCACGACACTAAACGTGTTTAAACCCAGCGGAAGGGACATTACATCCCTTAAGCCACCTGGATACACGAATATGTACTTATATCCAGTCGGAACAAGGGACAGTACGTCCCTCATTCCGATCGGACACAAGTACATAAAAAAACATACACACTCTCATGCTAGTCAGAACCTGTACTGTACTGAAGCTCGAAAGGCTATAACTAGTACACAGATAGGTAATATTATCAATCCATGAACCAAAGCAGACCCCGCGAGGGGCGAGACCAGGTGCCTAGGTAGAGTCAGCGTCTCCTGTTTTCATGCAACACGCGCTGCCAAAAAGTCTAGACGGACTGAACGATAGAAACATGTCCAAGACTTCTAAAGGTTCCCCAAAAAAAAAAAACTGAAAAGATGCTCCCTGATTGATCACACATCTTATCCAGTGAGTAAAATTAAACAAAATACCTCTCCCCCCACTATAGACAAACGTCCACATTGAGGAAAGGGACTCGATTGACTAAGTGAAATAAAACGAAAAAAAAAAAATAAACAAACTAAAATCACTACTGTCCTGAAGAGAGATACTCACTGAACTGACAACGCGCGAGTCAGTATGAATAGAGAGTCATATCACGAGAGGCCCACATAAAGGAGGTTAAAAATACAAACTGTAAAAATCTAAAAAGTATAAGGTGTAAAGAACGAGTCTAGCTACCGGCGTTAGTTTCGGCGATTGACCTCCGCGATTGACCTCCGTATCCAATCAGAGTAAATAGGGAGTGTTAAGAAAAAGTACCCGTGAGGGAACATCAAGCAGAACCTATCTCATAAACGTACCAAGTGAGGACTTCAAAATGAGGGCCTAGTACAAAAATGGAAATTAGAATTTTTAATTCGTATGAAGAGTGTCAGAACATTTATTCAAGCCATCTGGTTCATTTGTTATCAGGGTATACTGCCCAAAGTTTTCCTTAGCCACTCTCTGGTCTGTCGTCCAACTGGAGTTATGATCTATGGACACAACTTCCATGTCCTCCCGGGAGTAGTTATCCCGATTGAAGAGCAGCGCAACCGGCATGCGAATCAACAACCACAGGTCATCCATCACCACCAAAAAAAATATGAACCCGCCGGCCGCTCAACAACCCTAGCCAGCGTAGAAAGTAGGGTGTTTTAATGAAAAGTACCTTTGTGAACATACCGACCGCACAACGCCCCAACCAGGATAAAAAGTAGAGTGTTTTAAAAGAAAAATACCTATGAGGGAGTTTCAGACAAGATCCATCTCACAAATATATCAAATCAGAAAAAATATTATTAGAATATCAAGGTGTGCTTCTGGTAACAGTGTCCAAGTCCAGAAATATAAACAGAATTTTCATATATTCAACGTTAGTAACACACATGCAGGACTAGTGGCCGCGGAGCAGCATCAAACATGGAAAAAGCTGTAAGCCCAGGGGACCGGTCCGATCGCGTTTGAGTTCATGATACAGCTAATCTGACAGTACATACTCACAGTAGCTTACACCATATTCTCACGAATAGGAACGGATCCCTAAAAAGAAATGCAATGTTGTTTTCCGGAAAAGAATAATATAGAAAGCACAAAAGGGGTGAAAACAACCACGTTCACTATAAAAAGAAATACTTACAGACAACCCTCTCCCCATTCTTTTAAAGTTTTCATAATAAATCTTGTGTATTATCAAAATTCTAAATATCAAAAGATTAAACTCTAAGAAAAGATCCAAACTTTTGTTATCAATTGAAGGAAAGTTCTTGTGAAAAGTCCTATTTTGTTTTACATATAAATTGTCAGGGAAATTAAAGCATTTAAAAAAAATCTTAACTCCTGTTTTTAAACAAAAAGACAGTGCATTTATACATGCAGACGTATTAAGTAGATATCAAAGTCTCAAGTCAGTTAATCTGTCCTTTATCTTTACCTTCGGTCTTCACTTCTATAATATATGTTTTTTTCGAAACTGATTAGGTTCATCTATGGTGTAAATATACTTTTTTTATTGGAAGAGACCGATACTAATTACCTTAAGTAATTTTTAAAGTAAGGTGACTGTATCATATTTTAATAAAGTGCTGCCATGGATTACTGTATATTCACAGGCTCATAGATTTATCCTTGTTATCATACACATTGTGGTTTCAAGGTGGGGTTTGATTCCCCAGAGACTGATGATAATCCATGCAACACACTTTCGAAAACAAGACACCTCTATAGGCCATATTGTGGGCAATAGAATATTTTTTGAAACACTATTATTTGTCCATTGAAAGCAACAGAGTGCATTATATCTATATTTATATCAATCACGTTTCCTCACCAAGTTCTATCTCCATTGAAAATCTCAATGTGATTATTCATATATAAGCATTTTGGACAATATAGCCCAATTCAAAATTACACTTTGAAGTTCTTGAAAGGTAAATCCTAAAGGTCATCTTCAGTAGTAGAAATTACTTCCACTTCTACCTAGTGATGGGCCGATTATCGATAATAATCGATTAACGGCGTGTTGAAGTCATCCAATTTCGATAATCGATTTTAAAATAAATAATCGATAGCGTGAAAGTACAGAAAGGGGGGGGGGGCGCTCAGGGACCAAAGGAAATTCTGTCAAATTATCTAAAGTACATTGGTTGTATTTCCAAAAATTTCTCTACTAAATCATTGTTGTTATAATGTTGTAGAGTAACAGAAGCTAGCAGCACGAGATTAGAAAGAATAATTGTAAAAGCTAGTAAATCATTAATCAATTGGCGGATCTAGCGAGGTGGATAGGGGGGTTGCAACCCCCCCCCCCCCCCTTTGGTCGGACAAAAAAAAACAACAGAGAGAGAGAGAGAGAGATTATATAAAAGAAACTTAATCTCTGTCCTTCTTACTTGACAAGCTTTCAATACCAAGGTGTACAACATTTGTGACATGAAGTCTGAATGTTGAAGATTTGAGGCTTATAAAATAATCTTTGCTCCGATGCGTGTTTAGTTATAAATAGGAAATTGTGTATACTTTACAAGGGCGTAGTAGAAGGGAGGGGGGCAGCGGGGGCACATCCCCCCCCCCCCCCCCCCCATTTTTCAATCACAAAATTTTATGATACATGAACATTATTTAAACTAGCAACATTTTGTACCATAAATCTACAATTTTCGGTCAATTTTCAAAATTTTTCTTTAGCTCGCTACCGCTCGCCAGTTCTTTATAGACTTTCTGAATAATTTAGCTATTCTGATCCATCCTCAACATACATGAAGACATTTAATTCAAACTATATGTACTTGTTAATGATAGAGGGTATAGAAAGTATTTTCTGATAAGTCAATATTTTACTAAAAAAAAATTCCTGGCTCGCTTCCGCTCGCCAGACCTTTATTCATGTACTTAAAATTTAGAATTGCGTCAGAAATGTTAAAATTTGTGCATGAAACACCATATTTTTTAAAATCTTTTCCTCCCCCCCTTTCTTTTTTTAATTGTTAGAAATTTTGGGATGTTGTGCCCCTCCACTTTTTTCAGGCAGAGCTACACCGTTGCTTTCAAAAAGATAATAAAACAGATATAGATTATCTTTGTGTAGACGATAATGCACCTAGCCAACAGGGGATGCTTACTCCTCCCGGGCACCTGGTCCCACCTCTAGCTTGCTAGGGGTCCGTCGATGCTTAATTTTGTGCTCTATTGTGAGTGCTGTTGAGATTATTGTCAGGATCTTCTTTAACTCTTTAAAGTATTATTGCGAAACAAAAGCTTTTGATAGTATGCATTCAACATCCCCCTTTTAAACTCTTCAACCCCCCCCCCCTTTGAAAAATTCCTAGTTCCGCCTATGAATTTAATGAAAATTTTCACACCGGACTTTTAGGGATTGCCGACGGACCGACGATGACAGTAAATTCTTCAATTCTAGTTATTCTTTTTTAGGTAAACTGATTATTACTTGATTGAGAACAGTTGAAGAATATCTTGTTTGATGTTACTGTTTATGTTGACAGATACTTTACAAATACTATTATGCCCCCCCCCCCCCCCCCCCCACTTCCACTCCTCAACGAACATAACTGAAAAATGATTGTTTCTGAATACTTTTCATGCATTTTTTCATGAAACAATGGAAAGGGTATAAGGAGTTATTTTTACATAGATTAAGTTTATTCAAGATTAAATGCATCACATGATCACATATATATGCATTGCGTACATTACAAATTCAGGTTTTGTTTGGATAAAAAAAAGTAAATTTGAGTAGAATGTGATAAACCGATTATAATCGGTAAAATCGCATCGGATACACCAACCGATTCTAGCCGATTATCGATTATGTTTCTAAACCGATTTCCCATCACTACTTCCACCTCAATGCCAAGTTCTAAAGTAATACTTCATATAATATCGTTGTGTGTGTTTAATATGAACAGTTCAAAATCAATAATAGTACTATTAGAGATATAGTCAATACCTGAAATCATGTTCATTCATCATATTCCTTTCTAGCTCACCTGAGCGAAGCTTTAATAGAGCTATTGTCATAGCGCGCCATCCGTCGTCTGTCGTCCGTCCATCCGGCATAAATGTTTTTACATTTTTTTCCTTTGCAACTGCTGCGCAGAATTTCACGAAACCCTACAAGAAGCAAGTACACACGGTCCTTTACCAAGCTTGTGTTTTTCGTGCTGATCGGTCAACCAATATGGCCGCCTAGGGCTCTGATTGGCTGACTCGTTTCCAACTTCTTCTCTGCAACCGCTGCACAGAATTTTACGAAACCTTACAGGAAGCAAGTCATCTACAAAGTTTGTGTTTTTTGTGCCGATCGGTCAACAAATATGGCCGCCGAGGGCTCTGATTGGCTGGCGCTTTTTCGACTTCTCCTTTGTAACCGCTGCACAGAATTTATAAAAAAAAACTTATAGGAAGCAAATACTCAAGGTCTTCTACCATGTCTGTGTTTTTCGTGCCTATCGGTCAACAAATATGGCCGTCGAGGGCTCTGATTGGCGGGCGCATTTTCGACTTCTCCTCTGCAACCGCTTCACAGAAAATCAGAAAACCTAATAGGAAGCAAGTACTGCAGGTTCTCTACCACGTCTGTGTTTTTTGTGTCGATTGGTCAACAAATATGGCTGCTAAGTGCTCAGATTGACGGGTATATTTTGATCTTCTCCTCTTCATCTGCTACTGTTAATTTCACGAAACCTTACAGGAAGCAAGTAATCAAGGTCCTCTACAAAATTTGTGATTTTCATGCCGATCGGTCAACAAATATTTACATACCGATGGGTCAACAAATATGGCGGCCGAAGGCTCAAATTTGCTTACACATTTTCGACTTCCCCTCTGAAACCGCTGATCAGAATATCGAAAAATCTTACAGGAAGTACTCAAGGTCCTCTTCCTAGTTTGTGTTTTTCGTGCAGATCGGTCAACAAAAATGGCCACTCAAGGGTCTGATTGGCTGACTCATTTTGATCTTCTCCTCTTCAACCTCTGCATAAAATTTATGAAACCTTACAAGAAGAAAGTACTCAAGGTCCTCTACCACATTTGTGATTTTCGTGCCGATCGGTCAACAAATATGGCCGCCGAGGGCTCTGATTTACTGGCGCACTTTCGACTTCTCCTCTGCAACCTCTGCGCAGAACTTAATGATTCCCTATGGGAAGCAAGCACTCAAGGTCCTCTGCCAAGTTTGTGCTTTTTGTGCCAATCGGTCAACAAATATGGCTGCCGAGGGCTCTGATTAGCTGATGCAGTTTCCACTTCTCCTCTGCAACCGCTGCACAGAATATCATGAAACCTTATAGGAAGCAAGTACTCAAGGTCACCGTAGGGTATCATGTGATACACAAATGATATGTTCCACGGGAATCCCTTTTGATTGAACCAAGTAAATACTGTCTAAATTTACCTTATATGAATTTATTCAAGGCCGAGAATAGACGTGTATTCGGAGAACACTTAAACAGAATTTTTTCAATGCTCGCCACATGTTATGATATGGTACACGGACAGATACAAATTATTCTGTTTAAGTGTTCTCCAAATATACGTCTATTCTCGACCAGAATAAATTACCATCATATAATTGATAATAATGACCATATGATAGGCCTAAAATGAATTCATATAAAGTAGATTTAGACAGTATTTACTTGGTTCAATCAAAGGGGATTCCCGTGGAACATATCATTTGTGTATCACATGATACCTCACGGTGAAGGTCTTCTACCAAGTTTGTGTTTTTTGTGCCGATCGGTCAATAAATATGTCCGCCGAGGGCTCTGATTGGCCGACACATTTTCGACCTTTCCTCTTCAGCCGCTGCATATAATTTCACGAAGCCTTACAGGAAGCAAGTACTCAAGGTCCTCTACCAAGTTTGTGTGTTTTTTTTTTGCATATTGACATACAAATATGGCCACCGAGGGCTCTAATTGGCCGACACATTTCCGACATATCCAAAACTGATGCTCATAATTTCATGAAACCTTAAAGGAATTAAGTACTCAATGGCCTTCACCATATTGTACACTATCATTCTTTTGTGTGCAACTCAGGTGAGTGATGTGGCCCTCTTCATTTAAAAGTTTGATTGAGATTTTTGTTAAATAAAGTCTTTTTCAAAATCATATTTTCAAGGTCAAGGTCAACCAATAAGTCAACTCAAGATGTCCAATCCCAAAAATAAGTTTTATTCTACAGTATTGGTACCATATAGACTCATTCATAAGTTCTGAAAAATGTCTTAATTCATAAAGAGGTTCTTAAATATAATATACAAACATGGCATCAAGGTCAAACATCAAGGTCAAGGTTAATACTTTAATTCTATATCAATGTCAAGACTTAATTCCATATTAAATATATATTATTGGTATACATCACTACAACACAGTCATTCAAAAAATTGCTATCTTCATAGTCAAGATCAAACATTTAGGTCAAAGTCAATACCTGAAAAGTCAACTAATTATTTCCTATCTCCATGTTAAATAAAGTCCATTTTAAACTATCTCCATGGAAAGTTTAAATGTGATATTCCATATAGTAGTGGCAATTTTTTACAACAGTGTGTAATTCTAAATTAAAATTTACTAGGTCATGCTCAAATCTCAAGGTCAAAGACAATACTTTTGTTCAGCTCCTCTCACTGTTCTACCTCTCTGCGAAGTCTCAGGATTATTCTCCTTATAGTAGCTGCTAAACGAAATTGTTAGCACACCAACAATTTTAAATCTAGGATTGATTTCTCCAAGTATCAACATATCGGGTTGTAGAAGCTAAGGCCTGGATAAGCATGGGGTTTTATTTATTAGTTTTTAATTTCGTGGACTTTACTATTTATTATTTCAGTTGAAGGAGGGGAAAAATCGAACTTTGAATAGATAAATCTTTAATATTGCATCGATTCATTAGCTATATTGATATTTTAATTTTTTACTGGCTTTTATCTGATATAATTTGAATAAATGGAGGAAATCCTTGGAATTCTTTAGTTTCTAGGGAAATAATTACCAGTACATTCAAATAGTTCATTTTAGTATTTTTCAAATTCTGAAATAATTAGGGGGGGGGGGGGGGGGGTCCGTAAACAGAAGAATAAATTAGTCTATTAGTCTAGGTATGGAACAGAAGGAAATGACTCCTCCATTAATTCCATGTTAAATGGACATTTATGTATTCCCTAGGTGGAAGACAGAAAGCTGCAGGGCAGTACATAAGTGTAGTACTCCTTACAGCGCCAATCATACAGCTGCAAACATTACAGCCGTCCTCACAAGGTCCTCCTGCTCCATTCTTCACTATCTTTCCCAGCCACTCGCAGTCATCTTAATTTTGTAAAATGAAAGCAATAATGAATATCATTGCGTCTTTTCCAAATTCAGAGTCACTTCCCATTTGTGCAGGCATCTGAATTCAACGTATGGTGGACATTATCAGTATCTATTGAAACAAGCATTAGATTCATGGAAACAATGTTCTTAATGCTGCGTTTTCAAAGGACTTTAATGACGTCACAATGCTTTTACATGTACGTCACATACGTACACAAATCGAACATAAGCCTGTAAAATTGAAAAAGACGGAATTAGTTGTATTTGATCTGCATAAGCGTTCTAGCGTCTTTCTCATGATGAAAATTAAGAATGAAATGTCATTATGACTGATTTTCAAAGAAAGTGATCAATTTAATTGCCGCCAAAGGATCTTCTATTAAGAATATAAATGATCTGGTTTTTTTTCATTTACTTTCAAAACCCATTTGCTTGAAATTTCTCGGACATTGTAAAGCCTCTTGAATTTATTTGCAATATATTTGAGACAAGGTGTAACCGATACAATATTCAAATACTTCTTCTTAACAATATATAATGATCAAATTGTGTACTGAATAATATTATATGCTAGATCTCGAAGAGCATCTGCTTTGCTGTTCCTCTCAAAACTATCTTTTTAATATGAAAACCTCTAGTGTAGGGATTGTCCTTTTGGGAAAACATCTACATTGATTTAAGACCTCGGTAATTCACTATGAACACATTCAGACGAAATGAGCGTACTGAATAATATATTGTCAAATTATCGTGTTCAATCGCATCAGACTTTTCCGTCTTTTCGATTTAACAGTCCTGCGCTCGATTTGTGAAGGTATCTGACGTAAAAGCATTGTGACGGCATTATATTCCTTTGAAAAGGTTTTATATGTAACCCTTGCTTGTATTTCATGCTGGTTTCTATAAATTTGATGACGTCACAATGCCCTGCACAAATGGGAAGTAATTCTCTCTCTTATTTTCGAAAAGACCAAATTTTCGAAATATATACAAAAAAGCAAATCATTCTTTCATTATAAGGAGATTACAAAAAAATGTAACTTTGAATGAATTAAAATAGTAAATTTATAATTAGAAAATATCACACATCTCAAAATAAATCAGAGCATTGCGTTTCTCTTAATATTATCTAATGTTACCAGCCTTTGCATCTATTACATTTCCCATCTACTTTTACTATATCGGATGCATCACAATCCAGTTGAGGACATTCGTAATCTAAACAATATGTTTTCATAACCGACGCTTGTGATGTTTCTCCCTTCTTGTATGTCATAAACGTACGAGTCGCATTTTCGCAATGTCTACCCATTCCGCTCTCAACAGCTTGAATCGCTTCACCGATGTCATAAACTGTACACCTCTCATGTGTTGATATACCTAGGAAGGAAATCAAAGTAAATATATTGTATCGCTATATTATTATACCCCCGCAAACAAAGTTTGGAATCACCCTTTTTGGCCGTCTGTCCGTCTGTCTGTCTATCACACCTTGTCCTTAGTATAACTCCTCTCCCTGTAGATGGATTTCAAAAATACTTCACAGAAGTGTTCCTTAGGACCTAAGGGTGTGTCATGACTTTGATCCGAGGTCATAGGTCAAAGGTCAAGGCCACAATATACATCATTAGTAAAAATTGTCCGGAGCTTTACTCCTGCCCCTGTAGATGGATTTCAATAATAATTCACAGAAATGTTCCTTAGGACCTAAGGATGTGTCATGAGACTCATGACCTTGCACCAAGGCCATAGGTCTAAGGTTATGATCACAATAAACACCATAAGTAAAACCTTTTCCGGAGCAGAACTCCTCCCCCCTGTGGTTGGATTTCAATAATATGAACAGAAATGTTCCTTTGAACCTAAAGGTGTGTCATGACCTTGAACTAAGGTCAAAGGTCAAGGTCACAATAAACATCATTAGTAAAATCTTGTCTAAAGCATTACTCCCCCCCCCCCCCTGTGGATGGATTTCAATAATATTTCACACAAATGTTCCATAGGATTTAAGGACGTGCCATGACATTGAACCAAGGTCATACGTCAAGGGTTAAGATCACAATAGACATCATTAGCAAAACCTTGTCCAGAGCATAACTCCTGTGGATGGATTTCAATAATACTTCACAGAAACGTTCCTTAGAATCTAAGAGTGTGTCAAAACTTTAAACGAAGGTCAAAGGTCAATGCCACAATTGACACTTGACCTTGATCCCTAGATAATTTTTCAAAACATATTCCTGCGGGGGATATTTTCGTCCCGTTAGGGGCAAATTTTCATCTAGTAGTGAGTATTAAGAAATATATGATTGAAAGAAAAAGGGGCATTAGAATTGAACTGTATTTATAAACTCGCTTAGGTTCTGACTTTGAATAATTGACTACAATATGACAATATGATACTTCTCTTCGAATTATAAATAAATTGATTGTTCATTACCTGGTTAAAAGATAGATGAGATGTATTTCTACATTACCTACTGCATTTGTGCAGACGAAGAGTGTAAATAGTGCTGCTGTGATCTTCAAAGTCTCCATGGTTACGATTTCACAATGACAGTGGGCAAACTCGTTAGGCCCATGTATTTATAGTCTTAATTTACAATGATTCGGACAATTTTGTATCAGTTATAAGTTTTTTTAGCGAAAATATTCGTCAAAATGTCATTGCTGTCATTGTAATGGATTTGGTAAAACTTCTAAAATGCTGGCAGATAAAAATAACGTTCATGATAAATACTTAATAGCTTGAATACCATCTGTTGGGATAAAATGCTTGTTTAGTATTGTGAAAATAAATTTCAGTCATGTAACGCTTCCATTTTATCGTTCACATCTTATTCTTCATGACTGGTCATTGAAATGGATATAATTACATGTAGTATTGATAAGAGCTTGACTGCAAAAATAATATGCAATGTTAAGTTAATGATAGGTACATTCATTCTTTATAATTCATAGTGGACAATCAAAGAATATGGTCTTTATATAAAATAAGCACCTACGTTTATAAAATTCAAAAGTCAGTACTACACCAAAGGGATATTGACAAACTTTGGTCAGAATATGCAATCCACGTATGACCATGTTCACAAGCCGTCAACTAAAGAAAAACCTACCGATTTTTTTTTTAAATGTTGATATGCTTCTAAGATACTTCTCATTATACACACTTACAAACCTATCTGTATCAGAAATACTTGACAACCAAAAATATGTTCTTGAGTCCTTCGGTATTCATACCGATGACTCTGATATGTATCGAAAATGCGTCAGAGTCATCAAACGCCTTTTATACCGTGGATATGATCCTAATGTCACAAGGCGGACACTAAGCTTGGTACTTGACCAATATACAGTCTTGTACGAGCGCATTCTTAAGACTTGCACTCTGACTGACTGTGACGACGGGACTCCATGACAGGCCCTGTCCAAACCTCCTTAAAGAAGACAGGGCTCCGACCACCTGTCCTCTCTGAATGTCAGTCGGACTCCTCGGGTGATAACATATATGAGCTCGCTACAGCCGGCAGAGCACGGACTATATTACGCACGTCCTCTTTTTATATCCATTTACATATTCATCTGTGTTGCTTGGACCCATGTGTTTTGCGGTCTTGTTTGTGTGTGGTCATCTAACAGTGAGGAGGTTGTTTTACACCATAATTGTGCGTTCTTCGAGACCTCTGGGAAATTGGAATAGTGGGAGGGTTGTGCGCACGTAATCCAGGATAACCACACCGTCTGCTATTTACGTGGCAGATGGCCGTCCTAAGTCGGCACCGGTTGCCCATTGGTCTCGTCGGTTTATGTGTAGTCTTTTATGTTTCATATTTCTATGTTGTGAGTTGGTATTACTTGTCCCTTTTGCGTCTCTTTCTGTGGGTATCTGTTCTGTGTTTTTTGCATGGGTGTTTTGGGATTTTGCTGTGGGTGCTGCAACCTAGTGTTGTTGGAGATCTCCTCCTCTCTTTCTGATCTTGAACTGCCTTATATCTACTGGTTTCCAAAATTGCACAAAAATCCTTACACACACCGATTCATTGCCGGTTCGTCCATGTGCTCAACAAAACCTCTTTCCATTTTGCTTACGAAAATATTAACTCGCATCAAGCAAGGTCTCCAAACATACTGCGAGGCAGCGTATTCCAGAAATGGAATTAATCAGGTGTGGATCCTAAATATCAAAATTGTAAACGGAAAGATTCATACAAGTGTTTATGACAAAAGGGATGATTTTGGATTCAACATAGTAAATTTCCCTTGGCTTGACGGTGATGTTCCAAGATTACCGTCATACGGCATTTACATATCACAGCTCATCCGGTACGCTAGAGCATGTACTGATATTTTGGATTTTCACAGTAGAAATTTACAAATTACCAAAAAACTTTTAGGTCAAGGTTTCCGCTTTCATAAACTAGTTAAGACTTTCTGGAAATTTTACAAAAATTACAGTCAACTTCTTTTAAAATTCGGATCTATACATGCAACAGAGTACATTACTATGGGTATTACACAACCTGTCTTTTATGGTGATATGATAAACAAAATAAAAAGGATCAAAGGTAGGCAGCATAACCATCGAAAATGCGTCAGAATCATCAAACGCCTTTTATACCGTGGATATGATCGTAATGTCACCAGACGGACACTAGGCTTGGTACTTGACCAATCTACAGTCTTGTACAAGCGCATCCTTGAGACTTGCACTCTGACTGACTGTGACGACGGGACTCCATGACGGGCCCTGTCCAAACCTCTTTAGAGAAGACAGGGCCCCGACCACCTGTCCTCTCTGAATGTCAGTCGGACTCCTCGGGTGATTACATACATGAGCTCGCTACAGCCGGCAGAGCACGGACTATATTACGCACGTCCTCTTTTTATATCCATTTACATATTCATCTGTGTCTCTGGGACCTCTGCGTTTCGCGGTCTTGTTTGTGTGATGTCATCTTACAGTGAGGAGGTTGTTTTACACCACAATTGTACGTTCTTCGAGACCTCTGGGAAATTGGAATAGTGGGAGGGTTGTGCGCACGTAATCCAGGATAACCACACCATTTGCTACTTGCGTGACAGATGGCCATCCAAAGTCGGCACCGGTTACCCATTGGTCTCGTCGGTTTATGTGTAGTCTTTTGTGTTTGATGTTTAAATGTCGTGTGTCTCTTTTCCGTCTCGTGCTGTACTCGTCTTTTGTGTTTTTGCATCGGGTGTTTTGGTGTTTTGCCGTTGATGCTGCAACGGGGTCTTGTTGGAGATCTCCTCCCTTCCTAAAGAATTCTAAGGAACATTTTGAAAATTTAAAAGCCACCAACTTCATTCATATTACCAGCATAAAATAGTTCGACTTCTCCACGCTTTACACTACCATTCCACATCAAAAGCTCAAAAACAGACTGGCCAATATTATTCACAATACCTTTCTTTCAAAAAATGGTAATAGACGATATAAATACCTCGTAATTGGGTGGGAGGATACTTATTTTTTGAAGGAACACCCTGATTCAAACAAACAGCATACCGAAGACGATATCACCCGGATGCTTGAGTTTTTGATTGACAACATTTTTGTTGTGTTTTGAGGAACCGTATTCCAACAGATAGTCGGCATCCCCATGGGTACCAAATGCGCCCTACTGCTTGCGGACTTATTTTTGTACTCATATGAATCTGACTTCATCCAGACCTTGATCTCGACTGGGCGAAAGCACCTCGCATCTCAGTTCAATTTTACATTCAGAGACATAGATGGCGTGTTGTCAATCAATAATCCGAACTTTGTGGATCATCTACATGAAATTTATCCGCATGAACTAGAGATCAAGGAAACAACAGAGAGTGACAGATCCGCTTCGTACTTGGATATACTCCTATCTTTCGACGCAAACGGCCATTTGAACACCTCACTGTATGATAAGCGTGACGATTTCAGCTTCCACATAACTAAATTACCTTTCATGAGTAGCAACATTCCGTCTTCTCCTGCTTATGGTGTTTTTGTTTCTCAAATGATACGGTACGCCAGGGCATGTTCCAAATATGAAGATATCATCATTAGAGCCAGACGGCTTGCAAGTAAGCTACTTGTTCAGGGTTATGTTACACAACGGCAGAAATCATCATTGATGAAGTTCTTTGGTCGCTACGGGAATGTAATAAAAGCATATGGGATCCCCCTTTCCAGAATGATCAGTTACATTCAACATTGTGACTAAATGGCTGTCATCATCACCAGACAAGACATACTTACCTGATATGTACTTCAAAATGTACATCGAGACAATCACCGAATTTGACAGGTTTCCATGGAGCTGTTGCGACGGGTGTTGCATCAATCAGGAAACGCTGACTCTCCTTGGGCACCTGGTCTCACTTCGGAATTTTGTTCATTCCGAGGTTCGCAACCGTTCCTGTGGAAAATATAATTACTTTGCCTTACCTTCTCGACTATGAGACTGAATAACTGATGGGTACTTCTGTAATGTTTATTTATAGGAACGCCGTTATCTGTGTGAGGATGAGTAAGGGTAAGTGTATGTGTGAAAATGTATACATCATATTTTGGTATGCAGCCTACAAGATACAGTCTTTTTAGCGGATCTAACACTTCATGCAGTTAATGATCATAAAAAGAGAACGATCCCTATTGATTTTCAAGGTTATATGTCAAAGGTCTAGGTCACAAATGGGGAATGGCTTAAATCCTTGTATTTTTGTTGGATGTTTTGCTGTTGGCGCTGCACAAGGGTCTTGTTGGAGGTTCCCTCCCTTCTTTTAACCAGAAAATGTACAATGAAAAACTCACCACACCAAATTTGATGACAATATTCTCTTTTATTATTGTGTTGACACATATATCCATAGCCTTTCAGGCCTTTGCAGAAGGAAGAACACATTTTCCCGTCTTTTGTGATTCTTCTGCATAAATCAACAGGGCCCTTATGGCTCATGGGTCCATAGATGTTGTGTCGTCGAAGACATTTCATGCTGCGAAATGAACGTCCTGAAAGTATTTGTAATTTCCTACTACTATAATTGGTTCCGGGTCGTTTCGCCCCTTTTCCCCTTCGCCCCGGGTCGATTCGCCCCGGGTCGATTCGCCCCGGGTCGTTTCGCCCCTCCAGGGTGGATCGTTTCGCCCTACATGGCGGGTCGTTTCGCTCACTTTTTAAAGAACACTTTCTCTGATTCGTGGGTCGTTTCGCCCCTCTATACGTAACATCTCAATCTATTTATTTATCTATTATTTTATCTATTTTGTATTTTTTTTTTTTATTATTCTTTTATTCTTATTTTTTCACCTACATATTTCTTTATCTATTTGTTTCTTTTTTTTAAATCTATTTGAGTCGATTCCCCCCCCCCCCCCCCCAATACGTAACATCTTTATTCATTTATTAGTTATTTTATCTCCTTTTTTATCACATTTTTTCTTCTTTTATTCTCATGTGTTCACCTACCTGCATATTTCTTCACTTACTTATTTATTTCATTAATTTTCTATCTTTTTTTTCAATCAAATTTTTTTTGGTCTTTTATTCTCATTTGTTCACCTACATATTTCTTTTTCAATTAATTCTTTGTTTGATTAACAACAAGCCATAAAAGGGTTTATTCCCGATTCGTCGACTTCAATAAAGTGATTATAGGTGTTAAAGGGGCCATCAAAAGGGCACATATAGATTAAGCATTAACTAATTAGTATTCTTTTCATTGACCTTTCATATAAAGTATGTGCTCTTTTTTCCTTTTCTTTTTCCCCTTTTTCTTATTTATTTTATTACCTAGTATTTATTTTTTTTTTGCTAATACCATACATGTAACTTATTTTCTACTATCAACAAACTGATCATAAAAATTTGGGTATAAATGTATCACTGAAAAAAAGTATATAAATGATTGAAAATATTGAAACTGAAAAAAGTACATAAAATAAATGGAACACGGAGGTAAAGCGAGATTTGAAGCAATACGGCGACTCAAAACAGAAAAATACAATCGATAAAATTATTTTCCAATCTAAACACCAGATAATACGGAATCACGTAAATATATTTTTAAAAATTAACTGGGACGATGTCAGCAAGCAAGTGGTGGAGTGACTACCAACATTCAAGTCTTCCCTGTACCGTTCCCGGCGGAAAACAACGTCCGCAATACCCAAAACCAAGACGCAGTCCTAGACGGCAAGTGGACAGAGACAGCAACCGACAATCGATTCCTACTGATAGGCGAGAGCCACCAATCACAGCGGACCATCGTATTTGCCACCAACAACAATTAACCTCCGTGACCTAGCTGAAGCCGAAACAAACTCCTGTGACGGAACCTTTTACACCTGCCCTACCCTGTTCCACCAGATATACATGTACATAATCCACGTCAGTGTTGGCAACAACGGGGTGCTTTTTCAACTATATTCAGTATATGTGGAGACAAGCCCAGGCAACCGGACTTCAACTACCCTTCTGGTGTCGGAACAGTTTCCGGACGATTTTGAGGGTTTTTTCGGGGATAACTCCTCCGTCCATCAATGGAAAACATTCAAATTTCTCTCAAATAATGCTATGCCCTTCCCACAGATACTCATGTTGAAAGAGGTTTCTAGACCGATTTTATGACCCTATATTTTGGCCATTTTTCGCAAATCACTGGACAAGTTACCGGACACCTCATTCTAAATCTGTCAATCTCGATCAATTTCAGCCCAAACTGGATTATTTTTGGGTATTGTTTTCTTCAATCTTTTCTACATATGACTATGTAAAAATAATTTTGAAAATAGGATAAAAGGTGGTCTGACAAAAGCAATTTAGATGCAAAATTTTGTTTAAATGATTCGTGATTTGAATTCTTCATTTAAAAATCTACAAAATTGTCACTGGGCGCAATTGAGGATGTATGGCACTCGTGGACAGAGATGAGGCGGACATCACATACCTTACGGTACCATTCACCGACTACTGTGGAACCATTTCGTTATTTAAATATGACATGTTTTTATGAAATGAAAAAAAAATTGTAACTAAAATAATTCTTAAATAATTCTTCTTCTTCTGCTATAGCTCAAGAAAATAGCTCTTGATATCTTTGAACGAAGAGTGTTGATGATATATTTATATTTGAAAAGTGTACTGTTGTGGGTCATGTATTATTTAGTTTTACTTTATGTGTAGGTACACATGTACTTAGTCATGTTGTATTATGATTTCATAATAATTCTTTCTAGATTTTACTATGTCATGTTTATTTCATTAGAGAATATTCCAGTTTGTTCTTTGTTACATCATTGTCATCACATGACTGTGATTTCTAGAATTTACTCTATTGTTAATCATTTGTAATGAGTCATTGTTCTAGAAGCTTCTGGTAAATTCATTTGTATTAAGTATATATACCTCTGAGGAACTGTGTTAGGGGCATTCGTACACATTCGTAGACACGATTCATTCATCTATTCTGATATACTGGGACACTTTATTTGTTGAGACTTTAATCCATTTAACAACGTTTGGACACCGATCTTTCGAGAACGTTTGTGATCACCGGAAACCATACCTTTGATAGACTTTGTGGACCGTAACGGACACTTTGATCCGGACATTGTATTGTAAGTTGTAATCATTGTAAATATATATATATTTTGTACATAATTAAACTTGTAAATTTATATTCTGTCTTTGTCTGATTTTTGCTGGCGTTTTGGGGTATTCTGACCCATAACAGAATTGGGGGCTCGTCCGGGATAGTAATCTCTGCATATTTGCACTTTACGTAAAGTTCGTTGTTTGAAAAAAGGAAAATTCTCAAAACTTTTGCCAGCAGAAATCAATCATGGTATTTTCGGTCACTGAATTTTTGAAATCGCCGACTGTAGATGAGTTCGAATCATTGAAAAAAGATGATTTGATTGGTTTAGGTCTTCACTTGAAGTTAGATGTAAAATCTTCTATGAGAAAACAAGAAATTAGAAATATTGTGGCTAAAGAGCTTTTAGCTGAGGAAATCTTTTCGTCATACGATTTTCCTGTTGAACCTGTTTCAAGCAAAACCAAAATGTCAAAATATGAGTTTGAATTAGAGAAAATGAAATTACAATTACAATTTGAAAAAGAAGAAAAAGAAAGACAAAGAGAAAAAGAAGAAAGAGAGAAACAGGAACGTATGCACGAGAGAGAACTCCAGTTTGAGCTAGAAAAGTTAAAGTTAGAGAAAAGCGCTAAGGAAAATCCTGTTCCTTCGCCTGTCAAGTCTGAATTCGACGCCGCCAAAAACATCAGATTAGTACCAAAATTTCAAGAAAAGTCCGTAGACAAATATTTTCCACATTTTGAGAAAATCGCGGCCAATCTGAAGTGGCCACGCGATTTTTGGCCAACTTTATTACAAAGCGTACTTATTGTCAAAGCGGCTGAAGTGTACTCGGCGCTCAGTATTGCTGAGAGTTCAGACTATGACAAGGTCAAGGACACGATTTTGAGAGCATATCAGTTAGTACCTGAGGCGTACAGACAAAAGTTTAGAAAGTACAAAAAATTTGAAAATCAAACATATGTTGAATTCGCTCGAGAAAAAGAAGATTTATTTGATCAGTGGTTTCGATCCAAGAAAATTCCCAATTCATTTGACAATTTGCGTCAAATAATTCTGATAGAAGAGTTCAAAGAGTGTGTACATCAAGATTTAAGAACTCATTTGGAAGACAAAAATGTTAAAACTCTTGAAGAAGCCGCTGTTTTGTCTGATACGTATGCTCTCACTCATAAGAAAAATTTTGTGTCAAAAACTCAATCTAGCGATAGCGCAAAAACTTCAGATTTTCCAAAGAAAAATTTACAAGAGTCTCAGTCGTCCATTAGTTCCCAGTCACCATCTCAAGGTGGTTCTACGTCCGGTCCTAGGTCCGAGCGTTCTGAGGCATCCCCAGGGGTGGGGTCGCTTCCTACATGCAATCATTGTAAGAAAAAAGGTCATGTTATTGGTGAATGTTTGAAGCTTAAGAAGAAAAAAGAACTTAAGTCACAGGCCTGTGCGTCTGTTAGAAATGATAGGAAAGCCTTAGATTCGATTAGTTCTGACACTCCTGAGATTCAGGGTTCTAAGTCCAGTTCTGATGATTTTGTGGAGGATCATTATAAGCCCTTTTTGTCACAGGGATTTGTTTCACTCAGTGATTCTAGCGAAGCGTTGCCTGTTCAGATTTTGAGAGATACTGGTGCTGCCCAGACTTTATTGTTAGAGGGTTCATTGCCTTTGTCTGAGCACACTTTTACTGGTAGGTCAGTTTTATTACAGGGTGTGGAGCTAGGCGTCATTGATGTTCCCCTTCATAAAATTTATTTGAAGTCAGACTTAATTACTGGACCTGTTATCGTAGGTGTTCGACCTACTCTTCCCGTTCAAGGCGTTTCCTTGTTGCTTGGCAACGATTTAGCTGGCGGCAAAGTTGTAGCCGATCCGATTGTTTGTGAGAAAATCACGTCCGATGTCGTGTCCGATGATGAAGACGACGACTTGTACCCAGCCTGCGCAGTTACCAGGGCGATGGCCAGGAACAGACTAAAAGAGGCTGAGAGTACTTCTGCACTAAACGAGGACCATCCCTCCGAAAATATAGATCTTTCTGACACATTCATGTCTACCATTGATGACGGCGTACCTGAGACGTCAGTACCACTTCATGAAGACAAGTCTCCGACAGTACCTGGTGATGATTCCCATCCGCCATTAGAAAGAGATACAGATGCCTTAAGCCGTGAGCAGCTCCTCTCCGAGCAAACTAAAGATCCGGAGATCATCCGACTAAGCAAGAGGGCCCTTCCCCGAGAAGAAGCTGACAAAGTTGGAGAGTGCTTCTACATACAAGATGGCATCCTTATGCGGAAATGGAGACCACCCGATGCACCCCCTAATGACGTGTGGCGGGTCGTTCACCAGATAGTGGTTCCAGTAGCGTATCGCGGGGACATCATGAGTTTAGCTCACGACACACCCATGGCAGGTCATTTAGGTGTCAATAAGACTTATAATAGGATTTTAAGTCACTTTTACTGGCCTAAGTTGAGAAAAGATGTGTCTGAGTTTTGTAAGTCTTGTCATAGTTGTCAGATGGTAGGCAAACCCAATCAAGTTATACCACCTGCTCCCCTCCAACCCATTCCAGCCTTTGAGGAACCTTTTAGTAGGGTGTTAGTTGATTGTGTAGGTCCTTTGCCTAGGACTAGGTCAGGGAATCAGTACTTACTGACAATTATGTGTACTTCGACTAGGTTTCCTGAAGCCATACCTCTTAGGAATATTAAGGCAAAGACCATAGTTAAGACCCTTACAAAGTTTTTCAGTTTCGTAGGTGCTCCCAAGGCTATTCAGTCAGATCAGGGTTCGAATTTTATGTCAGGATTGTTTCAACAGGTTATGCATGAGCTAGGTATCAGGCAGTATAAGTCTTCTGCGTACCACCCTGAGTCCCTGGGGGCACTTGAACGCTTTCATCAAACCCTTAAAACTATGATGAAAACATATTGTCACCAGTATGGAAAAGACTGGGATGAAGGGGTTCACCTTGTGTTGTTTGCGGCACGAGAAGCGGTTCAGGAGTCCCTGGGGTTCAGTCCCTTTGAGCTAGTTTTTGGGCATACGGTCAGGGGGCCATTGAAGTTATTGAAGGAAAAATGGTTGACTGAGACTAGCGATTTGAATCTCTTAGACTACGTGTCTAATTTCAAAGGGAAATTATATAATGCTTGCAAATTGGCTCAAGAAAATCTCAAAACCTCACAAATAAAAATGAAAACATGGTATGACAAAGATGCTAGAAACAGAGTTTTTAAACCAGGCGATAAAGTTCTTGTATTTTTGCCTATCCCTGGTCATCCTTTGCAAGCTAGATATTTCGGTCCTTATGAGATTGAGAGTAAAATTAGTGATGTTAACTATGTGGTTAAGACACCAGGTCGGCGAAAAGAAAAAAGAGTGTGTCATGTTAACATGTTGAAAGAATATTTTGATAGAAGTGACCAAAATTTTGTAAAACCAGTTTCCACTTTGGCCAATGCAAATACATTAGAAAATTGTGTTGAACCTGAATGTAATGAAGAGACTGTCGAAAAAGACTTCGCTCAAAGTGTCCGTTTGAAGAATTCTGAAATTCTGACAAATCCGGAAGTGAAACTCGGACATCTGACCGTGCATCAAAAAGAGGAAGTGCACCAATTAATGCGGGAATATACGACAATCTTTCCGGACGTTCCAAAAAAGACGAATGCATCTCATCATGACGTCATTGTGGGTGATGCGTCACCTATCAAACAGCATCCCTATCGGTTAAACCCGATTAAGCTTCAATACATGCGGAAAGAAATTCAATACATGCTCGAAAATGACATTATTGAACCCAGCAATAGTGATTGGAGTTCCCCATGTATTCTGGTTCCGAAGCCAGACGGAACTTACCGATTGTGTACGGACTTTAGAAAAGTCAATTCAGTCACCAAAACTGACTCTTATCCGATCCCACGAATCGATGACTGTATAGATAAAATTGGCAGTGCAAAATTTGTCAGTAAATTTGACTTGCTCAAAGGCTATTGGCAGGTCCCGCTTACCGAGAGAGCCAGAGAAATATCGGCATTTGCAACTCCAGATGGGCTATACCAATATAAAGTAATGCCCTTTGGTATGAAAAACGCACCAGCCACATTCCAGAGGATGATTCATTCGCTCCTAAATAATCTCGAAGGATGCGAGGCGTACATCGATGACGTCATCATCTACAGCGACACCTGGAATGACCATCTCCGAATCATGCGTACTTTCTTCGACATACTGGCGAAAGCAAACCTCACAGTGAACCTTGCGAAAAGTGAATTTTGTCATGCAACTGTAGAATATTTGGGTCACAAAGTAGGTCAAGGTTTTGTTACTCCTATCATGGCCAAGGTGGAAGCTATTTCAAAGTTCCCGATTCCTACCAATAAGAAAGAGATAATGAGATTTTTGGGAATGGCAGGATTTTACAGAAAATTTTGTCCAAATTTCTCGTCAGCTGTTGGTCCACTTACCAATCTGTTACAAAAGAAAGTGAATTTTGCATGGACCAATGACTGTGACGAATCTTTTAAGAAAATCAAATGTGTTCTTATGAATAGTCCTGTCCTGTCAGCTCCAAATTTTGATAAGCAATTTAAGCTTACTGTTGATGCCAGTGACGTAGGAATCGGGGCTGCTTTGTTTCAAGAAAATGATGATGGTGTAGATAGAGTTGTTTGTTATTTTTCAAAGAAATTGACAAAATGTCAAAAGAATTACTCTACTATTGAAAAAGAGTGTCTTGCATTATTGTTAGCTTTACAACATTTTGATGTTTATTTGAATGTTACTTTACATCCCATTCTTGCATTTACTGACCACAACCCTCTCACATTTTTGCACAAAATGTCAAACAAGAATCAAAGACTTACAAGGTGGAGTTTATTGTTGCAAGAGTACAATATCATTATTAACCATATCAAGGGCAAAGACAATGTGATTGCAGATGCACTATCGAGAGTTTCATGAGTGTTTTTTGCAGAATTTACCACCTAAGTTTTCACTGACATTCAAACTTTTTTTAAGGGGGGAGGTGTTGTGGGTCATGTATTATTTAGTTTTACTTTATGTGTAGGTACACATGTACTTAGTCATGTTGTATTATGATTTCATAATAATTCTTTCTAGATTTTACTATGTCATGTTTATTTCATTAGAGAATATTCCAGTTTGTTGTTTGTTACATCATTGTCATCACATGACTGTGATTTCTAGAATTTACTCTATTGTTAATCATTTGTAATGAGTCATTGTTCTAGAAGCTTCTGGTAAATTCATTTGTATTAAGTATATATACCTCTGAGGAACTGTGTTAGGGGCATTCGTACACATTCGTAGACACGATTCATTCATCTATTCTGATATACTGGGACACTTTATTTGTTGAGACTTTAATCCATTTAACAACGTTTGGACACCGATCTTTCGAGAACGTTTGTGATCACCGGAAACCATACCTTTGATAGACTTTGTGGACCGTAACGGACACTTTGATCCGGACATTGTATTGTAAGTTGTAATCATTGTAAATATATATATATTTTGTACATAATTAAACTTGTAAATTTATATTCTGTCTTTGTCTGATTTTTGCTGGCGTTTTGGGGTATTCTGACCCATAACAGTACGTATTCATATAAAGACCAGCACATCTTTACAGATTGAACAAAGAGACATTACATCACACGATCAAATATTCTAGTCAGCAATCTTAGCTTTCAATACTCATCATATACTTTTACAGGTAAACTACAGGTAAACTTTATACTAATTAGTTACTTATTAGTCTACCTGTGCCCCTCATATGGCCCCTTTTACACCCAATTAAGGTGATTATCATATAATTGAAGTCGACAAATCGGGAACACACCCATAAAAGCCGCCAATAAACAAATATTAATGTCACAACACAAGCCCAATATAATAGCGTAATTAAATAATTATCAAATGAGGACGAAACGACCCACCAATAACAACAAAAAAATAAGGGCGAAACGACTCACCATGGAGTGAGAGTATTCCTAAAAAGAGGGGCGAAACGACCCACCTTAAGGGGCGAAACAACTCATCTAGAGGGACGAAACGACCCACCTTAAGGGGCGAAACGACCCACCTTGAGGGGCGAAATGACTCACATTTGAGGGGCGAAACGACCCACCTTGAGGGGCGAAACGACCCACCTTGAGGGGCGAAACGACCCACCTTGAGGGGCGAATCGACCCGGGGCGAAGGGAAAAGGGGCGAAACGACCCGGGGGCGAAGGGGAAAAAGGGCGAAACGACCCGACGCCCTATAATTGGTCTAACCACTGAATAACTGGGGTACCGTTGATTTCATATGTTGACTATGGGCAAAGCCAGGCTTACGTTAGTACGTAAAAAATGAGAAAATACCCACAAATGTTAGAAATTCTGGAATTTCATTGCATTTCCTAGCAAATCTAATGAATTACGAGCAAAAACTTATCGCAATACATACAATTACAAATTTACACGCATTAGCGTATCGCACAGGAAATATAATTAATTTCAAATTTCAGAAATTACTTCTAATCCCTCATTACACATGTAATATTTTTATTAAACCGAGAAAATAAAGCGCAAAATCTGACCTGAAAAAGTCGAATTTTCAAAGTGGAAAATCTACCAATGTTTTGAATAAAAAAAGTCAACTAACTTGGTTCACGTCTATTGTAATTAATTATAGGTTCAATATATTTGGGTTAAAATCGCAAGTTTTTTTCGCAGAGAAGTCAACGGAAAATGTCAAAATTTTTCAACAATATTGTTTGACTCTGAGTTACAGAATACCACTTTCATCAAAGGTCTATATCACTTAATCAAATGTTCTGCCAAAATGGTTTTCTGTAACTCGAGTTGGACCAGTGTTCCACAAAACAACACGAAACTTGGGAGGAGTTATGTTTTAATTTTGTATGTAACAAAGATTTTCATTGGCTTAAAATAGATAAAAGTGGCCTTTTTATTTATTTGTTCTATTAAAGATGTAAGACTTAAAATCAAATAAATAATATCAAATTTAATAAGTAATACACAAACTGTGGTTTTTCTAGCATAACCAAAGTTATGAACTTCTCTTAATGACAAAATTATAGTACACAAACCATTAAAGATACAAAAAAACGAAGACCATTTCTTATAAATACTTCTGGCTCTGTAATTTTAAAACGAAAGTAGAAAAACTCGAAGTTACATAATTATGCACATTACCATGATTAAAATTTTAGATAATAATCGTTTTCCGACATTGTTATCCCTAACTCTTCAAACCGTTGATTCTTGCAACAAATCTTTTAAGATAGAATACATGTACCTTTAAGGATTTTTTTTAACTTTAAACATCTCTTATCTTCAGAGGAAGGACATCGCATGAGAGATGATTGAGTGATTTCAGGATATATCAAGCCTTTATACTTCAGCTCCTTGATGTAACATGTATTTAAAGTCTTCGATAAAACGGATTTAATGTACTTACAGTTAAATCTTACTTTACCAGAAAATTCAATATAAATATAAAAAGACTCGGTATACTTGCATCAATTACAAAATTCATAAATTGAGGTAAAATATTAGATTTACCTATCCTGCATGGATACTCGTCACTTCTATCAACGCAGTCTAAAGTCATATCTTGAACCTTGTCGATAGATATACATTCACCATTGTAGCATTGGAACTCGTCTCTTCTGCACTTGCCTGCTAGAAAATTTAAATTGTATTATTTGAAATACATAAATGTAGCTATACATGGACTGTGAATTATTCAACAGCTTACTTTTCTTCATCTTGTGACTTCATATATAAAGTATATAATAATATAATCTACAGAAATACAAAGGCTACAAATGCTTTATTTTTAATCTACTTTAACTTATGAAATAATATTCAATGTTTTTCTATACAGAACTAAGTAAGAAGAATACGACATGTCCCAGCTCTGAAAAACAACATTGTCCACATGATGGTCATAATACATTACTATGACAAATATGGATAATGACCATCTCCCCGTATACAGCACAAAATCATTAATTCAGAAAATCAGAAGCCGAAGGCATACAAAATCAGGATAAAACAGGAACCAAAGCAAACAAACAAAAACCTCCACCATATGAAAAGAAGCGAACTCCCGATATGGGAGTAAGACCAGGTGCCCAGGAAGAGTAAGCTTCTCCTGCTTGCATGCAACACCCGCCGCTTCAATTCGGTAGAAATGTCACATCCGGTTACTTCCATTTCGGAAGACATAGAGTACAATCTTTGGTTGGATGGTGCAAATGGTCTATGACAGAATATCATCCACCATTCTGGAGAGTTTAACAAAGCAACTAATGGTTAAACAAGTGAATTAAAAAAACACAACCAAAGGCTTTCAGATTCTTTACAATTTACATTTTTGAGATGATCTTTCTAATCGCTTTATTTCTCATATCAGATTCGTGTGTCAGGTTCTTGTACAAATAGGAGTAAATTGAAACTTTACATGAATTATTGAAATATTATTGGTGGCTAAATCGGGAAATAGATTGAATGACTTGCTGTTGCACCCATAGACATATTGATATTTTTTTTAATTTTACTTAACGGTAAATATAAATACAAAGTATATATTAAACCCCTAGAACTGGTAAAACCAGACGGATTGTGTAAGATATGGCATCTCCCACGCAATATTTATGGTGCATTATTATTCTATGTTTGGGTATTTGCACACTTTAAAAAGAGGAATAACTCCTAACTGAATCGATGCATTTATCAGAACACAAAAGCGAATGAACACGAAATGATCTAGAAAAGGTCCTTCATATTGTGCAATTCCCCTCCCTTGTTTGAATACAAAAATCATTTTTCAATTGTCAGATTTACTTTCTCGTTGTCTTGCAGTTACTTTCTCGCATTTTATGGATTCACTCAAATTATGTTTCGTGAATTCAAGTTTTTAAAATACCAACCATGTTTTCTTTCAACAACAAAGAACTGAACATTTACTAATCACAAATCGAGAAGTACGAAGTGTGGTCTCGTCGGTTTATGTGTAGTCTTTTGTGTTTGATGTTTACATGTCGTGTGTCTCTTTTCCGTCTCGTGCTGTACTCGTCTTTTGTGTTTTTGCATAGGGTGTTTTGGTGTTTTACTGTTGATGCTGCAACGGGGTCTTGTTGGAGATCTCCTCCCTTCTTTGTAAGTCCGCATAGGCTTCAAGAAATCGTGTGGAGCCGCCGATCTTAAAGAATCGGAGAAAATAGAAATCATGGAGTTTTCTTAAAAAAAAAAGGAAATTGAATTTTATTTCTCAATGTACCCGTAAATCGGTTGACCATGTAATTACTTTTTTTCTATCTTTTTTTTTATTTTCATTGTAAAGTATGATTGGTTTCTTCTATGATTTTTTTTTGTTACAATGACTTCTAATGACAAGAAGATAACCGGTTGTCAGGTATAATTGGTCAACGTGCATATAGGCCTAGTTTTCATTTTGATAGAGAGTGTTGTCATGTAAATAAAGTCTCTGAGATGGTATTCGGACCCATGCAGTTGGGAAGAATGCCGAGAAGGCGTAAAGAGTATGAAAACCTCGAGTCATTTTCGGATTTTTTCAAAATGATGGTACTTTACATTTAAGTGGTGACCTGTATAGTTAATATTTTTTTTTTGGGGGGGGGGGGGGTTTGTCTCAATTGCGAAGAGGAAAATGCCCTGCGTTGTATGGTGATGAAACGCCGAGAAATGTCACCAGAGAAAATTCTGGGAACGTTGAGGGTTAGTTCGGATTAATGCTGATTTCACTACCCTGTCATTTAAAGTACTTGTGCACCGGAGAAGGCACGGAATTTCTTTTTTCGGATTATATTATGAACATAGTAGTAATCATAATCTTAAGTATGTATTTTGCTGTTATTTTGAAGTCGATTATAAAAAAGAAGATTTCTTTATTGAAAAAAAGGGAAAAAGTAAGCATCACTTCCGAAACTATAGTCCTTGATACATTCGAGGTTTCATCATTTTATGAATCAAGAAAATGTGGAATTTGAAAATCCTTGTAAATATACATATCTCTTAGTTTACATGTTTGTTAATGCATGTTTCTTTTTCCGATGTAGTTTTCATCCGGCGATTGTATTTCATTTATGATCGCCTCACTCTATCTCATGACAATTCGTTAATGACATTGACCCTTGGTAGTGTTAGCTTTTATTGACGGTTGTCTTATGATACAGGTTCTAGCATTAGCTGATTTACTTTTGTTTTGTTGATATTAATTTTCACTGACAAACGACATAAAAAAAGACGACGTTTCATAGCAATGAAAAAGTGCTACTTGACTAATATTGCTTTATTAGTTCATTTCAGTTGAAATTTTGATTGAATCAAAATAAATGAAATTTATATTTGACAATACAAGTTAAATGAACGAAACCTTGGAAAGAAAGATTACATTTTGGAAATTATTTGAATTTAGGAAAAGGCTTCTAAATTATTTTTTTAAATTTACAATTGTGATCAGAGAAGAGGTACAGAGAAAATCTGGAGTCATAACAGCCAAGAGCAATTAAGTTTGACGTGCAAATGTGTTATAGCAATCTTATAACGCTAAGAGAAAATTACGATGCAAAATACTTGATAGAAAATATGTTTACAGCAGCTATTTTAACGGGCCGCATGTTGTGAATAGAGAGAGAAATAAGAGTATACATGTTAATCTGATAGACTGAAGACGAAAGTCATAATACGAAGTCCGAAGCTGTGACGTGAGGTACCTCTATACACGATGTTACCAGTGTGGCCGGATGTTTAACCAGCCCTTCTCGAAAACAAACGGAGAGGCACTCGCAGATTATGGTACAGTGAAATCTGTCATAGCGATGTAGCGATCCGTGCAGAATCCAATGCACAGAACAATGTGCAATTAAAGTTGTAGAACCTGTAATCGTCAACAATTGGATAAAATTTTACTTGTAGAAAACAAACTGTGTTACTCTGGCATTGCCAAAGTTATGAACTTTCCGTTAATTAAAAGATCTAGCACTAAAACCCTCCAAAATATCAAAATATAAAGATGATTTATGGTAAATATTTCTGGCTTACAATATTAACAACGAAAATGGAAAACCCCGAAGTTACGCATGCGCATTACCATTATTAATAATGACATACATTATTCAACTTTATATAGGGTAACACGGATACATTTTCGCAGATTATGTAGTAGGTAGTTAACTTTCAAACCTTTCCAGATTGATGACAAGAAAACTTCGCGAGATAAAGCACACCTTTTACGACATGAGTTTATTTATAAATATTGTTTTTGTAAACATTGTCAATTCCTATGAATAAAATATGCTGTGTTTATATACCTGAGACAAGTGAACATTTTGTGTGTTTCTTTACCCAGTAAAACTTAAATGATAAAATAAGATAATATATACTCAATTTTCTAGAAGATACAGGTTCTACAACTCTAATGAACTACCTTATTTGACGCTTTATAACGAGAAAGTTTATACCCCGTCGCTTTTCTTGGTGCATGGCGTCACCTCGATTACGAGATGATCTTGGTAACGTTACTTATACCAAGATGAGTCACAGGTAGATCACTGAAGAAGAAATGATTGCTCAGAAGAAACAATGAGATGCTATGTGATTGGAGATGAAGACGAAAAGACGAATAAGTTCTCGAGAGACAAGAGAAACATCCGATCTAAATACAAAGATGCATCACATGTAGATCAATTAAGAAGAAATGATTGCTCAGAAGAAACCATAAGGTGCAATTTCTGGGAGATGGAGACGAGAAGACGATTTAGTTCTCGAGAGACTAGAGAAAAAAATGATGACACGATGATAAATCCATATGGTACAGAATTCCTTCCGTGATGAAATCGAGGTCCATATTTTCTTTCAATTCGACGGAGGTAATAACAAAGGACACGAAGAAGGCCCAGACGACAGGAAGGAACTATAAGATAAAAAAGGCTTTTGAAGAAGAAAAAAGAAGTGAATAAATTGTGTGTAGTGTTATTTCAGTGAAAAAAGCAGAGTAAAATGAAGTCTATAATGTATTTTTCAAATTTATGATAAAACTTGTATCTATTTTATTTATGAATTTTGATTTTTGTATGATGAAAAATGAACATTGATGTATCATACTGTTATTTGAACTATGACCTTAAATGAGTTTGTTCTGTTTTAAGATAATTAACAATTTAATCTCTGATTATCAAGGACGCTTTGAATGAACAATGGTGAATTTATTATGTCTATGAATATTGGGTCATTCGATAAAGACAGCGAAAAACTTGAGATAATGACTTAAATCTGCACGTCATTTATATTCATTTACTTGATCCTGACTTATTGGGTGCAATTATCTATATTATTGTGGTCAAGGCCTCGTGCTAAGACAATAACCAAGCATAGGTTCAAATTAAGAAAAATAAAAAGCCTTTGTTTGTGAAACACGAATGCCCCCGGTGGCATCTTTGTTAGTATAAACACTATTTTCTGTTAAGTACATGTATGTGAAAGGTCAAGGTCAGGGTCACTGGGTTAAAAGGTCAAAGGTCATGGTCACGAGGTCCAAAATTTTGGTATCTATGGAAAGGTCTTGTCACAAGGAATAGACATGTCAAATATGAAAGCTCTATCACTAACCATTCAAAAGTTATGCCAAATGTAAAAGTTTTTTAAAAGTAGGTCAAAGGTCAAGGTCAAGGTCACGAGGTCCAAAATTTTGATATTAATGGAAAGGTCTTGCCACAAGGAATACACATGTGAAAAATGAAAGCCCTATCACTTACCATTCAAAAGTTATGCCCAATGTTAAAGTTTTTAAAAGTAGGTCAAAGGTAAAGGTTATGAGGTAAAAAAAATATATCAATGGAAAGGTCTTGTCACAAGGAATACACATGTAAAATATGAAGGAACTATCACTTACCATTCAACGGTTATGCCCAATGTTAACGATTTTAAAAAGTATGTCAAAGGTCAAGGTCACGAGGTCAAAAATTTTGGTAAAAATGGAAAGGTCTTGTCACAAGAAATACACATATGAAATATGAAAGCCCTATCACTTACAAATCAAAAGTTATGCCCAATGGTTTTTTTTTAAAGTAGGTCAAAGGTCAAGGTCAATGTCACGAGGTCAAAAATTTTGGTATCAGTGGAAAGGTCTTGTCACAATGAATACACATGTGAAATATGAAAGCCCTATCACTTACCATTCAAAAGTTATGCCAAATGTTTAAGTTTTTGAAAAGTAGGTCAAAGGTCAAGGTCACAAGGTCAAAAATTTTGGTATCAATGGAAAGGTCTTGTCACAAGAATTACACATGTGAAATATGAAAGCCCTATCACTTCCCATTTAAATGTTATGTCCAATGTTAAAGTTTTTCGGACAAACAGACAGACAGACAGACTAACAGACTAACAGACAAACAAACGGACAGACCAAAAACTATATGCCCCGAATCTTTGATTCCGGGGGCATAAAAATACTGAAATGACAAATATGGATAATGACCATATCCCCGTATACAGTACAAAATCGATAATCCAGAAAATTAGAAACCGAAGGCATACAAAATCAGGATAAAACAGGAACCAAAGCAAATAAACAAAAACCTCCACCACATGAAAAGAAGCGAACTCCCGATATGGTAGTGAGACAAAGTGCCCAGGTAGACTAAGCATCTCCTGCTTGCATGCAACACCCGCCGCTTCAATTTGGTAGAACTGTCATATCCGGTTATTTCCATTTCGGAAGATATAGAGTACAATCTTTGGTTGGATGGTTTAAATGGTCTATGACAGAATATCATCACCATTCTGGAGAACGGGACATCATAGTTCTCCATATCGACCTTAGAACTTCCTCAGTGACTATGTTAGTCGGTCACAAACATATCCCTGACTGAGAAGCTTATCTGAAAGACGCCTAGCTCTCAGAAAAAATCCGTATATTTGGTACTTGCTCCGGCAAAGCGTATTAACTGAGATATGAACACGCCATAAGCAGGCGATGAAGGGACGTTGCTACTCAGAAAAGGAAAGTTTGTAATGCTGAAATTGAAGTCGTCACGTTTGTCATAGAGTGAGGTGTTCATGTGACCATCAGTGTCGTAGGACAACATTTTGTCCAAATAGGATGCTGAGTCATTTGTCTCTGTAGTTTCATTGACTTTAAGCTCCGAAAGATAGATACTGCTACTAAAATGTCAGTTATAAAGTTGTATATATTTAGATTGGATTTATTATTTTGCCTGTATAAATCTTGCTTATTTTCATAAGTGTGGGAATAATGTATCCATATGGTCTCTCCTCAAAAATATCTATGGTGAATTATTATTTAATGTTGGGGAATTTGTAGAAGGAGGAATAACTCTTAAATAAATCGATGCAATTATAAGAACACAAAAGCAAATTAATTCCCTAATATGTTTAATTGTAATATAGAGTTTTCAATACTGATTGATAAGAACTTAATTGCAAATTGATTTTATCTACGAGTTGGAGTAATGATTGTCAAATGATTGTCAATTCTACACGTGAAATACTAGCATATTGAGTTTATGTTAAAGAGATTTAAACAATCTTATCTTGGAGGGATAAACACGAAATTATCTAGAGATATGTCCATCTTTTTGTGCAATTTCCCTACCTTGTTTAAATACTGTTTATCATTTTTGAAATATCAGAATTACTTTCTCGGATGATATGGAGTCTGTCAAATTATGTTTCATGAAATAAACTTTGTTAGATTCTCAATGATGTTTTCTTTCCACGACAAAGTAGAGAACATTTATTAATCACACAACGAGAAGTACGAAGTGTGGCATGGAAACTCGCATCGGCTTACAATTGATCAGATGACTAAACAAAATTGGTACAGAATTAATACTAGACACATTGTTTTTCTCTCCGAATCATTTCTCCTCTTTTTTGTATAACGAAACAGCCTTTGGACATGTCTTACTTTGCATAAACATTTTTTTACTTGTGCAGCAAAGATACGATTTCTAAATCCCATTGAAACCTAGCACATTGCTTATGAAAGAAGTACCTATCATTAATTCAGTCTCAATATCAAATGCAAAATCATTGAATTTCGCAACAGCTCCATTAAAATTTGTCAAATTCGGTGATTATCTCGATGTAAATATTGATGTAGAGATCAGGTAAGTATTTCCAGTTCGGTAAACTTTGCAAGAAGGGAAGAGATCTCCAACAAGACGCCGCTGCAGCATCAACAGCAAAACACCAATACACCCGATGCATAAATACAAAAGACGAGTACAGCAAGAGACGGAAAAGAGACACACGACATGTAAACATCAAACACAAAAGACTACACATAAACCGACGAGACCAATGGGCAACCGGTGCCGACTTTGGACGGCCATTTGTTGCGCAAGTAGCAAATGGTGTGGTTATCCTGGATTACGTGCGTACAACCCTCTCACATCTCCAATTACCCAGAGGTCTCAAAGAACGTTCAATTGTGGTGTAAAACAAGAGTATTTTACTTTCTTATTTGATAAGCGTCAAGAAAACTTTATCAATTTTACTAACCTGAACAATGGATAATTACCAAATACCATGCTAAAGTCACAAGAACAATATTTTTATGCATATTTTCGCTTTGAACAATCCGACAGCATACAACAAACACAATATCGATGTCGAAACGCATTTCAATATATATCTTATAGAATGTATAATGGATCATCAATATTCATGTAGAGTTATATGAACTAATCGCCACATCTCAAAATAAACAAGATAGGCACAAACTGAATAAAAAGTCACTTCACTACAACGTATTCCTTTGTGATACGAATATAGATTGTTCAAGTCCTTCCTCCTAAGTGCATTATTATGAAATCAGATATTGTTATACATCTTAGAAAATGTTCTGCAAATATTGGAATAGAACTTTTTTTTCTGTGCTATAGACAGTAACGACAAAATTAATCTTAAATTACAACATACAAAAATGTATTTTTTTTCTATATAAAGAACACTCGTTTAGTTAATGATAAAAGAAATAGATCTCGATTTTTTTTTCAAAATCTTTAGAGCAATCAGACCATATTTTGTTACATGTATTACCAGACATGCACGTTTCGGTTTCTAAACCCTCGTCAGTGATCCTTAGTCTAAACAATGTAAAATGGCCAAAAAGTATGAAAATAATTATATCCAAGAACGTACCAAAAGACGGAGCAGAAAGGGTGGGAAATGATGCTACAGGACCAACATTTTCGAAATTTCAAGAAATTTTGTAACAGAAAATTTCAAATGCGTTGAAGGTACAGACGATCAACTTCGGTTGATCGAACTTGGCTGCATGTGCCCTCGGGGACTCCTTGTCAACCAGCGGTGACTTTCACCAAGTAGTTCAAATGTTAAACGTCTCCAAATTCAATAGCATCATTTAAGACCTCATGAATTTACAGCATGGACCAGACATGCACGTTTCGGGTACTAAACCCTAGTCAGTGATCATCAGTCTAAACAATGTAAAATGGCCAAAAAGTATGAATATTATTATGTCCAAATATGTACCAAGAGACGTAGCAGAATGGGTTGGATATGATGCTACAGGACCCGATATACGCCTCAAACAATTCAATCTCAAAGATACTGGACCTGCTGGCCTTAATCTGTCCAATATATTTAAGAATAGATTGTTTTCGGCGTATATCCATTACATACATCAATGTTGTTGAATGTCACATGTTTGATCATTGAATATCTGGGGTTTGAAAGAGGTCGGCCGTAGAAACAATATAAAGATTACTTCACCTTGAATGTGAAAAGGTGTAAAATTGTATTTGTATTAATATTCACTCACCACGAATGTGATTTTGTTCTCGTGTTCAAGTAGCTACACAATGCATACGAGTTCTCGGTTTAATATCTAATGGCAAGTAGTAAAAATTTTTTGTAAGGTCATGTGTATTATTAATTCATTCCTCATTCATAGAGCTCCTTTTTTCAAATTTTCATTTTTGTGGATAATAATCCTCCTCTACATGTAACTATATTGAACATAAATGCACCGATCGAGGATACTGTACTTTTGCGTTACGAACATGATCACGAGACTGTCGAAGATTCAATGTACGATCGATTACAATAGAGTTATTTTGCTTATTTGGCTTTTGCTTTTATTGATTCTTACGTCAACATTTATTTTGCCATTGGTATCATGAATATGGATTCCTCAAGTGAGGTTTGAACTTTATGAAATATTAGATGATAAGCCGACAGAAACACCGCAGTAAAAGTTATCAGGGAGTATTTTGAAAATGCTTATTCCTCCGAGAAAGCATATTTTATTCAGATAGCAATTTGCCATTCAACAGTTTTTTTTTAACATTTTTGACATCTTCAACCACTGAACATAGTTTAACAGAAATAAACAATAAAAAAAGTTAACGCATAAAAAGATTGTGGTACATGTACACTTCAATTTTCGATTTGTTTATCGATGTCAATCATGACGGCACAGTGCTCGTATATGACTGTAAAGAGTTGTTCCTGATTGAACGTCTGTATGAGTCTATATGAGTGAATTATCAAGATACTTGACTCTAAACAGTGGGCTTATATGTGTGCATTGTATCAAAAATGATTTTAAAAAACCATTATTATTAAGACAATAGATAACAACCTCTACGAAAACTTGTAGATACTTTTTTTTGTTATTTTAATGATCAATGTAGACTATTCATATGACTATGTATTGTTTCCCTTTATCTGGCAGTTGCTTTACATTTGTTAGAACTAGAGTCATATGTAGCCAAGTTGATTAACTTCGGTCGATCATTTCTTCAACGCATTCGAAAATTTCTGTTATCAAAATTTCTTGAAATTTCTCAAACTTGGGTCCTGAAGCATCATACTCCACCCATCCTGCTACGTCTTTCGGTACATTTTTATACATACTAACTTTCACAGTCTTTGGTCACATTACATTGTTTAGATTGAGGATCACTGACGAGGGTTAAGTACCTGAAACGTGCATGCTGGTCCTTGCTGCAAATTTATCTATTCTGAAATGATGCTATTGAATTTGAAGACGATTAACATTTGTACCACTTGATGAATGTCACTGCTGATGGACCAGGAGTCCTCGAGAACACATGTAGCGAAGTTCGATCATTTTCGGTTGATCGTTTCTTCAACGCATTCAAAAATTTCTGTTATCAAAATTTCTTGAAATTTCTAAAATGTGTATCCTGTAGCATCATGTCCCACCAATCCCGCTACGTCTTTCGGTACATTATTTACATACTAACTTTCACACTCTTTGGTCATATTACATTGTTAAGATTGATGATCGCTGACGAGGGTTAAGTACCCGAACCGTGCATGTCTTATCCATGCTGATAATCAATTTGTTCTGAAATTATGCTTTTTGATTTGAAGACGTTTAATATTTGTACAAGTATGAAATTTGATCTCTTTACTTTTTCCAGCATGAGCAAAAAAAAACAAAAAACGGAGTATTCTTTATAATTTCATGCCCTTTTATGCCTACATGTACATGTATATGCCCTTTTATATAGATAACAACCTCTACGAAAACTTGAAGATACTTTTTTTGTTATTTTAACGAGCAATGTAGACTATTCATATGACTTTGTATTGTTTCCCTTTATCTGGCATTTCCTTTGCATCTGTTAGAACTAGCGTTATATGTAGCCAAGTTGATCAACTCCTGTCGATCATTTTTTCAACGCATTCGGAAATTTCTGTTATCAAAATTTCTTGAAATTTATCAAACGTGGGTCCTGAAGCATCATACTCCACCCATCCTGCTACGTCTTTCGGTACATTTTTAGACACACTAATTTTCACACTCTTTGGTAATATTACATTGTTAAATTTAGATTCAGGATTATTTACGAGGGTTAAGTACCTGAAACGTGCATGTCTGGTCCATGCTGCAAATTTATCTATTCTGAAATGATGCTATTGAATTTGAAGACGATTAACATTAATTTTGTACCACTTGGTGAGTGTCACTGCTGGTGGACAAGGAGTCCCAGAGGGCACAAGTTTGATCATTTTCGGTTGATCTTTTCTTCAACGCATTCAAAAATTTCTGGCCCATTTCTTGAAATTTCTAAAATGTGTATCCTGTAGCATCATGTCCCAACCAATCTCGCTACATCTTTCGGTACATTTTATACATACTAACTTTCACACTCTTTGGTCATATTACATTGTTAAGATTGATGATCGCTGACGAGGGTTAAGTACCCGAACCGTGCATGTCTTGTCCATGCTGATAATCAATCTGTTCTGAAATTATGCTATTTGATTTGAAGACGTTTAATATTTGTACAAGTATGAAATTTGATCTCCTTTTTCCAGCATGAGCAAAAAATTCGGAGTATTCTTTATAATTTCATGCCCTTTTATGCCTACATGTACATGTATATGCCCTTTTCCTTAGACTGTGTTCAGTACATGTTTGTACTTTAAGCAATCCGTTTCTAAACTGCATATATGTTTTATCTTTCGACTTAGGCTGTATAGCATTGACTTTTTTGTGCTATTTGATGATCTGATTTGATTTGTACGAATATATTATATCACTTTTCATCTGTAATAATCTTCCTATTGTATAATATAACAACAATAGAAAGGGAAGGAACCCAATTTGCTGACCACTTTTCCTCATGAAAGACAATGAGTTCCAGTGAAATGGCCTCCATCCTGAAGAAGGCTTCGGTTGTATCCTTTGAATTGAGCAATTTATTGACTAATGTTGTGAAACCACAGGAAGCAAGTGCTGCAAGTTATATACAAGTGTGTGTCTTTCGTGTCGATAAGCCAAGCGAATACGACCATTTTGGGCTCTGGCTTTATTAGTTCCAATATCTGCTCAGCAAGCGCTCGTCAGAAATACCAGAAACATTACAGAAGAAAGGGAGGTCTCCAACAACACCTTGTTGCAGCGCCAATAGCAACTCCCAAAACACCTGTAAACCACAAAGACACGCACAGAAAGAGACTCAGTCGTACAAGAAACGTCAAATAATAGAAAAACATACAACACAAATGACCACACATAAACAAACGAGAACAATGGGCAAACAGGAAGCGTTTACTCAATTAGAGGATACTTGATTGACCGACAAATTTTCAACATTTCTGCAACCACTGAATATAATCGATAACTTTACAGGGAGCAAGTACTCAAGGCTGCCTACAAAGTTCCTGTTTTTCGAGCCGATCAGTCAACTTTCAATTCTAGGTGAAAGTACGATATTCTAATCATATGTTTTGATGAGTACAAACTTATCAAAGTTCGTTAAAGACCTACTTGAACATCTTGAATGTTATCTACTTTATGTAAAAAAAAAATTTTTAAAATTCAACTTAATACTCTCATGCATTGTAAGTATTTTAAACATAGAAGAGAAATGCAATTTTACAATTAATATGAAATAACTTCTATTCTGTTAATAAGTTATTTGATATTTTAATAAATGAGCTTTGGTTAGATGATCGTGAAATAAACTTAAGTTCAGGTAAAAAGGATAAATGTCATCTTTATATTTCACAACCATGGGACGCACAAATGATGTTTTTGAATTATGTAGTTACGAATATATCTATATTGCTATAGCGACGGTATTTTATGGGTATTCATGGAAATAACGCTGAAATTCCCCAAATATGTGTAACTTGATTTTTCAAGCCATGGACATTTCTTTTGCCAATGTGATGAAAACACCTAGCACCTGTGCCAAAATCTGTTCTTCAACCTCTAAAATAGTCAAAAACAGGCCAAAAAATACCTAGAATAACTCGTTATTATCATTTTCTTTCATTTTGACTTAATACCAACGATCACCTCATATTATCTTGCACTCCCACAAACAGGTAAAAAAAACTATGTTTTTACAGTTGAACATTCAAAGATATTTTTTTCATAATCTGAGTTTTGACAACGATTTTCATGGCAACATAATGCTACAAGATGTGAAATTTTCTTATATATGAGGTTGTTAAAAGTTTGTACTCGTTATTAATGCAACTGAGTTTTGAATTGATTAATATAGTATGTCTTTATTATATTAACATTCATTATTATACAGAAAGTTTTTCGCCATACCAAATCTTGTATAATATGGTATCGAGGTCCATCCTTTTGACAACCATTTGTATATGAGTAATCGTGAGACGTTACCTTTTGAATTTCCTCTATTTTGGCCTCTAAATCAGTGATGATACTCTGTTTGTTGTAATACACATATGATGCGATGAAATATTACGATAAAACATATTTTCGTAAGGATAAATGCGAAATCCTGTTGTTAGGGAAACCGTTCACAAAATTTATCATTTGAACATATTTTCTTCATAATATCAGGTTCTTGGAGGGAGATGAACATAAGGTAATTTTCAAAAATAATTCCAAAAAAATGTAGAAAAATAGGTGTTTTCCTTCCTGCGTTTGACCAGTTTGAAAGTTAAAAAGCAAACTTTAGCAAATATTTTGCGTCTTTGATGTCACATAGACAAAATAAATGTCCAATACTGGAAAAGTTCATGCATCAAATGTTTCGGAAAATCTACAATTCCCCATGAGTTCATGCTCTTCAAATACGGTTTGCATAGTAAATCATTAATGGTTTCTGTACTTGAATGAGTATCCCATTTTACAGAGAATCTATATTAAACTTTGCCATATTCTACATTTTCAAGTACTTCGCGGTACATTTTTCGCCCTGTAATGAAAATAAAGCTGCTGTACCCGTGAACAGTGGTTAGTGAATTATATTAGCTAGAATCAATTGTCACAAAAAGAAAGAATGAAGCTACACTGTGAATGATTATAAAGTTCTTTTTTGTTGGGGGGAGGGGGTGGCAATGAATAATACTCAGTAGCTTTTACTGACTCTTATGAAAGCCATTATCTTGCAATTTATATTATAAAATTTCCTCTCTTTTTTTTGTCAGTTGTGATAGTCCTATCTAATAAATATAAAATGATTTGCCCAGAGTTAACATCAATAGTACATTTGTATGTGCAATTTCCGAGAGCATTCCTTATCAGAAATTAATGTTTATCCCTTAGAGAAGCTGGGACAATTTGACATTTGAAAATTTTGTTGATGAACTCTATTCATTAGCAAATGAATAAACTGATAGTAAATTATCAATTTCCTCGCTTTAACTATCAGTTGATATATTTCATTAATTGTGTTTGTAACATTTATAATAATATGCCACCTATCTCATTTTTTGTCATACCTTTTAAATTATTTGGCCATATTCCATTGTTCGGATTGAGGATCACTAACGAGGGTTAAGAACCTTACACGTGCAAGTCTGATCAAAGCTGCAAATTTATCTGTTCTGAAATGATGCTATGAATTTGAAGACTTACATTTGATAAGGAAATCATTATCTATAAACATTATCAACATACTTTAGTCCTCTTCAAGATATTCATTAACACATCTGTGTTCTATGCGTTTAGATATCTTCTTTTTTCACGTTACATTACAGAAGGCTATCTAACACAACAATTATGCGGGTAACTCGGTTACCGGTCATGAGGAAAGGAGATGGCTATGTAAAACGAATATACACTATTTTAACATTTATTAATAACTTTGTAAATGTCTTTTATTAGTGGTCACTTAATCCCAATGTTCGCCTTGATTCATTTGGGCTAATTAATATTTTGATGTCGTCTGTAGTGGACGGTCATTATTCCTAATATTGAATCTGGCCCCGCCGTCAACAACCTCCCTCAACTCCTCCCTCACCTTTAAAGCATTGGTGTTTTTCACTCAAATCCCCATTTGCTCACTCAAGTCGCCGTCACCACTCAAATATGTGTTTATTTGAGGAAAAACTCACGTATTTAGGGGAGCTTCGTAGCACCCTCATATTCCCCCTCAAGTACATACCATATCTTGAATTCCTTGTAAGATGATAAGAAAGGACAACCAGAGTTATTTTATACAACTTTATGTTAAAATAAACAAAATAAGTCCGGACATGAGGAAAGGAGGTGGCTATGTAAAACGAGTATACACTATTTTAACATTTATCAATAACTTTGCAGATGTCCTTTCTTAGTGGTCACTTAATCCCAATGTTCGCCTTGATTCATTTGAGCTAATTAATATTTTGATGTCGTCTGCAGTGGACGGTAATTATTCCTAATATTGAATCTGGCCCTGCCGTCACCAACCTCCCTCAACTCCTCCCTCATCTTCAAATCGGAGTTTTCACTTGTCTCACTCAAGTCGCCATCACCACTCAAATACGAGTTTATTTGAGAAAAAACTCACATATTTAAGGGAGCTTCGTAGCACCCTTATTTTCTCCCTCAAGTACATACCAAATCTTGAATTCCTTGTAAGATGATAAGAATGGACAACCAAATTAATCTAAACAACTTTATATTAAAATATACAGAATAACTCCGGCTGAAATGCTTTGTTTACTTCATCAAGTTGCCGCTCATCTACTTTCAACTTTCTTCGTTGTCATTATTAACGCGAATAGACATCTCTAACCTTAACATTTCGTACTTCGCTCTAGTCGTGAAAAATACATGTGCAGCTTTCAAGCGTTTTTGAAAATAGTCTACTGTCCGCGCGGCTCACTTCGGAAACTGGATAAACGCTTTTGTTTACTTTATTATGCAAAAATTAAAATAAAATCTATATAATTGAATAGTCGTAAATTTTGGTACATGTTATATGGTCGTTGGTTCAGGCAATCATATTATACAGATAAAATAAATTTTACATGGGGTGTTTTCAATGTTAAATTTCAGCGTGACGTCGCCAAAGGGCAAGGGGCGGTAAGGGGGTTTCTAGGCCCAAAATAGTTGCTAATTCCAAAGATTTAAAAATATTGAAATTGAAACTAAAATTCGTAAAAGGAAGCTTGTCTGTAATAGATTCATCATGAAAAATGTTTAATTTCATTATTTCGTTAGAGTTATCCCCCTTTGAAATCACCTATGAAACCGGAAATGAACAAAAAATCAATACATTTTCACATTCAATAGCAAAATTAGACTTGGCCACATCAAAACAACAAGTTCATATTTTTTCTGTATACCCGTATAAGTATTTTGTAAATGCTGTGAAAGTATGAATCTGTTGTTTTCATGTGGCCACATAGAAAACGGAAGGAAATCAATGACTGTTACCATACGAGCGGGTCATTTTTGAAACAGAAATACACCTTTTAACTTCAATAATACAAGAATAATTTGAGTAAAATCGATACAATTCAATAGATCTTCTTTTGTTGTTATTGGTGATATTTATTATTCATTCCCACATGCACGAAATCAAATAATACAGACAAAAATGTCTTTCAAAAGTTTATTATCCTCGTAACGTAACGAATATTCAGGACGACAGAATGACGTCATACTGAATATATGACGTCATATATGTTCGCGACTTTGATATTGCTTGTATTTAGAGAAAAAAAAAGTAAAGTCAAAGTGATCATTTCATATGCATATTGAATCGAAATGACAGAGTATCTAAATGGGTACAGTCGGCATTTATTAAATATGTCAAACTTTAAGCCAGAATCAACGTATAGAAATATTTTGAAATAAAAAAAAACCATGAACAAACGAACAAGAAACAAGAAAAAGGAGAAAAACTAAACAAACAACATCAACACCCAGAACACACACAAAATCAACCAATATAACCCTCCGTTAAAAAATATTCATTTCATATCAAATTGAGAGATGAAGGCCATGTAACATAGACACCACCGCGTATGATTTGCCGTCCACGAGATGTACTTATTTTTGCTAATTCAGGGGGAAAATATCTGCCGTATCTCATTTTCTACTGAGAAAAATCTCTTATTTATATCAATATTAGGAAAATTGTATGTACACAATACTCGCAGAGTGTCCGTTGCCGTGAAATTACGCGCCGTGTCCGTCTGGACAATTTTCGTTAATATTGACAGCATATTTTCTATAAAATATTTTCAATGAAATAAAAAAGATAAAGAATCATCATCATCTTAATTCGGGGAGATTTATTTTAACATATATTGATAATTACAGTCAGCATAAAATCAGGGCGTTTAGAAAGAAGGAAAACGTACATACTGAAAAATTCAGCTCCCTTTATTTCGTTATCTATCTAGTTAGAGCTGAATTTAAATAAGACTGTAAAATGATGCAAGTAATACAGTAGACATTATTGAGTGCTAAACTGGAAGGTATTATAGGTGGCGCTATAATAAACAATTTTATGTTTAAATTATCGATTACTAATAAACATTATCCGCATACTGTTGAATTTCTAAATCGAATCCTTTCTATGTAAAACAACGTTACTGGTGTAATTAATAACAATATAATCATGCGGCGGTGGATCTAGGGTTTCAGAGAAAGGGGGGCCTAAGACAAGTTTTAAAGAAAATTGTTCATAGAGAAAAGGGAGATAAAAATCAAGAAGTCTTACTGAGCGGTACTGTAGCCAACGCATCATTGAATTATTAATTTATTTCAATATTTTATTTACTTATCTATTTATTTATTTATTTTATTTTTTTTTTTTTTTTTTTTGATAAGGTTTGCATCAAAGGGTTGTGTTGAAATTAAGACATGCGATGTTATTCTTGAAACTGGCGAGCGGTAGCTAGCCAACGATTTTTCAAAATAGAAAAACAAATTCTATTTGACCACCACAAAGAGGAGATCGGAGCCCACTCATACCCCTCTAAATTCGCAATTCAAATACATTAGCAAAGACATCACAATGCAAAGTTAGCTGAAAAAAGAGCATCAAATAGTGCCAAATAATTCTGAATCAATGACTTTTTGCGAAAGAGGGGGGGAGCTTCGTTTTTCTGCTTCATCTGGGCTGGTCTTCTGGGGATGAATCGGACGAGAAAAAAATTCAGCCTGGAAAAAGGGGAGGGGGTTAGAATAGGGTCTGCTGGGTTACCGGAAATACACATACTTTTTTTAAAAGACCTTGGTGAAAAGTATCATTATAACTTAAGATTTCGATAAGTCAACAAAGGGGTGTCCCAATTACCCCTCATTATATTATAGTGAAACCTACCATGTACATATACTAGTATTATATCTTGATATTGATAGAATATCTACACAATTAATAGCATAAAATTTAATAGTATTAGAATATAGTAGCAAATTACCTACAGACAGCGTTACATTACCATGTGATCGTAACGTCATATGACGTCAAAATCAGTGTAAAATATAGCTGACCATCCTGTCTTCAAATTAGTGTAGAATCGCAACGGGATGTCCGATTCTCAAAATTTAAATTGATTTATACTCTGTAGATCCTGTATTTTCAATGTTCAATATTTGTCCCAGTTTTGAAATTGGGCCGATTTTGGCCCTTACCGCCCCTTGCCCTTTATTATTGAGCATATGGTGCGAGTAACGACGTCACGGGAAAAATTAGCATTGGAAATGGCCCATCTAAAACTTGTTTTGTTTTTAAAATTTGATTGCGTGCACTGACCATCATACAACTTATACCAAAATATACGACTAAGCGAGATCTAATGAATGGTATCAATTTCATTAAAATTTCTGAATGATAAAATAGTCAAAATCACATTTATCTAGTTTCCGAAGTTATCCGCGGGTACAGTAGTTTATTATACAAAACAAAATACAGGGAAATGCAAAAGGGAAGGCTCATTGCCTATAGATATGTATATAAGGCCATTTCTTTGTTATTTTCTGTTTTGCGTCCTCGTTCTGGTAGGTTTTGAGCCAAAAGTCATAAAACAAAACAAAATGAAAACGATAAAATATTTAATGCAAATTTAATGCACTTTGTACAAAAATTATAGAGAAATTGTTTAGCTCTTTATATTACATGTATCACATGTAAAAATGTAAAAGTACTTCAATGATTGAAGATATTTATTCTTTTGTTGTCTAAAATCTGTTAATATTCAACTGAAACAAGTTTTCTTCAGATTTCACATGGTACTTATAGTACTTCACATATAATGAAATTGCAACTTTGTTTGCTTGTTTGTTTATCTTCCTGGCTGGCTGGTAGGTTTTTCAATTTCAAAAGGACGCAAAACAGAATAAAAACAAGAAATGGCCTAATTTTGTAAAACTATGTGTATAAAAACAAAATAACTTGAAATAACATTGATTTGGAAAATTTGGCAATCCAAAAAAAGAACGAAAGAAAGAAAGAAAGAAAAAAGATAAGCTGGCCTGGGGACTCTCGCGCTACTAATCAGACATACAGCTTGTTCAAAATGGTATATACATGTAATCTTAAATAAAGCCTCATTTTAGGCATAAATGTATTCCGAAGAAGAACTTTTTTGGAAAGGAAATATATCTGTTGCCAAACAGGAATTTTTCAAGGTTATTCTGTGGCCGATTATGAGACTCATTCGCATTCCCGAAAAGGCCGTTTCCCAAATTCTGGGAATTACTCCCAAATTGAAACTTCGCGATGTACATACAGTTCAGTCAAATAACATAAATATCTATCAATACAGTGTTGCCTCTCGTCATCGATTTACCGATGTTTCTTTCAGTAATGTATAGAAGTAGAGAATACCAAAAAAAAAGTAAAACAAAAAAAGAAAATTAGGATGACAAATTTTAATGCAAAAATAGGGACCCTTGGCATATTTTACGAAATGTTTTATTACTACTTGGTACTTATCACTGTAACAAACATATTTATGTCTAATTTCATCAATAAAAAATAAAATCTTAAATATCATGACAAGTTAGAAATTAGATAATGTATACAAAAACCAAGCGTGGATCTAAAGAGATGGGTGTGTTAAGGACCCCTTCCTGGAATTGCAAAATCATCCTTATTTTCCCCGTTTTTACGTATAATTCCTTTCAAAATCAAATGTTGGATTGCCGCCCCAACCCCTCCTCCTCTCCCACGTCATTCTTGACTCGGTCTTGACTCTTCCAGAAAAAATCTATATTTGTCCATGAAAATTACATAGTGTACATGATTAGTTATGAGGTTTGTTACTGACCGTCTACAGAAACGTTTGATATTATCTTTGATTGATATGAGCTAAGGTTTTGATGTCGTCTTTAGTGGACGGTCATTATTCATCTTGGTGGACCAAGAGTTTCATCGCATTCTGCCAGACGCTTCATCGCAAAGTACCCTTGGATTCAGGGGTCCCCAGTTTCGACAGGATTTCTGTCGGCGGCCCTATTATGACGTCACGTCATTGTAGTTTAATGACGTCGGAAAACAACAAATGCGATTACTTTTCATTTTTGGCGCCATAATTTAGAACAGTTATTCTAACTTTATCCCTATCTTCAATCTGAATTTATGTAATTTCCTTTTTAATTAATTTGAAAAATACATGGGACCTAAGGGGTGAAGGCAAGGTCATATTGAGAGTGGAAAGTAGTGGAAGGAACCTATGACGTTGCGGTGGAAGACGGGTCATTATTGTGCTCACGGCTGTTGTTTGACTTGGACTATCTGTGTTTAAGCTTTTGGGTGTTTCAGAGTATTCGATTTCCAGATGTTCTGTTTCAGTCGACAGGAGGAAAAAGTACACACTTTCAACAAAATATATTTGCTTTTTCCATTGCCTATATTGTCTTGAATATTTTCGAAATGTGTGTTTGTTACACTAGTTACATTAGTTGACTTCTTCATCTTAAATCTTTAACAATGAAATAAAAGTTTTCAAAGGTTTTTCCTTCTATGAATAGATTGATGTACTATGATTCAACAAGACTTAAACTTAAGTAAAATGTAACCTAAGGGGATATTAAAAGGGTTGTAACTTATTTAATCTATTGACCGGACACTTGAACTTGAAAGTCAACTGCAAATTACAATAGACCTTTTTACCTATAAAATTGTCACACACACACTCTCTCCCCCACCCACCCACACACACACCCTCACCCCCACACACACACACCCTCACACACACACACACCCTCACCCTCACACACACACATACCCTCCCTCACACACACACACCCTCCCTCCCACACACACACACACACCCTTACTAACATGCACTATGACGGTACATTTGTATATCATATTTCCTTGATGCTTAGGGATAATGTTTCAATCAGCAAAGCAGAATGGTAGGAAAGGCAACTTCATTTTCTCAAAATTGTAAAAGTTTAAGTGACACATTGTCTGACTTTTACCTCCAAAGGTCTTGATTTACATCATGGGGGTTGCAAGTACATGACTTTGTATCTTATTTCAACTTTAAGAAATTGAAACATGATGAATAATTATTTCTTTTAGTTCAATCTACTCACAAACAGATTCAAAGAAATTTCATACATTTTGCAACTTCATCATCCAGACAAACCGTTCTTTTGTCGCACCACTATGACGAAGCGACTCTATGACGGGCCCTGTCCAAACATCTCTAAAGAAAACATGGTCCGACCATCTGACCCCTCTGAATGTCAGTCGGACTCCTTGGGTGATAACATGAATGAGCTCGTTACAGCCGGCAGAACATGGAGAGTATTCTGTTTGTCCCCTTTTGATATCCATTTACATATCAATCTGTGTTTGCTTGTGACCCTGTGTTTCGCGGTCTTGTTCACGTGGTCATCTGACAGAGAGGAGGTTATTTTATACTACAATTGTGCATTTTTCGAGACCTTTTGATCACCGGAAAAAGTGGGAAGGTTTAGCGCAAGCATCCAGATTGCTCCTGACGGTATAACGTATGTTTCCAACAGTATATCCAACATATACCCTTCGGAACCACATAACACAATACGTTTATAAATCCCTATTCTAATTTATGTGACATGTTTAAACTCTTTATACAATGTACACCCTTAGAGTGTCTCACGTATCGCTTTAGAGGTGACATTGCTACGGAGGATTAACAACGACCGACAGAAATTATTGCGATGCGAAATATGAAAAAAAAAACTGCTTCTTGTTTATTACAATTGCAAACAATCAAATTGTAATCAAGAATAATCTTACTTGTTCTGTTGTTTATAAGTGGAGAATGCCATTTACAAACTCATAGTTTTACGTCACAGTATGACATCACTTGAGCAAAGAAAGTACAGCGAATCATGACGGCATACTTAAAAGGTGCGCTAAAGTTTGTAACGTGCAAATTTACGTAGGAATACATTTTACAGTACAAACAACATGTATTTCAAGTGAGTCGGTTTGCGGCAAGTTTATCGTCGTTATACGTGCTTGTTGAAATATTGTGTGAATGGGTGAAACAAACAAAAATAACTAGAATTTGTGTTTACTGTTTCTATGTCGTATGTCTCTTTTTCGTTTTTTGCTGTACTCGTCTTCTCTATATTTTGGCATTGGAGATTTTGGTGTTATGCTGTTGGTGCTGCAACCGGGTCTGGTTGGAGATCCATCCCTCCCTTTTATCGTCTCTTGTCTATGGTGTGTTCATATTGCTATTAAAGAGCAAACTCAAACAACAACGATTTCGTTCTGAAGTAGCACATTTGTGAGCGGCTGAATTTTTCACTGCAAAATATTTGGACGATACCATGTAAAAACATTTTATCATCATGTTTGAATTTATTTTTTAAGAAACATCTCAGAAACCAATTTTAACAATTTAAATTGGTGTCTGATGTGGTTCGTGTGATACGCAATTTCAAATGGCTTCACAAAAACAAACTGTAAAAGGGGTTTGGAACTAAAAATGTTACAAACAAAAAAAAAAGTAAACATTTTACAGGTTATGACCCCTGTATGACCTGAGTTTCTGGCAAACAGAGGTTTCTTACTCTCCCCGGATATCTGGGTTCTTTGTAGAATGTTTAAATTGATTGTATTATATAGACTACTATAGACGATTTATTTTTGTAAAATAGGTAGTGCAATTAATAGCAATTTGCACAAGACATTATGATGTTTGGCAGGCTTTTGTATCAACGGAAATGCATTTTTGAGCTACATTGTATAGTTTATGTCTTATTTCTTCCTCGGATTTCTTGCGGATGTCGCTTTTTTTCAATTATACTTTTATGTTTCTTGTTCTATGTTCTCAAACTGCGACAAATGATCAAAACTTCCATTTTTTATAATCTATAAACTTCCTTCTTACATACTTATAAAATATGTAATATACTAGTATGCATATTTCATGTGATATATGAATAATTATTTTTAAATTCTAATTAGCATGGCGCGTTTTAAAAAACGACAGTGCCTTTTGCGCTTGCACTGGATGCTGGAGGTTGGTCATCGGATTAAGTTTTCCTCCCTGTTTCTATAGAACTGTACATGAAAGAAGGGAGGCGATCTCCAACAAGAACCCGTTGCAGCACCAACAGCAGAACACCAAAACACCCGATGCAAAAACACAAAAGACGAGTATAGTATGAGACGGAAAAGAGACATACGACATGTAAACATCAAACACAAAAGACTAGACATAAGAATTTTCATCTTAGCACTTGAGTGCTAAGATTAAAATTATCTTCTATATGTGTCATTAAAGAGGTTGATATCAGAGAGGTTTAGTTACAAGTTCTTTCAACGTGTACGTATGACGTTCATGTACACGTCACCGTTTGATGTCATAATCAGAACACGTCGTTAAGTTACACGTACGAATCGTAGTAAGTAAGTAGGTGTAGCTATGTAGTAAGGTGAACGTGTAGCTAGCTGAAGAATACATCGAGATTCGTAAAACCTCGACACAAGGAAAGTTAGAATCCTAAACGTGTTTTATAACACGGAAACTGGAAGTTTGATAATTTTGATAAGTCTGGAAAATTTCAAAGAAGTTACCTTCTGTCGTTTAGTGTAGAGCGTCGTTTACAACACATCCATAACGTGTAGCTATACGTCACGTCATGACGTCATTTGAACAAAGATCGCAGGAAGTGAACGTACATGTCGCGCTAAAACTTGTAACTAAACCTCTTTATTTCCTACGTGTAACTTGTATTCTTGTCAGCTATTGTGACGTCATCATTTATTGTGTATAACGTCATTTACAATACAAGTTACACGTCAACAGTGAACATGATGATTCTTTAAAAAAAATTCAGATGAACGAATATAGTGAAAAAGGTGGCGCGGATAAGATTTTCTAACCAACATACATTGTGACCTTAGAATTTAATAGCTATTCTCTGTAAGCATTTGCACTTTTATGAAGGACGCATGGCACGGCATGTCTCAGATTTTGATATCAACAAAATCAGGGAATTTCTTATTACTTCCATCCTTTTTTAAAAATATGTATGAGTTATTGGAAATACAAAAGGAAAATACACAACTTTATGACAAAAAATTGAAATATCATATAAATATCGAATTTTTTTAGTCTAAGTTGATGATGCTCACTCTTCACGGGCACTTGAACCTGCTTGCTTTCAGGGATTCGCCATTGCCTTTTTGATATAGACTTACACAATTATGTCGGTAACAGGACTTTCAGTCCATAAACCGGTCCGTCCACATGTAAAGTCGATCCGTCCCCAGACCATCCGTCCACAACCCTGTCCGTCCACAAACTAATTTTTACCCTTACTAAAAATGAGGTCTAAGGCGATCCGTCCACTGCTGTGTGTTTCATTGTACGTGTATGTAAGAAGGTATATGTATTGGTTTAGACGATCCGTCCACCACATACTTATACATAAATAGTAATATTTAGTCTATCCGTCCACTCTGTATTTGTACCATGGACCTTAAATGATGCTATTCAATTTGAAGACGTTTAACATTTACACCACTTGGTGAGTATCACTGCTGGTGGACCAGAAGTCCCCGAGGGCACATGTAGCCAAGTTCGATCAATTTCGGTTGATCGTTTCTTCAACGCATTCTAAAATTTCTGTTATCAAAATTTCTTGAAATTTCTAAAAACTGGGTCCTGCAGCATCATATCCCATCCATCCTGCTACGTCTTTCGGCACGCTTTTTCGACATAGTAACTTTCATACATTTTTGCAAATTACATTGTTTAGAATTGAGGATCACTGACGAGGTTTAAGTACCCGAAACTTGCATGTCTTGTCCATGCTGCCAATTTATCCTGTTCTTAAATGATGCTATTCAATTTGAAGACGTTTAACACTATTCGTTCCCGTATACTTGTACGATAAAGGAGTATGCAATAGTCTGTCCGTTCACTGTGTATTTGCATCATGGAAAAAGGCGTGTTTTATTTTTCAAATAAACTATCAGTCCACTGCATAATAATGATTATGGAATGTACCATTGTATATTTGTACATGTATAATGGAATAATTTAATTATTTCTGTAGTGTCTGTATAACGCCTATGCAAACCTACAGAGCGAAATTTTATCTATAGCGGTATATTCAATGTCGCCTGTATTGACGTCAATAACGTCGAGCACCGCTTCGTTAGGCCTGTTTAAATTAACGTCGCCAGTTCTGAACTTGAAAATCAACAATGCTAAAATTCTGTCATTTGCAAAATAAAGTAGATTATTAAAAAGTAATTTAATTAAAATATGAGAAATGACTAATATATTTTGTCGATCGATGTATTGACAAAAACCGATGCACAAACAAAATAAATGTATAATACGCTTCGCATAGTTTGTGTATCGGTTTTGTCTAAACATTATTACAGTCATTTCTTTAATAAAGTATAATTATCTACATTTTGGTCATGGAGGGGGGGGGGGGATCTATCATGAGGTCTTAAGTCGAAAGTTTGATGCAACGGTGGACGATTCGTCCATCGTCTACGTCGCTTCAAGATAACTTCAGTAGAAACATTACGGTGGACGTATATAGTCTCAATCAATATAATATGTATCGAAACTGAATAGTCGACGGATCGTCTGCGTCACTCTCGATGATGTCTATTGAAACTCAATGGTGGATGGATCGTCTCCATCAATCTATATAATATCTGTTGAAACTCAGTGGTGGACGGATCGTAACCGTCATTCTATATAATATATGTTGAAACTCAGTGGTTGATAGATCGTCTCTGTCATTCTATATAAAATCTATTAAAACTCAGTGGTTGACAGATCGTTACCGTCATTCTATACAATATCTGTTGAAACTCAGTGGTGGACGGATCGCCTCCGTCACTTAAATGAATAGTGGATGGATCGTGTCCGTCACGCTGTTATACTTGATAAATATCGATTGAAACTTAATGGTGGACGGATCGTCTCCGTCACTCTATATAATATCTGTTGAAACTCAGTGGTACACGGATCGTCTCCGTCATTCTATATAATGACAAATATGAATAATGACTATATCCCTGTATACAGCACAAAATCGATAATTCAGAAAATCAGAAACTGAAGGCATACAAAATCAGGATAAAACAGGAACCAAAGCAAACAAACAAAAACCTCTATCACATGAAAAGAAGCGAACCACCGATATGGGAGTGAGACCAGGTGCCCAGGAAGAGTAAGCATCTCCTGCTTACATGCAACACCCGCCGCTTCAATTCGGTAGAACTGTCACATGCGGTTACTTCCATTTCGGAAGACATAGAGTATTATCTTTGGTTGGATGGTTTAAATGGTCTATGACAGAATATCATCCACCATTCTGAAGAGTGGGACATCATAGTGTATGAGTTCCCCATATCGACCGCAGAACTTCCTCAATGACGATGTTAGTCGGTCACAAACATATCCCTGACTGACAAGCTTATCTGAAAGACGCCTAGCTCTCAGAACAAAATCCGTATATTTGGTATTCGCTCTGGCATAGCGTATCAACTGAGATATGAACACGCCATAAGCAGGCGATGAAGGGATGTTGCTACTCAGAAAAGGAAAGTTTGTAATGCTGAAATTGAAGTCGTCACGTTTGTCATAGAGTGAGGTGTTCAAGTGACCATTTGTGTCGTAGGACAACATTATGTCCAAAACGGATGCTGAATTATTTATCTCTGTAGTTTCTTTGACTTCAAGCTCCGAAGGATAGATACTGCCCAGGTAATCCGCGAATTTTGGATTATTGATTGACAACACATCGTCTATGTATCTGTAAGTGAAGTTGAAGTCAGAAGCTAAGTATCTTTTCCCTTCATAGACCAAAGATTGAATGAATTCAGCTTCGCACGAGTAAAGGAAAATGTCGGCAAGGGGTGGGGCACAATTGGTCCCCATTGGAATTCCGACAATTTGCTGGAAGACCTTTCCTCCAAACACCACAAAAATGTTGTCGATCAGAAAATTCTGTTGAAAACATCTGTTGAAACTCGGTGGTGGAGTTGTGATGACAATGTTTTGCACTGAAAAGTCCAATGACTCTGGTGATACAATTTTGGTATTAATGCACATTACTCATACTCATTTGTTTGTCATTATCTTTTAATGTGAAAAAATTATTGAAATTCATCGATTGGTTTGGAAGGAGTTGTGATGACAAAATTTAGCATTGAAAATATATACAAATACTAAGTCCAAGGGTCATAACTCAGGTGTTACTCTTTCGGTGGCTATACTCCTTTCTTCATGCACATCTACATGTAATATGCTATCTTTGAATAAAGTTTCATTGAAATCTCTTCATTCTTTGGGTAGAAGTTCTACAGACAGACAGAGGGACGTAGGTACAGACAAATCTACATGTATAAAGCTATCAGACACACAAGCATACAGACAGACAGACAGACAGAAAGACAGAGAGACAGACAGACAGACAGAAGACCATAGTGAATCCAGTATGACCCCAAAGATTAATTGATGATGATAGATAAAAAAGATTGGACTATTCTTTTAGTTTTTATTCTACTGAATTTTAGTTTATCTTCAAAAATTCAATCCAGTGTCTGACAATCATAACAATCATGTAAGTGTACATGAACCAATGTTTGTAAGCATCTTACATATTTCCTGATATATATATTGTACATCTCTCATTATCCACAATCATGTAAGTGTACATGAACCATGTTTGTAAGCATCACACATATTTCCTGATATATATATTGTACATCTCTCATTATCCACGATCATGTAAGTGTACATGAACCAATGTTTGTAAGCATCTCACATATTTCCTGATATATATATTGTACATCTCTCATTATCCACAATCATGTAAGTGTACATGAATCAATGTTTGTAAGCATCTCACATATTTCCTGATATATATATTGTACATCTCTCATTATCCACAATCATGTAAGTGTACATGAACCAATGTTTGTAAACATCACACATATTTCCTGATATATATATTGTACATCTCTCATTATCCACAATCATGTAAGTGTACATGAACCAATGTTTGTAAGTATCACACATATTTCCTGATATATATATTGTACATCTCTTATTATCCACAATCATGTAAGTGTACATGAACCAATGTTTGTCAGCATCACACATATTTCCTGATATATATATTGTACATCTCTCATTATCCACAATCATGTAAGTGTACATGAACCAATGTTTGTAAACATCTCACATATTTCCTGATATATATATTGTACATCTCTCATTATCCACAATCATGTAAGAGTACATGAACCAATGTTTGTAAGTATCACACATATTTCCTGATATATATATATTGTACATCTCTCATTATCCACAATCATGTAAGAGTACATGAACCAATGTTTGTAAGTATCACACATATTTCCTGATATATATATATTGTACATCTCTCATTATCCACAATCATGTTAGTGTACATGAACCAATCTTTGTAAACATCACACATATTTCCTGATATATATATTGTACATCTCTCATTATCCACAATCATGTAAGTGTACATGAACCAATGTTTGTAAATATCACACATATTTCCTGACATATATATATATATATATATTGTACATCTCTCATTATCCACAATCATGTAAGTGTACATGAACCAATGTTTGTAAACATCACACATATTTCCTGACATATATATATATATATATTGTACATCTCTTATTATCCACAATCATGTAAGTGTACATGAACCAATGTTTGTAAGCATCACACATATTTCCTGATATATATATATATATATATATTGTACATCTCTCAATATCCACAATCATGTAAGTGTACATGAACCAATGTTTGTAAACATCACACATATTTCCTGACATATATATTGTTCATCTCTCATTATCTACAATCATGTAAGTGTACATGAACCAATGTTTGTAAACATCACACATATTTCCTGATATATATATTGTACATCTCTCATTATCCACAATCATGTAAGTGTACATGAACCAATGTTTGTAAACATCACACATATTTCCTGATATATATATTGTACATCTCTCATTATCCACAATCATGTAAGTGTACATGAACCAATGTTTGTAAACATCACACATATTTCCTGATATATATATTGTACATCTCTCATTATCCACAATCATGTAAGTGTACATGAACCAATGTTTCTAAGCATCACACATATTTCCTGATATATATATTGTACATCTCTCATTATCCACAATCATGTAAGTGTACATGAACCAATGTTTGTAAACATCACACATATTTCCTGATATATATATTGTACATCTCTCATTATCCACAATCATGTAAGTGTGCATGAACCAATGTTTGTAAGTATCACACATATTTCCTGATATATATATTGTACATCTCTCATTATCCACAATCATGTAAGTGTACATGAACCAATGTTTGTTAACATCACACATATTTCCTGATATATATATTGTACATATCTCATTATCCACAATCATGTAAGTGTACATGAACCAATGTTTCTAAGCATCACACATATTTCCTGATATATATATTGTACATCTCTCATTATCCACAATCATGTAAATGTACATGAACCAATGTTTGTAAACATCACACATATTTCCTGATATATATATTGTACATCTCTCATTATCTACAATCATGTAAGTGTACATGAACCAATGTTTGTAAACATCACACATATTTCCTGATATATATATTGTACATCTCTCATTATCCACAATCATGTAAGTGTACATGAACCAATGTTTGTAAACATCACACATATTTCCTGATATATATATTGTACATCTCTCATTATCCACAATCATGTAAGTGTACATGAACCAATGTTTGTAAACATCACACATATTTCCTGATATATATATTGTACATCTCTCATTATCCACAATCATGTAAGTGTACATGAACCAATGTTTGTAAACATAACACATATTTCCTGATATATATATTGTACATCTCTCATTATCCACAATCATGTAAGTGTACATGAACCAATGTTTGTAAACATCACACATATTTCCTGATATATATATTGTACATCTCTCATTATCCACAATCATGTAAGTGTACATGAACCAATGTTTGTAAGCATCACACATATTTCCTGATATATATATTGTACATCTCTCATTATCCACAATCATGTAAGTGTACATGAACCAATGTTTCTAAGCATCACACATATTTCCTGATATATATATTGTACATCTCTCATTATCCACAATCATGTAAGTGTATATGAACCAATGTTTGTAAGCATCACACATATTTCCTGATATATACAATGTATATATTGTACATCTCTCATTATCTACAATCATGTAAGTGTACATGAACCAATGTTGGTAAGCATCACACTTATTTCCTGATATATATATTGTACATCTCTCATTATCCACAATCATGTAAGTGTACATGAACCAATGTTTGTAAACATCACACTTATTTCCTGATATATATATTGTACATCTCTCATTATCCACAATCATGTAAGTGTACATGAACCAATGTTTGTAAACATAACACATATTTCCTGATATATATATTGTACATCTCTCATTATCCACAATCATGTAAGTGTACATGAACCAATGTTTGTAAGTATCACACATATTTCCTGATATATATATTGTACATCTCTCATTATCCACAATCATGTAAGTGTACATGAACCAATGTTTGTAAACATCACACATATTTCCTGATATATATATTGTACATCTCTCATTATCCACAATCATGTAAGTGTACATGAACCAATGTTTGTAAGCGTCACACATATTTCCTGATATATATATTGTACATCTCTCATTATCCACAATCATGTAAGTGTACATGAACCAATGTTTGTAAACATCACACATATTTCCTGATATATATATATTGTACATCTCTCATTATCCACAATCATGTAAGTGTACATGAACCAATGTTTGTAAGCGTCACACATATTTCCTGATATATATATTGTACATCTCTCATTATCCACAATCATGTAAGTGTACATGAACCAATGTTTGTAACATCACACATATTTCCTGATATATATATGTTGTACACCTCTCATTATCCACAATCATGTAAGTGTACATGAACCAATGTTTGTAAGTATCACACATATTTCCTGATATATATATTGTACATCTCTCATTATCCACAATCATGTAAGTGTACATGAACCAATGTTTGTAAACATCACACATATTTCCTGATATATATATTGTACATCTCTCATTATCCACAATCATGTAAGTGTAAATGAACCAATGTTTGTAAGCATCACACATATTTCCTGATATATATATTGTACATCTCTCATTATCTACAATCATGTAAGTGTAAATGAACCAATGTTTGTAAGCATCACACATATTTCCTGATATATATATTGTACATCTCTCATTATCCACAACCATGTAAGTGTACATGAACCAATGTCTGTTAACATAACACATATTTCCTGATATATATATTGTACATCTCTCATTATCCACAATCATGTAAGTGTAAATGAACCAATGTTTGTAAGCATCACACATATTTCCTGATATATATATTGTACATCTCTCATTATCTACAATCATGTAAGTGTAAATGAACCAATGTTTGTAAGCATCACACATATTTCCTGATATATATATTGTACATCTCTCATTATCCACAATCATGTAAGTGTACATGAACCAATGTTTGTTAACATAACACATATTTCCTGATATATATATTGTACATCTCTCATTATCTACAATCATGTAAGTGTACATGAACCAATGTTTGTAAGTATCACACATATTTCCTGATATATATATTGTACATCTCTCATTATCCACAATCATGTAAGTGTACATGAACCAATGTTTGTAAACATCACACATATTTCCTGATATATATATTGTACATCTCTCATTATCCACAATCATGTAAGTGTACATGAACCAATGTTTGTAAGTATCACACATATTTCCTGATATATATATATTGTACATCTCTCATTATCCACAATCATGTAAGTGTAAATGAACCAATGTTTGTAAGTATCACACATATTTCCTGATATATATATTGTAGATCTCTCATTATCCACAACCATGTAAGTGTACATGAACCAATGTTTGTAAACATCACACATATTTCCTAATATATATTTTACATCTCTCATTATCCACAATCATGTAAGTGTACATGAACCAATGTTTGTCAGCATCACACATATTTCTTGATATATATATTGTACATCTGTCATTATCCACAATCATGTAAGTGTACATGGACCAATGTTTTTAAGCGTCACACATATTTCCTGATATATATATTGTACATCTCTCATTATCCACAATCATGTAAGTGTACATGAACCAATGTTTGTAACATCACACATATTTCCTGATATATACATTGTACATCTGTCATTATCCACAATCATGTAAGTGTACATGGACCAATGTTTGTCAGCATCACACATATTTCTTGATATATATATTGTTCATCTCTCATTATCCACAATCATGTAAGTGTACATGAACCAATGTTTGTAAACATCCACATATTTCTTGATATATATATTGTACATCTCTCATCATCCACAATCATGTAAGTGTACATGAACCAATGTTTGTAACATCACACATATTTCCTGATATATATATTGTACATCTCTCATTATCCACAATCATGTAAGTGTACATGAACCAATGATTGTGACATCACATATATTTCCTGATATATATATTGTACATCTCTCATTATCCACAATCATGTAAGTGTACATGAACCAATGTTTGTAAACATCACACATATTTCCTGATATATATATTGTACATCTCTCATTATCCACAATCATGTAAGTGTACATGAACCAATGTTTGTAAACATAACACATATTTCCTGATATATATATTGTACATCTCTCATTATCCACAATCATGTAAGTGTACATGAACCAATGTTTGTAAGCATCACACATATTTCCTGATATATATATTGTACATCTCTCATTATCCACAATCATGTAAGTGTACATGAACCAATGTTTCTAAGCATCACACATATTTCCTGATATATATATTGTACATCTCTCATTATCCACAATCATGTAAGTGTACATGAACCAATGTTTGTAAGCATCACACATATTTCCTGATATATACAATGTATATATTGTACATCTCTCATTATCTACAATCATGTAAGTGTACATGAACCAATGTTGGTAAGCATCACACTTATTTCCTGATATATATATTGTACATCTCTCATTATCCACAATCATGTAAGTGTACATGAACCAATGTTTGTAAACATCACACTTATTTCCTGATATATATATTGTACATCTCTCATTATCCACAATCATGTAAGTGTACATGAACCAATGTTTGTAAACATAACACATATTTCCTGATATATATATTGTACATCTCTCATTATCCACAATCATGTAAGTGTACATGAACCAATGTTTGTAAGTATCACACATATTTCCTGATATATATATTGTACATTTCTCATTATCCACAATCATGTAAGTGTACATGAACCAATGTTTGTAAACATCACACATATTTCCTGATATATATATTGTACATCTCTCATTATCCAAAATCATGTAAGTGTACATGAACCAATGTTTGTAAGCGTCACACATATTTCCTGATATATATATTGTACATCTCTCATTATCCACAATCATGTAAGTGTACATGAACCAATGTTTGTAAACATCACACATATTTCCTGATATATATATATTGTACATCTCTCATTATCCACAATCATGTAAGTGTACATGAACCAATGTTTGTAAGTATCACACATATTTCCTGATATATAATAATTGTACATCTCTCATTATCCACAATCATGTAAGTGTACATGAACCAATGTTTGTCAGCATCACAAATATTTCCTGATATATATATTGTACATCTCTCATTATCCACAATCATGTAAGTGTACATGAACCAATGTTTGTAAGTATCACACATATTTCCTGATATATAATAATTGTACATCTCTCATTATCCACAATCATGTAAGTGTACATGAACCAATGTTTGTCAGCATCACAAATATTTCCTGATATATATATTGTACATCTCTCATTATCCACAATCATGTAAGTGTACATGAACCAATGTTTGAAAGTATCACACATATTTCCTGATATATATATTGTACATCTCTCATTATCCACAATCATGTAAGTGTACATGAACCAATGTTTGTAAGTATCACACATATTTCCTGATATATATATTGTACATCTCTCATTATCCACAATCATGTAAGTGTACATGAACCAATGTTTGTAAACATCACACATATTTCCTGATATATATATTGTACATCTCTCATTATCAACAATCATGTAAGTGTACATAAACCAATGTTTGTAAACATCACACATATTTCCTGATATATATATTGTATATCTCTCATTATCCACAATCATGAAAGTGTACATGAACCAATGTTTGTAAACATCACACATATTTCCTGATATATATATATATATATATATATATATATATATATATATATATATATATATATATATATATATATATATATATATATATATATATATATATATATTGTACATCTCTCATTATCCACAATCATGTAAGTGTACATGAACCAATGTTTGTAAACATCACACATATTTCCTGATATATATATATTGTTCATCTCTCATTATCCACAATCATGTAAGTGTACATGAACCAATGTTTGTAAGCACCACACATATTTCCTGATAAATATATTGTACATCTCTCATTATCCACAATCATGTAAGTGTACATGAACCAATGTTTGTAAACATCACACATATTTCCTGATATATATATTGTACATCTCTCATTATCCACAATCATGTAAGTGTACATGAACCAATGTTTGTAAGCATAACACATATTTCCTGATATATACAATGTATATATTGTACATCTCTCATTATCTACAATCATGTAAGTGTACATGAACCAATGTTTGTAAACATCACACATATTTCCTGATATATACAATGTATATATTGTACATCTCTCATTATCCACAATCATGTAAGTGTACATGAACCAATGTTTGTAAACATCACACATATTTCCTGATATATATATATTGTTCATCTCTCATTATCCACAATCATGTAAGTGTACATGAACCAATGTTTGTAAGCACCACACATATTTCCTGATAAATATATTGTACATCTCTCATTATCCACAATCATGTAAATGTACATGAACCAATGTTTGTAAACATCACACATATTTCCTGATATATATATTGTACATCTCTCATTATCCACAATCATGTAAGTGTACATGAACCAATGTTTGTAAGCATAACACATGTTTCCTGATATATACATTGTACATCTCTCATTATCCACAATCATGTAAGTGTACATGAACCAATGTTTGTAAACATCACACATATTTCCTGATATATATATTGTACATCTCTCATTATCCACAATCATGTAAGTGTACATGAACAAATGTTTGTAAACATCACACATATTTCCTGATATATATATTGTACATCTCTCATTATCCACAATCATGTAAGTGTACATGAACCAATGTTTGTAAGTATCACACATATTTCCTGATATATAATAATTGTACATCTCTCATTATCCACAATCATGTAAGTGTACATGAACCAATGTTTGTCAGCATCACAAATATTTCCTGATATATATATTGTACATCTCTCATTATCCACAATCATGTAAGTGTACATGAACCAATGTTTGTAAGTATCACACATATTTCCTGATATATAATAATTGTACATCTCTCATTATCCACAATCATGTAAGTGTACATGAACCAATGTTTGTCAGCATCACAAATATTTCCTGATATATATATTGTACATCTCTCATTATCTACAATCATGTAAGTGTACATGAACCAATGTTTGAAAGTATCACACATATTTCCTGATATATATATTGTACATCTCTCATTATCCACAATCATGTAAGTGTACATGAACCAATGTTTGTAAGTATCACACATATTTCCTGATATATATATTGTACATCTCTCATTATCCACAATCATGTAAGTGTACATGAACCAATGTTTGTAAGTATAACACATATTTCCTGATATATATATTGTACATCTCTCATTATCCACAATCATGTAAGTGTACATGAACCAATGTTTGTAAGTATCAAACATATTTCCTGATATATATATTGTACATCTCTCATTATCCACAATCATGTTAGTGTACATGAACCAATGTTTGTAAGTATCACACATATTTCCTGATATATATATTGTACATCTCTCATTATCCACAATCATGTAAGTGTACATGAACCAAAGTTTGTAAGCATCACACATATTTCCTGATATATATATTGTACATCTCTCATTATCCACAATCATGTAAGTGTACATGAACCAATGTTTGTAAACATCACACATATTTCCTGATATATATATATTGTACACCTCTCATTATCCACAATCATGTAAGTGTACATGAACCAATGTTTGTAAACATCACACATATTTCCTGATATATATATTATACATCTCTCATTATCCACAATCATGTAAATCTACATGAACCAATGTTTGTAAGTATCACACATATTTCCTGATATATATATATTGTACATCTCTCATTATCCACAATCATGTAAGTGTACATGAACCAATGTTTGTAAGTATAACACATATTTCCTGATATATATATTGTACATCTCTCATTATCCACAATCATGTAAGTGTACATGAACCAATGTTTGTAAGCATCACAGATATTTCCTGATATATATATATTGTACATCTCTCATTATCTACAATCATGTAAGTGTACATGAACCAATGTTTGTAAGTATCACACATATTTCCTGATATATATATATTGTACATCTCTCATTATCCACAATCATGTAAGTGTACATGAACCAATGTTTGTAAGTATCACACATATTTCCTGATATATATATATTGTACATCTCTCATTATCCACAATCATGTAAGTGTACATGAACCAATGTTTGTAAGTATAACACATATTTCCTGATATATATATTGTACATCTCTCATTATCCACAATCATGTAAGTGTACATGAACCAATGTTTATAAACATCACACATATTTCCTGATATATATATTGTACATCTCTCATTATCCACAATCATTTAAGTGTACATGAACCAATGTTTGTAAGCATCAAACATATTTCCTGATATATATATATATTGTACATCTCTCATTATCAACAATCATGTAAGTGTACTTGAACCAATGTTTGTAAACATAACACATATTTCCTTATATATATATTGTACATTTCTCATTATCCATCATCATGTAAGTGTACATGAATCAATGTGTGTAAACATCACACATATTTCCTGATATATATATTGTACATCTCTCATCATCCACAATCATGTAAGTGTACATGAACCAATGTTTGTAAGCATCACACATATTTCCTGATATATATATTGTACATCTCTTATTATCCACAATCATGTAAGTGTACATGAACCAATGTTTGTAAACATCACACATATTTCCTGATATATATATTGTACATCTCTCATCATCCACAATCATGTAAGTGTACATGAACCAATGTTTGTAAGCATCACACATATTTCCTGATATATATATTGTACATCTCTTATTATCCACAATCATGTAAGTGTACATGAACCAATGTTTGTAAGCGTCACACATATTTCCTGATATATATATTGTACATCTCTCATTATCCACAATTATGTAAGTGTACATGAACCAATGTTTGTAAACATCACACATATTTCCTGATATATATATTGTACATCTCTCATTATCCACAATCATGTAAGTGTACATGAACCAATGTTTGTAAACATCACACATATTTCCTGATATATATATATATATCTATATATATATTGTACATCTCTCATTATCCACAATAATGTAAGTGTACATGAACCAATGTTTGTAAACATCACACATATTTCCTGATATATATATATATATCTATATATATATTGTACATCTCTCATTATCCACAATAATGTAAGTGTACATGAACCAATGTTTGTAAACATCACACATTTTTCCTGATATATATATATTGTACATCTCTCATTATCTACAATCATGTAAGTATACATGAACCAATGTTTGTAAACATCACACATATTTCCTGATATATATATATTGTACATCTCTCATTATCCACAATCATGTAAGTGTACATGAACCAATGTCTGTAAACATCACACATATTTCCTGATATATATATTATACATCTCTCATTATCCCCAATCATGTAAGTGTACATGAACCAATGTTTGTAAACATCACACATATTTCCTGATATATATATTGTACATCTCTCATTATCCACAATCATATAAGTGTACATGAACCAATGTTTGTAAACATCACACATATTTCCTGATATATATATTGTACATCTCTCATTATCCACAATCATGTAAGTGTACATGAACCAATGTTTGAAAGTATCACACATATTTCCTGATATATATATTGTACATCTCTCATTATCCACAATCATGTAAGTGTACATGAACCAATGTTTGTAAGTATCACACATATTTCCTGATATATATATTGTACATCTCTCATTATCCACAATCATGTAAGTGTACATGAACCAATGTTTGTAAACATCACACATATTTCCTGATATATATATTGTACATCTCTCATTATCAACAATCATGTAAGTGTACATAAACCAATGTTTGTAAACATCACACATATTTCCTGATATATATATTGTATATCTCTCATTATCCACAATCATGAAAGTGTACATGAACCAATGTTTGTAAACATCACACATATTTCCTGATATATATATATATATATATATATATATATATATATATATATATATATATATATATATATATATATATATATATATATATATATATTGTACATCTCTCATTATCCACAATCATGTAAGTGTACATGAACCAATGTTTGTAAACATCACACATATTTCCTGATATATATATATTGTTCATCTCTCATTATCCACAATCATGTAAGTGTACATGAACCAATGTTTGTAAGCACCACACATATTTCCTGATAAATATATTGTACATCTCTCATTATCCACAATCATGTAAGTGTACATGAACCAATGTTTGTAAACATCACACATATTTCCTGATATATATATTGTACATCTCTCATTATCCACAATCATGTAAGTGTACATGAACCAATGTTTGTAAGCATAACACATATTTCCTGATATATACAATGTATATATTGTACATCTCTCATTATCTACAATCATGTAAGTGTACATGAACCAATGTTTGTAAACATCACACATATTTCCTGATATATACAATGTATATATTGTACATCTCTCATTATCCACAATCATGTAAGTGTACATGAACCAATGTTTGTAAACATCACACATATTTCCTGATATATATATATTGTTCATCTCTCATTATCCACAATCATGTAAGTGTACATGAACCAATGTTTGTAAGCACCACACATATTTCCTGATAAATATATTGTACATCTCTCATTATCCACAATCATGTAAATGTACATGAACCAATGTTTGTAAACATCACACATATTTCCTGATATATATATTGTACATCTCTCATTATCCACAATCATGTAAGTGTACATGAACCAATGTTTGTAAGCATAACACATGTTTCCTGATATATACATTGTACATCTCTCATTATCCACAATCATGTAAGTGTACATGAACCAATGTTTGTAAACATCACACATATTTCCTGATATATATATTGTACATCTCTCATTATCCACAATCATGTAAGTGTACATGAACAAATGTTTGTAAACATCACACATATTTCCTGATATATATATTGTACATCTCTCATTATCCACAATCATGTAAGTGTACATGAACCAATGTTTGTAAGTATCACACATATTTCCTGATATATAATAATTGTACATCTCTCATTATCCACAATCATGTAAGTGTACATGAACCAATGTTTGTCAGCATCACAAATATTTCCTGATATATATATTGTACATCTCTCATTATCCACAATCATGTAAGTGTACATGAACCAATGTTTGTAAGTATCACACATATTTCCTGATATATAATAATTGTACATCTCTCATTATCCACAATCATGTAAGTGTACATGAACCAATGTTTGTCAGCATCACAAATATTTCCTGATATATATATTGTACATCTCTCATTATCTACAATCATGTAAGTGTACATGAACCAATGTTTGAAAGTATCACACATATTTCCTGATATATATATTGTACATCTCTCATTATCCACAATCATGTAAGTGTACATGAACCAATGTTTGTAAGTATCACACATATTTCCTGATATATATATTGTACATCTCTCATTATCCACAATCATGTAAGTGTACATGAACCAATGTTTGTAAGTATAACACATATTTCCTGATATATATATTGTACATCTCTCATTATCCACAATCATGTAAGTGTACATGAACCAATGTTTGTAAGTATCAAACATATTTCCTGATATATATATTGTACATCTCTCATTATCCACAATCATGTTAGTGTACATGAACCAATGTTTGTAAGTATCACACATATTTCCTGATATATATATTGTACATCTCTCATTATCCACAATCATGTAAGTGTACATGAACCAAAGTTTGTAAGCATCACACATATTTCCTGATATATATATTGTACATCTCTCATTATCCACAATCATGTAAGTGTACATGAACCAATGTTTGTAAACATCACACATATTTCCTGATATATATATATTGTACACCTCTCATTATCCACAATCATGTAAGTGTACATGAACCAATGTTTGTAAACATCACACATATTTCCTGATATATATATTATACATCTCTCATTATCCACAATCATGTAAATCTACATGAACCAATGTTTGTAAGTATCACACATATTTCCTAATATATATATATTGTACATCTCTCATTATCCACAATCATGTAAGTGTACATGAACCAATGTTTGTAAGTATAACACATATTTCCTGATATATATATTGTACATCTCTCATTATCCACAATCATGTAAGTGTACATGAACCAATGTTTGTAAGCATCACAGATATTTCCTGATATATATATATTGTACATCTCTCATTATCTACAATCATGTAAGTGTACATGAACCAATGTTTGTAAGTATCACACATATTTCCTGATATATATATATTGTACATCTCTCATTATCCACAATCATGTAAGTGTACATGAACCAATGTTTGTAAGTATCACACATATTTCCTGATATATATATATTGTACATCTCTCATTATCCACAATCATGTAAGTGTACATGAACCAATGTTTGTAAGTATAACACATATTTCCTGATATATATATTGTACATCTCTCATTATCCACAATCATGTAAGTGTACATGAACCAATGTTTATAAACATCACACATATTTCCTGATATATATATTGTACATCTCTCATTATCCACAATCATTTAAGTGTACATGAACCAATGTTTGTAAGCATCAAACATATTTCCTGATATATATATATATTGTACATCTCTCATTATCAACAATCATGTAAGTGTACATGAACCAATGTTTGTAAACATAACACATATTTCCTTATATATATATTGTACATTTCTCATTATCCATCATCATGTAAGTGTACATGAATCAATGTGTGTAAACATCACACATATTTCCTGATATATATATTGTACATCTCTCATCATCCACAATCATGTAAGTGTACATGAACCAATGTTTGTAAGCATCACACATATTTCCTGATATATATATTGTACATCTCTTATTATCCACAATCATGTAAGTGTACATGAACCAATGTTTGTAAACATCACACATATTTCCTGATATATATATTGTACATCTCTCATCATCCACAATCATGTAAGTGTACATGAACCAATGTTTGTAAGCATCACACATATTTCCTGATATATATATTGTACATCTCTTATTATCCACAATCATGTAAGTGTACATGAACCAATGTTTGTAAGCGTCACACATATTTCCTGATATATATATTGTACATCTCTCATTATCCACAATTATGTAAGTGTACATGAACCAATGTTTGTAAACATCACACATATTTCCTGATATATATATTGTACATCTCTCATTATCCACAATCATGTAAGTGTACATGAACCAATGTTTGTAAACATCACACATATTTCCTGATATATATATATATATCTATATATATATTGTACATCTCTCATTATCCACAATAATGTAAGTGTACATGAACCAATGTTTGTAAACATCACACATATTTCCTGATATATATATATATATCTATATATATATTGTACATCTCTCATTATCCACAATAATGTAAGTGTACATGAACCAATGTTTGTAAACATCACACATTTTTCCTGATATATATATATTGTACATCTCTCATTATCTACAATCATGTAAGTATACATGAACCAATGTTTGTAAACATCACACATATTTCCTGATATATATATATTGTACATCTCTCATTATCCACAATCATGTAAGTGTACATGAACCAATGTCTGTAAACATCACACATATTTCCTGATATATATATTATACATCTCTCATTATCCCCAATCATGTAAGTGTACATGAACCAATGTTTGTAAACATCACACATATTTCCTGATATATATATTGTACATCTCTCATTATCCACAATCATATAAGTGTACATGAACCAATGTTTGTAAACATCACACATATTTCCTGATATATATATTGTACATCTCTCATTATCCACAATCATGTAAGTGTACATGAACCAATGTTTGTCAGCATCACACATATTTCCTGATATATATATATATATTGTACATCTCTCATTATCCACAATCATGTAAGTGTACATGAACCAATGTTTGTAAACATCACACATATTTCCTGATATATATATTGTACATCTCTCATTATCCACAATCATGTAAGTGTACATGAACCAATGTTTGTAAACATCACACATATTTCCTGATATATATATTGTACATCTCTCATTATCCACAATCATGTAAGTGTACATGAAATAATGTTTTATAACTTCACACATATTTCCTGATATATATATTGTACATCTCTCATTATCCACAATCATGTAAGTGTACATGAAACAATGTTTTATAACTTCACACATATTTCCTGATATATATATTGTACATCTCTCATTATCCACAATCATGTAAGTGTACATGAACCAATGTTTGTAAACATCACACATATTTCCTGATATATATTTTGTACATCTCTCATTATCCACAATCATGTAAGTGTACATGAACCAATGTTTGTAAGTATCACACATATTTCCTGATATATATATATATTGTACATCTCTCATTATCCACAATCATGTAAGTGTACATGAACCAATGTTTGTAAACAAAACACATATTTCCTGATATATATATATTGTACATATCTCATTATCCACAATCATGTAAGTGTACATGAACCAATGTTTGTAAGTATCACACATATTTCCTGATATATATATATATTGTACATCTCTCATTATCCACAATTATGTAAGTGTACATGAACCAATATGTGTAAGCATCGCACATATTTCCTGATATATATATTGTACATCTCTCATTATCCACAATCATGTAAGTGTACATGAACCAATGTTTGTAAACATCACACATATTTCCTGATATATATATTGTACATCTCTCATTATCCACAATCATGTAAGTGTACATGAACAAATGTTTGTAAGTATCACACATATTTCCTGATATATATATATTGTACATCTCTCATTATCCACAATCATGTAAGTGTACATGAACCAATGTTTGTAAGTATCACACATATTTCCTGATATATATATATTGTACATCTCTCATTATCCACAATCATGTAAGTGTACATGAACCAATGTTTGTAAACATCACACATATTTCCTGATATATATATTGTACATCTCTCATTATCCACAATCATGTAAGTGTACATGAACCAATGTTTGTAAACATCACACATATTTCCTGATATATATATTGTACATCTCTCATTATTCACAATCATGTAAGTGTACATGAACCAATGTTTGTAAACATCACACATATTTCCTGATATATATATATTGTACATCTCTCATTATCCACAATCATGTAAGTGTACATGAACCAATGTTTGTAAACATCACACATATTTCCTGATATATATATATTGTACATCTCTCATTATCCACAATCATGTAAGTGTACATGAACCAATGTTTGTAAACATCACACATATTTCCTGATATATATATTGTACATCTCTCATTATCAACAATCATGTAAGTGTACATGAACCAATGTGTGTAAGTATCACACATATTTCCTGATATATATATTGTACATCTCTCATTATCCACAATCATGTAAGTGTACATGAACCAATTTTTGTAAGAATCACACATATTTCCTTATATATAGCATATATTTCCTAATATATTCCTTTGGGTCCTGTAGCATCATATCCCACCTATTATGCTACGTCTTTTGGTACATTTTTTGACATGATTATTTTCACACTTTTTGGCCATATTAGTCTGGGATGTATCACTGGGTTGGGTGCAACCCCCCCCCCCCTTGATGCTCCAAAACCGGCCTAACTTTGTAGCATTTTTTGCGCTCTTCCAGATAAGAATTTGTCTCATGGAAATTTCCATTGCAAAAGTGGGGGGGGGTTTGGAAAAAACATGCTTTTTTAGTCAAAAATCACTGAAAATAGGGAAAAAAATATAACTTTTATATGGTTGAAGTTTTTGAAAATTGAAAAGTGTGAATATATAGCATTGTTTATGCTCTTTCACATGAAATAAGTTGCAAGTTCCAATTCCTATTTTTACTGTGTGTTTTGGGATAAAAAAAGTCGATTTTTTGCCATAATTCACAGAAATTGAGGAAATTTTAATTTATTCCTGCTTCTCAGCTCCTCAATATTGCATATGATCGCTCAATGATGATTTAAAAAACATCTTTAAAGTCTCCTCTTTCAAATGACATATATTTTATATTCTTATTTGTTTGCAAAATCCTCGAAAATAATTATTTTATTTTATTTTATTTTATTTTAAGGTCATGAAACACCCTTATGACCTAAGGAACATTTCTGTTAAATATTATTGAAATCCATCGAGAGGGGAAGAAATTATATTCTAGACAAGGTTTTACTACTGATGTCTATTTTGACCTTGACCTTTTACCTATGAACTTGGTTCAAGGTAATTGCACACCCTTAAATTCTTAGGAACATTTCTGTGAAATATTATTGAAATACATCCACATCGGGAAGAGTTATGCTCTGGACAATGTTTTACTAATCATGTCTTTTGTGACCTTGGGCCTATGACCTTGGTTCAAGGTCATCAATCCACATCGGGAAGAGTTATGCCCTGGACAATGTTTTACTAAACATGTCTTTTGTGACCTTGACCTTTGACCTTGGTTCAAGGTCATGAAACACCCTTATGACCTAAGGAACATTGATGTGAAATATTATTGAAATCGATCAACAAGGTGAAGATTTATTCTCTAGACAAGGTTATGATAATGATGTCTATTGTGACCTTGACCTTTGACCTGTGACCTTGATTCAAGGTCGTGACACACCTTTATGTCCTAAGGAACATTTCTGTGAAATATTATTGAAATCAATCCACAGGTTGGAGGAGTTATGCTCCAGACAAGGTTTTTCTACGTTTGTCTATTGTAACCTTGACCTTGGTTCAAGGTTATGACACACCCTTAGGTGCTAAGGAACATTTCTGTGAAACATTATTGAAATCCACCCACAGGGGGAGGAATATAAGCTCAGTACAAGGTTTTACTAATTATGTCTATTGTGACCTTGACCTTTGACCTTGGTTCAATGTAATGACACAACTTTAGGTCCTAAGAAACATTTCTGTTAAATATTATTGAAATCCATCCAGAGGGGAAGAAATTATATTCTATACAAGGTTTTGATAATGATGTCTATTGCGACCTTGACCTTTGACCTATGAACTTGGTTCAAGATCACGGCACACCCGTAGGTTCTGTGAAATATTATTGAAACCCATCCACATCGGGAAGAGTTATGCTCTGGACAATGTTTTACTAATCATGTCTTTTGTGACCTTGGGCCTATGACCTTGCTTCAAGGTCATCCATCGACATCGGGAAGAGTTATGCTCTTGACAATGTTTTACTAAACATGTCTTTTGTGACCTTGAACTTTGGCCTAAGACCTTGGTTCAAGGTCATGAAACACCCTTATGACCTAAGGAACATTGATGTGAAATGTTATTGAAATCCATCAACAAGGCGAAGAGTTATGCTCTGGACAAGGTTTTGATAATGATGTCTATTGTGACCTTGACCTTTGACCTTCATTCAAGGTCGTGACACACATTTATGTGAATTTTTTTGAAATCCATCCACAGGTTGGAGAAGTTATGCTGCAGACAAAGGTTTTTCTACGTATGTCTATTGTGACCTTGATCTTTGACCTATGACCTTCGTATAAGGTTATGACACACCCTTAGGTGCTAAGGAACATTTCTGTGAAATACTATTGAAATCAACCCACAGCAGGATATGTCAAGCTCCGGACAAGGTTTTACTAATTATGTCTATTGTGACCTTGACCTTTGACCTTGGTTCAAGGTCATGACACAACCTTAGGTCCCAAGGAACATTTCTGTGAAATATTATTGAAATCCATTGACAGGGGCAGGAATCATACTCAGGACAAGGTTTGGCCTATGACCTTGGTTCAAGGTCATGAAACACCCTTGTGACCTAAGGAACTTTGATGTGAAATATTATTGAAATCCATCAACAAGGCGAAGAGTAATGCTCTGGACAAGGTTTTGATAATGATGTCTATTGTGACCTTGACCTTTGACCTTGATTCAAGGTCGTGACACATATTTATGTCCTAAGGGACATTTCTGTGAATTTTTTTTTCAAATCCATCCACAGGTTGGAGAAGTTATGCTGCAGACAAAGGTTTTTCTACGTATGTCTATTGTGACCTTGACCTATGACCTTCGTTTAAGTTTATGACACACCCTTAGGTGCTAAGGAACATTACTGTGAAATACTATTGAAATCCACCCACAGCAGGAGATGTCAAGCTCCAGCCAAGGTTTTAATAATCATGTCTATTGTGAGCTTGTCTTTTGACCTTGGTTCAAGGTCATGACACACCCTTAGGTCATAAGGAACATTTCTATGAAGTATTATCGAAATCCATTCACAGGGGCAGGAATCATGCTCAGGACAAGGTTTTATTAATGATGTCTATTGTGACCTTGACCTTTGACCTTGATTCAAGGTCATTACACACTCTTATGTCATAAGGAACATTTCTGTTTAATATATCTGAAATCTATCCACAGGGGGAGGAATTATATTCTGGACAAGGTTTTATTACTGATGTCTATTGTGACCTTGACCTTTGACCTATGAGCTTAGTTTAAGGTCATGGAACACCCTTAGGTTCAAAGGAACATTTCTGTGAAATATTATTGAAATCCATACACAGAGCAAAGAGCTACGCTCTGGACAAGGTCGTGATAATGATGTTTAGTGTGACCTTGACCTTTGACCTTGATTCAAAGTTGTGACATACCTTTATGTCATATGGAACGTTTTTTGGTGAACTATTATTGAAATACATCCACAGGGTGGAGAAGTTATGCTTCAGACAAGGTTTTACTAATTATGTCTTTAGTGACCTTAACCTTTGACCTATGACCTTGGTTCAAGCTTATAACACATCCTTGAAAACTAAGGAACATTTCTGTGAAATATTATTGAAATCCATCCACATCGGGAAGAGTTATGCCCTGGAAAATGTTTTACTTAACATGTCTTTTGTGACCTTGACCTTTGGCCTATGACCTTGGTTCAAGGTCATGAAACACCCTTATGACCTAAGGAACATTTTTGTGAAATATTATTGAAATCCGTCCACAAGGCGAAGAGATATGCTCTGGACAAGGTTTTGATAATGATGTCTATTGTGACCTTGACCTTTGTGACCTGTGACATTCATTCAAGGTCGTGACACACCTTTATGTCCTAAGGGACATTTCTGTGAAATTTATTGAAATCCATTCACATGTTGGAGGAGTAATCCTCCTGACAAAGTTTTTCTACGTATGTCTATTGTGACCTTGACCTTCTTTCAAGGTGATGACACACCCTTGGGTGCTAAGGAACATTTCTGTGAAATAATTTTGAAATCTATACACAGAGCAAAGAGCTACGCTCTGGACAAGGTCGTGATAATGATGCTTAGTGTGACCTTGACCTTAGACCTTGATTCAAAGTTGTGACATACCTTTATGTCATAAGGAACATTTTTTGGTGAACTATTATTGAAATTCATCCACAGGGTGGAGAAGTTATGCTCCAGACAAGGTTTTACTAATTATGTCTTTAGTGACCTTGACCTTTGACCTATGACCTTGGTTCAAGCTTATAACACACCCTTGAAAACTAAGGAACATTTCTGTGAAATATTGAAATCCATCCACATCGGGAAGAGTTATGCACTGGAAAATGTTTTACTTAACATGTCTTTTGTGACCATGACCTTTGGCCTATGACCTTGGTTCAAGGTCATGAAACACCTTTGCGACCTGAGGAACATTTTTGTGAAATATTATTGAAATCCATCCACAAGGCGAAGAGATATGCTCTGGACAAGGTTTTGATAATGATGTCTATTGTGACCTTGACCTTTGTGACCTGTGACATTGATTCAAGGTCGTGACACACCTTTATGTCCTAAGGGACATTTCTGTGAAATTAAGTGAAATCCATTCACAGGTTGGAGGAGTTATCCTCCTGACAAAGTTTTTCTACGTATGTCTATTGTGACCTTGACCTTTGACCTTCATTCAAGGTTATGACACACCCTTGGGTTCAAAGGAACATTTCTGTGAAATAATATTCAAATCCATACACAGAGCAAAGAGCTACGCTCTGGACAAGGTCGTGACAATGATGTTTAGTGTGACCTTGACCTTTGACCTTGATTCAAAGTTGTGACATACCTTTATGTCATAAGAAACATTTTTGGTGAACTATTATTGAAATCCATCCACAGGGTGGAGAAGTTATGCTCCAGACAAGGTTTTACTAATTATGTCTTTAGTGACCTTGACCTTTGACCTATGACCTTGGTTCAAGCTTATAACACACCCTTGAAAACTAAGGAACATTTCTGTGAAATATTATTGAAATCCATCCACATCGGGAAGAGTTATGCACTGGAAAATGTTTTACTTAACATGTCTTTTGTGATCTTGACCTTTGGCCTTGGTTCAAGGTCATGAAACACCCTTATGACCTAAGGAACATTTTTGTGAAATATTATTGAAATCCATCCACAAGGCGAAGAGATATGCTCTGGACAAGGTTTTGATAATGATGTCTATTGTGACCTTGACCTTTGACCTGTGACATTGATTCAAGGTCGTGACACACCTTTATGTCCTTAGGGACATTTCTGTGAAATTTATTGAAATCCATTCACAGGTTGGAGGAGTTATCCTCCTGACAAAGTTTTTCTATGTATGTCTATTGTGACCTTGACCTTTGACCTTCATTCAAGGTTATGACACACCCTTGGGTGCTAAAGAACATTTCTGTGAAATACTATTGAAATCCACCCACAGGGGGAGGAATCAAGCTCCGGACAAGGTTTCACTAATTATGTCTATTGTGACCTTGATCTTTGACCTTGGTTCAAGGTCATGACACACCTTTAGGTCACAAGGAACATTTCTGGTAAATATTATTGAAATCCATTCACAGGGGCAGGAATCATGCTCAGGACAAGGTTTTATTAATGATGTCTATTGTGACCTTGACCTTTGACCTTGATTCAAGGTCATTACACACTCTTATGTCATAAGGAACATTTCTGTTTAATATTACTGAAATCCATCCACAGAGGGAGGAATTATATTCTGGACAAGGTTTTACTACTGATGTCTATTGTGACCTTGATCTTTGACCTATGAACTTAGTTTAAGGTCATGGCACACCCTTAGGTTCAAAGGAACATTTCTTTAAAATATTATTGAAATCCATTCACAGCGGGAAGAGTTATGCTCTCGACAATGTTTTACTTATCATGTCTTTTGTGACCTTGACCTTTGAACTTGGTTCAAGATGATAACACACCCTTATGACCTAAGGAACACTTCTGTGAAATATAATTGAAATCCATCCATAGGGCGAAGAGTTACGCTCTGGACAAGGTTTTGATAATGATGTCTATTGTGACCTTGATCTTTGACCTTGATCCAAAGTTGTGACATACCTTTATGTCATAAGGAACATTTTTTGTGAACTTTTATTGAAATCCATCAACAGAGTGGAGGAGTTATGCTCCAGACAAGCTTTTACTAATTATGTCTTTAGTGACCTTGACCTTTAACCTATGATCTTGGTTCAAGGTTATGACACACCCTTAAGTACTAAAGAACATTTCTGTAAAATACTATTGAAATCCATCCACAGGGGGAGGAGTCAAGCTCTGGACAAGGTTTTACTAATTATGTCTTTTGTGAACTTAACCTTTGACCTTGGTTCAAGGTCATGACACACCCTTAGGTCAGAAGGAACATTTCTGTGAAATATTAATGAAATCCATTCACAGGGGCAGGAATCATGCTCGGGACAAGGCTTTATTAAAGATGTCTGTTGTGACCTTGACCTTTTTGACTTATGTCCTAAGGAACATTTCTGTTAAATAACACTGAAATCTATCTACAAGGGGAGGAGTTATGCTGTGTGATGAACAGACAGACGGAAGGACGGACAGATAGACAGGTGATTCCTATATCCCCCCCCCCCCCCATTCGTTTTCAGGTGGTATAAAAATATACAATTTTCCTGAATTTTATTAAATATCTCATCAATTATTCATAAAAATGAGAAAACAGTATAATAAATTTAATAATAGTTATCTCTCTTTCACTACAAGATTGATATTGTAAAGTTTTATGTGAAAATTCAAGTACTGTAATGCATTATTTTTCTCAAATTCCTGTAAAATGCAAAATAACATATGTGAAATATTTTTCATATATTTTGTTCCTGAAAAAAAATCAGCAATAGATAATACTATAAACAATATATACAAGAGATTCAATCCTTGAGGTTTTCAGGAAACCTTGATGTCCATTTCCTTAGTTCTCAGAAAATCTATGTGAAGTCAAATACACACACTGTGTACAGATATGGAATGATTCCAGGAAACAGGGGAAATTTTCAACAAATGAAAATCTGTTTGACATCTTCATACTTAGAATTACATGGTTTATTACTAAGTGCAATCATTTGTGAAACTGAGAAAACAGTTAAGAACAATTAACTTAGAGTTATCTCTCTTTGTCCACAGAATTAACATCGGACAACCATACACATTATTTTCTCAAATTCCTGTAAAATTCAAAATAACATTATACATATCAAATATTTTCATATTATAAATTGTTACTAAAAACAGCAGTAAATAATACTATAAACACTATATACAAGTTAATCAATTCTTGGGGTTTTCAGAAAACCATGATGTCCATTTCTGTAGTTCTCAGAAAATCTATATGAAGTCAAAAATACACACTGTGTACAGATATGGAATGATTCTTGGAAATAGGGAAAATATTCTACAAATGAAAATATGTTTGACATCTTCTTTCTTAGAATTAAAAGGATTTAGTGTGAAAAGTAGCATATGAATGTTGTCATACCATGGATGAAAAGTTTACTATTATAATGGGCATAAAGGATCTAACACTGTGACCACACATACAAGGAATACTTACCTGGAATGTTTGTGTCTTTACACCTGGATTTTTGTTAGCTTTAAACCATTTTAGTCAATATCTACATGAGATTATTTTGGATAATACTTACCTGATTTTCACTTGTGCTGAACTTTCCTCTACATTAATGCTGAGAAGTTATAATAAGAGATAACATGATACATTAAATCTGACCTGATTGTTATAATGTGGACTGTACCATGATACGTTAATACAAGGAACATTTACTGTGTGACCTGTGGTGGCCATACTCTGGTGAAGTAGAACTCATACTCACCATACTCACTCACACCATCCTGTGTTACATTGAAGTCAGGAGACGACCGGATCTTTGTCATGGATTCATCATCAATATTTGTGATATAAAGTTCAACATTAAATCTATGTTGTATGTTTAGTACAGACAGTATAAACTGTTGCCATTGTGATGATGACATATTTACACCCCATAACCTTACCTTCTCTATATGTACCATGTCAGCAGACAGACCCAGTCCTCTGTTACGCAGGGTCACCTTCACCAGCCTTAAGTCACGTAGTGATGTCATGTCTGTCAGCAGTGGATGACAAACATCATCATCAAGGTCAGTATTTATTTTTACATTACCTAGGTATAAAGTTTTAAGTGAGGGTATACAGATAGGGGACATTGACCTATCAGTGTTACCACCATTAATAAAGACCATGTCAAGTGAACTTGTTATGTGTTTGTTATACAGAAAGTTATTTAGTTCTGTGTTAGTAACACCGCGTTCTCTGTCAGTAGGTACATTATGTAAGTACAGTGACCTTATAGCTACTACATGGGGATCAGACAGGACGTCCCTAGTCCCCCTCACTGTCTCTATGTCACTGTCAAACCTAAACAGATAAACATGTGATACATGGAACGTCACTGGGCTGTCTGTCTGTCTGTCCTGTAACTCCCTGTACCAACATATCTGTAGTTTGTACAGTACCTTCACTGTATCACTGTTAAAGTCATTTATCAATGGGTCAGGTGATTCTCTGTATTTACAGATCTCTGTGTCACTGTCTGTCACACTTACAACATGCTGTGATATAACACTACCAAGGGACGGACACATACCACATATAAACATTATAACATTAGACAACTCCATGATGACCTTGACACTGGACAGATGTTTACAGAATGAGTCACCTACCTCTTTGTTTGTTACAATGTAGATTACAGCCAGGAACTCTTGTATAGATTTATGAAAGAAATGAACAATTACATTCTTTGTTGTTAGACTGTGTGCTTCCTTCTGACTGATCAATCCAACATCTAGTGCAAACTGTAATTCTCTCACACCTATTTCTTTTTCTAATTTTCTTTTCTGAAATACTAAGTTGGTTTCATTAGATAACAGACCTTCATATGCTACTTTTCCCAATTTTAACAGTACAGAACTACAATTCTCAATATTATCATACACAGACAAAATTTGAGGTAATTCAACATTTCCTGTTTTGTCATGTTCTATTTCATTTTTTTGTTTTTCAATCGCTCTTTCAATTAACATGTTTAACATCTCAGCATAGAAGCTTGTTATACTGTCCCCCACCTGTTTCCCATCATACCATATCTGTACACATACTACAGCTAACAAGGGAATCTGCATGAAAGATTTTACGCTTTCAATTTCTAAATATTTCAGTACTTTTTCATGTACATCAGTATATTTTGGTGAGCTCTCTTTTAACTTATAATGATTTACAAGAACATTCTTAATAATATTTTCCATTCCAGTTTCACTTAAACCACGAATTTCTATGACTCTGTCACTGTGCTGTGGTTTCTTTAACAACAACGGAAACACCCATGGTCGCATTGTTATGAAGCACGTTACACTACCTGACACGTCAATCCTTGGCATCCTATTTTTGCTGTTCAAGTTCAATTCATCTAGTCCATCTAAGATGATAAGACTTTTATATTCATCCGATGATAATACTTGACGTATGGCATCATGGCAGCCCTTGTCACTCTCAAATGCGTCTTGGCAGATCATATCTACAACTGAAACTAGATTTAGATCATTAACATTGCAAAACTTCATCAGAAAAACAAAGTCAAATTTCATCAATTCTTCTTCCCATTTATCAAACTCTTTCTGTCCGGTTCTTTCCTTTCTTTTAGCATTGCACCATTTCCGTAATAACCATAAACAGTAAGTGGTTTTACCGTGTGCCGCGTCCCCCAACATATATATTTTCCTGACGTAATTACCATCTTTTTGAAAAATGTCACCTGGTTTTGTGACTTCCCTAATCTTTGGTCTCTCATAGATAGCACTAAACAGTTCAAAATCTCTTTCATCTAAGTCATCTGAGTCTGTGACTTCCCTCAAATTGGACATTTCATATTTATAACTTCCTATTTCGAAGTCTGAAGTATGCTCTGTACCTAATCTTGCAGCAGATAAGCCATGTCTACGCTCCAAAAGTCTCCTAAGTCTTCTTAACGCATCAGTTCTATCATAAGATAAGTCTGAAGTACCTGCACGTCTGCGTTCCCGATGTCTTTTAAATTCTTCTTCCATATATTGTGATGATTCACTGCCCTTCGACTTCGTAACATACTTCTGATCTTCACAGATGAGCACTGAAGCATATAACAGCTCTATAGGTAATTCCTCCTCTGTGTCCTGTAGAGGGGAAAGTTTGAACCGGGTTAACTTGTCATTGATTTCCATTAGCCGTTCCTTCATTTTCCTTACACCTGCATCTTCATCTAAGATTAAATAGATAGACTTTGTTATTATATATTATTATATATCTCGATAGAAGATATATTAAAAAGATTTTATAATTATATATTATTATTGTACATCTCGATAGATGACATATTCAAATATCTTAAAGTGTATCACACAGCGGCATTTCTTCTCTCTGTGAATTGTAAAAGGGAGAAATCATTTCAGAAGCCGCGGCAATTTAATATACTGATCGCTTTACACTTCTGACCATGGTGTATCGGAATATCTTTGCATTTATCATGCTAAATATGGAAATAAGAGGTAATCCGATGAACAATTCTAAGATGACCCCTGGCTTTTCCTATAGCATAAAGCGGGGGACCGTCTCAGGATTCTGAATTGACTGAAAGAGCTGTCTCGAGTTTGCGCGCCTTTTTCATATACACAATGCATATCCTTTTGATTGTTTATATTAAATGTTTCCATCTAATGCCAAAAATTTTAACGTTAAAAAGATTTGACTGAATGTTTTTGGGAGCAATAATTAATTCAGGAAAGAATGGAAGACAAGTAAGAAGGTAGATTGAGGGGAGGGAGGCTGTCACATGTATAACATGTATCAAAATATTCCATATTTAGACTCTATTCACTCATGAGTAATTACAGGTTGTTTTTTTTTTATCTGAATATTTTTCTTGTTTTTATTTGGTAAGGGGGTACAATTACTTTGCACAATAATTCTAACTCTAAAGAACAAAGGATTTATTTGTGAAGTAAAGAATTGGATTGATTGTTCCAAAAGTAGGTCAAGAATATAACCAGAAGTCCCTGACGAGACTGTTGCTCTCCTGGTTGTTTTGTTTTATTCGCTCATTGACAAGTGAATAGATACATGTACAGAAAAAATAGGATCCAACGTAAAGGATATGAATATGTAAAAATGTTAAAGCACCACAAAAAAGGCGATGTTAAATTTTACATTTTTATCACGACACGTGTTTCGGCTAGTATGTACATATACATATAATAACAATTTCCATTTTATTTTAAACCAAAAACCATAGCGAGCAGGCGCTCTTAACAAATTATAAGCAGAACAACGAAATAACAAATCCATTAGACTGCAATTATTGTATCACTCATATAATTCTTAATATCTCAGATAAAAGAATTTTAAAAAATAATGCCATAGATTTTCCAAGATCCAAGGGGTCAGGGGCTGCTAGCTCAAATAAAGTATCAGTGACACAATAAGACTAGAGATCCATTTTTATTAAATAAACAACTTAGTTTCCATCATAAATAGCTTTAGAAGAGATGAGAGCACAACTACATACATACGAGAAAATGACCACACCCATTTTCTAAGACCCAGGGGGTCAGGGGCTCAAACAAAATATCACGTGCACAACTAGACCACAGACCCATCATATTGTAAAAAGAATGAAGTCTGCATCATTTATAGTGTCAGAGGAGTTGCGAGCACAAGATTACAAAGAGTCATATAGGAGAAAATACCCAGAGTTATATAGAAAATGACCACACCCATTTTTGAAGACCCTGGGGGTCAGGGGCTCAAACAAAATATCAGGTGCAAAACTAGATCCACACCCATCATATTACAAAGAGAATTGAGTATCCATCATTTATAGTGTCAGAGGAGTTGCGAGCACAAGATTACATAGATACATGTATATAGGAGAAAATGACCACGCCCATTTTGTGGGACCCTTGGGGTCAGGGCTCAAACAAAATGTCTGTTGCACAACTAGACCACAGACCAAGTTGCAAGCACAAGAATTGTTTACGGACGGACAGACAAACGGACAGACGCGGGACGACGAGGTATCGCATAGGCTCGAATGGTCTATGACCAGTAGAGCTAAAAAATAATGTTCATATAGGTTAGTATTTTATAATAAGGACAAATGATTTTTTTCTTTGTAAAGAATTGAAATGTTGCCAAAAAGAGATGCCAAATTATTTTTTATAACAGTTGACAACTCTAAAGATAAATATTGTACACAGCGGCGACAGCTTAAAGACATAGCACTATGACAATATCTAACTTGAAGACTTTGAATTCAGTTAGTGAAAATATGAATGTATCAATAACCACATGTATGTCATATATTACCCTGTCTAGGGGGAACTTTGCCATATGGAACTCTTTGTTCAATTTCTGCAATCTGTTTCGCTTGTTCATCTATCTGTCTGCCATGATCATCTATCTGTCTGCTATGACCATCTATCTGTCTGCCATAATCATCTATCTGTCTGCCATGACCATCTATCTGTCTGCCATGATCATCTATCTGTCTGCCATGACCATCTATCTGTCTGCCATGATCATCTATCTGTCTGCCATGATCATCTATCTGTCTGCCATGGTCATCTATCTGTCTTCTATGTTCTGAAAAAGGGTAAAACTGTCAATTGTTACCAACACAGCTGGTCAGAAATAAATGTTTACAAAGGATGTGCTCTAATTGTTTTTAATATAGTATAATTTATATCAAGCGCCGATCCAGAGTGAGGGGGGGGCCACCCCTCCCCCTTGAATTTTCGAAGCATAGCTAAATTTTTTTTATTTTATATTCTAATTTACATATTTTATGAGATTAAGTTTGTAATATATTATAATATATATATATATATACAACATAAAGGAGAAGGTACATTAAGACCCCATATCGGCCCTGTTGTTTCCTGAGAAATTCAAATCGTGAAAATTGATTAACTGTGTTTATTTTATTTATCTACAAGATCAATAACATATATACATAAAAAGCGCTTTTCATCTTGATGCACCCAAACGAAATTATAGCTCATCAAACCAAGGAAGGATTAACAAATCCGGATTATTCTCTAGAAATTAACATATATTTTCGAGAATTTCATATAGAGCAAGACAATCTGCTAAAAATAAAAGTAGAAAAATGAATTAATAACCTCCATATCTGTCGATTAAAGGTGAAAAATTAGTAGCAGACGCTCTTGCTCTAGTCGAAAATTAATGATTTGTCTTGCGTAGAATGTATATGGAAAATGCATGGACCACGTCGGCACGGCGTTATGACGTCATTATAATGACGTCATTTGATTGACACCGCAGGTGCATGCACTGGCATGACATATTTAAATCAGGAATCGGGTTTCTCTTGAATTTTCGGTGTGAATTATAAACGTTTGTAGTAAAAAAAAAAGGCTCAATATTGATATATTTTTTTATCATAGTGGGTAGGTGTTCACCAAGCATGTCGCATAAAATCTCCGCCGGTAAAATAACTTAAATTGTAGAAGTAAAATAGTAAAAAAAACCGAGCAAGTTAACCAGAATTTAGATTCTTTGATTCAAGGATCACGAATCCACTATAACTGATAGCGTTGAAAGAAAATGCAGTCACATGCAAGGCCAAAGTAACATACATATATTTGAGAATTCATCCAATTTTACTTTTAAAATGTCGATTCTTAAATATGCACCCCCCTTTCCATTTTTTGTTTTCCGTCTCTGGGGTAGTGTTCCCCCGGAGATACAGAACCGCACTTTGCCAAAAGAAATTGTATCAACGATACACACCTCAAGTAAAAGTGGCTTTCTGTATTATTTTTGATCCCAAAACTAGCAATATTATGCAAAACTGATGAAGAATAACTGCATATTCTGATGGGATGCCGTATAGGTATACATTTTACAAAAAAAGTTCTTGAAATTTCAATTTTCAAAATTCCACTTTTCAGGGCAGATTTTATGCCTTATTTTAACAGCTCCTTTCTGTAGACCGTCGGCAATTCAGCTATTTCCGTATAAATAAATTCGCATGTATACAAATAAGGAGTCGCGAAACAGAAATTTTCAGCAACAAACAAGCAAAAAACAAAACAAAACAAAACACCCCCCCCCCAAAAAAAAAAACTATGCGTTGCAGTAATTAGGTTTGTAAATGACCTTCCACGGAGATCAGCCCCATATATAGAAGGCTCTGCTTCGCCTCGCATTCTATTGTCATGATCAACCCGACAAATCTCTGTAGACGGTCAAGATCATGGGCGGATCCAGGATTTTATTTCTTGATTGGTCCGTAAGTCCGAATTTTTCTGAATAGGAAAAAAAAAGGGGGGGGGGGGTTACACACAAGACAATAAAGTCCTTGATTAATGACAGTCAGTTCTATTTTTCATTACATGTATAGATAAAACAGATGACTGGCGGGCTAAACAGCGAGCCAAAAAAAAAGAGCTTAAATTCTTTAATTTTCACATCATAGTACTAAAACCTTGAATTTTCACTTCATTGTACTTGATTAATGATATGTAAATACAAAAAATTGCAAGCGATAGCGAGACGTTGAATTGTTTGGTTTTTTTTTTCATAACAAGTCCTCTATTCGTGTCTTTTTCAGTTTCATTACTCCTAGTGCCCCTGTTTATTGACCAAAGTGAAATGTATATATGGGCTTTTGAGGAAAGCGCAGCATCTTTTGAAAATAACGTGTATGCCGTACTTTTTGATCTAAAAGGGTTCCGAATCCCTCTCTCCCCACCCCACCACCGCCAACATCACCAACGTTTTCCGCGTTTAAATTATGAAATAGCATATCGATTTTGTGTAAAACAATTACAAACTGTTCATTTAGTGAACCATGTGCATTTTTGGGTGTTTAGGTGAAAGAAAAACCAAACCAAACCAAATACACACTGTTTTGGAAAAGTACATCACCTTGATATTCATTAGTTATTATGTTTATAGAATTATTTAATCAGTAAATGGAATTGAACAGTATAGCCATAAGAAAAATATAGTCTGCGTCTGTCTTTTGGTAGCTTTCTCGCAGTCTTGTGACTTGGCACCTGGTCCCACCTCTAGCTTGCTAGGGGTCCGTCGGTGCTCAATTTGGTGCTCTATTGTGAGTGCTGTTGAGATTTTCGTCAGGATCTTCTTTAACTCATTCTCGTAAATACATCAATAAATCGAAATTTACTCACAGGGACTACAGTGCACAGAGTACAAAATACACTGCCATCCATAAATAACTATACAAACAAGGAAATCATTCTAAATTCAATATTAGTTAAATCCTAATTTTTCCATTCTGAACCTAAAAGAATCATAATACTTGGTTTCACATAATTCAAAATTATGAATTGTGATAAGGAAAATGTAAAAAAGAAATTTTTTTCATCGCACAACTTTTTTTCAAAAATTGTCATTTCTATATAAAAAATTCAATTAATGTAAATATTTGGGTCAAGTTTGTTGCAAATTATTTCTATAAGGTTTATCTTAAGAGTTATACAGCAATGGATTCGAAACTGTTCATTTTTTAACAGCAGCATTAACAGAAATAGTGTATACTAATTTATGGATGGCAGTGTAAATCCCCCACTTATAATACATAAATAAAAAATGTTTATGTATTATAAGGAGGGCTCGTATTTATATTGTACTCCCTGTGTACTGTAGCCCCTGTTATTCACCGTTATTTTATCGAATTCTTTCAGTGGCGCCATCTATCACATTTTCTTGCAACGGCTGTGATAACTGTATACGCAAGATTTATGCTATTAATTTGTTCCATTTTATGTTTTATTCATGTATTCGTATATTCCTAATTCATTAATTGCAGCTAGATATATTAATATACATTTATCTAACAAACTAAGGTTCATTTTAAATAAATGCTTATTGACGTATTTAGATGGGCGTTTTGGGCGCCACCACCACAAAAAAAAAAAAAAAAAAAAAAAAAAAAAATCGGTAAGTAAGGTACATTCGCATTAGGTGGGCTTATACTTGAGTTTTGATTTCGAACTTTTGAAAAAAATATTTTCTCGCTCCCGGCCGCTCGCAACGTAACTGTTTGTTGTTTGCATATCAAATTGCTCTAAAAGAAACTCCAGTTTTTTCTGATAATTATACTAAGTAAGTCAACATAGCCTTACAGCTAAGGGTGTGTAACCCCCCCCCTAAAAATCGCTGGCTTGCTTTGCTCATCAGATAATTTTCGATCATAAAATATAGCTTTTCATAACAATCCAATAACCATGATAAAGATTTCAAATGGCTATTTCAATACTGCATCAAGCAAAACGGTCAATCGCCGCAAGATAATTTTTCGCCCCCTTCAGGAACGCCCTGGACCCCTTGGACAGGGACCCTAGTCGCTCTCCCAGACTCATAGACTTTCTAATATTCACTACATCCCCTAATTTCAAATTTAAGCTGTAATATCTCTGTCTTTTCGTTTGCATGATATGTGATATGATTTTTAAAAATATCGTCATTCCCATAAATTCTAGAATCAGTTATTGCATTAAAATGAGACAGTCTCCAAGAATAACCCTGAAGTTAAAATACGACGTACAATACTTTATCAATCGCACATTTTCGAGGATTCATGAAATCGTTTCATGGCAAAAACTTGAGCAAAACAATCATTATGAATAATGTATGAATACAGAAATTATTTTGTTATCTGACAACGCTATATCACGACGTGATCATAACGTCACATGACGTCAAAGTCATTGAAACAGAAAGCTTACCTACGTGTTTTCAAATTGCTATAAAATCGCAACGGAATATCCGATTCTCAAAATTTAAACTGATTAACATTCTGTAAATCTTGTATTTTCATTGTTCAAAGTTTGCTTCATTTCTCAGATAGGGCCGATTTTGGCCCATAACGTACCTTCTCCTTTGTATTAGAAATCTTTTATTTTTATGATATTTTCAACTAGAAGTCTCTGACGAGACTGAAGCTCTCCTTGTTGTTTAGTTAAATTCATCTAAGTGACACAATTATTTTCTAAGACCCAAGGGTCAGGGGCTAAAAAAGTATATCAGATGCACAAGCATAACATTAGGCATAACTCTAATATAGTCTAAACATAATGCAAAAAAAATTTATCAGTAATACTTTCTAAACCAGAAGTCTCTGACCAGACTGTAGCTCTCCTGGTTGTTTTGTTTTTTATTTACTCATTGACAAGTGAATAAGATACATACACATAAATATCAATTTCCATTTTTTAAGACCATAGGGAGCAATCATTCTAACAAATTCAAGTAGCACAACAAAACACTGCAACTAGAATATCACTCATATAATTCATAATATCCAAGATAAAGTATCTAAAAAAAGAATGCCATTCCCATTTCCCAAGATCCCAGGGGGGCAGGGACTGCTAGCTCAAATGTACTAACAATGACATAACAAAACTGAAAGATCCATCTCAGGGGTCTAGAATTCCCATTCCTGTTGCCCGGGGCAAGTGAAAAGTTGGGTCGGGAAAGTGCAAAGCAGGTGTTCACTTGCCCGTGGGCAAGTAGATTAGGCCAAGCAAAAATAAAAAGTTGGTTCTCAGGCTAATTCTTTTTTAAATCATATGCAACAGGCAGGTTTTATTTTTCATTAAACATTTTCAGAACAACTACAAATTGGAATGTGTTGACATCTTTTATGCTAGTAATTTGTTTCCTCAGCGTGTGATTGACATTTCAAGTCTTCGCGAAAGTTTATATTTTTTACAGGAAAATTGGTCTGGTAAGTTTCAAAAATTTACCAGACCGTACCAAATTTTACCAGACCACATATTATTTGAAGCAAAATAACGCAAAAGAACATATCTTTCCCCCTTTTTAATGTCAAATTTTGGGTATTTTTTCCGGACAGTGTGTCCTATTTCCGGATTTTTTCACCGGCCAAAATCCGGTGGTCCGGTGACATTCGGAATGACTGCATTTCTGTCCAGTTTTATTACTTCAATTTGTACCCATTGAATGACCGCTTGAAATCACATGAAAATTTAATTGACGAATGCAAACTCTCAAGTATATGTACATTTAGATAAGATAAGATATGAGTGCACGTTAGAGATTTAAATCCCAGGCGCAGAACAAGAATACAAAATAATGTCATAGAGAAAATTAATATTTTATATGAATGAAATAAAACACTTTATTGAACCCTTTGGATGAGCTGAGCAATTGTCAAGAAACGTAAGAATTTTGCGTATCTGCCTGACCATGTACCGGGTAAGCTGTCATTTACGGGTTGCTGATACCGTCATGTTGGCCTTAGCTGAACATTTTTCCCCCTTCATTCAGATTTCTTTTTAATCTCTTACTTCTACCGGTAAGACAGGGTTTTGATTTATTCTGATTTCTGAAGAATCAAGCACTCAATTTTTAGCTAGATATGCCACATTTTAACATGGCCTTTATAATAAATTACAGTATAGTCCTTTCCTTCTCTACATTATGTACATGTAATATTTGATGGGCAAGTGATTTTATTGATTGGGCAAGTAAATTTTATGTCATGAGTTGCCCGTGGCAAGTAAGTTTTGAAAAAAATTCTAGACCCCTGCATCTTATTGCATTAAGATTTACAACCACTCTCATTGATTTATAGCTTTGAAAGGTTGAAAGCACAATTATATAGGAAAAATGACTACACCTATTTTCTAAGACCTTGGGGATCAGGAGCTCAAACAAAACATCAGATGCACAACAAGAACACAAACCAATCATATTGCAAAAAGAATGAAGCCTCAATCATTTATAGTGTCAGAGGAGTTGCGAGTGCAAGATTACACACAGTAATATACTTGGAGAAAATGACCACACCTATTTCCTAAGACCCTGGGGCTCAAACAAAATATTAGTGCACAACAAGACCAGTGACAGACCAATCATATTGCAAAAAGAATGAAGTTTCCATTATTTATAGTGCTAGAGGAGTTGCGAGCACAGGATTACATAGACTAATATAGGAGAAAATGACCACATCCATTTTCTAAGACCCTGGGGGTCAGGGGCTCAAAAAAAATATCAGGTGCAAAACTAGACCACAGACTCATCATATTGCAAAAAGAATGAAGTCTCTATCATTTATAGTGTCAGGGAAGTTGCGAGCTCAAGATTACATAGAGTTATATAGGAAAATGACCACACCCATTTTATAACACCCTGGGGGTCAGGGGCTCAAACAAAATATCAGGTGCACAACTACACTATGAACCCATAATATTGCAAAAAGAATGAAGTATCTTTATTTATAGTGTCAGAGGAATTGGAACACTAGATTTACATAGAGTTATATAGGAGAAAATGACCACATCCACTTTCTAAGACCCTGGGGGTCACGGGCTCAAACAAAATATCAAGTGCACATCTAGACTACAGACCCATCATATTACAAAAAGAAAAAAGAATGAAGTCTCTACCATTTATAGTGTCAGAGGAGTTGGGAGCACAAGATTACATAGAGTTATATAGGAGAAAATGACCACACAAATTTTCCAAGACCCTGGAGGTCAGGGGTTCAAACAAAATGTCAGGTGCACAACTAGACCACAGACTCATCATATTGCAAAAAGAATCCAATGGTACAAAGACTTTCTCTTAGGGACTTTTCACTTCCATTCAGAATCAGTGAGACATCATCTTCATACAAAGATATAAAAGACGAAAAGTCTAAAAGATTCCTTGCATGCTTTAAACCTGAATTTATAATTCAAAATTTGCCTGCCCCCCCCCCCCCTTCCCCAAAAAACACAATCTGTTGTAAATTGTTGTAAACTACATGTAAAGTACATACAAATCTGCTGACAAAACTTTGTATGAAATTTGCGTTTTGTGTAAAAATAAAGTCCATGATTCGTCTTAAGTGATGAAGTCCATTTGTATGTACACACATGTATAAAGTTTTGAAATAGGGATTGTTGCAATAGGAAACATGGTGTTTCTGTGCAGAGGTTTCAGAGAAGTCGAAAATGTGTCGGCCAGTGAAAAACACAAACTTGGTAGAGGGCATTGAGTTCTTACTTCCTGTGAGGTTTCATGAAATTCTGTGCAGCGTTTTCAGAAAAAACGTCAAAAATGTGTCAGCCAGTCAGGGCCTGTGGCGGCCATCTTGGATTTCCGATTGGCTCAAAAAACACAAACTTGGAAGAGGGCATTGAGTACTTGCTTCCTGTGAAGTTTCATGAAATTCTGTGCAGCGATTTCGGAAAAGAAGTCGAAAATGCGTCAGCCAATCAGAGCCTGTGGCAGTCATCTTAGATTTCTGATCGGCTCGAAAAACACAAACTTGATAACGGGCATTGAGTTCTTGCATCCTGTGAAGTTTTGAGATATTCTGTGCAGCGGTTTCAGAGGAGAAGTCGAAAATGTGTCAGCCAATCAGAGCCTGTGGTGGCCATTTGGATTTTCAATCAGTTTGAAAAATACAAACTTGGTAGAAGGCATTGAGTTCTTGCTTCCTGTTTAGTTTCGAGAGATTCTGTGCAGCAGTTTCAGAGGAGAAGTCCATAATGTGTCAGCCAATCAGAGCCTGTGGCGGCCATCTTGAATTTCCGATCGACTCAAAAAACACAAACTTGGTAGAGGGCATTGAGTACTTACTTCCTGTGAAGTTTCATGAAATTCTGTACAGTGGTTTCAGAGGAAAAGTCATAAATATGTCAGCCATTCAGAGCCTGTGGCGGCCATCTTGGATTTCAAATCAGCTAAAAAAAATACAAACTTGGTAGAGGGCATTGAGTACTTGCTTCCTGTGAAGTCTCAAAAAATTCTGTGCTGCGATTTCGGAGGAGAAGTCGAAAATGTGTCAGCCAATCATAGCCTGTGGCAACCATCTTGGATTTCCGGTCGGCTCGAAAAAACACAAACTTGGTAGAGGGCATTGAGTACTTACTTCCTGTGAAGTTTCATGAAATTCTGTGCAGCAGTTTCAGAAGTTGAAATCGAAAATGTGTCAGCCAATCAGAGCCTGTGGGGGCCATCTAGGATTTCAAATCTGCTTGAAAAATACAAACTTGGTAGAGGGCATTATGTATTGCCTCTTGTGAAGTTTCATGAAATTCTGTGCAGCGTTTTCAGAAAAAACGTCAAAAATGTGTCAGCCAGTCAGGGCCTGTGGCGGCCATCTTGGATTTCCGATTGGCTCAAAAAACACAAACTTGGTAGAGGGCATTGAGTACTTGCTTCCTGTGAAGTTTCATGAAATTCTGTGCAGCGATTTCGGAAAAGAAGTCGAAAATGCGTCAGCCAATCAGAGCCTGTGGCAGTCATCTTAGATTTCTGATCGGCTCGAAAAACACAAACTTGATAACGGGCATTGAGTTCTTGCATCCTGTGAAGTTTTGAGATATTCTGTGCAGCGGTTTCAGAGGAGAAGTCGAAAATGTGTCAGCCAATCAGAGCCTGTGGTGGCCATTTGGATTTTCAATCAGTTTGAAAAATACAAACTTGGTAGAAGGCATTGAGTTTTTGCTTCCTGTTTAGTTTCGAGAGATTCTGTGCAGCAGTTTCAGAGGAGAAGTCCATAATGTGTCAGCCAATCAGAGCCTGTGGCGGCCATCTTGAATTTCCGATCGACTCAAAAAACACAAACTTGGTAGAGGGCATTGAGTACTTACTTCCTGTGAAGTTTCATGAAATTCTGTACAGTGGTTTCAGAGGAAAAGTCATAAATATGTCAGCCATTCAGAGCCTGTGGCGGCCATCTTGGATTTCAAATCAGCTAAAAAAAATACAAACTTGGTAGAGGGCATTGAGTACTTGCTTCCTGTGAAGTCTCAAAAAATTCTGTGCTGCGATTTCGGAGGAGAAGTCGAAAATGTGTCAGCCAATCATAGCCTGTGGCAACCATCTTGGATTTCCGGTCGGCTCGAAAAAACACAAACTTGGTAGAGGGCATTGAGTACTTACTTCCTGTGAAGTTTCATGAAATTCTGTGCAGCAGTTTCAGAAGTTGAAATCGAAAATGTGTCAGCCAATCAGAGCCTGTGGGGGCCATCTAGGATTTCAAATCTGCTTGAAAAATACAAACTTGGTAGAGGGCATTATGTATTGCCTCTTGTGAAGTTTCATGAAATTCTGTGCAGCCATTTTAGAGAAGACATCAAAAATGTGTCAGCCAATCAGGGACTGTGGCGGCCATCTTGGATTTCCGATTGGCTCAAAAAACACAAACTTGGTAGAGGGCATTGAGTACTTGCTTCCTGTGAAGTTTCATGAAATTCTGTGCAGCGATTTCGGAAAAGAAGTCGAAAATGCGTCAGCCAATCAGAGCCTGTGGCAGTCATCTTAGATTTCTGATCAGCTCAAAAAATACAAACTTGGTAGAGGGCATTGAGTTCTTGCTACCTGTGAAGTTTAGTGATATTCTGTGCAGCGGTTTCAGAGGAGAAGTCGAAAATGTGTCGGCCAAATCAGGGCCTATGGCGGCCATCTTGGATTTCCAATCAGCTCAAAAAACACAAACTTGGTAGAGGGCATTGAGTTCTTGCTACCTATTAAGTTTAGTGAAATAATGGGCCGCGGTTTCAGAAGTTTAAATTCAAAATGTGCCTGCCAATCAGAGCCTGTGGCGGCCATTTTGGATTTCCAATCGGTTTGAAAAAACAAACTTGGTAGAAGGCATTGAGTTCTTGCTTCCTGTTAAGTTTCGAGAGATTCTGTGCAGCATTTTCAGAGGAGAAGTCCATAATGTGTCAGCCAATCAGAGCCTGTGGCGGCCATCTTGGATTTCCAAACAACTCAAAAAACACAAACTTGGTAGAGGGCATTGAGTTTTACTTCCTGTGAAGTTTCATGAAATTCTGTGCAGCAGTTTCAGAAGAGAAGTCGAAAATGTGTCTGCCAATCAGAGCCTGTGGCGGCCATCTTGGATTTCCGATCGGCTCAAAAAACACAAACTTGGTAGAGGGCATTGAGTACTTGCTTCCTGTGAAGTTTCATGAAATTCTGTGCAGCGATTTCGGAGATGTCGAAAATATGTCAGCCAATCAGAGCCTGTGGCAGCCATCTTGGATTTCTAATAGGCTCGAAAAACACAAACTTGGTAGAGGGCATTGAGTATTGCTTCCTGTGAAGTTTTGTGAAACTCTGTGCAGCAGTTTCAGAAGAGAAGTCAAAAATGTGTCAGCCAATCAGAGCCTGTGGTGGCCATCTTGGATTTCGGATCGGCTCAGTGAAAAACACAAACTTGGTAGAGGGCATTGAGTTCTTGCTTCATGTATAGTTTCATGAAATTCTGTGCAGCGATTTCGGAGGAGAATTCGAAAATGTGTCAGCCAATCAGAGCCTGTGACATTCATCTTAGATTTCTGATCGGCTCCAAAAACACAAACTTGATAGAGGGCATTGAGTTCTTGCATCCTGTGAAGTTTCATGAAATTCTGTGCAGCGATTTAGAAAAAGAAGTCGAAAATGCGTCAGCCAATCAGAGCCTGTGGCAGCCATCTTGGATTTCCGATTGGCTCGAAAAACACAAACTTGGCAGAGGGCATTGAGTACTTGCTTGTTGTGAAGTTTCATGAAATTCTTTGCAGCGGTTTCAGAGGAGAAGTCGAAAATGTGTCAGCCAATCAGAGCCTGTGGCGGCCATCTTGGATTTCCGATCGGCTTGAAAAACACAAACTTGGTAGAGGGCATTGAGTACTTGCTTCCTGAGAAGTTTTGTGAAATTCTGTGCAGTTTCAGAAGAGAAGTCGAAAATGTTAAGAAGTAAGCGACAGACGACGGACGACAGACGCCGCACTATGACAATAGCTAGGGATGTAACGATACGCTCACCCAACGATACGATACGTATCGCGATACAGCTTCACGATATGATACGTATCGCGATACAGCTTCACGATACGATACGTATCGCGATACAGACTCAATTGAACAATTGAGTTTCGGAATTAATAAAAACAACAAATTGCGTAGGCTATACGCTATCAATACTGTGCTTAATGTAGATAAAGGGCTTAAATCCATTTAGACAATCCCATTTTGCTTGTGATTATGCAGATAGATTATCATAATTATCCTGATTAGGCTGATATTTCAATGATGGAAATTTATTCTTTAAGTAAAACCCGGAAACAATTAGAATAAGAACACAGAAATCAACTTAAAAATGTAAGCACTTTACTTTTCGATATATTAGCTCGTGAGCATAAAAAATTGTTGATCTAATACATGTATCAACGTATATGTATACGATACGACATACGTTGCTTTTGGTAGGTCATGATTTATGTTTTTCCGCCTCGTAAGACGTGTCATCAAAATTCAAATCAATAGCAGTGCTTGCATTTGGTTTTCATTCATGCTAGGTTATTCTCTTTGCAAAAGGAAAGCTTAAACAGTTAATTATCTGTTTCATTCAAGTTTGACGAAGGTTCGATGGACTCAGGCGCC